>OZ002740.1:194628503-195229056 GCA_963924295.1 Dioctria rufipes | reverse complement strand
AAACAAGTGACAAGTGAAGCACAATATTTTAATGTACGAAAATCAAAGTTATATTAAAGCTCAGTATCTTTACTGATTCACAATCATTTTTGTTATCCGAAAATCAAAGTAATACTCAAGTTCAGTATTTTTACTCAAGCACAATCATTTTTTATTAAAAAAAAAAATAAAAAGTTTTATATATTTCGATAACTTTATTCTTAACTGCGCGAACTTCAAAACTTGACAAAAAACTGCCCCGGTCCCATGATGCTCACTGCTCACTTATTATTACCACCTCCCCCCCCCCCCTTATTATTATCGGCTGTCTCTCAAAAAGTACCACTAATCAAAACAAATCAAGATATCGGAGGCAACGCCCCCTGAAACAATTGTTTGTTGACATCCATATTATAATTAAAATGATTTGAGTGCTGGTCAATGGTTAAAGTCATTGGCGCACCATTCATACATAAAAATGTAGGGGAACCGCTTATGTACAAGCGGCATCAAGGTGACGTTCCATTGCATTTTGGCTACATTCGCCTCAAGTGCAAATGACTCGGGTGCAGATTAGGCATTTTGGGTCTTTCATATGAATGAATTTTGTACCCAAGGATTCAATGAATAAATGCGACAGCAATTATGAATTGCAACATGTGTCTTTATGAAAGTAATTATGAGCTCGAATGCGAGCAAAGAAAATCTATTGAATTTATAGGGTCTTGGGAATGCATCTTTATGAAATTAATGAGTGCATCCAGCGACTCATTACAACATCCCCCTTTGGAAAGAAAATTCACACGTGGATTTTCGCTAAAGGCAAGTGTGTTACATATTTTTACATAATTTAGTATTTGTCAAGTTAAAAGTTTCTTAGGTCATTGACGTACACTATATCTTACATTTGTATATGAGTTCAGTATTCCTTTTATAATTAAAATGTTTTTTTTTTGTAGAGAAATCTACCCGTTATTGCATTAACCCACTTGTCTGTCCCATTAAATTAAGTATATAATATTATATCTGCTAAAATTGATTGGTAATTACATTGCATAATTTCAGGCATACCATTTTACTTGATATATACTTATATATGCATATTGTTGCGAGCGTCGCTTTTGGTTCGTTAGTTAAAACACAATATTAAATTTTTAAAATACAAGTTCTTTATTTCACTTCTCATTTTATAAAATTTACAAACCTTCAATTAATCAACTCAACTTTAATTATCGCTATTACTGTACTTTCAATTATCGCAATCCAATTACACTTTCGCAGGACAAGCTGCTCCTTCTCATAGTCTCATAGAAATTTCTATGTTCCCATATTTGAGAATCCACTCTCCGACATCCAGATCTATTTTGTATGTGATCATGAAGTCTATTCCAAGAATGTATTCATGTATATATTCACTGTCTGAAACCAGAAAAGTGTGAGGAAATAGCAGTTCGCCTAGTTGAACATCTGAAGTTATTTCTCCAAACACCTGTGCTGCTGTTCCAGTTGCTGTTCTTAGTAGATATTTCGTGGTGTTGTGAAGCCATTTGTTCTTAACAAGATCTGCTCTAATAATTGACATTGAAGCTCCAGTATTGATAGTGACCGCGCAGTTCTTTTTTCCTACACTTCCGTATATAACAAGACTGTTATTATTTCTCTGCAACTGGCCTAACTGAATGATGACTTCAGGGCTGTCGATTCCACCAATCCACTTCTGCCCCACAAAGTTGGTTTTTACTTGTTTTCCGACTGCTCGACAGGAGAGGTGATGCGACTAGTCGCTGCTTGATATCTAATCTCTCCACGAATAGCTTTTTCCCTGGCTCGACATCTTTGACATTCTTCTTTCTCCTCTTCTTTCGGTGATTCCACTCGTCGACGTTTTCTGAAGTCTCTTTGAAGGTGCCCTGAACTGTTACAATTTCAGCATCGAAGGCGGGCTCTGTGATGATTGCACTCTGTTGCAAGTACATTCTTAAACTGAAATTTCTTTCACTCGTACTGCACTCCGTGCAGCTTGTCTGACGGATTCATACGCTAATGCATAGGCTAGTGCTTCTGCTGTTGATTTCTTTCCTGCTAGCTTTGAAGGCGTAAAAACAAACTCTCTTATTTTTTCTAAGACAAGTTATAAAATAATAAAAGGTTATATTAAGAGGAATCAGTACCAAGATTTGCAAGTTTCATACATTTTTTAATGCTAATTTCTGGCAAACTATTTGTACCAGAATAATGATTTATACTGTTGCGAGTGTGGCCTCTGGTTCACTATTTAAAACACAATGTTAAATATTTAATATACAAGTTCATTATTTCACTCTAATCTTATATAATTCACAAGCCTTCAATTAATCAACTCAACTTTAATTATCGATAATACTGTACTTTCAGTTATCGCAATCCAATTACAACACTTACGCCCATTTATTACTTTCCTGGCGGTAACAACGGTTATATTTATACCCTAGTAACTCTCCAGATTATTCTGGAGTGTTCTATTCCAGAATCTTTTTGACTATTCTATTCCTGAACATTCCCGAAGATTCCATCATCCATTAACCGAACTTGAAGTTGTTTACTCTCCATTTCCGGTAGATGTCACCACTTGTGGATTTTTTGTTGCACGTAATACTGCCCCCTTCTTATTGTTTGTCCCGAACAACAGGCGGTCCACGGTCTTTACGCTCGTAGTATTGACACAAGCGGTCCAAATGAACAATTTTACGCTTGCCTCTTGTGCCACGCTGCATCCTGTATGCCACATCATTAATTCTAGTTATTACTGAATACGGTCCCTCCCAGTGTTGTTGTAGTTTTGAAGAACGTCCGTTTTGTCGTTGCGGGTTGTACAGCCAAACAAGATCACCTTCATTAAATCCTGAGGAACTAACACGTAAGTCATAGCGGGTCTTCTGGTAACTTTAGTTCACCTCTGGGGGTACCAAATTTGAGGTCTCTAGGTAAACCCATCTCCCTACCGAATATGACCTTAGCTAGGGTTTGTCCGGTAGTGTTATGAACGGCTGATCTATAAGCCATTAGGAACATAGGAATATGTCGATCCCAATCGCGTTGATGATAGTCAACTACTTTGTTTAAATGCTCGATCAATGTTCTGTTGAAGCGCTCTACCATGCCATCATACTGTGAGTGTAAAGGAGTTGTTCTTGTTTTTCTTATTCCCAAGATTTTACAGATCTCCTGGAAAGTCCGTGATTCGCAGCTCCGTCCTTGGTCCGAATGAAGTTAGTGAGGCACACCAAACCTACTGACCCAATTCGTTATTATTTGTTCCGCAACTGTGGTTGCCTCTTGATTAGGTTTGATAGCTGAGGTGGAGACAAGCAAAAAATTATAAGGTGAAGGGGGGGGTAAGACGCGTCGTTTCGGCGGTAGGGGGTTTAAGATTTTTAGTACGTCTTCCACTTTACACCCTGTAACTTTCTTGATATATACCCTATTAAACTGGGATTCATCTCAGATGATAGCAAACCGTCTAAGCTTTCCAGTGAATGCCCAATCAGCCTTCCTGTCACCTTCCGTCGAAAGTAGTAGGACGTCAAAGTAAAAAAAAATGGAAAAAAATTCCTAATTTTTTCAAATTTTAACGATTTTCCCGCCAAAATGCACCATAACTATACAGTTTTATTACAAGATTTAGAAACCCCGGAATGTTACCTTTAATTTGACTAAGCACGTGTACCTGCCTAAATGCAACCGTTTTTGAGTTATTCCAGTTTCTATGAAGGATTATTTAATTAATTTTGCGAATTTTGCGTAGAATTGCATAAAGTTAAGCGCGATTTCTATCGTCAGTAGCAAAATTAACGAAGTATTGAATCATACAAAGGGGAGTAACTCAAAAACGGTTGCAATTAGGCATTTAGTCAAATTAAAGGTAACATTCCGGGGTTTCTATGGTGCATTTTGGCAGGAAAATCGTTAAAATTTGAAAAAATTAGGAATTTTTTTCCAATTTTTTTACTTTGACGTCCTACTACTTTCGACGGAAGGTGACAGGAAGGCTGATTGGGCATTCACTGGAAAGCTTAGACGGTTTGCTATCATCTGAGATGAATCCCACCTTAATAGGGTATATATCAAGAAAGTTACAGGGTGTAAAGTGGAAGAAGTACTACACATCTTAAACACCCCCCCCCCCTTCCGACGAAACGACGCGTCTTACCCCCCCCCCCCCCCACACCTTATAATTTTTTGCTTGTCTCACCTCAGCTATCAAACCCTTGAGTTTGGTGCACCAATTATGAAACACCCTGTATATTAGTTGCCATTGACTATTTTAGTAAATGGCCTGAAGCTTATGCAATCCCTAATCAAGAGGCAACCACAGTTGCGGAACAAATAATAACGAATTGGGTCAGTAGGTCTGGTGTGCCGCACTAACTTCATTCGGACCAAGGACCGAGCTGCGAATCACGGACTTTCCAGGAGATCTGTAAAACTTGGGAATAAGAAACACCAGAACAACTCCTTTACACTCACAATATGATGGCATGGTAGAGCGCTTCAACAGAACATTGATCGAGCATCTAAACAAAGTAGTTGACTATCATCAACGCGATTGGGATCGACATATTCCTATGTTCCTAATGGCTTATAGATCAGCCGTTCATAACACTACCGGACAAACCCTAGCTAAGGTCATATTCGGTAGGGAGATGGGTTTACCTAGAGACCTCAAATTTGGTACCCCCAGAGGTGAACTAAAGTTACCAGAAGACCCGCTATGACTTACGTGTTAGTTCCTCAGGATTTAATGAAGGTGATCTTGTTTGGATGTACAACCCGCAACGACATAACGGACGTTCTCCAAAACTACAACAACACTGGGAGGGACCGTATTCAGTAATAACTAGAATTAATGACGTGGCATACAGGATGCAGCGTGGCACAAGAGTCAAGCGTAAAATTGTTCATTTGGACCGCTTGTGTCAATACTACGAGCGTAAAGACCGTGGACCGCCTGTTGTTCGGGACAAACAATTTTAAGAAGGGGGCAGTATTACGTGCAACAAAAAATCCACAAGTGGTGACATCTACCGGAAATGGAGAGTAAACAACTTCAAGTTCGGTTAATGGATGATGGAATCTTCGGGAATGTTCAGGAATAGAATAGTCAAAAAGATTCTGGAATAGAACACTCCAGAATAATCTGGAGAGTTACTAGGGTATAAATATAACCGTTGTTACCGCCAGGAAAGTAATAAATGGGCGAAAGTGTTGTAATTGGATTGCGATAACTGAAAGTACAGTATTATCGATAATTAAAGTTGAGTTGATTAATTGAAGGCTTGTGAATTATATAAGATTAGAGTGAAATAATGAACTTGTATATTAAATATTTAACATTGTGTTTTAAATAGTGAACCAGAGGCCACACTCGCAACAGTATAAATCATTATTCTGGTACAAATAGTTTGCCAGAAATTAGCATTAAAAAATGTATGAAACTTGCAAATCTTGGTACTGATTCCTCTTAATATAACCTTTTATTATTTTATAACTTGTCTTAGAAAAAATAAGAGAGTTTGTTTTTACGCCTTCAAAGCTAGCAGGAAAGAAATCAACAGCAGAAGCACTAGCCTATGCATTAGCGTATGAATCCGTCAGACAAGCTGCACGGAGTGCAGTACGAGTGAAAGAAATTTCAGTTTAAGAATGTACTTGCAACAGAGTGCAATCATCACAGAGCCCGCCTTCGATGCTGAAATTGTAACAGTTCAGGGCACCTTCAAAGAGACTTCAGAAAACGTCGACGAGTGGAATCACCGAAAGAAGAGGAGAAAGAAGAATGTCAAAGAATGTCAAGCCAGGGAAAAAGCTATTCGTGGAGAGATTAGATATCAAGCAGCGACTAGTCGCATCACCTCTCCTGTCGAGCAGTCGGAAAACAAGTAAAAACCAACTTTGTGGGGCAGAAGTGGATTGGTGGAATCGACAGCCCTGAAGTCATCATTCAGTTAGGCCAGTTGCAGAGAAATAATAACAGTCTTGTTATATACGGAAGTGTAGGAAAAAAGAACTGCGCGGTCACTATCAATACTGGAGCTTCAATGTCAATTATTAGGCCAGATCTTGTTAAGAACAAATGGCTTCACAACACCACGAAATATCTACTAAGAACAGCAACTGGAACAGCAGCACAGGTGTTTGGAGAAATAACTTTAGATGTTCAACTAGGCGAACTGCTATTTCCTCACACTTTTCTGGTTTCAGACAGTGAATATATACATGAATACATTCCTGGAATAGACTTCATGACCACATACAAAATAGATCTGGATGTCGGAGAGTGGATTCTCAAATATGGGAACATAGAAATTTCTATGAGACTATGAGAAGGAGCAGCTTGTCCTGCGAAAGTGTAATTGGATTGCGATAATTGAAAGTACAGTAATAGCGATAATTAAAGTTGAGTTGATTAATTGAAGGTTTGTAAATTTTATAAAATGAGAAGTGAAATAAAGAACTTGTATTTTAAAAATTTAATATTGTGTTTTAACTAACGAACCAAAAGCGACGCTCGCAACAATATGCATATATAAGTATATATCAAGTAAAATGGTATGCCTGAAATTATGCAATGTAATTACCAATCAATTTTAGCAGATATAATATTATATACTTAATTTAATAGGACAGACAAGTGGGTTAATGCAATAACGGGTAGATTTCTCTACAAAAAAAAAAACATTTTAATTATAAAAGGAATACTGAACTCATATACAAATGTAAGATATAGTGTACGTCAATGACCTAAGAAACTTTTAACTTGACAAATACTAAATTATGTAAAAATATGTAACACACTTGCCTTTAGCGAAAATCCACGTGTGAATTTTCTTTCCAAAGGGGGATGTTGTAATGAGTCGCTGGATGCACTCATTAATTTCATAAAGATGCATTCCCAAGACCCTATAAATTCAATAGATTTTCTTTGCTCGCATTCGAGCTCATAATTACTTTCATAAAGATGCATACACATGTTGTAATTCATAATTGCTGTCGCATTTATTCATTGAATCCTTGGGTACAAAATTCATTCATATGAAAGACCCAAAATGCCTAATCTGCACCCGAGTCATTTGCACTTGAGGCGAATGTACCCAAAATGCAATGGAACGTCACCTTGATGCCGCTTGTACATAAGCGGTTCGCCTACATTTTTATGTATGAATGGTGCGCCAATGACTTTAACCATTGACCAGCACTCAAATCATTTTAATTATAATATGGATGTCAACAAACAATTGTTTCAGGGGGCGTTGCCTCCGATATCTTGATTTGTTTTGATTAGTGGTACTTTTTGAGAGAGTGCCGATAATAATAAGGGGGGGGGAGGTGGTAATAATAAGTGAGCAGTGAGCATCATGGGACCGGGGCAGTTTTTTGTCAAGTTTTGAAGTTCGCGCAGTTAAGAATAAAGTTATCGAAATATATAAAACTTTTTATTTTTTTTAATAAAAAATGATTGTGCTTGAGTAAAAATACTGAACTTGAATATTACTTTGATTTTCGGATAACAAAAATGATTGTGAATCAGTAAAGATACTGAACTTTAATATAACTTTGATTTTCGTACATTAAAATATTGTGCTTCACTTGTCACTTGTTTGTATTTTAATAAAAATCAAAAGAACTTTGTGCGATAAATAAATCGTTTCATATTTTGAGAGAAGTGAATGTGTCTTTGTCCAAGTGAAGAAAAGACCATTTAACTCAAAAAGGGCTGGTGATCTTCCCATCTATTTGAAAGCACTCCAAAGTCCTATTGCGGACGACGGCCAACTCAAATCCTGTAACAAGGCCTACACCTTCACTTCACCCAGCTCTGGGCTGACAGAATAGCAGGATCCGTTACTCACAGAGAAGATAGTTCTGTCTGATATTTGCTAAAAGCGAGATCGCGAAGTGGATTACTTAACCATGACTGAATGCTTAATTATAAAAGGCAGTGGATGTGACAGTTTTTAAGTACTAAACAATTCGTAATCGCCGAGTATTTCACTCTGCGAAGTAAAATGCTTAGTTTGGTAAATTCTTTAATTTACCCGTACACTTGCTGATAGCTCGAGTTGTGATGCCATAATTCCACCAATTGAATATTGGGCTACGACATAAGTTCTCCTTGATCGCCAAGCTGCTTGATCTGGTCTGAACTTTTGGTTTTAACCCCCATCTTCCGCTTATCACACTCTTTCAGACTGGCTCTGTATAAATTACTTTCAAATTTACTCTACCATTAATATAAATGCAATAGCTTACCTGTAATTCCAGCTACTGGGTCGATTCCCTTTTTTTATTATCTTTCTTCACTAAAATTTTGTCGCGACCAGAAAACAGTGGTCTCCGTATTTTTAAACTTTTGATTTATTTTTCCGCCGCGAAACGATTCACCGGTCAAAAAGAAGAGTGCCCCTCTTGACAAGCCTTTCACAAACTTCTTATTTTTCCTCTATTTTCATTGACACGTCGTTCAGAGTCTGCAGTTAGATGTCGTTCACATAGTGAAGGGGGACGTAGTTGCATGCTGCACTGTGTAGGCTACGACTATCACATCGTCAGCTAGTTGTCAGTAGCACAACCAGAAGAAACATGGCAGCATACTGCACTGTGTAACATGCGCTCGACTTGCCTATTTGACTGAGGCGAGCCAGTAGCGCTTTTAACGTGTTTTATATTATTTTTCTTAAGATATTCAAAATATTCCTCAGATGTTAAACTACTGCCGAGGTCAGAGACAAGCTTACTTAGTCTACTATAAGAAGAATAATATGAATCTATACTTGTAATAATTTCGCGTAATTGTGTGGTACTGACAGTATATAGCTTTGTAAACTTGGTAAACACGTCTATGATCAAAAAGATGTGTTTCTTCTTCGTAAGCATAGGTGGCAAGGTCCCGAAATGATCCCCCTTTGGAATTCTATGTAAACAACCTTCAACACTTCTCGAGGATGGGGAAAAAGAAATGCATTTAAGGGGGGTTAACACCAAAAAAAAGCTCACGATTTCTGTTTCCAAAAGCTTAATGAACATAAACGCATAAAAGTATGCAATTTTAAAATTGAAACAAATCACTATATGTACATGCAAAGCTATGTGATGCTGTGATATTCGTCTGTATTGTACTCCAAAGCATGTCGGGCATCTGCACAGCAGTAAGGTAGAATCACTGACTTATAAGTCAGTGGGTAGAATTGCATAGGCATGGCGAGATTTTAAATTTGGCTGCCGGAGTTTTCTTAGAATTTTGTTGAGGAGCAGGCAAGGGGCGAACGAAATGTATGCTCTCTGCGCTGTTGATCAGACACTTTTCCGTGTAATTTGTCTGGCACTATTTATTGCTTGGTCAATTTTATTTGACTGAAGTCTGTCATCAAATAAAACTCTTCCAAGAATTCTGAGTTGTAATATACCTACCATATAATTTTTGCAATGTTCACACGTTGTCAGATTACCATTTTATTAACTAGATATCCAAAGAACTACTTTAGAGAATTAGATTTGAATTTACCAACAACACAATTTTCAGGTTGAGCTATATCTGGTAGATTTTCTAATCTAATTTTAGTATATATGTACATATATACAATTTTATCTCTATCTAATTCCTCAATTTTGTTCGCATAAAATTTTTCATGTTTCAAGAAACGCAATCCAACCAGATTAGCCTAGTCGGAGTTACTGTAACTGGGAAAGATTACCAATATAGCAAATAGTGAATTCTTTTTTGCGACTCGATGTTAACACTGCCTTCAAATCTGCCATTCTCGTGCTCTTTTCTTCCCTACTGGTGTGGTTATTGTGTAACCCTGTGCATTGCAATGTTCATTTAGGATTTTCAATTCATTCCAAAAGTACCTTAAATCTACCAATCGAAATCCCTCCATGGAAATTTCGTTCATATCTTCATCCTGATTTTCTTTTTCTATCAGAATTGTGAACGAATCTATTTCGCTATAATGCTCAATATTTGGCAAAATTTCTTTGCTGTGCGGTTAGTCGCTATGTCAATGCAGTATAAATATATCGTGTAGATAGACAGACGAAGATAAGACCAGAACAAACCATCAAACCGCTAGGAGATATTTCATAGAAATTCGCGATGGGCAGTACCACTAAGCGTAGGTACAGTAAATAGAGAAATCAATTAGATTGAAAAATCTCCGACAGTCTTCTTCTTGAGAAGGTGTCTCCCAAAGGAAAATTTTTGCTCTGGTCCACAAAGTTCTTATTTCTACCCATTTCATAGTTTTATTCACTTAAAAAAGGACGCGGGACGTGGTATTCAAAAAATTAATTGACTCTTTGCGGCAGAAATTCGCTGTGAGAGCCACGATAGTCGATTTTGAAAAAATGCCAGAGTTACTCCGTGAGGTTGCCAGAAAGGTCAGCTAGTATACCTATTCAAGGAGGCAGTAGTGTCAAAAATTACTTCAAAGCATGCGTATAATACGGCGAATAAGTCTACCAAAAACAACTCTGTGAAGCAAGGGGCGAGCCCATTCTAGAGGGAGTATAAATTGGTCCCGTTATTAGGCTTTGGATGAATTAGCTATTTATTTCGGTACTTACAGAAGAACTGATTTTTCTTTAAATGAATTTAGGCGATACCGATACTGCATTGATAAAAAGATTCATCACATAATGACAGCAGCTCGAACTTTTAGAGGGGACGGGCCAATCGAAAGGTATAATCGATATATAAAGAGGAAGATTAACCCGATCAAATGGGCATTGCAAGTACCTGAGAATGGAACGCTCATAATAATTTTCGTGCAATGAGCTCAATTAAAGCATTTATAAGAAAGAAGCTGCTTTTACCGAAATATATATTAAATCGCGTAAATATTCGTCAGCAAATTCCCTCTTAGATAAAAAAGAATTAGAAAAATAATTTCAAAAGAAAGATGTCATTGGTACAAAGCCAATACTTTTATTGGTCGACACAAGTTCTTTGTAATTTGTAAAAATGCTTCTTCTTCGAAAATCGCATTTTGAAAACAATTCATACATAAATTAATAGTACTTAGTAGTAATTATAGTCGCTAGAAAGATAATCGATTGTAGTCAAAAAATTGGTACACACTGTATATAATCGTGATAACTCACTACACCTCATCAATTTTCATTCAGTTTTCTAAATTACATACATATATTCGAAAAACAACTCTTCAAAACTTTAAAAAGTTCCATTTTGTCCTTTCTACAGCTTCACTAAAACGCGGTCATAAATGGAACGCAACAAAAAATAACTATTTATAATTTAGCCAACCTTCCTCCAAAATTTCATCAAAATCATTTACATTTCACAAATTCAAATTTACATTTCACAAATTTGTACATTTATAGGATTATTTCCTTTTCATACACACAGATTTACATACCTAACAATATTCAGTTTTCTCTTCTTTATTCCATAATTATTAGCCCGCATTTTACTAATTCGTCCCATGATTAAATAATAGTTACTCAAAATTCGTTACCATAATAAAATTGGAAAAAAATTTCTCGCCTCAAAAGCAAAAATGAACAAATTACCAATGATAAAAATTCAAATATTCCGGGAAATCTACACACATACATATACCTAATGCAGAAAATAACGGCACACACTCTCCAAGCGTACAGCTACAGCCCGCTGAGCTTTCAAAACAAATGAAAGCCTTCCAAAAGCACATTACTCCATCTGACGATGATAGAATGAATTGAAAACGCCAAATTGTATGCAAAATATAATAAACCAAGAAATTTTTGCCGTTACCATCATTAACATTATTGACTTTATTAACTTTATCATTGCACTAAAAAATTTGAGTTTTTCAAAATAAACAGAAAAAGGTTCGATCTTTGTTACAAATCGAACTTTCATTGAAATAACATCATAATTTTGGTAGTTAATTGTCTCGCAAAATAGCAACATTCAAACTAAAATATATTAGTAACCAACATTTTTTGTCTGGTTTTCTTTCCGTCACTGCCTCTTCCAGCCCAAGATCTTCCATACTCAAGTACAAATTTATCTATTTAATGTACCATTATTACGTTTCGATGTACTAAACTTTGCAAATTTCATGAATTCCAGAGTTTTCTAAAGCTAATTAAATACATATAAAACCCCGAAATCTTTATTTTTGACACGTCATTACCTAAGTTTATGCATTTTCTCTAACTATGTACAATTTTTATCAAGATGTTATATTATACTAGTTACCTCCACTGCTCGCAGGGCGCGAAGCAGTCGTAAAATCCAAATGATACACCAAACACAATGGTTAAGTCAGAAGTTAAACACAACTTTTTGCTAACTCACAGTTTATTTTCTTTCCGTTTTTCTTTGGAGCTCTTTTTTTATATTCCAATCCAAATTCTTTCACAACTCTTTTCAATTTCCAAATAGCAATTAATTTATGCGTTTTACAATTTAACCGATTAAGTACCACAACTCTTTTTTTATTTCCAACTATAAAAACTGATTTATTCTTCGTTTTACAATTTAACCGATTAAGTACCACAACTCTTTTATATTTCCAACTATCAAAAACTGATTTCTGTGTTTTAAAATTTAACCGGCTAAGTACCACAACTCTTTTCTATTTCCAACTATCAAAAACTGATTTCTGTGTTTTACAATTTAACCGATTAAGTACCACAACTCTTTTATATTTCCAACTATCAAAAACTGATTTCTGTGTTTTAAAATTTAACCGGCTGAGTACCACAACTCTTTTCTATTTCCAACTATCAAAAACTGATTTCTGTGTTTTACAATTTAACCGATTAAGTACAACAACTGTTTTTTATTTCCAACTTTCTTCTTCCGAACTGTCTTGTCGCACCCGATCAAAGTCAAAAAAAAAACTCTAGATCCGCCGTAATCTATGTTTTAAACTCAACTCAACTCTTGATCACATTCATCGTGATCAAGAGCCGTCGTTCAGGATAGAAAATGCTAAATTGCATTTTCTTATCCTGAGAAAATTTTAATTTTTAACTCTGGACATGTTTGAACATGTCCAGAATTATTCGCGTTGAACGATGGCTGCAAAAATGTAATCTTACACTTTTTAAAACATCAGCCACCGTTTGAAATCGCGACGCGCATATACATACAATGCATTTATGCGGCGCGCGTTTCTTATCACGAAAGCTTTTTACACAATATGTATGTACGTATGTACATACATATTGAATTTTTTCACGGCAAATTGTACTGAAGGTACGATTTGCTTTTTGATTTCTTTGTGAATTTAATTATTTCCACTGACAAATTTTGCTGAAGGCAAAATTTGTCGTGGAGGTTGTTGCTATTAAACGACTTGGTTGAAATCTGAAACTTTTGTTTTTCCCAAGTCGTTTGATGGGAAAAATTTTATGAATTGTTTGGAATTTCAGGAAAATTGCTGATGCAATTTTCTTCACCCTTTTTGGAAGATAAACTAATCGTGTTTTGTACATGATTAGTTTACTGAAAATCATAATTTATGATTTTCTTTTCTTTTTTATTTTATATGTCCAATATGTACCTAGGGTTATATATATAACATTCCAACGTTATACATATATATGTATATGCACATAGGGTACATATATGTACTAGGATTTTATATATAACATTCCTTCCCCCCGCGAAAAAGAGAGTTATTCTTTGAAGAGGAATAATTCTCGAAAAGCTGTGTGGGTGTGGATTCCGTATGGGGTGTTTTATCAAGTTGTGATGAATTTGATATCTGCCTTAAACAAAATAAAAAAACTTGGTGCACGTAGAGTTGGTATGAGATATTGCAATGCATCTTGTACCGGCTTGAAAAAGAGAGAAAAAAGAAATGAATTGTGTGGGATTTGTATCTTTAAACAAGATAAGTACACGATGCATTTTAACTGCATCTTGATCAATTTTTTGCTAACGTTTGGGGTTTTGCCCTTTATATGGGGCGATTTTTGTAGTTCCGTTCATAGTTTGTTTCAAAATGGAATTCTGTGAGGTAGTTTCCCCACGTGCTCCGTACACCAGCCCAATACCCAATTGTATGAGGGTACTTTCGATTTTTGTTCAGAGTGTGGCTCCTCGGTGGCGTGGGCTCATCAGGCTGCTGCTGAGGCGGAATGGGCGTCCAGATGTATGCATCTGGGGTGCCCCGGCGGAGGCTGATGTGTTTCATCGGGTGGAGCTGTGCTTGTGGCCCCACGGTGGGAGTTCCTGGGTAGTTATGGGTGAGTTTTTTTTTGATTTTGTTACTTAATTCTAGTTATTTTCATAACTCTCTTTTCTTCTAGGGGCTACTTTGGCGCTAGCTGGGGAGGTAGGATGGTGTGCCTGCCCTAGTTGTCGGATGCATCCCAACTATTTGGTGCATGACGTGACGACCTGGGTCGGTTCTTCCGGATCCGAATTGGATCTCCCGGGTGCAGCACCGAGTCTCGCCTCTGACGAGACCTGGGGTGTTTCGTCCGTTCCCGCCCAGGAGGACTGGGATCTACCTGGAGAGGGACCTAGTCATGCCCAGGAGGACTGGGATCTACCTGGAGAGGGACCTAGTCATGCCCAGGAGGACTGGGATGCCGAGTGCGGACCGGCCTAAGAGTTCCCTAACTGTAAGAAGGATACTTCGTATAAGTTATTTCCAGATGTGATTCTAAAACATTTTTTTTTTTTTTTCAGGTTCGTGGATGATCCGGGACATCCCCCAATAGTCTCCGCTGAATTTTTCCTGAATTCTAGTGTTAAGAGTATTTTTTTTGCTTTTTTCTAAATTTTTTTTGTGATTTGAAATTTTGTTAACTTTTTGGCTATTAATATAATATTTGTATTTTTTATTTCAATAAAATTTTATAACTAATGTACTCTAGTTATTTATTTTTTGTTGTTTTGGGTGTTTTTCAGGTTTATATATATTTTTTTTCAGCTTATATTTGGGTTGGCAAAAATGGTTCAAGGGGCTCTGGGCAGGGAGTTGAGTTTTCTCGTATGTCGGTTTCTGTGTTGGCGGATTATAATTTGTTGTTAGACTTATCTTATACTGGAGTCTAAATATTTACTTACTCTACTTTGCCTGATAATTTCTACGTTGTTTAATTGTCCTACGTTGTTGATTTATTCTAGGTTAAGTATGAAATTCTGGGGAATTATATTTCCTTGCTACTCTATGCTGGCGGTTTTTAAGAAAGTACTGTCTATTTTTAGTGTTTATTCTTAATGTTGGTTAGCCGTATTAGTTTGTTTTTGCTATCCTAGTTAATGTCTTATTTGTTAACTTGTTATTCTATTTTTCTACTAATGTAAGTAGCTATTTCCTATTTATAGCCTTAGTACATTACACTTCTATTTAATATAATCTTATGATTTAATGTCTATATTTTAGTAATTAGCTAATTATTATTATTTATTACTTAATGTTACGGAATATTATTTATTTATTATTTTTGTTATTTTTGTGTAAATAAATTTCGATTATCTTTTATGTTTTAAGTGGTTATTTGTTTTAACTCTGTCTTATGCCTTTCTTTCTTCTATTTATTATCTTTTTTTTTTGTTATTTAATTTATTATTTCTACTTTGCTATGTACTACTTAGGTTTATTAAAAAAAAATTTTTTTTCCTTAGGTACTACTAAATAATTTTTATTTTTATGTAATATTAATTTTCGCGTGTTCGCTTTATCTTATATTTGCTACTATTATTTTAACTTATCTTCTAATACCAGTGTAGTGAAAGGATAGTGGTTCCGCCAGTAATAAAAAATGAGACGGGGGCCAGCCAACGAGTATAGATCTTTTTGATTATACTATATTACTTGTATAGATCTCGCTCTGTGGAGACTTTGAGTACGTTTTAATTTTCCTTGGGGTGTTGCGTAAACCGGTTCCATAGGAACGTTTTCAGTTGTGGGCTGTTGTCTTCGTTTAGCAACCCATGCCATGAATGCGGGTACGATATATTTTGCTAATGCCACCACAGATGCAATTAGCAACAAGAGTCCGGTCATTGATAGGGATGTAATAGAGAGTATATGAGGAATCTTGGCCTTTGGTCCAAAGTGAATGTTGTTCACTTTGGTACGGATTTCGTCTAGAGATTTTGTATCTAGGTGGATACGTTGGTTTGTATCGTCTCCGAGGAGTAACGTTGGTTGTTTCTCAAGGTTTTTAGGAGCGGATATCTTGGACATGTATTCTGCCAGCTCATCCTGAGTTTCGTTTGTGCCTGGGAAGTAGGTTGGTTGGAGGATTCTAAGCGGATGCAAATTTTCTGCTTCATAATAAAGTGTATGAGGCCCTATTTGCAAGGAACATGGTTCGTTGACTGTCATGATTCCTTGTTTTGCGAGACGATGAGTGAGTAACTGTTGGGTACAAGTTATATGTACTATAGTAGTTTCGGTTAAGGAATACAGCCACGAATTTGGTCTATTGAGTTTAATTACTGTGTCCCTTGGGGGAATTTGAACCCTGAAACTACACTGTGGGTTTTCGTCTAATGGGTTAAACAAAAGTTTGATGATACATTCATCTGTTTTACTAGCTTTTGTGATTGGTGTATTTAGCTTACCAACCCAAGTATCCTCATCGATTCCCTTTGAAATTTTTTTGAAAGATCTCAGGTTTTCTGGCTTCAGCAGCAGAAATTCCTGGGTCTGGATTTGACTCGCCACATGGGAAAATTCGATATCAGGTATTAATGAGTGGTTTGAATCCACCCGTATGGGAAAACATCTAATCTGTTGGATTTTCATCTTGGGAATATTAAATATGGGAACTTTGATTCGGATAACTAATTTGTCCTGTAACAAATGTGTCTTAACATCTGCTGTTTGATACAGAACTGACAAACAGTCCTGTAGGTTGGGACAAGTGGAATGAGATTTGTGATAAATTTCTAGCAAGAGATTCGGGGAAATTAAAAGAGGATGAATCTGATTATTCCTGCTGGACACTATTATGTCTAGTAGAGCTTGTTGTCTAAATTCCAACTCTATCATTTGTAGTGTCAAACTAGAAATGATCTCTTGTCTTATTTGGTGGGCTATCAAATCATCCGTTGTATTCTGCAGATGGTTAATCTGATTGATTATCTGGTGTTGTCGTTCAGACAGTGAGGATAAGGGTTTTTGAATTTGTTCAAAAGTGGTTTTTATTACACTGATCTGTTGCTTTTCCAGATCAGCTAAGGTTTGAGTATTTACCTCTAATTCGCGTAGTCGGCTGTACACCTCTTGTTCGTTTCCGCTATCCATAGTGCCAAAGAGATAGTGCATCGCATTACCTATCCCATCAAAGATGGATCGGGGCTTGCGTGATTTAGGCACTGCCTCTTTAATGACATTGGTGCGTCTCTTGAGGTTTTCCATCAGGGCATGTACATGTTTGGTTTGTAGGGTACATAGATCTTGATCAGAGGATTTGTTACCACATAATTGATGTACGTAGTGTTCCGCGCGTTCCGCCAGTTTTGTCTGATTGTCCAACTCCGCCAGATCTAACTCAGTTATGATGCTCCAAGTATCGTGGTAAACTGATAGGCTTCCAAGATCCTCAAATAGTATTCCCGTATTATTTAGGGGCGTTATAGTGTAAGGTTCCTCCGCGAGGGCTCCTATCGTGATCAGGATCAGTCCGTAAAAAATTATTGACCGCATTGTTATCTAGGAGAGGATAGGGTAGGATATTAAAATGGGGTTTTTGTTGATTTTGTAGCTTACATTCTATTATATATGTATCTTAGAATTACTTAGATTATGTTGACGCCATGTTATTCGTAGAAAGGTTTTAGACGATTGTTATGTACCGTCACCTCTCGTTTGCGAATTTTAATTGTTGTGTTCACTGAACTGGGGATGCCGGTTACCGTATAGGGTCCTACCCAAATCTGGGAGAGCTTATGTTTGCGACTCTCGCTCTTGAGTAGAACCTTGTCTCCTCTGTGAAATGTCAGGGGACGTACAGCTTTGTCATAGTAATTTTTCGAGCGTTGTTTACTCATCAGAAGATTTTTCCGTGCCATGGCGTAAGACTTTTGAAGCTTAAACCTGAGGATATGGTAGTAGCTCTCGTGATTATACACGGGTTCAGGATCTCGCCTTAAGTTGGACGGAACGTCCGCTGTAAAGCCGTAGAGGCAGTCCATGGGAGTTAATTTTGTCCCTTCGTGTACACTGTTGTTGTACACGAAAGCTGCGGTTCGCAGATAACTATCCCATGAGCTGGGATTTTCGTCCACTATAGTTCGTAGATATTCAATCAACGGTCTATGTGCACGTTCGAGTGCTCCATTTGATTGGGGATGATAAGCCGAAGTCTGCAGCTTATTTATCCTAAGGAGTTTGCATACCTTTTTGAATAGGTCACTCAGGAAATTACTTCCCTGATCGGTGACTATTCTTTTGGGAATGCGGTAGCGCGTGACGATTTCGTCGAAGAAAATTTGCGCTACCGTTATAGCTTCCCCATTTGGTATGGCATACCAATCTACAAACTTCGTGAGGTTATCCTGAAACGTTAATATATATTTATTTCCGGATTCAGTTTCCTCTAGTGGGCCGACTATATCTAGATAGATTTTATCGAATGGTTGTTCCGCTACGTCTGTAATTACCATTGGCATTTTATACTGCGGTGAGGCCTTCATGGTTTGACATTTGGCACACCGCTTAATGTGCTTTTTGATGTCACTAAGCATGTGCCTCCACCAGTACTTTCTCCGAATCCGTTTATAGGTTTTTATCACTCCCTGATGGCCGCCAAAGAGAGAATCATGATAATCTTTTAGGATTAATTGAATCTCCTCTGGGCTTGTGATTACCTCAGGGGGACGAGTTTCGTCTATAATTTGCGGATTGGTACTAGGTGGACTGTCAAGGTCCTCTGCAGCTTCTGGATGATGGGTTTGTTCTTTTTGTTTGGACTGGCTGTCTTGATTTGTTCCACTTCCCTGAATGTTTCGTGTCTGGGCTCTGGTTACTGCATTGCATTGCAGACACTCCTTTTGGTCCGATGAGTGTTTTTCCTCCTCCATATCCGAGTCCATTTGATGGTGGACTATCGCTTCTACCGTGAAGGTTGTAGTTTCCTTGTCTTTGGTATTATCCCGTGGAATGCGGCTTAAAGCATCGGCATTCGTGTTGTACTTTCCGGGCTTATATTCAATTTTATAATTGAACTCGGAAAGTTTATGGTGAAATCTCACCAGACGGGATGTGGGGTCTTTAACATTGAAGACACCCTTGAGTGGTTTGTGATCTGTATAGACCGTGAACTCTCGGCCTTGCAGATAACACCTGAAATTTTTAATCGCCCAAACTATAGCCAGTAACTCTTTCTCAATCGTGGAATAATTACGTTCGGCCTTGTTCAGGGTACGGCTGGCGTAGGCAATGGGCTGGTCACTTCCTACCTCTCCTTGAGAGAGTACTGCTCCAAGAGCCTCGCTGCTGGCGTCTGTGGTAAGGTTAAAGGGTTTTGAAAAATCGGGATATATTAAGAGTGGAGGGGAAATTAAAGCGTTCTTAATGCTTTGAAATGCCTCTTGGCATTTCTCAGTCCACTTAAACTTTACATCCTTTCGGAGTAAGTTTGTTAGAGGACGTACTGTTTTCGAAAAATCAGGTATGAATTTTCTGTAGTAATTGGCAAGGCCCAAAAAAGATTGGACTTGCCTTACTGTCTTAGGAATGGGGAAAGTTTGGACGCATGCCGTTTTGCTAGGGTCAGGTAGTGCTCCTTGGTTAGAACATTTGTGTCCTAAGTACACTACCTCGCGCCTGAGAAATTGACATTTCTCAGGTTGAAGTTTCAGGTTGTTTTCTCTTAACCTGTCAAAGACTTTGCGAAGCTTTTCGTTGTGATCTGCCAGACTTTTTCCATAGATGACGATGTCATCTAAGTAGACGAAACATTCTAGGCCTTGTAGGCCAGTTAATATGAAATTCATTAAACGCTGAAATGTGGCCGGGGCTCCTTTGAGCCCGAACGGCATGCGTTTGAATTCATAATGCCCGTAGTTGGTACTGAAAGCCGTTTTTGCTCGATCTTTCGGATCGACGAGTACCTGATGATAGCCATTGGCTAGGTCTAGGGTAGTGAAGTATCTTGAATGGCCCAGTTGATCGAGGATATCCTCAATCCGTGGTAGCGGGAAGGCGTCGCCAATCGTTTTTTCGTTCAACTTACGGAAATCAACGACGACGCGCCACCTTTTCTCACCATCTGGTCCCGCTTTTTTGGGGACGACTAGCAGTGGCGAGTTCCATGGGCTTTTGCTGGGCTGGACAATGTCGTTGTCCAGCATTTCTCTGAGTTGCTCATTTATGACATTTCGCTGTGTCTCTGGTAACCGGTACATCTTTTGGTTAATAGGTGCTTGGTCTTGCACCAAAGGGATGTCGTGGGTGATGGCATTGGTATGTGTAAGCCTGTCACCTTTTAAAAAGAATATGTCATCATATTCATAACAGAGATCTGTTATTGAGGCTTTTTCCTCAGTGTTTAGAGTTTCATCCAGACTGAGTTCTTGCTCTAGTCTGGTGAGGCGGGGCTGATTACTGGTGTCTTCTTGTTCGACTTCGTTTGGGAACAAGTATTTTATATGTTGTAGGGTGGCCGTCTGTTCAGCGCTTATTGCCCTATTTTTATTTTTATTAAATCTAATCTTCTTTAACGATTTTGTATTACTTATTTTAACTCTTAACCTACTTGTTTTATATATGAGAGGCGCTGGGTCAGATGGATCTGCGGGAGTTGCTATCGGCAGACCGTTTGTGTGCTGGTCAGCGCCTGACGTTGGGGTTTTCATGAGGGACCCGCAAGCGTCTTGGAGCAGTTTCTTATGACCGCTTAGTTGGCTGGGGCTCTTGTGCCCTATTTTCTTAATCTTAGATCTACTTATATTTTGATGCTCACCATCGCCGTCATTTCGACTCATGGGATTCAAGGGATGGGCTGTTGCAATATCTTTATCTGGCTCTCGTTTGATGGGGACGACAGTGTAGTCTTTAATGGGAACCAGCTTTAGGTTCACGCTCTTTAGGACTACTTGGGAACTGCGTGTGTTGAGGATTCCTATAGGGACTGCCTTTAACCCAGCTGAGAGCAAGCTGTTCGCTAAGAAGACTCCGTCGTCTATTTCTTTTGACAGACTGAGCATTTCTTCCTGCAACTGCAACGGAACTTTGACTACGATCTGAGACCTTGCTGGTATGCACACAGGTTCATTTAAATTTACCTGTTGCTGGCCAGTCTTACAAGCCAGATTTTTGGTAATCAATTCACCCTTATCGCGTTCTTGTAAGTCACAGCCGACTTCTTCTGACTGAGAAGCTTTGAGAGCACTTCGGGTAGAAGGTGTATCCCCGTCGGGTTTAATATCTTCTACCAGTATCTCTTTGTTGACTGTGTTTTGTGAACACGGGTTATCCGATGCGGTTTCTAATGGAACAGCAAACTCTTCTGGATTGGTTTCCGTGCGAGGAAATCGCAGAACCTTGTTGGGTCCCTCAACATTACAGTTTTTGGCTAGGAAATCATTTCCTAGCAAGCCGTCGTCAGAAATACCTGGGATGTTTTTTACCACCTGAAAGTTGCAAGGTAAGTTACTTTTTAGCATGAAGTTTCCTTGGCAACTTCCTAAGGTTTTACCGGTGCCAAAAGGACTTTGAAGCGTTAGTTTTTTGTTGGTGTTTATTAGCTCGCGAGATTTGAGAGCTTTTTTCTTAATTATACTAATCTCAGCGCCGGTGTCCACTATTAGCTGGGCCTGACCATTTAGACCTATGTCTAGAGGAAGTCTGGCGGTGGGCACACTGAAGTTGGGCGGCTGAGAAGACCCTTGTTTATTGCTGGTAGGGTTTATAGTCGAGCCGGGGAGTTTTGGGTCGACTCTTTGTCGTTTCCCTGTTTTTTATCCTCCCACTTTTGCTTTTGCCGACATTCGTCGATCTTATGTCCACGGCGCCCACAAAAATCACATTTTTGTCTTATGTTAAAGACTCTGGGGCCTTTTGTATTGTTCGGGTCTGACTGTGGTTGATTGTTAGGCGATCCTCGTGTGAAACGATTTGCAGACTGTGTTTGGTTGTTTCGACAGTCGCGAATGTCATGCCCGTAACTTCTACAGTTAGTGCAGAAGGGGGTGTTTTTGCGTTTTAGACACTCCGTGTAGGTGTGTCCCCGCTTCTGGCAGAAATTACAGGTGATGTTTTGTACCAGATTTTGTGTATCCGGTTGTCTAGAATCCCTTCGTGGAAACGGCGGGCGTAGTGGTGGAGCATGTACGTATGGGGGATTGTTAAACTGCCTGGGCTCTTGTGCCCGTGGTGATGCATACATAGGTGGCTGTGGTGCTTGATTGTAAGGAGTTCGGCTGAGAGCCCGAACTCGAAGACTAGGGTCTATTGGTGCCATTGGGTATGGCTGTTGCGTTAGCGGCGTTTGGACGAAAACGGTGCCTGCTTGCAGCTTTTCCATGTCTAGAGCCTTTTGTATCAGCTGCTCTAGATCATTTTCTACTAGCGTGAGGAGGTACTGGCATAGGTGGGGATTGTTCACTCCACTTTTGAGGGCATTCTTGGCGAAGTCCGCCAACTGTGTCTTCACAGCTGGGGCTGCCGTTGCTCCGTACTTCAGTACCGCTGCCTCGTTGCAAAGCATCAACAACTGCTTCACTCTTGTTGTGAAGGCAGTGAGAGTTTCCAACGGGTTTTGCCTCATTGTGATCAATTTGTTGACCAACTCCTGGTACGATTCTCGTGGTAGGTAGGTTCTGTTCAGACGTTCCTCCACCTCACTAAAAGTAGTTGGAACGTCCGAAGCAAACAGCTGATAAGCATCGCCACGAAGTCTTGTGGGCAAGATATGTAGGAAGGCTGGTTTTTCTTCCTCACTTAAACAGTGTAGGGCCTGTTTGCAACAGCCAATAAATGTTTGTAGCTCACGACCTAGCTGTGGGGTATTTTCACCCGAAAACAGAGGAACTAGTTGTGCCGTGAGCTTGGCCACCTTCGCATAATCTACCATTGTGATTATCTTTTTATTTAAACTTTTGTAGGGTAGTCTACTTGTGCTTTGTCGGGTTTCAGGGCTGGTTTCTGGACTAGAATCCGTGAAGGATACTTCTAGCCAGCCACTAAGGAGATTTTCGGCGGTTGTTTGGTCCGCTTCGTCACCACCAATATCACTGTCACTCTCAGCGCTTACAACTACACTGGCTGAGCTCTTATCTAAATCTAGTGAACGTGAAAGCCCGGCAAATTCGATAAGCTCCTGTTTGAATCGCTCTGTATCTTTTTTAAATTTTTCGATTTTTGTCAGCCTCTGCTCTCTGCCTTGACTTAATCTATGGTCAAGAGCGTCGCAGTGCGTGACAGTGAGCTTATCGGATTCACGTGCCTTTTCTAACAACTTATCTAAAAACTTATCTAGACTTACTTTAGATACAACTGTGGGCCCTGTTAAAACGGTGCCGCTTCGAAGGCGAACTCCTTTTCTTTCCTGCTGTGATGGGTCTTGATCCTGGCTAGTTGATTGTGTTGGGTTGTCTTCTGGGGCGTTGTCTGTACCTTCCCGGAGGTGATGAAGATTTTCACCTGGGGATTTCTCCGCGTCGGATGAAGGTATGGAGTTTAATCTCGTGCCTGTCTCAGGTGCCGGTGTCGAGTTTTCTCCTGACATATGCGTCCCGCGTTGTCCAAAAGGGGGGCTTCCAGCCTTCTTGGAGTATTCCCTTCTGGAATGTTTCTTGCTACTAGGGGGGCTCCTGCCGTCTTATTTCCCTTGGCTGAGATTGAAAGGGGGGCTTTTGCCGACTTCGAGATCCCTTTCAATCCTGGAACGAAGTTACAATTTCCGGTGCTTCTGTTTGCTGCCGGGGGGGCCCTAGGCCTACTTATTTCCCCTGGATATGGTTGAAAGGGGGGCTTAAAACCTTCTTCGAAATCCCCTTCAACCCAGGAACGATGATATCTTCCTTCTGGAGTTGGTTGCTGAGTGGGGCTGTCTTCCTTTTCCTCCTTCTCGGTTTTGAATGGGTGTCCGTTGTCCTGACTTCTTCTCGGTGCTGGGAAAGAGCTTCTGGTGTTCGGTGATGAATTCCAATCTGGAGATCCAAGTCCTTTAATGCTATCTTTTCACTCACTGGGGTGAACGCTTGCTCGCCTGGAGCAGAGGCGCCTATAGATGATATCTACCCCGAGCGTTGGGGGTGACGTGGCCTTATAGCTTGGCTAGTGTCACAGGTTCCCCGTAGATTCGTGTAGGACCAAGGCTTTTCAAGCGTTTACGATCGTTTAACTTGACCAAGCTTCCTTGATCCTACCGGCTGCGCCAAATTGTTATATTATACTAGTTACCTCCACTGCTCGCAGGGCGCGAAGCAGTCGTAAAATCCAAATGATACACCAAACACAATGGTTAAGTCAGAAGTTAAACACAACTTTTTGCTAACTCACAGTTTATTTTCTTTCCGTTTTTCTTTGGAGCTCTTTTTTTATATTCCAATCCAAATTCTTTCACAACTCTTTTCAATTTCCAAATAGCAATTAATTTATGCGTTTTACAATTTAACCGATTAAGTACCACAACTCTTTTTTTATTTCCAACTATAAAAACTGATTTATTCTTCGTTTTACAATTTAACCGATTAAGTACCACAACTCTTTTATATTTCCAACTATCAAAAACTGATTTCTGTGTTTTAAAATTTAACCGGCTAAGTACCACAACTCTTTTCTATTTCCAACTATCAAAAACTGATTTCTGTGTTTTACAATTTAACCGATTAAGTACCACAACTCTTTTATATTTCCAACTATCAAAAACTGATTTCTGTGTTTTAAAATTTAACCGGCTGAGTACCACAACTCTTTTCTATTTCCAACTATCAAAAACTGATTTCTGTGTTTTACAATTTAACCGATTAAGTACAACAACTGTTTTTTATTTCCAACTTTGATGGGAAAAATTTTATGAATTGTTTGGAATTTCAGGAAAATTGCTGATGCAATTTTCTTCACCCTTTTTGGAAGATAAACTAATCGTGTTTTGTACATGATTAGTTTACTGAAAATCATAATTTATGATTTTCTTTTCTTTTTTATTTTATATGTCCAATATGTACCTAGGGTTATATATATAACATTCCAACGTTATACATATATATGTATATGCACATAGGGTACATATATGTACTAGGATTTTATATATAACAAAGATAGTACGCATAGATTTGCAGTAAATTTGTATTAACTTTTCGTGTTTTTTAAGATTTCAGTGGTAACCCCCCTTAAGGCAATTTGGAATATAACTTTTTATTCTGCCTTTCATATTTGGGAACCAATAAGACTTATTTTGATGTTCGTAGCACTTCGCCGTTCCAAGATGACAAAGAGATTCGTGATGTGTTTGGATAACTTGATTTTCCATTCGCTTTGGAACATAAAATTTGACATCTTCTTTTGATTTGCGGTATACAATTCTGAAACCAGGCTCTCGGTGTTGGGTTGCAGCTAGAGCGTAATCAAATGTTCCGTCTTAACAATTCAAATTTCTAGAACACGACTAAGAGAATCTATATGTTGCATTCCTTTCCCAGCACGATAACATAATCAAAGTTCTGCAATTGTAATGCCCATATCGATATCCAAGGATTAGCAATTTCATTTGAAGAGTTTATGTTAGAGCTTGACAATAGGTTTTTTTTTTACACTTCATACCTGTAAGGTAAATCCGCAATCTCCTTAGTGCATACGCTATAGACAATGTTTCAAGCTCATAACTGTGGTATCTTGACTCAATATCAGTCGCCTCTTCGAAAAATAGAATACAGTGTGGATTTTTTTCCTTTTGAAGCTGCAGCAATATTGTTCCGAAATAGTGCCAAACAGGCCAAAGATAAAAGAAGAGTCCTTCTTTAACAAATCATACAAAGGTTTAGCCAATGTCGCAAAATTCTGATTAAATTTTCGAAAGTAAGAACATAATCTCAAGAAGCTCTTATCCGCTTAAGACAGAAACACGTCTAAGCAAGTCTCAGGCTTCCTCGCAGCTGGCCTCAAGGCTTCCCTCAGATAATTGAAAACAAAATGACAGCACCGAATCGCTTGTAAATTCTCAGCAATAGGACGTATCCCTTTAGGATTTACTATGTATCCCAAATATACGATTTCTTGGTAAAAACCTTGCACTTATCTATCTAAGTTCTATTTAATCAGTTTCGATTAGCGGCTTAAATACATACATTGGATATATACCTTTGAAAAACAGAGGGTGCGTAACCCGAATGGAATACGTACATATTCGAATTGACCTAACAGAGTTACAAATGATGTGTATTTAATAGCCTCAGTATCAATACCAGTTACCTGTATAATTACCTCATAAGATAGTTGAGGATTTATATTTATGGATTTACTAACATGATCGTCATTTAAGTCAATATTTAAAGTTTGTTCTGCGAAATCCAATTCTTCAAGGTCTTGGGCATGATTGCGTACTACATCCAATTCTGGTCTATCACCCGAAGCTGATAGCTCACTTCTATGCTGGCAGTCTGGCACACTAGCACCTCGGCTAAGTGCAGAGAGTACGGGGTGGGTTAACCGAAAAGAACCTGCGCTACTAACAACAAAAAATCGTGCCAAGGAAGGAAAACGCAAAAAATAGGAACTAATACACATTTTTCCTGTAGGGACATTCTTCATCATTTACCACCGCTTTATGAGGATCGGATAGAAATGATCCTGCAGTGCATTCCCCATCCTCCCACTGACATCGTCGGCCGATGTCCCAATGGATATCTGAAATTAGAGATCGAGTGGATCTTATTCGACCTTCATCAGTCTGAGCGGGCTCCGGGAGAGTGAGAGATTAAGAAAAGTATTACGATCGCATAACGTTATAATACATTTAATTCCAGAGGTCTCAGATTATATAATGAAAGTCTTCGCCTGCTTTTTTGAACAGTTCACAAATTTGTTTTTATAATTTCCACCCACATTTCCAAAACCAAAACAATATTCTTTTCACCGTTAATGTACCAAGTATTTAACAATATTCTCATCGAGGCGTGATAAAAGATAGGTGTTCATTATAATCACAAAATTTAAATTTTTCCGAAATATATATTTTTTCTTTATAGAAAAAAAATTAAATAACCGTAGAACAACAACAATTGTTACGACAGATAGGCAAATTTTTCTTTTGTTTTTGGAAAAAAAAACGAGTCTCATTCTTCTACATACATCATAGCTGGAGTTTCTCATTACGAACACGTCTTATATATTTATTTGGAGCATTTATATGGTGAGGCTGGAAAAATCAAAAGTAAAAGAAAATGTCCACGATTATTTGCCCTTCTCCGATGGGCACCTTTGTGACTCGAATCGGTAAAAATTACATTCGTTTATCTATTAAAATTAGTCCTTGATCTGGCCTCTACTGTGGTGGGACCTCTAATACTACGAACCGTTTGAGGGCGTAGCGCTCTATCACTCTTATTTAGTAACAATAAGCTATAGACTGACGAAACTAAAATTAAAGTCTTAACTAAAAAGCCAATGGCCACAAGCTCACCAGTTTCTTAATTGTCTGATAAATCTACTCCGTCTTATGTCAAATCATCCTAATGGAAATCAAAAATGAGGTAAACACTCTCTTATCTAAACTTGAAACTGGTGAATAGCAAAATACGAACGAATATACATGACAGTAGCAATCCTCCATATTGTTGCGAGCGTTTCCTTTAGGTTCGTTATTTAAAACACAATATTAAATATTTAATATACAAGTTCTTTATTTCACTCTAATCTTATACAATTCACAAATTTTCAATTAATCAACTCAACTTTAATTATCGCTTAATACTGTACTTTCAATTATCGCAATCTAATTACAACACTTTCTCACGTCTATTACTTTCGTTTGTTAACACTGCAACGTCTAAGACAAGACTCTTTTTTTGGCGGTGACAACTGTTATATTTATACCCTAGAAACTCTCCAGATTAGTCTGGAGTGTTCTATTCGAGAATCCCCTTAACTATTCTATTCAATCTATTCTTGTACCTTCCCGAAGATTCTATCATCGATTCTCCGAACCTGAAGTTGTTTACTCTCCATTGCCAGTAGATGTCACCAGCTTGCTCTTTCTATTGCACGTAATACTGCCCCCTTCTTAAATTTGTTCGTCCCGAACAACAGGTGGTCCACGGTCTTAATGCTCGTAGTACTGACACAAGCGGTACAAATGAACAATTTTACGCTTGCCTCTTATACCACGCTGAATCCTGTATACCACGTCATTAATTCTAGTTACTACCGAATACGGTCCCTCACATTGTTGTTGTAGTTTTGGAGAACGTCCCTTATGTCGTTTCGGATTGTACAGCCAAACAAGATCACCTTCGTTAAACCCTGCGGAATTAGCACGTAAGTCATAGCGGGTCTTCATCCGATCACTATTTGCTGCTAATTTCGTTCTCGTGGCTTCGTGCACATCAGCTAATTGTTGTTTGAGCTCCGACTTTTCTTCACCTCTGGGGGTACCAAATTTGAGGTCGCTATGTAAACGCATCTCCCTTCCGAATATGACCTTAGTTGGGGTTTGTCCGGTAGTGCTATGAATGGCTGATCTATAAGCCATTAGGAATATACCGATCCCAATCGCGTTGATGATAGTCCACTACTTTCTTAAGATGCTCGATTAATGTTCTGTTTAAGCGCTCTACCATGCCATCAGATTGTGGGTGTAGAGGAGTTGTTCTAGTTTTTCTTATTCCCAACATTTTACACATCTCGTGGAAAGTCCGCGATTCGAAGTTCCGTCCTTGGTCCGAATGAAGTTAGTGAGGCACACCAAACCTACTGACCCAATTCGTTATTATTTGTTCCGCAACTGTGGTTGCCTCTTGATTAGGGATTGCATAAGCTTCAGGCCATTTACTGAAATAGTCAATGGCAACTAATATATAACGGTTACCGCCATCCGTTTCAGGAAAAGGTCCAGCGATGTCTACAGCTATCCTTTCAAAGAGGGCTCCGACATTATACTTATGCATTTCTCCTCTGCTTCTGTGTTGCGGCCCTTTGCAAGCAGCACAGACAGTGTATCTGTGGCGACTCGACGTCACCAACTGCGCTACGGTAACGTCCTCGGGCATTCCACATGCATTTATAAAGTTTTGCGCTAAGCTCAGCGAAAGCCACTTTGCGATTTAGAAAAGGGGTAGTTAGTAGTCTGCGATTTTCTAAATAGAAAATAAATAAGTCTGATGTCAGATTGATTCAGATTAAGTTTGATTAAGAAAAAACGAATACTTGTAACGTTGTAAAGGAAGTATATTTGTCTTGAACCAAGATACCAATTATTCAATAAAGAAGACGATTTCAAATCAATAAACAATAAAGGATTTTTCTGTTTTCGTAGCTGTATTTTAGTGGCGTATGTTCATGATCCCTCAGGTAGCGGTGCATCCCTTCTCTTTTCAGGAGCTTCCCTTTTAGGACAACCTCTATCCGAGTCGTGCTTCAACAGTACGACAGTTAACTGGTGGACGATTGGGGTACATTTACCGAAGCTGTCAGCTCCTCACGGCTGACCCAGATAAGGGCCACTTTAAACAGCTCAACCTCCCGCCGAACATCTAGAAGGACACAGGACTATGTACCACATGGATCAATCACGCCTCTAACTGACCACTCACAAAAGGTCAGCTGGTCGGCTACGTTTTTATTCCATCAGTTTCAGGTTCGTCGTCATCCGTACCAAAAGTGCTCGACGAAAATAGTATCCACGCTACCTAAGTTGCAATATTGTTACGTGCATAACGCTACCTAAGTTGCGATATTGTCACGTGCACTACAAGCACTAGTTACTTGGATACTGGTTATCAAGGAAGACGTTCAGTGTATCCAAATACACGACAACCCAATCGACTAGAGACTCCTACGTCAAGGCGAATTGTGTTCGACGAACACTAAGAACACGAGACTGCTGTACGCATTCAATACGACCCACTTCAATCTCTCTCGATTTACTGCAACACAGGATATCCGGTGGGCCCGTAGGTTTACAAACCAGGGGCTTACGGAGGCCCATACATCTGCGGCACCACTCCTCCACATCTTCTTGCATATGAGCCAATAAAACCTTTCCCGTATTTTGGAAATTGTTTTGTTCACTCCCAAATGTCCTCCAGAGGTTCCACCGTGCATTTCTTCTAGAACATCTTTGACGTTTGATGCTGGTACGACTATCTGCATTCGGAATGATTCGCCGTTAGGTGCTTCCCATTTGCGTTTTAATATACCACATTCAACATGAAGAGAGTTCCATTGAGACCAGTAACTTTTCAGCTTCTCGCTCGCTCCATGAGAGCGATTGACATATGTATGTGGGTAGAGAGCCCCATCTAGCTTTGTGAATGAAGCATAACACGCTGAGTTCCAGGAGCTTGGGGAGGGGTTCAGGCATGAACAGCTGAACAAGCGCTGAGATGTGAGAGCGCCTCCTGAGGCGGAAAATATACCTCACACAGGCCCTCAGAGCTCTGATTAGTTTTCCAGTTTCAGTGGCCTGAAGCGGGTACATGGCTACATCCGCATGATAAAAGTGCGGCATGATAATTGAAGAAATTAAAGATTTTCTGATGGACTGGCCTAGATGCTGTGAGACGGCGTATAGCGAGCGGAGCCCGTAGTAGATACGTGAGCATACCCTGCTGATCTGAGGTCGCCACGAAAGATGAGGGTCCATAAGAAGTCCGAGATTCTTGACATGTTTGTTTGTGAAAGGGATAATCAGGTTATGAAGACGCAGATTGGGGAGCGTGTCGTTGGTTATGATGACATTTTCGCGAATGGAGTATATTATCGCTTGTGTTTTAGCTGGGTTGAAGGCCAGACCATTGGATCTGCACCAGTTGGAGATGTCTCCAAGTGTTGTGTTGAGCCCTTCAATCAGGTACGGAAGATCTTCCACCGTGGCACCGCCGTATATTTGTAAGTCATCCGCATAGAGGTGATATTTATGATCACCCAATACTTCCGTGACACTGTTTATGTAGATGGTAAACAGGAGCGGCGCGAGAACTGCCCCTTGCGGGACGCCTGAGGTGATATCCCTGGAGGAGGAAAATCGCCCATCAGTATTGACGATCACAGTTCTGTTTGATAGGTATCTAGAAATGAACCTGCTAGCAGTGGCACCAAAGCCAAAAGTGTTCGTAAGTTTGGCAACGAGTATGCTATGGGGGACGGAATCAAACGCTCCACTGAGATCCAGTAGCACATGCACCACTTGTTTGCCCTCATCACAGAGACTGCGGATGTCAGCAGTTACTTTTACTAAGGTCGTGGAGTGCTTGTGCCTGAAGCCAGACTAAAACACTGACAGCAGGTTAGTATCTTCGATGTGTTCGCAGATCTGATCCGCAACAAGCACTTCGAAGACTTTCGAGATGGCGGGGAGGATTGTAGTAGGACGCCAGTCATTAGGACATGCGGGAGATGTGATTTTGGGAATAGGGGTGATGATGCCGATTTTCCAGCATTTAGGGAAGAGAGAGCTGGTGACAAGTCGGTTAAATAGATCCGTCACTAGGGGCAGAATAAAAGGGATGATAACTCTGAGAAATTTATTTGGTATCCTGTCATGTCCGATGGCATTGGCCGGGGGATTGGGGCTGTCCATTAGAGATTGGCTGGAAGTATTGGTGTCTCGGGACGGGCGGTTTGAAGTGTTGTAGGAGGGAGCAATGAGGACCGGGGGAGGGACAGCGAGTTGAGCAGTGGTTGGGCAGAGGTGATTTGCAAAATCATCCCGGTAGACATTAGCCGGATGTCTAGCTTTGGATCCCAGTCCGAGATTTCGAACTCTGCGCCAGTCAACTCCATCCCTAAAGTTATTCAAGGTGCTTTCCCTGATTAAAGCTCGAATGCGGTATTCCGCGGCCCTTCGCGCAAGTCTGTAGGCCTTGAGATTGTCGGGATTCTTGTATCTTTTCCAGTGAGTGTAGGATATGTCCCGAACCTGACAGAGTAAAGACACATCAAGCCTCTCGAAAATCCTGTCACTTGCACTCCCTGTTCGCATGGTTTTGAGGGGGACATTGTTATGAAAGACATTTTCGATGGTGCACATGAATTCTTGAGCGGCATCCTCAGGATCGACTTCATTGTGGATGAATGACAAATCTCTGCTGACAAGATCTGCCTGAAGGGCGTCTGGCTGAATAGCAGAAACACAGAAAAACAATGTCGTGGTCAGAGACAGCAGGACATTGTCCAGATAGTAACGGGGTGGCAAGAGGGGATGTGATGATTAGGTCAAGTGTGGTCGCAGATGAAGCACCATGACGTGATTTGAGGATTTCGATGTCTTTATTGATTTTGGTGACAGATTGGTGTTTGATGTGGTCTAGTTCTTTGCTAAAAGAACTAAGTTCCAGGAAGATTGAGTTTAAGCCAATGGTGAGAGCGTCGATCTTAGTGTTGATCCCTATCAAGGAGGTCTGTACTGGGACAAAGGGTTTGACGTGCTTGCCAGCAATAGAGTAAGACACAAGGTCGCCGTTACAATGGGACTTGGCGTCGCGATGCAGGCTTTGCACACCCAGTCAACACTCTTATCTGTGTAGACTGTCAAGTAGTTCACCACTGAGATGTTCACGCAGCCCTGATGGAACCATAAATCACAAGCGTCGCAGGAAATTCAAATTACATTTGCCTCGTCGCCACACTTTCTGGAATCAGTGAGAGTACAGACCGCGCAGAAGTGATCTTCCTGGTCGTCAGAAGGATGAGTATTTGCACTTATTATGGGATGAGAGGGAGCTAGGGCGGTGCTGACAATAAGAGCCGGCTTGGATGAAGATTTTTCGGCCCGCTTAACTGGGGGGGAGGGGGGATACTGAGTTCGCCCAACGATTCTGACCTGGCTTTAATCTTGTATGGAGCCTTGGGGTCAGGTTTGGTTGAGGCCTTTATAGCGCTCTTGCCTGGGGAGGCTGTGCTGATGTTGGCCAAAGAGACTGTAGGCAATCTTTGTAAATTGTAGCATTTACTAAAGGTATGTATACAAATCTTCACACCTTCCTAGATTCTGAAATAAGAAAGATGCGGATAAAAAATGCTGGTTTTTGTGAATAACAACACAAAGGGAAATTATATGAAATTGTCAGTTTATTAACTGTTTTCAAGTTTTACAGCCTTTTTATGTTTAAATTAACTATACTAACTAATTCAATATTATTGTAGAACAAAGAATTCAAGCACAAAAATTACAAAAAATTTAGAAGCGAATAATAAAAAAAATAAAAATTCTGAAAAATATTTGGCACTTATCTATGTTGATCTGGGAAATGGAAAGGTTAAAACAAATGAATTGAAAAAAATTGAAAAAAAAAAAAATTAACAAAAAAGGGATCATGAAATAAATTGAACAAAAAATGAGAAATAAAATAACGATCAAAATGCCGAAAATCTGAAAACACAAGAAAATTATTTGCACGTCGCCGAAGACTTGTACAGGAACAGCAGTAAATTTTGCCACCAAACAGTGTAATTTACCGCAATATCCACACACAAGTAATTTTTACCGCTTGCTGTTGATGAGCCAATATCCAAAAAAAATTGCAGAAGATACGCCTTTAACCACTTGCCAAAAACTAAGAGAGCGATTGCTCTGTGCGCGGCCTTTTTATAGCCCTTAGTAGGGGAAATTTTGAACATGGCTGCTAATTTCTACGCACAAGGTGACTGATAAAAATGTGGCATTTATAACCATAATCTGCTTTTCTTATTTATTTGACATTTCCTCCGTGCAAAAGTTTTTTATTAGTTTGATTTACCTTTATTATGATTTTATTGTTTATCTCGATAAGTTAGAGAATTAATTCATTAAATATTAAGTGCACAAATTGATTTTGAAATTTTGCCATAAATTGCACTTTATGCCTGTGTGGTAGTACTAATTTCGTGTGGAATTTGAAATTCTCATTAATTTTCTCCAACTTGCTCTTTCTCGCTTTCACGTTCTCTTCTCTTTCCCACTCATTGGTGTAAATTAGAATTTAAATTTTTGTAAATATTTAATTAATCGTTCAATTAATTGTCGTACGATTAATTTTATCGAATGCGCCGCGTTAAATTCTATGAAATGAGTGGTTTGTGTCACGGAGAAATTAAAATGACAGATGATATTCGCGATTTTATTCGAGTGCGTGACAGGTGAATATTACCTGAGTTTTTCGCGAGTTTATGTGTTCTTTTTTCAGGTTCATCATAATTAATCATCGTGGGAACCCTCCCGAGCATATCTGTTTCTTCAGATCATGGATGCCGATGAATTTCCAGCACTAATTTGCATAAAACGTAAGTTCCAAATTATCTGTCATTACAGGTATATTTTGTTAATTTGTGCCCTTTTTTTGTTTTTTAAATGTATAAAACTCGTGTACCGTTGGTTTTTTATATTCGTTTAGTCTTATTAATGTATTTTTTAGCATAAATTTATTATGAAATATAATATTTACTTTGTTTTAATTCATTCCTCTTTTATTTCTACGTATTGTTGTTGTTGGTCTGTTTACGTTTTGTTGTAGCATAAATTTCATGTATAAAACGCTTTTAATTTGTATAATTGCATCTTTCTTTTACATATTCTAATTATTTAACTAATTTAATTAATTTAGTTAGTTTATCTCTCTTTCTTTTGTTTATTATAGCTTCATTCCTGTGTTCCAGTCATCCAGTTCACCAAGGGAAACCATCAGCTGTCGGATATTGCAGTAGCATGGTATGTAATTGTTTTAGTACATAAATTTTTATTAATTTGTGTTTATTTGTGTCATTTTAGGTGCATCGGTACACAGGCTAGCTGGCTGAACATTCTCCCGCCTGTTGAACGGTTACGTTCAATATGAATGATGTGTTTATTTAAAAACAAGTTTTTTTTTGTAAGAAAATGAAATACTTTACTTAATAAATATCTTTTAATACCTTTAATTCATGTTTACTTCAATACAATATTATTTCACTCCTTTGGCAACTATTCAACTTATGTCTAAAGTCTTAGTTGACTACCTTATTATTCTCTCCGTTATTTTGTTAGTTCATTTACTTATTAACTATTCAACTTTTTCTTCAGTCTTAGTTAATACTTTGAATTCACTTTTAATACTGAATATAAACAAATTGTTTTATAAAACTTAAATTGTATGACTTTTGTTTCATTAAATTATGTTCGTTTTTTTTTTTATAGTGATGGAAACGAACCCTGCCATCACTGTACACGTGAACTTTAACTTCATATCTGTCGGGTAAGTTCACCTTGAATTCCTTGCTTCTGGAACGTTGAATTTTTTCGAAGTCTATACGGCGTAGTACTTTCCTTGGCAAATAAATGTCTTCTTTTTCACGAGTGATGAATTTTTGAATGTCATTATTCATTCGCATTTGAATCTCTTTTATAGTGTTTGATGAGCGCAACAGACTCCATTTACTAACATACGCTCCGTTAATATTTACAGCGTGGTCATAATCTCGAGGCTTCTGGACTGTTGTCGATGTTGATTGTTGAGGTTGACTTAGTATGGTTGTTGTTTTTGTATTTGTCTTCGGCTTTCCTTCATCGGATGGTGGTGGTTGGGTCTTCTCGGGTTTCTTTGGCAGTCCGGTCAGTATGTCAAAGCCTGGTTCTGAAAGAAGTCTCCGCATCGGGCTGTTGGGTGGCGAAAAGTAGATCTCCTCGTCTAAACACAGGACGTCATCTTCTTCAAATTGCATAGTGATCTGCAATTAAACAGGAATTAGACAATACTTATAACGACACACATAATATGGACAACGAGCACAAGAACAACACACAGATCTATGGTAAGCGTTTGACCGTTGCTAGTTTTCATTAGTATTTGTAGCTTTCATTGGCAGTTGACATATCTTGGTGATAGGTCTTCGGAAGCTATTCGTCTTTGTTCGCACCTGCACTACTCGTACCAACCCATCCACACCTGGATAAACTTCTTCAATTATACCTAGCGGCCAACAAGTTGGTGGAGACCTTTCATCCTTGAGTATCACTACATCCCCAATCTTTAGATTTGGCTGCGTTTCACACCATTTAGGCCGCTGTTGTAATCTATTTAAGTAGTCCTTTGACCATTTGTCCCAGAATTGTTGCGTCAGAAACTGAACATGCTTCCATCGTTGCGTTGGGGTCACTTGTTTATTGCTGATTTCAGGTTCAGGCACAGCATTGAGTGCTTGTCCAATCAGGAAGTGCCCTGGTGTTAGTACTGTAAGATCGTCAAGGCTATTTCCAATTGAACAAATCGGGCGGGAATTAATACAAGCTTCAATTTGAGTGAGCAAGGTTGAATACTCTTCATAAGTGTATATCGATTTTCCGATTATTCGACGCAAATGGTATTTCACAGCTTTAACACCTGCCTCCCAGAGGCCACCGAAATGGGGCGATGCTGGTGGATTGAAATGCCACCTAATGTTTTTAGAATTCAAATGCTGCACCACTTCTTGTGTGGCTTCCTTGATGGCTCGCGCCATCTCTTTGTTCATGATGTTTTCTGCACCCTTGAAATTTGTGCCGCAATCAGAATAAATATCAGTGCATAATCCACGTCTGGACACAAATCTTTTGAATGCAGCAACAAAAGCGGCTGCTGTTAAATCGGATACTAACTCCAGGTGTATGGCCTTCGTAGCCATACAAACATACACACAAAAATATCCTTTATATATTCTGGCAGCTCTGTGAGGAGATGTCTTTAAATCAACAGGGCCGGCATAGTCAACGCCTACATGTGAGAATGGCTTCGAAATGTTAACTCGCGGAGCAGGGAGATTTCCCATTAATTGTGATCTCACTTTCTGGCGATACGTCACACATGTTTTACATTGGTTTATTCTACGTGCAATCACTCTTTTTGCATCCAGAATCCAGTACATGTGACGACTCGTGTTCAATGTTAATGCCACTCCTCCGTGCAATGTATCACTATGTAACTGATCTATGAATATATCTGTGATATGATTATTCTTCGGAAGGATGATCGGATGCTTCCTGGAGTAGGCTATGTTGGCATGTTCGAGTCGACCTCCCACTCTTATTAATTCGTGATCATCCAGAAATGGGTTGAGTGATAATAGTTGACTTTTTTTTGACACAGTTTCACCTGCCTTCAAAGAGATATATTCCTTAGAAAATGTAGTTATTTGGACTAATTTCAATATTGTGATACGTGCAGCTTCCAGCTCCCCTGGCAATAGTGTACCAATTCTTTTCAGCGTATTTATGCGGCAGTTATTTATAAATCGTTTTATTGTTGCAACTACTCGAATTAATTTAACGATAGAGGAAAATCGTACCAAAATATCTGAGTTGGATTGAATGTAGAATGCCACTGGAGACTGTCTTTTTGCTTCTAATTGTGTTTGATTGGATTCTATATTGGATTTTGGCCAGTGCTCCTCTTTTTTAATAAGCCACTCAGGACCATGCCACCACACTTTGTTGGTTATCAATTCATTGGCAGAAACTCCTCTTGAGGCAATGTCAGCTGGATTGTGGTTTGTTTGCACGTGCCGCCAATGGTCTGGGTTCACTGTATCCTGAATTTCCACTACTCTGTTGGCAACATAAGTTTTCCATTTAGCTGGATGACTGCGGATCCAATGAAGAGCTATCATAGAGTCTGACCAAGCTATGATTGGAATCTCTTCTAATTTCATATCTACAATTGTGCTTTTGATTAGCCGAGCGAGAATTAATGCTCCATTTAATTCTAATCTGGGTAATGTAATTGGACGAATTGGAGCCACCTTTGTCTTGGATGTAAGCATATGAGAAACTACTGCTCCGTTTTTATATTGCACGCGTATATACACTACGGCAGCATATGCTTTGTTGGAAGCATCACAAAATCCATGCAATTGAATGCTCGGGGCTGAGTTTATAGTACCTACCCAACGTGGTATTTTCAAAATTTGTAAGTTCTCTAATGAGACCTTAAAATTCTGCCAGTGTAATGCTATGCTTTCGTCTACTGTAGTATCCCATTGATATCCAGCTATCCATAAGGTTTGGATCAATAATTTTGCCACAATTATCACGGGTGCAATCCAACCCAGCGGATCGTATAGCATTGCTACTTCAGAAAGAATTGATCTTTTCGTTATTGCCTTTTGCTTAAGCCTGGGTGTTACAGTGAATGAAAAATAATCTGAAGCGGGATGCCACTGTATGCCCAAGGTTTTGACGACCTCATCTTTATCAAAATGTAGAATATTCTGGGATTCTCTGTGCTCGATTGGAATTTGTTCTAACAATTCTACTTTATTACTAGACCATTTACGTAAATTGAAACCAGCCGTTCTTAGCATATTGATACACTGGCCTTGAAGATCTTTAGCTTCTTCGATGTTGTCTGCTCCCGTCAATAAATCATCAACGTAAAAATCTGTGACCACAGCTTTGGATGCCAAAGGCCAATTGTGTTTTTCATCGGTTCCTAATTGCTGCAATGTTCGTATTGCTAAATACGGGGCAGAGGAAGTACCAAATGTTACAGTTTTTAAATGATAATCGTCGATGAGTTTGGTTTCTGGATTCTGCCAAACGATTGTTTGAAATGGGCGATGTTCGGGATGCACCAAAATCATTCGATACATCTTTTCGATGTCCGCTGTGATTGCTATTTTATATTTCCTCCATTTTAGAAGTGTCGAGAATAATTTTGGTTGAATTGAGGGTCCTACGAGTAACTGCTCATTTAGTGATTTGCCTTTATAGCTCTTTGCCGAGGCGTCGAACACTACTCTGAGTTTCGTCGTTGTACTCTCTTTGAAAACTGCATGATGAGGAATATAGTAAGCATCGGCAACTTCATTGACTGCGGGGTCTATTCTCTCCATGTGTCCAAGTGTGATGTATTCATTTAAACAATTGGCATATTCCCTTTCCAATTTTGGATTGCTATTGAATTTTTGCCTTAAATGATGAAATCGTTTCAATGCTAGATTTTTGGAGGGACCAAAGGTCGGTTTCGCTTTATTAGCAAATGGAAGTCTCACTTCATATTGCCCGTTTTCTAGTCGACGGTGTGTTTCTTGAAAGATCCTCTCGCATTCCTCGTCGTCTGGCTTAAGTATGGGTTTAGTTACAACCTCCTCGGTCTCCCAAAATTTCTTCAGTTGTTGGCTTATATTGTCCAATGACTGGTTGATCACTGTAAAGGCTTCGACCTTATGTACTGGTGATTCGGGTGCATTTCCTAAGATTATCCATCCAAAGATTGTATTTACAGCTACTGGTGCTTTCTTGGGTCCTTTTTTTAAGCCTTCCAATAGAATGCTGGCGTATACTTGAGCTCCAAGGAGTATATCGATCGGGCCTGGCTTCCAATAATTAGGATCTGCTAATTCAAGACTCCTGAGATGATCCCATTGCTTCATTTGAATAGGAACCGTTGGTAATAAGTCAGTAATCTTGGTAATAACTAGCATATTCACATCTAAACTTTTACCTTTGCAGTTGCAAGATGTTAATTTCGCGTTTACCTGATGGTTTGACCATGCTGTCTGACTTTTGTTTAACCCTGTTATTTCTATGTGGGTGGGCCTTTCCTTCAAACCTAGTCGCTTGCAGGTGGTTTTTGTAATAAAGGACGTCTGCGATCCTGGATCTACAAGGCAGCGTAGTACTATTGCTTTACCATCTCGATCCTTAGTGGTAACCAATGTTGTGGCTAGTAGTGCATTGTGCACTTCTGTTGCAAGAAAATTTTTTATTTCTTCCCTATCTTCAACGTGATTGCTGGATGCTTGATTATCACCTGCCTTTTCATTGTCTTGATATGCTCTTTGTTTGACATTGCTGAATCCTTCTGTACTGTGGTGCTGTCCTGTTGTTTTCCCTTTAAAATTTGTAGGTATGTGTAACAAGGTATGATGTAATCCCTCGCAGTTCTTGCATCTCCGGCTGTTCATGCATTGGCTAGCAGCATGTTTGTTCGAGAAACAGTTGAAACATCGACCTGATTCTTCAATGCACTTTCTTCGGATTGACGGGGTCATCTTGTTGAATTTTCTGCAGACACCTACGTAATGTCCGCCATTGCATGCGGGACATTTGCTTGCATTTACTGCATGGTATGCCTTTGTTGATTGGATTGGCGTCTTAACGTTCACAGAATGTGACATAGATTCTAATATTCTGAATCTGGTTTGTAAGAACCTTTGGAATTGCTCTAATTTTGGCAGTGTTACGGTATCACCCAATTCTTCCTCCCAAAGCCTCAGCGTTACGAATGGTAATTTTTGAACTAGTAAATATAGTAGTAATGTATCCCATGATGATACGTCTACTTCCAATACTTTTAGTTGTTGCAAGCTTTCCTCCGTTGTATCCATGAGCAGTTTTATGCTCTTACTGTTTTCTGTAGTTAGCTTTGATTGGTTAACTAGAATTTTCAATTGAGTGTTAACGAGAACTCTTTTATTTTCGTAGCGCATCTTAAGTTTCTCCCAAGCTGGAGCATAATCCTCTGCAGTGATGGGAACATGTCTTAATAGTCGTTCTGCTTCGCCTGTAAGGCATCCTTTTAGATGATGAAGTTTCTGGACTGCTGGTATTTGTCGATTATTATGTACTAAAGACATAAATAAGTCGTAAAATGACCTCCAGGATGAATACTCTCCATTGAATTTTGGTAGATTTATGCGAGGTAACTGGCTGTGATTAGTAGTATGTATAATGGTAGGTATTGCTGATGTACTAGGTGCATCTTGGTTTGGAGACCTTTGAACTATTCCATCAGTTACCTCCGCTAAATATTCCATATATTTGACTTCCAATTCTGAATATTTGTCGTCTGTTATGTACTTGTGTGTACATGGTTCTTTTGATGCTAAAATAGCTTCCCTGAGCTTTGTATCGCTAGCATCGAATTCGGCCCAGATTTTCGGTAAGCTTGTTAGTTGGTTTTCATAAAAACTCAATGTTCTTTTTTCTATTCTTGTTTTCTTCGCATTTTTGATGGAATTCTCCAATTTGTCCGCGAGAACTGTTTGCTTTATAAACAGTTGCTCCATTTTATAATTTTCCAACGCAAATAAATAGTAACTTAATTATGTTTAGTGGAAGGAAATTTTTGAAGGATAATTGCAAAGGAGTTTTCCAAGGTAAAATAATTGCCAAATACCTTTCAAATTGTGTAATAAATTCGAATTAAAGTTCTGATTGAATTACAGCACAATTAAAAACAATAAAAACAAAAACTGGGTTTCATATATCCGGATTTGAAGGACCAACAAAATGTAGGCAATCTTTGTAAATTGTAGCATTTACTAAAGGTATGTATACAAATCTTCACACCTTCCTAGATTCTGAAATAAGAAAGATGCGGATAAAAAATGCTGGTTTTTGTGAATAACAACACAAAGGGAAATTATATGAAATTGTCAGTTTATTAACTGTTTTCAAGTTTTACAGCCTTTTTATGTTTAAATTAACTATACTAACTAATTCAATATTATTGTAGAACAAAGAATTCAAGCACAAAAATTACAAAAAAATTTAGAAGCGAATAATAAAAAAAATAAAAATTCTGAAAAATATTTGGCACTTATCTATGTTGATCTGGGAAATGGAAAGGTTAAAACAAATGAATTGAAAAAAATTGAAAAAAAAAAAATTAACAAAAAAGGGATCATGAAATAAATTGAACAAAAAATGAGAAATAAAATAACGATCAAAATGCCGAAAATCTGAAAACACAAGAAAATTATTTGCACGTCGCCGAAGACTTGTACAGGAACAGCAGTAAATTTTGCCACCAAACAGTGTAATTTACCGCAATATCCACACACAAGTAATTTTTACCGCTTGCTGTTGATGAGCCAATATCCAAAAAAAATTGCAGAAGATACGCCTTTAACCACTTGCCAAAAACTAAGAGAGCGATTGCTCTGTGCGCGGCCTTTTTATAGCCCTTAGTAGGGGAAATTTTGAACATGGCTGCTAATTTCTACGCACAAGGTGACTGATAAAAATGTGGCATTTATAACCATAATCTGCTTTTCTTATTTATTTGACATTTCCTCCGTGCAAAAGTTTTTTATTAGTTTGATTTACCTTTATTATGATTTTATTGTTTATCTCGATAAGTTAGAGAATTAATTCATTAAATATTAAGTGCACAAATTGATTTTGAAATTTTGCCATAAATTGCACTTTATGCCTGTGTGGTAGTACTAATTTCGTGTGGAATTTGAAATTCTCATTAATTTTCTCCAACTTGCTCTTTCTCGCTTTCACGTTCTCTTCTCTTTCCCACTCATTGGTGTAAATTAGAATTTAAATTTTTGTAAATATTTAATTAATCGTTCAATTAATTGTCGTACGATTAATTTTATCGAATGCGCCGCGTTAAATTCTATGAAATGAGTGGTTTGTGTCACGGAGAAATTAAAATGACAGATGATATTCGCGATTTTATTCGAGTGCGTGACAGGTGAATATTACCTGAGTTTTTCGCGAGTTTATGTGTTCTTTTTTCAGGTTCATCATAATTAATCATCGTGGGAACCCTCCCGAGCATATCTGTTTCTTCAGATCATGGATGCCGATGAATTTCCAGCATAAAACGTAAGTTCCAAATTATCTGTCATTACAGGTATATTTTGTTAATTTGTGCCCTTTTTTTGTTTTTTAAATGTATAAAACTCTTGTAACGTTGGTTTTTTATATTCGTTTAGTCTTATTAATGTATTTTTTAGCATAAATTTATTATGAAATATAATATTTACTTTGTTTTAATTCATTCCTCTTTTATTTCTACGTATTGTTGTTGTTGGTCTGTTTACGTTTTGTTGTAGCATAAATTTCATGTATAAAACGCTTTTAATTTGTATAATTGCATCTTTCTTTTACATATTCTAATTATTTAACTAATTTAATTAATTTAGTTAGTTTATCTCTCTTTCTTTTGTTTATTATAGCTTCATTCCTGTGTTCCAGTCATCCAGTTCACCAAGGGAAACCATCAGCTGTCGGATATTGCAGTAGCATGGTATGTAATTGTTTTAGTACATAAATTTTTATTAATTTGTGTTTATTTGTGTCATTTTAGGTGCATCGGTACACAGGCTAGCTGGCTGAACAAGACTGATCTGTCTATATTCCTGGGTGCACCCTTGGTTGATGTAGTTCCACCCTTTATTTTGTTATTTTTTGTTTCTTTGTTTATTTTTTTGTTCTTATTTTTATTTGGGACCATTTCGGCACTCAGGGGTTCCTTAGCAGTCTTCGATCGCGTTGGGACTGTAGGCATGATAGGGTTCCACAGGTATCCTGGGCTGAGAGAGGGGAGCTGGTATGCTGATATTAATTCCGGTAGACTAAAGCAATGCAATATGTGCTGGTGACAACAGGATAATATCCAGGAGCATTGAACGGATCACTAAGTTCTGGTTGTAACTGTGGCTTACATGCTGAAGGATATACCAGCTTTATGATGTTTGTGCCAATAAGCGGCACCTTCGCCCGGACTTGTAGGCCCTACTGAGTAAGGTGTAAATTGTGTAAAATGTAAATTGTATCGTGAATTATATCTCCGCTCAATCCTGACTCTAAATTGAACCTAACAGTATGTGTGCCAGTTTGCAATCAAATTCCCAAGCTGCTATCATGAGCCGTGCAAAATGCTTAGAAGATTTTATTTATTTAAACACAATTAAACAATATTACGTTTGTTTCCGCTGAAAGCGAGACGTTAATTGATTGAACGTACCCCCTGTTAGTCTTAATCGGTTTGGTCCTAGTAATCCTTATGTCTGATGTCTAAATTCAGTTTCAATGCCTGATGCTAATTGAGTTAAATTGATGTCGGTTGTAATATGGACAAGAGTTCGATTTTCCACTTTACAATTTATAGCTTTCAGGTTCAAAGCTATAACTCTGGTCAGATTTCAAATATCTATTTTAATTTAAATGTCTGCTGCTGGTTTGGTCATAATAAATCCAAATATAATATGGATAGTGGTTAATGTTTATTTTGCTATTTCCAAGCTTCTAGCCTTAAACTCTATATATATACTGTGGGAAGTAGTTATTATGCACTCTGCTAATTTCAAACTTCCAACCATAAACTCTAGGTTTCAGATTTTAAATTCACAAACTTTTAACTCAAATAGTTTCGGAAGTGGCTAGTTGTCGTTCTAGGCATAATTTAATTTAATTTAATTCCGTTTAAAATTGGGATTAAATTTAGTTTTTAATTTAATGTCACTTCAATTTTATAGTTCTAGCATAATTTACATAATTTAATTTGATTCCGTATAAGATTAAGATTAAAGTGAGATTTTAAATTAACTTCACTTCAATTTAGCGTATCAATGTTAAACTACTAGCCTTAAACTCTATATATACTAAGAGAGTAATGTTTGTTGTTCACATTGCTATTTTCAGACTTCTAACCTTAAACTCTAAAATTCAAATTTGTAATTTTTAAATCAAATCGTTTCGAATATAGTTAATTATGGTTCAAGGTACACGGTTTAATCTAATTTAATTTGATTTGATTCCGTTTAAAGTTAAGACTAAACTTTGATTTTAATTTAATCTATATTATTTCACTTCAATTTGATTGAGCAGTGTCAGCAATCTTGATTGTAATGTGCATAATTTAAACAGAAGCTCAACTTACCAATTTGCCAATTCGCAATCTTAACTCTAATCTTTTGGCTATCGTTTTAGCTATAATGTTAGTAGTTTCTTATTAGCTTACTGTCGGCTAGGTTTCTGATTTCCAATCACACTCCAGTCTGGTGCACTGGGTTTAATGTCCAGATGAGTCTCGTGGTCTCAGACTTGTTTATAAAATGGGTGGAGTAATTGCAGGCTAACTCCAGGTACACCTTTTTTGCTTTGTGCTAGTTCCGGCCCCAACTTAAATCTTGTTAGGAAAGATTGTGCTCAATGTCCGTGGTGGCACGCTTGACAATATTTGTAGCGAAGCGCAATTAATCGTTATTAAAGAGGGCCGGTCCCTGGGGTTTCTAAAGCTGAACTATAAATGTGGCGTCTCCTCAAAGATCCGTTTCCAGTGATATTCTTGGATATTTCAGCGTAAATATTCGATATATTCGATCGTCTCGGACGTGTTTCGAAATTTAAAACATAGAATCGTGGAATTAGGTCGATTTCAAAATGGCGTCACAAGGCGTCCTCACTCAGCAAGAAATAAAGATTCAGTAAGAAATGCAAGTGCAGCTACAATTCAAAAACTTTATAAGATTAGTGTAACAGGTGATCACTAATTTAATTTAAAACAGCTTCCACACTCTAATTCCAAGTTAAAATCTTTAATCTTTGCAAATTCACGGAGCAGTACAATTTTGCATTTTGACAATTTGACAGGAAATCCCTCTGCTCAATGCACGCTTTTGCTCACTTTTAGATTTATCACTCGTCGCCAGAATTTGTTATGTCTTTCTAACGAATAAAAAGACAATTGTTGTTGCTTATGATTATTTATTATATGTAAAGTAAAGTAAGTAGGTAAGTATAAAGTAAACTTCTGGACCAACCGCACTCGTCAAAAAGCCGAGAGATTCTCATGTCACTGTCAAAGGTGCGAGTGTGACCGTTTATATGTTTTATGTCGGACGTGTGCGTGTGACCGTAATATACACATTACATCAAGTAGAATTTGTTTTTACAGTGATCCGTAATAGCATACAAACTATGTCTTGTAATGTGGATAACAGTTCAATAAACCTAAACTAGATATAAAGACAGTGCATTTTCCTTTAAACACCAACAAGAACATTTAATTAGAAACATTATCAAGCATTCACTTTCTAGGCCAATTCAGTTGTCACTAATTTTAATAATTTTGTCATTTTCGTTATCTTTAACACTTTTTATGAAACTTGGATTTCTTTCCCTCATATTAGAAATTTTACTTTTTATATCTGTTGCACTTGGACTTGAATACTGACACTTACTTCTAAGTTGAGTTCTAGATATAGCTTTGAGTTATTTATTGTACATTTATATTTTTTGATGAAATCATTTCCTATTATCCCGTCACAGGGAAATTTACATTTTTCAGGAACTACATCGAATGGGTGTTAATGGTTAATGAAATTGATCCACAGGTTACAACATATGAAGGAAAACTATCGCCTGCAAGAGTAGTTATAAAGCAGCGTTTGTCCTCGTTCACAGTGCATCATCGCAGGTGTATTCAGCTTTTATCAGGGAATGTAAAGAACTGTCTTCTTTTAAATCAGGTTTCCTTAGTGTGGCCTTTTTTCCACAATGATCGCAAGTGGGAGAATGGCTTTAACGGGGTGTAGTTTGTTGGCCCTCTTCTATTTTATATGAATGGTCTGCTGCAAAGGTGGTTAGTTTTTGTAAATTTTTTTCATCTCGTGCTTTCACGATAGTCTTAAGCTATTCATTTCTGTGTCAGTCCTCAAATACGCGTATAGCGTTTTGTTCGTTCTCGCTGAGCAAGTAAGCTCGGGCGGACAATTCGACAGTTTCACTAGGCGCTGAGTATAAATCGGACAATTTTTTTGTGAGTGTATTCGCAAACTCGTTCAAATCTTCGCGTGGACTTGTTTGCGACGCGTCATTTCTCTTTTAATACCTTTTTATCCCCTTTTAAAGCCACAAACTTTAAAACTTTACAACTTCGTAACTTTGCAATTTTGTATTTTTGTAAGTTCTGTAATTTAGTTACATTCAACGCTTCTAGTTTTGATGAAAATCCATACATTAACATAAACTTATATGATTAGATATATACTTGCCTAGTACTCTTAAAAGATTTCAAAATTTTGTGTACTTTTCCCTCAATAAACGTATTGTATTGTAATTCACCTTAATAGCTAATCTCGGTCTCTTATCTTGCAATTGAGAGTTCAACTCGGGTTTCAATTAATCCCAATCTTAGAAATCTTTGTACTTCAAGATATCATAGGCCGCACTGATTAATTTTGTTTTTACCAACATGAGGAAAATCTTTCGATCTGCGACACCTTTGGCTTGTGAGAACAACAATTCGCAGCATGCAATAAAACGATGCAGATCTCCAGTTTTTCCGTCGAACTCTTTGACCATATTTCGTGCTGGATTAGGAGGGAGGTCTGGCGCCATATTTGTAGATTTGTTTAAATGCACAAACCGAGTAGCAGCAAATCTACGAATACCCGGAGCCGGGCTGCTCGTTTTCCTGACCGAGTTACAACTACTTTGCTAGATTCACCTTGTCCTAATTGTAACACTTGTTACTTTGTCACGTATACGTTGGTCAATAATATAATAGTATAATATGTAATACTTAAAAATTTTCAATTTTCAGAATCTTATAAGGTCAGCAGATATGCATATACATATATCTCAAATATGTCAGAAGAAAAATTCGCGTTCAAGATTTGTATTTTTGAGACAACAAAACAACAACAAAAACCAAGTTTTCATAAAAGCATCGCAAAAAAAAGAACAATTTCCACATAGTAAGAAAAAAGAGCAATTTTCACATAGAAATTATATAAATTTATCAAGAGATATTATTATATATTATATATTCTATATATTATTATAAAGATATCATTTAAAAGACAATAAATCATAATTCTGAGTATTAATGTGAAGAAAAAATTGTACGAGAGCTCACTTACATTGAATTTTCTTTATTTTTTTTTTTAATGAGAGAAGTCATCGTATGTACCCTATATATTCCTGGAAATCGGATGTCTCCTCATTAGTGCAACACGGACACTACATTAATCAAGCTCTCCTTCAAGAAGGGTGGAGTCATTAGGGAACTCCTTATTGTCTCAGCATATTTCCTGCATGACTCCGCTGCTCCCCCTCCTACTGAGGGAGTAAGGCGAGCGGTTGAGTATGCGAGGTCCAATCGGCTTGATGTCTTGGTTGGTTGTGATGCCAACGCTCATCACATTGTCTTGGTCAGTTCAGACACTAACCATTGGGGTGAGTAACTACTGGAGCTCATAACTTCAGCGGACCTGGTTCTTTTAGTCCGGCTGGAGGGTATCGCGAGAGGAGTCTCTCTCATCGCCGATACATTGAATTCTGTATGGGTGCTGACCTCATTGAGGTTGAACCATACAGGAATCCGAAGAAGACTGATTGGGAGAGATACCATAACAAACTAATTTCCACGCTCGCCTCTCCGGCTGAAAAAAATCAGGAGTATTGCCGCCTTGGAGAAGGCAGTAAGAAGGCTGCAGTCGGCTGTGACTGAGGCTTTCGAGGCTTCCTGTCCCATTAATACAGACATTGGAAAGAAATCTATACCAGGCTGAGTGTTGTGAGAAGACAAGATGGCTCCTTTACTACGTCGGGGAAGAAACCTGTAGACCTTCTTCTGTCGACGCATTTTCCAGACTGATGGTGCTTGGTCCACTGTTGCCAAAGTAGTTGATGTCGAGAAGGTGAAATGGTCAATTTCAACCTTCCCGGCTTTTAAATCCCCGGGTCCAGACGGTATTCTGTCTATGCTTCTTAAGGCAGAGAGCGTTGTGCTGGCTCCTTACATCGACTCCATTTTCAGGGCTTGTATCGCTTTGGATATATCCTGAGGTATGGAGGAAGGTGAGAGTTGCCTTCGTTCCGAAGCCTGGTAAAGCTTCTTACATGGAATCGAAGAGTTTTCGAACCATAAACCTCACTATATTCCTTTTGAAATACCTAGAGAGCCTTGTGGATGAATATATAAAGGGAGTAGCCCTAAAGGCCTCTCCCTTAAACACCTCACAGCACGCTTACCGGAGGGGCATGAGACGGTTCTCCATTTAATCGTTACTGTCATTGAGCGGGGACTGGATTGTGGACTTTACCTTGGTAGCCTTTCTGGACATAGAGGGGGCTTTTGACAGGGCAACCCCCGAATCGCTCTGTGGGACAGCTCGTCGACATGACGTTGACCGCACTGTAGTGCGATGGATCGAACAAAGGTTAATACGACGATATTTAACTATGGAGGAAATGAAAGGGCTGACCTTTTAGCTAGGGCTGGCTCTGATTCTCCGTTCCTCGAACCGGAACCCGCCGTAGGCGTTGCTACCTCGAGTATCGGGTCTCTCATCAAAGCGGATGTTCATAGGAAGCATCAGCAAAGATGGGCGAACCTGAGTACATACTTGCAGGTGCACAAAACTGTTTCTTGATGGGCCAAATAGGAATATCTCTGATATTCTCATGGGACTTGGAAAGAGACAATGTAGAACTGTGATTGGCATCATCACCGGCCACAGCTCGCTTCACGCTCATATAACAAGGATGGGAGTTGTTGACAGCCCTGAGTATCTGCCCCGCCTAGAAGTAGACCCTGAGACAACCGAACACCTTTTGTGTGCTTATCCGGCCTTAGGCCGAAGCAGGCTAGATATTGTAGGGTCTGCCCTTACATCTGTAGATGAACTGAAAAACTTCCGCACCAAGACCTGATGCGCTACATTAAGAGTAAAGGAAGGTTTGAATGGGCTTCTAGCAGGACAGTATAATGGGCCGCTATGACCTGTGTTTGGGATGAGATCTCCTGTCCCCCTGCCTCAAGATAAAAAAAATAAATAAAACCACTTCGCATAGTGGAATACTCAGCTGAGCTTGCGGTTTGTTACGTACAGTAATGGGGATTTCCGCTGACGACAGTGATTGACGTAGTACTTTCTATTGATAATTGCAAGGATTGCACTAGTCACTGGGTCAAAGTCGCTTCCGCATGATTATATGAAGGTGAGCACGGCTGATTCGGTAGATCGGATTGCTCAGCTTAAGTTTGAGTTCTTGAGCTTCAAACAGCAAGTAAGTTTGTATAAAGTATTTAAAAGAATAAAATATAAAGTTCGTACTAGAGGAGTTTTCAGTTATTTTTCTTGGTGTTGAATATTTTTCTATGGGGACACGACATTTACAAGGAAATACCCTCAATTTTTGAAGAAAAATTCGGAACTCCTTCTATTCCACCAGTTGTGTACACCAAATTGTATTTTCACGGTAAATTTAGTTGGAAAGCTTAAGAGGAAGAGCTGCAAGACTGTGCTCACAAACATCCGTTTCCGACTTCTCCGGATCAGCGCTACGTGTCGACTCAGGCTCTATAGAGCCCAGCATTTTGGATGTTAGTTTTAGAGTTTTTGATGCCCAGTGGAAACCCCTAGTAACCAGGTATTCTACATATTTAAAGCGAGATAACCAACAAAAAGGATGAAAACGCACATAACCTGCAAAGAAAGAAGAAGACCCGTTTTATGTAAATGTTGCAACGAGGCTCTTAATTAGACCATAACTCACCGGAGTCGGATATGCTCGTTTTAATGATTCTTCCAATATAATCGCACTAGGAAATTAAGGATGTCTTTTGATAGGATAATAAGCACATCAATCTTATATATAATTAGTTAATAAAAAAACAAGCACTTTGATTTGCTGCACGGGTCAAAGAACCCAAATAGGGTTGCCTTTTTGAATTACATACGCATACATACCTACTAATACCTACTAATGACAAGTCAGGCGTGCTAGAGATTTTCTTAACATAACACTTAATTAAATAAACAAATTAGTTAATTGATTTGGATATACGATATAGCAAGATAAGAACTTTGAATTTTTCTATATTCTTTAACTATGGTTTAAGCACGTTGATCTGTGTTTGGTCCATAGGTTTCTGATAACTTGAATTTCTTATTACATTCGCTCATAGGAAGTCAAAAAGATTGGCGGAAAGCGTTGAAGATTTTTACCTACAACGCTGTATGCTCTTTTGTTTTTTAAGCTAGTTACTAAGACCTTAGATGCTTGTGTGCTTCATAGAGCAGACAATTTTGCAGTTTTTTTTTTGTTTGTATTTTCTCTTAAGGAAGGAGGTCAGTTCGTATTCTTATGGTGAATCCTCCACTACGATATGGGGTGCTTCTAATTAAGACCCAGCACCAAGTTGGCCTACACATTTTTTTTTTTTCATTCAATTATGAGATAATTTTATACCACGGCACAGAGAACTCACAACAGCTATACGTAAAAATCTTTGATGACACATAATATCATTATTTAATTTGTAAGGTAATATAATGGGAAGCTTGCTACGCGCAACAAAGTGACACAAGCGACATCTGTTGGAAATGGAAATAACTTTAGGTTAGTGACATCTTAGTAAACTTTGGGTTTGGAGAGTAGAATTTACGGGAAGGTTCTAGGATAATTTATAGAGTATAAATACGGCGCTTCTCACATCCAGGAGGCGAGTCTTAAATCAGACAGTGAAGTGAACGAAGTAAACTAATTGGATTGTGATAATTAGAAGTACAGTACTAGCGATAACTAAAGAGTTGATTTGATAATTGTTTCTAAATTGTGAGAGTAAACAGTAAAGTTAAATAAAGAAGGAACTTTTGAATTATATTTGAAATATTGAGTTTTAAATAACGAACAAACGCCACGCTCATAACAATATTAATGGTAGAGTAAATTTGAAAGTAATTTATACAGATCCAGTCAGTCAGTTAGGCACTGAAAGAGCCCTGACAAGCGGAAAATCGGGGTTAAAACCAAAAGTTCAGACTGCAGAACTGAGAACTAAAAGGAAAAGGACTGCAGTAGAAAAAAATATGCATACCAGATCAAGCAGCTTGGAGATCAAGGAGAATTTATGTCGTGGCCCAATATACAATTGGTGGAATTGTGACATAACTTTTTGTGCAAATAGAACTACAATTACATCGAAAATTTATTAGCATCCGCCAGTGGACCCATGAACAGAATTTAACAATTGCACCGATGAATTTGTTGCAATGTATTGTTGCGAGCGTGGCCTTTGGTTCGTTATATAAAACACAATATTAAATATTTAATATACAAGTTCTTTATTTCACTCTAATCTTATACAATTCACAAATTTTCAATTAATCAACTCAACTTTAATTATCGCTTAATACTGTACTTTCAATTATCGCAATCTAATTACAACACTTTCGCACGTTTATTACTTTCGCTTGTTAACACTGCAACGTCTAAGACAAGACTCTTGTTCTGGCTATGACAACTGTTATATTTATACCCTAGAAACTCTCCAGATTATTCTCGAGCGTTCTATTTTCCAGAAGGTTCTTGACTCTTCTATTCATTCTATTCATTCTATTCCTGAACCTTCCTGTAGATACCATAATCAATTCTCCGAACCTGAAGTCGTTTACTCTCCATTGCCAGTAGATGTCACCAGTTGTCTCTTTCTATTGCACGTAGCACTACCCCCTTCTTAAATTTGTTCGTCCCGAACAACAGGTGGTCCACGGTCTTGATGGTCGTAGTATTGACACAAGCGGTCCAAATGAACAATTTTATGCTTGCCTCTTGTGCCGCGCTGAATCCTGTATACCACGTCATTAATTCTAGTTACTACTGAATACGGTCCTACAGTGTTGTTGCAATTTTGGAGAACGTCCCTTACGTCGTGTCGGATTGTAGAGCCAAACAAGATCACCTTCATTAAATCCTGCGGAATTAGCACGTAGGTCATAGCGGGTCTTCGTGCACATCAGCTAATTGTTGTTTGAGCTCCGATACGTAGTCTTCTGGTAACTTTTGTTCACCTCTGGGGGTACCGAATTTGAGGTCGCTAGGTAAACGCATCTCTCTTCCGAATATGACTTTAGCTGGGGTTTGTCCGGTAGTACCATGAATGGCTGATCTATAAGCCATTAGGAATATAGGAATGTGTCGATCCCAATCGCGTTGATGATAGTCAACTACTTTCTTTAGATGCTCGATCAATGTTCTGTTGAAGCGCTATACCATGCCATCAGATTGTGGGTGTAGAGGAGTTGTTCTAGTTTTTCTTATTCCCAACATTTTACACATCTCCTGGAAAGTCCGCGATTCGAAGTTCCGTCCTTGGTCCGAATAAAGTTCGTGAGGCACACCAAACCTACTGACCCAATTCGTTATTATTTGTTCCGCAACTGTGGTTGCCTCTTGATTAGGGATTGCATAAGCTTCAGGCCATTTACTGAAATAGTCAATGGCAACTAAAATATAACGGTTACCGCCATCCGTGTCTGGAAAAGGTCCAGCGATGTCTACAGCTATCCTTTCAAAGGGAGCTCCGACATTATACTTATGCATTTCTCCTCTGCTTCTGTGTTGCGGCCCTTTGCAAGCAGCACAGACAGTGCATCTGCGGCACCACTCCTCCACATCTTCTTGCATATGTAGCCAATAAAACCTTTCCCGTATTTTGGAAATTGTTTTGTTCACTCCCAATTGTCCTCCAGAGGTTCCACCGTGCAATTCTTCTAGAACATCTTTGACGTTTGATGCTGGCACGACTATCTTCATTCGGAATGATTCGCCGTTAGGTGCTTCCCATTTGCGTTTTAATATACCACATTCAACATGAAGAGAGTTCCATTGAGCCCAGTAACTTTTCAGCTTCTCGCTTCGTTCTGAAATACCCTTCCAATCTGGTCTTTCCATGTCTTCTTTCCAAGCGAGAATAGGTGAAATGTCCGGATCTTCTTGTTGTGCTGTTCTCAGGTCCTCGTTGCCCCAACATGTAGATGGTTCTACGGTTACCAACTGTATAGTTGCTGTTGTTTCTTTTTCTTCCACCCGGGCGCAATGTTTGCATTCAAGTTTGCATGGACGTCGTGAAAGGGCGTCTGCATTTCCATGGATACGACCTCTTCGGTGTTGGATCTCAAAATCATAAGACTGGAGTCGCTCTATCCATCTCGCCACTTGTCCCTCAGGGTTCTTAAACTGCAGAAGTCATTTAAGCGCTGCATGGTCGGTGCGAAGGATGGATTTCTGCCCGTAGAGATATTTATGAAAATGTTTGGTTGAACTTACAATGGCAAGTAGCTCTTTTCTTGTAGCATAATAATTTTTCTCGGACTTTGAAAGTGCTTTGCTATAGTAAGCTACTGGAACTTCTTGACCATTCTCCTCCTGCGAAAGCACTGCACCAATACCTTCATTGCTGGAATCAGTGTCTAATATAAATGTTTTTCCCAGCTTTGGATAGTGAAGTACTGGAGCTTCACAGAGCTGTTGCTTCAAATTTTCAAAACTTTCGTTGCATTTATCCGACCATATGAACGGCCTTCCCTTTTCTGTAAGTTGATGTAGGCTTCTTGCTATATCTGCAAAACCTTTCACGAATCGCCTGTAGTAGGTAGCTAAACCAAGAAAACTCCGTAATTGATGCTTGTCCTTTGGAACTGGCCAATTTTTGACGGCTTCTATCTTCTCTAGATCGGTTCTTACTCCTTGTGATGAAACTATGTGCCCTAAATATTTAACTTTATCTTTGAATAGAGCGCATTTACTCGCACTGAGCTTCAATTTTGCATCTTTGAGTCTTTGAAGTACGTCCCGTAAGTTGTTTTTATGTTCCTTGAATGTCCTTCCGATTACTATTATGTCATCCATGTAGACAAGACATGTTTTCCAGGTTAAACCACGTAGAACACATTCCATTAGTCGTTCGAATGTGGCTGGAGCATTACATAACCCAAATGGCATTACTTTGAATTGCCATAAGCCACTGCCAACTGAGAAAGCAGTTTTCTCTCGGTCCTCGGGATGCATTTCCACTTGCCAGTAACCACTCTTTAAATCCAGCGTGGAAAACCATTGCGCTCCGGAAAGGGTATCCAACGTGTCATCAATCCTTGGTAATGGATAGCTATCTTTTCTCGTCACGTTATTTAGTTGGCGGTAATCTACACAGAATCGAGTGCTACCATCCTTTTTCCTAACCAGAACAACCGGCGATGTCCAAGGGCTGTTAGATTCCTCTATTATGCCTTGTTTCTTCATAGAGTTCATCATGTCTGCAACTTCTGGTTGTTTGGCTAATGGCAATCTTCGTTGTGTCTGTCGAATGGGCCTGGAATCTCCTGTATCGATCCGATGCTGGACAAGATTTGTTTTACCATAGTAATCATCATTCATTGCAAATAATTCCGAAAATTCATCGATCACCTCTTTGGCATCGTTGTGTTGTTGTTCACTTAAGGCACTGGACGAAAGAAGTTTCTGAACCTGTTGGGGAGTAGCTGGTATAGTTTTTGTCTCCTTGACATTATTACCATTATCCAAATTGACGATTTGGTAAACGGGTTCACAATTTCCAATTATGGCACCTTCTTTTAGTTGTACTTCATTTTCGGATGTGTTAAGCACTCTGACTGGTATTAATGTTGTACCTTCTGCCTTCACTAAAGTCTTGCCAACAATGATGCTCGATGTAACTTTTGTGGGGTTAGGCTCCACCAGATAGAATCGGCAGGTCCCGATGTCATCAGTCAGCTTTGTCCATATTAGTGTCTCGGAGCATGGCGAAAGAGTAATATTTTCGCAGACCATCGTCCTTACTTTCACAGGATGATCTGCTCCTTTTCCTAGTTTCATAGGAATTTCTATGTTCCCATATTTGAGAGTCCGCTCTCCGACATCCAGATTTATTTTGTATGTGGTCCGGAAATCTATTCCAAGAATGCATTCATCCATTATGTCTGAAACCAGGAAAGTGTGAGGAAATAGTAGTTCGCCTAGTTGAACATCTAAAGTTATTTCTCCAAAGATCTGTGCTGTTGCTCCAGTTGCTGTTCTTAGTAGATATTTGGTGGTATTATGAAGCCATTTGTTCTTAACAAGATCTGTTCTAATAATTGATCTTGAAGCTCCAGTATCGATAGTGACTGCGCAGTCATTTTTTCCTACACTTCCATATATAACAAGACAGCTATTATTTCTCTGTAACTGGCCTACTTGAATGATGACTTCGGGGCTGTCGATTCCACCAACCAACTTCTGCCCCACAAAGTTTGTTTTTACTAGTTTTCCGACTCCTCAACAGGAGAGCTGATGCGACTAGTCGCTGCTTGATATCTAGTCTCTCCACGAATAGCTTGTTCCCTGGCTCGACATGTTTGGCATTCTTCTTTCCCTTCCTCAGGTGATTCCACCCGTCGACGTTTTCTGCAGTCTCTTTGAAGGTGCCCTGATTTATTACAATTCCAGCATCGAAGGACACCACGTGAGGGCGGGCTCTGTGATGATTGCACTCTGTTACAAGTACATTCTTCCACTGAAATTTCTCTAACTTGTACTGCACTCCGTGAAGCTTGTCTGGCAGATTCATACGCTAATGCATAGGCTAGTGCTTCTGCTGTTGATTTCTTTCCTGCTAGCCTTAACGCTTGTTGTAAATTTTGATCTGCAATAGCGTTCACAAATGCCTCCGTTGCCACTTCATTAAGGAAATCCGCATTTACGCTGGAGTATGAAAGATGCACTAATCTTTGCACATCAGCCTGCAATTGTTGTAGTGATTCGCCATGCTTTTGAATCCTGTTGCGCAACTGTAGGCGATATACTTGCTGCATGTGCTCATCTCCGTAAAATAATTCTATCGCCTGTACTAATGAAGTGTAATCACGTTGATTTTCAACCGGTACAGTTTGTAAGAGTTCTGAAGCAGGACCTCGAAGTGCTAACACCAGAGCTATAGCTCTGTCTTCATTATTCCATCCATTTACCTCTGAAGCTGCCTCAAATTGTCTCTTGAAGATATGCCATGAATTTTGTCCATCAAATATTGGAGGTTTCATTCTACCTGCACCGGATATTTCAGCTGCTACGTTTGGAGGCTTACGATTCTTTATTCTTTCCAGATCTGCTTTAAAGTTATCAAGCTGTTCCGTGACATTTTGTTGTACTCCAGATACCTTGTTGTCGAACTTCCAACACTTCCTGCTGGATTTCGTCAATTTTCACATTTTGTTCGTCTAATGAACTTTTCAGAAAATTCTTCTGTTCCTTCATACAAGTTTCTAGACAATTCTGCAGAGAATTCTTTTGTTCCTCAAAAGCATTCTTTTGCTCGTCCAGACGGGTTTCCATAGATTTCTTTTGCTCATCTAAACGGGATTCCAGAGAATTCTTTTGCTCCTCGAGAGAATTCTTTTGTTCCTCAAAAGCATTCTTTTGTTGCTCAAAAGCATCTTTTTGCTTGTCCAGACGGGTTTCCATAGATTTCCTTTGCTCATCTAAACGGTATTCCAGAGAATTCTTTTGTTGCTCGAGAGAGTTCTTTTGTTCCTCGAGAGAATTCTTTTGTTCATCGAGAGAATTCTTTTGTTCCTCAAAAGCATTCTTTTGTTCATCAAAACATGCTTCCATTTTGCTCATTAAAGTACTCAAAAGCTGTTCCATTTTCATCGCAGGCTCTTCTTCAACTTCGGTTTCTTCCGAGTTCTCTTCGAAAACAAATGTTTCAGGATTCTTTCCTTCCTCTATCAAAGCTTGTCTGACGCTCGACCAGCACTTTCTTTGCACCTGTCGTTTGTAATGACCGGTTCCCTAACTCCACTTTCAAATCCTGCGTTCAAAGCTCCTCGAATTTTCTCCCCATTACTTTAGTAATTCACTTTAAGTTGAATATAAATTATTTTCCAGAACTTTCAAAATTTAACACAATTTCACAAAATTAATCACACTTTGAATTTTAAAGTCAATTGCCACCACTTTATTTCGCGAATTTATTTCACTTCTGACACCAGTTGTTGCGAGCGTGGCCTTTGGTTCGTTATTTAAAACACAATATTAAATATTTAATATACAAGTTCTTTATTTCACTCTAATCTTATACAATTCACAAACTTTCAATTAATCAACTCAACTTTAATTATCGCTTAATACTGTACTTTCAATTATCGCAATCTAATTACAACACTTTCGCACGTTTATTACTTTCGCTTGTTAACACTGCAACGTCTAAGACAAGACTCTTGTTCTGGCTATGACAACTGTTATATTTATACCCTAGAAACTCTCCAGATTATTCTCGAGCGTTCTATTTTCCAGAAGGCTCTTGACTGTTCTATTCATTCTATTCATTCTATTCCTGAACCTTCCTGTAGATACCATAATCAATTCTCCGAACCTGAAGTCGTTTACTCTCCATTGCCAGTAGATGTCACCAGTTGTCTCTTTCTATTGCACGTAACAATATACAAAAAGGTCCTATCCTGTCCTGCTATCCAGTGGACATTAATTATATAAGTTTATATAATTTTGATAACCTAAAATTTTATGAGGCACTAGATTTCGCTATATACATTTTTAATTTGCCATATACATTCGTTTGTTTTCTTTACCAATGCGGAGAGCTGGCCGCCAGCTCTCCAGAAGGCCTTCCGGAGAATCGCGTCAGTACCACGGGATCGTCCGTGACTGTGACGGGATCAGTCTTGAAGTCCCTTTGTGTTGGCTCCGCATTAAGGATATGGCCAACTTAGAAAATAAGAGCTTCGGAGGTGAATTTAAGCGCGACAAAAACTCAATATAAAATGAAATCAAAGATATAACATGAAATAGTAAACGGAAAATTCTTTCTCCCTTCTCCATCGGAGGCTCTCCCCTTATTTCAAAGGTAACACAAAATAAAGGATCTTGCAACAAATCACGTGCCAGCTGATGTCATAGGGGGATTGCATCACCCACATGCCCTAGCAACTGGCATCCAATCTCTATCTTTCCCTCTATCTCTAAGGTCTTTGATGTTTTCATCGTGGACCAGATCTGTAAACACATTGAGGATAATGACTTGTTGTCGATTATTCAATCCGGCTTCAGGCATAAGCACTCCACGACTTATGCCCCTGTTAAAGTAGTTACAGGCATCCACAAAACTGGGCGACGAAGGCAAGCAAGTATTGCACGTGCTATTGGACCTCATTAGGGCATTCAATTCCATTCCGCATAACCTACTTGTTATCAAGCTAGGGAGCACATTTGGTTTTGGTTCCACTGCCAGCATGCTCATTTCCAATTATCCTGCTGAGAGGACATTGATCGTAAACAGCGATGACCGATTCTCCTCTCCACAGTTATTACTTCTGGTGTCCCACAAATGGCGGTTGTTGCTCCACTACTGTTCACTATCTACATCAATGGTATCACAGAAGCATTAGGCGGTTATAAATATCACCCGTATGGGGATGATCTACAAGCATATGGTGCTGCACGTATCGATGATCTGCCATTTCTGATTGAGGCGCTCAATGTCACACTCGGAGACATCTCCGACTGGTGCCGGACCAGTAGACTGACTCTCGATCCTGCGAAAACACAAGCCATAAGGTACTCCATTCGCGACAATACCTCTAGTACTAATGACATGCGCCCTAACCTACTTCTTCATGACCTGATCATCCCTATATCCACTAAGCATGTCAAAAACCTTGATCTTCTCATGAACCCCATCTCACATGGCGACCTCAGATCCGAGGAAAGTATAATCCCGTATCTACTATTACTTCAACTTATGCACCCTTTTTAATGTAATCATGCCCTCTCTATACATTGGCTCCAGAGGCGGTGGTGCTCTCAGAACTTCGGCGGTTAATCCCTTGCTGATTTTTAATTCTTTTTAATTTTTTCCAATTCTTTTGTTATGCTTTGGTTGAATCCTGTGTAATTTAATACCATTTCTTGCTTTATCTAGATATAAAGTTGGTTCCGTGGGCAAGCCTGATTGTTCGGCCTATCCACTTGCTTTGTAATTACGCGCATTATGCCTAAGCTTTTTCTTTATAGCTCCTATTTTTTTATAAATCCTAAGTATCTTCTGTTAGTAATGTAAACCGAATACAGGCTGTGTCTGTTGTATATTTTGTCATATTTCACATTTTAATGCAGTGTTTACAGTTGCATCTACTTTTACTTTTCGTATTATTATTTCATATATCATTTTTTGGGCTTTGAATAAGCTTATTGTTTTGCTCCTTTAACTTTACTAAAGTATCATTATAACTTTCAGCCGCAGTCAGCCTGTTCGCTGCTCCGACATTCGTCAACTATTTTTGTACTGACATTTGTTATTGTTACTTTTATGCCCTATTTCTTATGTTAATCTGCATTTTGGGCTTTTCTTGAAGCTCTCTATTATATGTCATCATTATCCTAATCTATAGTGCTAATATTTTCTTCTACCGCAACGAGTCTGTTCATTGATCCTTTGTTAGTTTGCTAAACAACTTTGTATTTTATATGTAATTCCAACTATCTATTACTCACTCAATGTACCAAACGTAAAAAAAAAACCCACAAAAAATATTGTGTTTCTGAATATCAGAGTTTAAAACGTTACTACATAAAAACAAGTAGACCTCAACCAATCATATGAAATTTTACACCCGAAAATCGAATTAAATTAAAAAAATATCTTTCTTGAGTTCAAGTGATATTTTAATCTCTTATCAAAGTCAAAGCGCATTTATTTTTTGAACCCCTGCTTAAAGGAACGTACAACGCTGGGTTAGCAATTATTTTACACAATTTATATCAAAACAACAATATATCAATTTAAACAGAATTCAATTAGCTTAAATTTACAGCTTATACAGTCATAACAATCTCTAGATTTCACAGCTCAACTACACTGAGTCATTAATTAAGATCAATTAAGAGTAGTAGTGAGGCCAATATCAACATAGATATTGACTCAAATATCAATAACAGTAACAGCCCTAATATAAACATATATCATTAATCATCAATACATTAATATGGCACCAAGATTTTTATGGTTCGATCTAGGACTGGAAAACAGAACAGAATATAATATCAAAGAATATAATGGAGTGAAATAAGTTGAGTAAACATATCCAATATATTAAAGATTATAGATTACCGCATATGGACTATCGATTATGTGATCATATGGATCAATGGTCGTACCGAAATTCGACGTACGGAAATAAAGAAAATGTGACAAAATAATATAAAATAAAATAAAATAGAACAAAATAAAATAACGTACCACGTCTGTATTGCTAGGACATTAACCATGATAAGGCATAATAAATTATGTCCAATGCGTTTATTAGATTATACGAGCTTTCAAGTGCCACAAAAAGTTAATTCAGCATCTCAGTTTTACAGCTGAAAGACAGTTGAAACAACTGTGCACAGCGTCAAAAACCAGATGAAAAAGACCTCTTATAAGCACTACTATAAGAAATTAAAATCATTCCGACTTTAATTTTCAAAATGTGATTTTTACCTGAATCCTGCGTATGGGCAAGAGAGACGAAGCGTGGTAAAAACTATGTTTAACTTATTCTTCCTGCGGTGCTTGCATCGACAGCCAACATAAAAACATCATAGCATAAGAAAACGTTCAGTAAGTAATATTTTGTTTTGGTAGTCCAACTCTGCCATAGCGTGTAAAAGAAAACTATAAAACTTCTTTCCTATAGGAAAATAACAATAAGCTCAGTCAAGACCCTCGAGAATACTTCCCAAACAATGATACAAATCTCTACATGTGTGCGTTGGGAGTGCGCTCTCTAAAATGTTCTACATTGATACATATGGAAAAGTACGAAACATTGACTTTATACATGCTATAGAGCCCAAACTAAAGGGTTTTCTAATAAGAGGTGTTATTTTGATATTCAAAGAAAAATGCCATTTTTTGAGATAAATGATCGGATTTTATTTCATTATAAAGAGGAAGGTATGCCGTTAATAATGGAAAATAACATCAGCCAAATGACCACCACGACCACGCCTACAGGACCATATCCTTTTCATGAAATTTTCCATAACCAAATCGTAAAGTGGCTGCCCTGCCCTATGTCCTCGATAGCCTCACGAATTCCATCTTTGAGGTCTTGAATCGACGCTGGGCTGTTGGCATAGACCTTCTCTTTCACGTGGCCCCAAAGGAAGAAGTCGCAAGGTGTTAAGTCACAAGATCTCGGTGGCCAATTGTGATCACCTCTTCGAGAGATAACACGGTCCAGAAACTTTTCCCGTAAAAGATCAATGGTTTCGTTACTTGTATGGCACGTAGCGCCGTCTTGTTGAAAGTAAACGTTGTCCAGATCAATACCATCCAATTCCGGCCATAAAAAATCATTAATCATCTGTCGATAGCGCAATCCATTCACCGTAACTGTTTCTCCAGCCTCATTTTCGAAAAAGTACGGTCCAATGACCCCGCGGGACCATAAACCGCACCAAACAGTCACACGTTGAGGATAGAGAGGCTTTTCAACAATAACTCTTGGGTTTTCCGAGCCCCAGATGCGACAATTTTGCTTGTTGACGAAGCCATCGAGGTGGAAATGGGCCTCATCACTCAAGATGAGTTTTCGATGGAATTCCGGATCATTTTCATGCATTTCAAGGACCCAATCAGCAAAGACTCGACGTTGTTGATGATCGGCCGGCTTGAGTTCTTGTGTTAACTGAACTTTATAAGCCTTAAGACTCAAATCTTTATGTAAAATACGGTGTAATGACGTTTGTGGAATGCCTAATTCCAAAGAACGAGGAGGAATGGACAAACCTGGGTTTTCTTCAACACTCGGCTACAGCAGCAATATTCTCGGCTGTTCTTGAGCGACGTGCACGGGTTTTATTCTTCACATCACTAACTTGTCCCGACAGCTCGAATTTTTCTACCAATTTCTGTATTGCGGTCCTACAAGGTGCTTCACGACGACCCAAAAATGTTCGAGTTTTACGAGCCATCTCTGCCACATTTTCACCATTTTTATAGTGAATTTTAATAATTTCAATGCGTTGTTGAATCGTGTATCGTTCCATTTTTATTAATGGCGTAGTTTCTACTTGTCAAATGTCAAAAAATGACAGCTCCAAAAGTGACATCTACCGAAATAGCGGGCTAATTAAAATAACACCTCTTATTGGAAAACCTTTTACTATCCATACAGGAAAATAGTCAACTAGTAATTTACAGCTTGGTTCCTTACCTTCCCAATGGTTACACTTACTATACAGGGTGTCCCGTAAGTCGACGTCAAGCCGGAACCGGGTGGTAGACCAAATCGTAACAGTTACCAGAAAAATATAAAAAAAAATTTAAGTCATGTATTTTTCAAATTATAGGCATTTCTTTTGTTTTCGCGAAAATGTACACCTTGTGATGGTTTATTAGCCCCTGTTGCTACAAGTCTTTACTTTTTCTCAATTTTATTTTTCTTATGTAATCCCGAATAGTGCTTATGTAACTTGTTGCTTTAAGTTCTAAGCCAACTGCTCCAGCTTGGAAGAAAATTTCACATTTTGCCGAACCAAGAATAGAAAATTAATATTTCACCCAAATTTACCTGACTGTAATGAAAAAAAAATGTACTGTGCCAGTTTGGCAAGAAACTTTAAAAGTTGACGCATTTAATAAGGATTCTAAAATGGTATAACACTTGCTACAATATTTCTTAGAAAACGGAAAAAAAATTTTTTCTTCAAAAAACCGTTTCGAAAAAAAAAAAATTTCATCTACTAAAAATGAATCTAATGTACCCAAGCTTGCCTTAAGAGCGTAGCTTTAAAAAGATTCTAGATTGAGTGAGATGGAGAGTCATTCCATGAAATGTGAGTGAGCAAGATAGTGACGCTAGCTCGTCAAATCATTGAGTTTTTACAAATGTGCATCGTCTACTCTCCACAGAGGGACGACTTCCAAGCCCAGTACATTGTGAATGAAGAGTTCCTTATCTTACGAGGACGTAATACTTCAAGCAGTTGAAGAATATCCAGGTAGTTCGGTACGTGCAATCCAGGAATGCACAGGAGTGCCCAAAAGTTTAGCTCACCGAATATTACAAAAATATGAGCTCCACCCATACCATGTACAGCGAGTACAACCCTGCTACCTCGGGATTATCAACCTCGGATTGCGTTTTGCCAAACGATGCTACAAAGACAACGGGAAGATCCGCGATTCTTCGAGAAAATTTTGTGGTCGGATGAATCGACATTTAAAAAAGACGGTTACATGAACCTACACAACTTACACGAGTGGCACGTAGAGAATCCGAATTTAATGAGACAAAATAGATCTCAATATCGTTTTAAAATAAACATGTGGAGCGGAATTTTAAACGGAAAAGTCATAGGACCTTTTGAGTTGCCAGAGGTATTTAATGCTGAAGTTTATTTAGATTTTTTGCAAAACCATTTACCTAATTTACTGGAAGACATGCCACTAATGTGTGGTATCAGCAAGACGGCTGCCCAGCGCACTATGCCCTTTCAGTTAGATAATATCTCAATGAAGAATATCCGGACAGATGGATAGGGCGGTCTGGTACGATCTCGTGGCCAGCCCGTTCACCTGATCTAAATCCATTAGATTTTTTTACTGGGGAGCAGTTTATAAGAAGTCAATTGAAAATTTAGCTGAGCTTCGGCAAAGAATTACGGAAGCAGTTGAATTTGTCAACAACGGAAGAATTGCCTGTCTGATAACCCGATCTTTTTTAAGAAGATGTCTAGCTTGTATTGAAGCTGAAGGAAGGCAGTTTGAACCTCTTTTTTAAATAATAAATCTTAGCATCCAAATAATTGGTGTTTAATTTTAAAATTAAGGAAAATTTGTCCTAAATTTAACAAAAAGTTAGCATCTCTGACTCGAAAGCGTGACTATCTGCCTCACTCACACTTCATGGAATGACTCTCCGTTTCACTCAAGCTAGAATCTTAAAGCTACGCTCTTAAGGCAAGCTTTGGGTACACTAGATTCATTTTTAGTAGATGAAAATTTTTTTTCGAAACTGGTTTTTTTGAAGAAAACAATTTTTTTCCGTATTCTAAGAAATATTGTAGCAAGTGTTATACCATTTTAGAATCCTTACTAAATACGTCAACTTTTAAAGTTACTTGCCAGACTGACATAGTACATTTTTTTTTTCAGTACAGTCAGATAAAGTTCAACGAATTATTTATTTTATATTGTTGGTTCGGCAAAATGTGACATTTTCTTCCAAGCTGGAGCAGTTGGCTTAGAGCTTAAAGCAACAGGTTACATAAGCACTATTCGGGATTACATAAGAAAAATAAAATTGAAAAAAAGTAAAGACTTGTAGCAACAGGAGCTAATAAACCATCACAAGGTGTACATTTTCTCGAAAACAAAAGAAATGCCTATAATTTGAAAAATAAATGACTTAGATTTTTTTATATTTTTCTAGTAACTACTACGATTTGGTCCATCACCCGGTTCCAGCTTGACGTCGACTTACGGGACACCCTGTATACCTTACTTAACAAAATAAAAAAATAGTTTTGATTACAAAATAACCTTCCCATTTTACGCTCGCTAACTCTCAGCTGAGTAATAATTACATGAGTGTATGTATGTGCAGCAGCGATGCCAGATAGGCAGATTTATCTTCATTTGGCAGATTTCAGACACAATAAAAGATTTGAAGATATTTTGTATTAAAATGAAGAATTTTCAAGCTCTTGAAATAATGATCTTAGTTTTCAGAATTTAATATTACATATTACTACTTTTCAATGAAATGTTTTATTATATCAGATCGGAAATCTGAAAATCGTTAAGCATTTCTGGATACCTACATCAATTAAAACATCAATTTGGTGCTAATTTCACATATCGCCACGCATTTCTGAACGCATCAATTAAAGACCAAAATGTGGTACTAACTTCATATCTTTTTTAATTTTGTAATTTTTATTTCATGCCGCTTGAGAATTCTTGAAAATACGTTGCTATTGCTAATCATTGTCGTGTAAACTAGACTCGTCTAAAATAAAAAGAGGTGGCGTAAAAGTAGCATTTCTAAGCTAATTTTTAATATTCTTCCACTGCCTCATTCATTTGCTAACGTAGAACGAGCTTTTTCGCAAATTAATTTAAATAAAATAAAGTTTAGGAATAGACTAGAGGTTGAAGCCTTAAAAGGAATGCTTTTATCCAAATATAGGTATAATGACAAAAAGTAACCGAAATTGTATCAAGTTTAATGATAAAAACATTTACAAAACAGAATGAGAGATCTGATGCTAGTTAATATTTTATACGGAAAATGTAAATACTTAGATCATACTAGAGCATACATCATAATTTTGACCTATGTAGTTATAGATTAAAAGTTTTGTCCACATTATTATATTTTCTTTTCTTTTAAAGAATATATCTATTAAGTTTTATCGTTTTTGTTAATTTTGATTGTACTTGTTAATTATATTCTCTAAAAGGATTATAACAATAAAAATTCTTTTTATTATTGTGTGGGCCTTCCCACACGAGAAGTTTTTAGGGAAAGAAGGTATATCCCCCCCTTGTCCTTAGACGTGCCAACAAAATAATGTTGCTTCGCGTAGTTCCTTATATGATTACCGAAATTAATTGTGTGCGTGTACAATCAATTCACAGTTTTTGATATAAACAATAACTGTATCACAAATTCACAGCACGTAATTATTATTAAATTATTATATTATCACTTCAAATCGCAGGTAAACATCTGTATAGCCGTCCGATCAGAAATTTTAGAAATTGCGCAATTTAAATTGGCCAGAGCTAATTTGCTTACAGTAGTATTGGTATGCTGCCCGTACCTTCGATTGATACTTGTTAGCACGGAGTTTTTCGGGACCCTGGCTATTTCCTTAAAATTATTCTAAGGCAGATTTCTTTGGGAAAAAGAAGATTTTTTTAGCGAAAATTAAAGATTTTTATCACTGTCTTCCTGGCAACACTGATGTGCAGCCGGAGTGCGAATCTGTAGCCACCAAATTAATTCGAATTCATCAGACCACGGCACATTATTCACATATGCAATTATTACTCAGATGAGAGTTTTTGTTTGAAAATTGTAGTCATTTGGTTAAGATAAATTTTTTTAAATAATTTTGTTAGGAAAGATACAAACATTTGATTAAAGTTGGAAAAATAACAAAGTAAGCTTAAGATTATCAGAAGACAATTTTTCTGTATATAGCAGCAGCTATTCAAATCAAACTTTTGTCAGTTTTACATAAGAACACCGCAAATATTTTAGAATGTTACTCCGTTGGTGCTCTCAACTGGTAGCGAGGGATTCTATTTCATGGCTTGTGAAGTACATATTTACATACATATTTGAGCATGCATACACCAACGCTGTTTCTCATCTTGTAAAACACTTCATAAATGTGGTATATAATAAAAGCAACCCACTCCGCAGGATTTTAATTTGTTTTTCCTAGAATAATCTTTTAACCTACAGCAAAGTTTAATAGAATAATAAAAACAATATATACGTACTTGTTAACTCTAGAAAATTCCTTTAGGATGTAATACACCAAACGTATACTTTTCTAATTGCACATTAAAACAAATAGCAAACAAGTTAGAGATACTTTTTGTCTGTTGGTACTTGATATATATTATACAAATTTAAAAAACATTTGTTAAGACATGCATTCTCTCCGTCGATGACAGTTCAGTTCATTGACTTCGAATATTTTCTCGTGTGTAACCGTGCAGCGAAATAAGCAGCTGATAGGACCGATGACAGTTTAATGCAACAAAATCAAATTGAAACGATAATTTTCCTCTTGTTATTAAGCTTGAATGCGAAAGTAGTAAAAATAAAACAGGACTTTAGGTAGTACTACGTTCAAATTTATTTAAACAAAATCTTAAATTCCATTACTATTTTTTTGCAAGAGCTGTGCAAATCTATTGGTAATTAATAAAGATGTGTCTATAAATCTATCCACGCAGTTACCCAAGCAAGTTTCTGTTTTGCTATCAAGTTTATTACCGGGCTTATCCACGCACTTCTCCCAACATATCTCGTTGAACTCATGGATCTGAAAATGAAAAGTACAAACTATCATTGTAACAGTTAACGTAACATAATTTACCTGCGCATTGACTTGAGCCTTTTGTTTTTCTATCATTAAAAATTCCTGTAGCTCAGAGTCACCTTCATTTTTATTTAAACTATCAAAGTCTGCCATTCTAAAACTTCCAAATTGTCATCTGAGCAATATCATATATAACATGTGACATTAAAGCTGTCATTGATGAATCAGCTGAAAATTTCCCATTTCGTGATTAAGGCCGTGACACATTAAAAACAGAAAGCACAGATATGGCTGGATTACATTACAACGCCGACGCCGGCGTGGTCGTCAATCGTCGAGCAAAACGCCGTGCAAGTTACATTAACACTGGGCGATGCCATATCTTAATTTCTCTTAAGTCCGGATTAGGGCTTAAACACAATTGCGACGACAGAGCGATAGAACGACAGACGACAACGAAAAATTCGCTGCGAAACAGGCAGTCGAAAAATTTGGAACACAATTGCAACGACAAGCGATGAGCGACGATTGTGAAAGAGAAGTTACTGAAATTTCATTTGTTAAATGTTTCGAGCGTTTTAAAAGGAGATTTTTATCAAAAATATTTTATATTATATTGAAAGAAATGCAATGAACCAAAGTGTGGAAAAACACTGAAAATGCGGAAATTAAGTAAATTAAACGCTTTAAAATATCCATCCAACCCTTGTCTTTTTTGTCCTCTTGTCTTGCCTATCTTGTAAACTATAAATTATTTTATGGATTTCACATTTCCTCGATGAATTTTTGCTCAAAGCTCATTATTTTAAAATTACCGCGGCGTGCTACCACCTAAAAAAAGACAAAAGTGAATGCCACAACCATTTCATTCGATTAATATTGTTGGTAGGACTGCAGCGACGACGGCAAATTTAAGGCTTAAACACAATTCCGACGATAGAGCGACAGAACGACAGACGACAGCGAATATTTCGCTGCGAAACAGGCATTCGAAAAATTGGGAACACAATTGCAACGACAGGCGATGAGCGACGATTGTGAAAGAAGAAGATACAGAAATTTCATTTATTCAATGTTTCGAGCGTTTTAAAAGCAGATTTTTAATAAGAGTATTTTATATTATATTGAAAGGAATGCAATGAACCAAAGTGTGGAAAAAAACTGAAAATGCGGAAATCAAGTAAATTAAACGCTTTAAAATATCCATCCAACACTTGTGTTTTTTGTCCACTTGTCTTGCCTATCTTGTAAACTATAAATTATTTTATGGATTTCGCATTTCCTCGATCAATTTTTTCTCAAAGCTCATTATTTTAAAATTACCGCGGCGTGCTACCACCTAAAAAAGACAAAAGTGAATGCCACAACCTTTTCATTCGATTAATTTTGTTGGTAGGACTGCAGCGACGACGGCAAAATTAGAAACTGATCAATCCCGGCGATAATGTCGTCGATCGCTCAACGTCGGTCGTCGCAATTTGGTGCATTCGCATAAGGTGCTGTGTTTTTAGAAGTTTGACAGCGATATATCGTCGTCGTTTGTCGTCTGTCGTCGGAATTGTGTTTAAGCCTTTAGAAACTGATCAATCCGGACGATAATATCGTCGATCACTCAACGTCGCTCGTCGCAATTTGGTGCATTCACATAAGATGCTGTGTTTTTAGAAGTTTGACAGCGATATATCGTCGTAGTTTGTCGTCTGTCGTCGGAATTGTGTTTAAGCCTTTACATAACAATGACGACGTCGGCGTGGTCGTCGTTTTATGTCAAATATATTTAGAGACAGTACTGCATGTAGAATTGCATTAAGGCTTAAACACAATTGCGACGACAGAGCGATAGAACGACAGACGACAACGAAAAATTCGCTGCGAAACAGGCAGTCGAAAAATTTGGAACACAATTGCAACGACAAGCGATGAGCGACGATTGTGAAAGAAGAACATATTGAAATTTCATTTGTTAAATGTTTCGAGCGTTTTAAAAGGAGATTTTTATCAAGAATATTTTATATTATATTGAAAGAAATGCAATGAACCAAAGTGTGGAAAAAAACTGTAAATGCGGAAATCAAGAAAATTAAACGCTTTAAAATATCCATCCAACCCTTGTCTTTTTTGTCCACTTGTCTTGCCTATCTTGTAAACTATAAATTATTTTATGGACTTCGCATTTCCTCGATCAATTTTTCCTCAAAGCTCATTATTTTAAAATTACCGCGGCGTGCTACCACCTAAAAAAGACAAAAGTGAATGCCACAACCATTTCATTCGATTTATTTTATTGGTAGGACTGCAGCGACGACGGCAAAATTAGAAACTGATCAATCCCGGCGATAATGTCGTCGATCGCTCAACGTCGGTCGTCGCAATTTGGTGCATTCGCATAAGATGCTGTGTTTTTAAAAGTTTGACAGCGATATATCGTCGTCGTTTGTCGTCTGTCGTCGGAATTGTGTTTAAGCTATTACTCACCCACGACGCCGTCGTCGTCGTCGTCGGCGTGGTCGTCGACCCATCTCTAATTCTAAATTTAATGCTGGCGCTCCATTGCTGCCAATGTGCCAGATCTAAATCTATTATGAAATAACATGACAAAATGAAACGATATTTAAATTTCTGAAAATAAATGATATTATATTAAAAAAATGTGGACTTGAAGGAAAAGAAAATATATTTTTATACCCTAGATGAAATCATAGGGGTATACTAAGTTTGTCATTCCGTTTGTAACACCTCGAAATAATGATGGTAGAGCAAAATGGATTGGACACCCATTCATAATATTAAAAGTTATTTCGATTTTTGCATGTCCGTCCGTCCGTCTGTCCGTCTGTGCGCACGATAACTCGAGAACGCGTATACTTAGAGAGCTGAAATTTTGTACACAGACTTTAAAAAAAAAGTAAAATTAAGTTCGAAAATGAGACAAATCGGGCAATTCCTTCATGGGGTTGCCATATAAAAATTTCGTTTTCCGCTATATATTTGGACACTGCCTGAGAACGCGTAGACGTAGAGAGCTGTGATTTCGCACATGATGTTTTTACTATATTAGCAAATAAAATGTCAAAAATGGACTAAATCGGGCAACTCCTTCTTGGTGTTGCCATACAAAAAATTCGGTTTTTTACGTATACTTTGAAAACGATCAGTCCAAGACATTTTTATTGTACTAAGAACTTCTGCAGAATACGAAATCCTATAAAATTGGTTATTATCATTTTTTCTGTGCGACAAACTGTAAATATATGCGAAAAACAACTTCAAAATCAATACTTGAATAGATCGGTGACCATACGAAATTTAATACGGGCATTCATCTAGGGTATCATAAGAATTGGTCTTAGACCAATTCTAGCTTTTTTACTTGTTTTATTATTATTTAAAATTTTATTGCAAACCGGCAGAGATTACAAGCAAATAACTCAACTGCCATGAACAAAGTCGAAAAAAGAGAGTAGCGGGCCGGTCAGCAGGCGACATCCACAATATTTTTGCCTTTTCTTCCTGCAGAAGTTTTTCATATAAAAGGTGCTTGTATTTTGTTCAAACTTTATAATTTCCATAAATTTGTTCTACATGCTATTTTTTTTTAAACATATTTGGCTACAATTTGTTGTAACTTCATTTTGCTGTCGGAGCGACAGTTTTGGGCTTAAGGACCTGTTTAAGATGAAATTTTAGTTTTTCCTCCATGACAAGTATACAAAAAGCAGTGAGAGTGATCACTGACTCGTAGCCCCTGGAATATAATACAAGCCATGAAGCGTAACCCCCGGAATATAATACAAGCCATGAAGTCGCCGAAGGCACCGACACATTAAAGACATTAACGTGCCGGGTACAGCATGCAGTAAGAACTCACTCTCACTGCTTTTTGTATACTCGTCACGGAGGAAAAACTAAAATTTCATCTTGAACACGTCCTAAAGCCCAAAACTGTCGCTCACACAGCAAAATGAAGTTAAAACAAATTGCAGCCAAATATGTTTTCTTTCTAATAGTTTAAAAAAACAATATCATGTAGACCAAATTTACGGAAATTATCGCGTTTGAACAAAATACAAGCAACTTTTATATGAAAAACTCCTTCAGTAAGACAAGGCAAGAAGACTGAAGACGTCTGCTGACCGGCCCGCTGCTCTCTTTTTTCGACTTTGTTCATGCTTGTATCTTGCGGTGGTTACGCACGAAGTCGCAGAAAGCACCGACCAAGGTATATAGAAGACAAGGTATTCCCGACTCGAACCACGTTCCGCCATTTTTGTTAAAACTCTTTTTCCCTTTTTCTTCATTCACTGAAGTACGTCACAGGGCATCAGCTGTAATGTGTCAAAATTCTTTGCGCTTGTACTGCCACTGTCAGATTTCCTTTTTCTTTTTTATTCATTCACTGAAGTACGTCACAGACTATCAGCTGTTTGATCAGCTGTGATATGTCAAAATTTTAATGGGCATACTTGTTTCTTCTATATACCTTGGCACCGACACATTAAAAGGCCTTAACGTGCCGGGTACAGCATGCAGTAAGAGCACACTCTCACTGTTTTTTGTATACTCATGGAGGAAAAACTAAAATTTCATTTTAAACAGGTCCTAAAGCCCAAAACTGTCGCTTCCACAGCAAAATGAAGTTAAAACAAATTGCAGCCATATATGTTTTCTTTCTAATAGTTAAAAAAAAATTGCATGTGGAACAAATTTATAGAAATTATAGCGTTTGAACAAAATACAAGCAACTTTTATGTGAAAAACTCCTGCAGTACGACAAGGCAAAATTATTGTGGATGTCGCCTGCTGACCGGTCCGCTGCTCTCTTTTTTCGACTTTGTTCATTGCTTGTATATTCGGGGGGTTATGGCAAAGCATGCATCAACGCAGCATGCAGCAGATGCTAAGCAAGGTTTGATATATTGGGATAATATGGCGCAATTCGCAATCGGCGCAGCATGCATCATGTTGCAAGAATTTGGACAATTTTAAAATTCGATGTATGCTGCAACAGTTCTGCCAAAATACTGAGGCAAAAAATAAATTTTAAATCTTATTTATCTCATTTTTCCTCCGGATCTATTTTTTTTAAAGATAAACGACTAAATTCAAATTATGCAAAATATAAAAACTCGGTATTAAGGTGTTATGTTTGTATAAATAATTGAGAATTATAAAAAAAGTTAGCATTACATGCTTGCTGCGCCGATTAATTGGCCGGCAAAATCTTTGCAGCATGCATCATGATGCATGCTGCGCCGATTCTGAATTGGGCTTAAAGCCTGAATTAGATTGGCACGACAGCGGCTGCAACAGCAACAGCAAATCGTTTTCATTGGTTGAGAGCCATCAGCTGATTGAGTGACAGCAGCAAAAACGTCGTGCTGTCGAGTCATCTCAAATTCTAAATTTGCTGTTGCTGTCTTCTTTCATGTAGGGAAAATGGAGGAAAAACTTATATCCTTAGTAAAAAACAAACAATTTTTATATAAGAAATCAAGAAGTTCTTACAAAAAATTTCCAATGAATTAAAAAAAGTGTTAATGTTGCTGAGAAATGTCATAATATTCTGCTCGCTGACTTGTGCTGCTGTAATGCAATCTGATACACTCGACTGTCGAGCAATCTGAATCAGACTTAACTTGCCCGGCGTTTTGTTCGGCGTTTGACGACGACGACCACGCCGCCGTCGGCGTTGTTAATGTAATCCACCCAAATGTGCTTATCCTTGTTTATTGTAAAAGAAAGTAGAACCCTCAATTTTGACAGTTTTAAATATAAAATAGTTTGTTTATTGTGGTATTATCAATATTTTAATTGTTCTAAGCAATCACGGTATGTGTTTTATTTGGATTATCAATTCAAAAATCATTTAATTATAAGCCCCTGCTTGAATAGAATAGAAAAGCATTTATTAAAGGACCTTAGCTTACGCTACGTTACACGTTTACATATTAGCAAAACAAATAATAAAATAATGCAAATAACATTAGACTTAATATATAGTACAGTATAAAATATAGAATATAAAAATATAACAATATAGAAGTAGTAGCTTAATGTGCAGCATAGTCCAGTGCAAAGGTGCAGCACATTCATGTAAACGTACTGACTGATAGGTACATCGAGTATGAAACATATTATTAGGTCTGTTTAATGAGCTGTTCTGGACTACTCTATAGCAGACAAGGGTAGAAAACAAAGTTTAATGAATTCAGAACCTGCTCTAAAGTACTATGAAATGAACTGAACTGTGTTGAAATTGAAATTTCAAATTCAAATTCAAATTCAAAGTTTATTTATTACAAACCCCGGCATATGCGCCACGCAGACTAGCGTTGGGTATAGCGACTAGGTAATAAGACATGTTTACAGAGTAGCGTAGGTTCTAAGTAGTATAACAGCGATTAATAAGATTGTTGTATTTAGAATGAGTACAAGTATGTAATGTTAGATTGCTTATGTCTATATAATATATGCGGTATGGTTACTCAAACTCAAGTTAGAATTCTTAGAATCTCAAATTTAAGTTTAAATTACCAATTTCTTATTAGATAATTACAAGCTAAGTATTAGGAAAAATATGGTAGAGCAAAGATACTCCGAAATTCAGGTCTCTAGTAGTGGGTATTAATAATAAGGCTAACACCTTATAGCTTAATAACTATTGATCCTTATAAATATACATTAAAAATTATGAGGTGGAGAACCGTGTACATAACAAATAATGAAGGTAAAGCTATGACTGTTGCAAGGAATCTTCTGATTCGGTATAAAGAAAGGTAAACTTACTCAATAAAGCATTGATTATCACTTCGCCATGACCAGCTTATAACTGGCAATGTTATAGACTAGATTAAAATTAGTATTGAAATAAAGCTATAACTGTTTAACAGTATTGCAATGAATCTACTGATTCGGTGTAACAATAGGAGCTTAAAACAGAATAAGATAAATAAAATAAAATAACAAAAACAACATAAATTGACTATCCCTTAGTGTTATAGCTTAAAACTAACACTGTTGTAAAATAGGCAGTGTGTACATCCAAATATTTTAGATAACCAAGGCCAAATATCCTAGTGAGAATAGTTTATGGAACCTGGCTACACCTCTATCTTTATTCGGAATTCGGATCTCTTGACATAGTGTGTCGTAGATGTAGATGACTCTAGCAAGAGTCCATTTGGTTGAATATGAGATGTTGACGGGCTAAGTTGCGGGAGTATGCGACTAATTTGTTTAGTAAAGGCTGACATTGTTAGTCAGTTAGTGTGGAGAAATACTCCAGTGCCAGAGTTTTAAAGGTTTTTGGCGCTGTCGCACCTCGAACTGGTGCAGGCAGCCTATTCCACACAGTGGTCCCCTGGCCATAGATGCTACGGGCTCCGAAGTGGGTGCGGGTGCGTGATTGTGTGATTCGTGCAGCACTTATCCTACTCCAGTTAAACTTGGCATTTACGTAACTAGGAAGCAGTTTCAATTTTGATTGCATGATGAAGGTGACCACTCTTGTTAAGTAGAGTTCAGGTAGAGGGCATGGGAAGAATAGTTTCATGAACGGGGAGATATGATCATATCGCCTGAGACCATTAGAGCACGCATGATTTTGTCCATCATGCCACTTGAGTATGGAAAGGTTACTATGTCAGCATAGAAGAAGTGCGGAATAATCAGGGTTTTGACCAACATCAGACGGATGTTAGGAGGAAGTTTGTGAGACACTGCGTATAAGGAGCGGAGTCCACCATAGATACGAGCACAGATCTGTTTAACCTGTGGACCCCAGCTGAGGTGTGGATCCATCATGAGACCCAAGTTTTTGACATGATTGGTGGAGAGGGGAACAACCTGACCTTGAACAATCAGTGGAGGGATCGTGCTGGAAGGGGCAAGAGTCCTGGAGCAGGATGAATAGATTATTGCTTGTGTTTTTGCTGGGTTGATGCTAAGCTTATTTTGCCAGCACCATAGTGATATGTCCTCTATGATATCATTGAGATTAGCTATGAGTATGGGGATATCTACAACCGATGATGCACTATATATTTGCAGGTCATCAGCGTATAGGTGAAAGCGTAGGTCCGATAGTAGTGTAGAGTCAGAGAGAACTGTCGATATATCATTCATGTACATGGAAAAGAGTATAGGGGCCATGACGGCCCCTTGTGGAACACCAGAGCCCACTTCCACAGGGGAAGATCGTTTTCCATTTGATTCGACAATTTACTGTCGATTTGATAGGTAACTGGCTATTAGCATAGATGACACAAGAGCTAGATGTCGCAGTACCAAAAAAGTATACAAATTTTATATGGCTGGGTGGTCCATTCCGGAATGGACCACAACATTTGAAATGATGTATACGACGAGTGATTCATATTTTTTCGTATCTGAAGTGTTGGGGAAGTCGATCAAATGTATACAAAACTACTATTATAAAATCATTTGCATTCGTCACAATCTGAAACATATTATGGTCCATTTCAGAAAGCACTACTCATTTCACAATGTGTATACTCTGCTTTAGTATGGCATGCGACATCTAGTTCTTGTGCCATCTATGCTATTAGGGAGCTCGCTGGAGTGGAGAAATTGAATAACCTTGTTAGCTTATTGACTAGTGAAGTGTGTGGTACAGATTCAAATGCCCTGCTCAGATCTAAAAGAACATGGGCCACATTAGAGCCATCATCACACAGTTCGCGGATGTCAGAAAACACCTTAGACAGTGCTGTTGTGGTGGAGTGTTTGCATCGAAAGCCGGATTGTGATTCGCTCAACAGGCTCTGAACTTCAAGGTGCTGACTAATTTGTTCAGCGATAATAAGCTCAAAGGCCTTGGAGATGGCTGGCAATATGGTAATTGGCCTCCAGTCAGCCAATGAACTCGGGGTTGTTTTTTTTTCGGAATAGGTATAATTAGACCTGTTTTCCAGCAATCGGGAAATGGGAACAGGTGATGAGCTTATTAAATAGTGTGGTCAAGTGTGGGAGAATAATTGGTAAAATAATTTTGAGAAATCTAATTGGGGTGCCGTCTGAGCCAACAGCATTTGATTTAATGCGCATGACTGCCACCAGCACATCGCTCTCAGTACAGTTCATCAGTGAGAACGAATCGTCCAGTTGTGCTGCTGCATCGCTGTTAGCATCTGGCCCCACCGTGTCTGTTCGGGTGTCGTTGTTGGATGTTGGAGCGGAAGAGTGTAGATGTGAAGTACGAATGGGAACTAAGGGCTGTACCACTGGCGGACTAGAAAGAAAGCGGTTGAGCTCGTCCGGGTCGACGTCCATTGAGCAACGAGCTTTGGAACCAAGTCCAAGTTCCTTTATCGTGCCCCAGTCAACCCCATTTTCAAAGCTACGCCTAGCAAGCTCCTTAGTTTTGGATCGGATCAGGTAGTCAGCCTTCCTGCGCATTCTGATGTATTCGGAATGGTTGAGTGATGTTTTGTCTCTTTTCCAACGTGAGTACGTGATGTCTCTAAGCTGACATTGGAGAATTACGTCAGGGCGGTTGAAAATTCTTTCATCTGAAGATTTAATGGAAATCGTTTTTAATGGGACATGTGAGCGGAAGAGATTATTCAGGGTGTTGGTAATGAAGGTGGCAGCCGCTTCAGGGTCCGAGGTGTTATGGATAATAGACCAGTCCGTGGCGGAGACATCACTCCTGAGAGCATCATGCTGTATAGCCGTGTAGTTGCGGAAACTTCTCTGTCTACAGGGGGCCGGGCAGCTCAGGTCGAAGGTAGCGAAGATCACCTCATGATCCGAGACACCAGGACACTGTCCTGATAGTATAGGTATGAAATTCGGAGCGACGACTAGGAGATCCAATACAGTCGCAGAGGAGGCACCGTGCCGGGTAGGTTCATGATTCAAGATTGTCAGATCCCGTTCTGCAAAGTCATCACTGAGTGAGATACTCAGGTTGGATGATACACCCACATCAATATTGAAATCACCCCCCAGCACCATTCGAGGACCACTACTCGACACGAGGTCGATAAAGTCCATCAGTAGGTCCAATCCATGGTCCACGAATGTGGCTCCTCTTCTATATGCCACTACTAGTGTAGTAGGTGATAGCCGATCATCCCCATCACCATTCCATACCAGGACTGATAACAGCTCCCAGCTACAATCCGTCCAAGAGTGCACTACTTTAGACTGTAAGGTGTTTGCCACATATATCGCTACTCCTCCTCCACTAACCACCTCCCTATCGAGTCTATGCAATTTAAATCCTGGGATTTCCAACATCTTAGAAGAGTTGTGCTTCTTGGTCCATGTCTCACAGACCAGTAGTACGCTTGCGTTACCATTGATGGCAATTTGTTTAATTTCCGGGAGATTTTTGACTGTCGATCGGGCATTTAATGAGACTATATTGAATTTTAAGGGTGACATGAAGTGGTGAAGGACATCACTAGTTGGTAGTACATGGTGCATTTTGTCTATTGTTTAGTAGAGAGGTTGCAGCCAAGTAGCGCGACGCCAGCGTTGCAGTGAAGAGAACTCGACCAGAGTCAGCTTCGCCACTACTTGGACGACTGACGACGTATACTTGCCTATTCCTGGTGGCAACCTTAAGTAGGACTGCCTTCCTCTTGAGAGTCAGTGCCTTATGAAGGAGTGACAAGACCTCCGCATCAAGGTCCTCATTAATGTATATCCGAGCTGCTATGCTACCTGGCAAAATATCGTCAAGTGTAGGTGGCTTTGTTTTGAGCCGATGCAGATATGCACGAAAGAACAGATTGCAGCAGTCTTCACTAATGAATTTCAGAAATGTTCGGTGTTTAGGGATGATGGTAGACGATGTATTGCCACTGCTCCATTTGAGCGGTAAGGCCGAGATAATATTAGCACTGAATGCAGGGTCAAGACCAACACTGCTGCACAGTGCAGGAAGTATGCTACTACTTTTTACATGAAGCGCTCCCGCCGGGAGATTGCTAATAATTAAGGTTTTCTTTCTGTGATCTATCCTCTCTAAGTCTGCACTCTTGTGCCTAGCCGAATCAAGCCCGGACACTAGAGATCGAACTATGGTTAATTCTTCACGTATAGTTGAAGCTAGACCAGATAGTGTCTGCAACGATGCAGAGAGCTCCGGTGCTGTCTGTAGCAATAGCTCTCTATTGTATGGGTATGTGGGTTGGCTTCCCACGGGGTTACCAGCCAGTGAGGCTAACTGGGATTGATTAATTGCAGATAAGCTTCTGTCACTTCTTATTACCGGGTCATTCAGTGCGGGCCTATTAGCAGGCTTGAGGGGCGGTCCTTGGCTGCAGGGCTGTTTGCCCTCTGCCGGCCCCGTAGGCTTTGCTGGTTCCCTGGTTAAAGCTGTGGCAAAAGCTGCAGGTGCACTAGCTCTTTTTAGACGGCTAGGGGCATTATTAGTTAGACCTTTCTTTAGGTTCCCTTGAATTGCTGGATGCTTGGAGCAGACACCTGTGGATTTAGGTGGGACTGTGCTTTTACTAGTCAACTTAGTATCCGCTGCGCCTTGTTTGCCACTGTTTGATTTGGGTTTCGGGTTTGTAACTATTTTGCCTGAAATGTTTTTACATTGGCTACCAGAGCCAGTGTCTTTGCTTTGACTATTGGATTTCGAAGCTGCGTTATTACTGCAGAGTGTACTGGGGACTGTGGTGTTTGCAGAATTATTCGGCCCTCGATGCGTTCTAGTGAAGCGAATACATTCACGGCAGAACCACGGCACCTTTGTATTATGATAATGGACAAGATGGTCCTTGGTAGAGATTTGGACACAGACTATATGACTCCAGCTTTCACAAGTTGCACATTCAACCCAGTATATTCCAGAGTCTCCCAGTAATTTGGCGCTGGGTTCCTCCTTGTTACAGACTGAACATTTAATAATTTTTTTCGGAGCAGTGGGGGCCGCTGGGGCTTTGGCTTTAGTGTTTCTGGCTTTCATCTATCGATGATGACCAGTATAAACAATCGAAGAGATAGGGTTGCGACGTTAGTCTGGTAATGGCATGCCAATTGTGCTCGCCTGAACCTTTTGAGTAACACTGTTGTGAGTCAGCTATGCTAAGTATGTATGCTGCTCCCAGTTATGGATAATATATTATTGGATAATATCCTTGTATACATTACAATAATTGTTTAATATTTACTTTTTACTATATCTATGATGCTTCTCTTAAATCTAGTCATATTTGTTTCGTTCTTGCATATATCTGGTATTTCATTATACATTTTTAGTCCTTTAATTATTAATGTATTTTGTGTACTAGTTTTCTTATATGTAACCAGGGTACGTAAAAGCTCGTTCGCGAGCGGCTCCTGATGCGGCTCGTAGCTACTAAAATGCTCGCGAGCCAGAGCCATTATTTTTCAAGTGGCTCCCGCTCCCGAGCAAGAGTTGTGTAGCAGCTCGGGCTCACGAGCGGGAGCTGCGAGCTTCCTTCTATTGGCTCTTCTTTGCTCATGAACAATTTTCTTGTTTTTTTTACACTGTCACTTGCCTATTCTTAGGAATTAAAATTACTGACCTGTTTCAATAATAAAAGACGATTTTTGTTATTTTTATATTAGGGTTCACAAAAGATAAAACAAAAAGTACATAGTATACCAACTCTGTATATTATGATTTTATCCTTCGGAGAAATTTTATTTGCACAAAAAAATAAATTTATATATTTAAAACAACGCTTAAAATATATAAATTGCAATACGGAAATTGTACCGAAAATGTAGTTTTTAACACATGTCATAAATTTGATTTAGGCAGCTTTCGTAAAAGTTTTTTTTTCATATATCCCTAACTCTAAAATTACACCGATTGTATATATAATGATGAAGAGATGGAGGGACACAATGGCTCGCCGCGAGCCCGAGCTATTTAACTACTCGGGCTTACGAGCGAGGGCCTGTAAGGAAATTTTTTTGGCTCCAGCTCGCGAGCGAGAGCTTTTAAGTAAAAATGTTTGGGCTCCGGCTCGCAAGCGGGAGCTATTTTACAAAGAGCTTTTCTGGAGCGCTCATGTACATATTCAAAAAAGTCCTCTAAATAATCAGGTAACATATAATTTTTTAATTTAAAAATAAAATTTAATAGTCTGCTCCAAAGTGAACTGGAGGTTTTCTGCTCTACTTTTTTCGAAGGAGTAACTTATGCATTGAATAAATAACTAATTAGTTATTTATTCAATGAACTTATGTAGATTTCGATGGAACCATTTCAGTGTTGCACATTTTCTGGCAGCGGAGAGCTGGAGCACGTTCATAAAGTAGCCTGCAGCCGACTATGGTAGCTGTGTTGTGGCTATCGTCGGTCGGAAATGCAATAGCCAGTTTTTTTACTTGGCTAAATGACAATTCCTGGCGTTCTAAAAATCATAGTAGCCGGTCTCGTTGCCGGTTGCAGCCGGTACCGAATTTAGAGTGCTACCCAGCATAGCTAACTAAAATGAATTACATTTGACATTTTTGGTGTTATTTTTAAATTACAGAAAGGAAAAGAAATATTGTAATAATGGAAAATGTAACCATTTATATGAATGAGCGTGGGGAGCCATTTATTGATTTAATAGACGAAGCAGGTAATAAATTGTTTTTTGTATATTTACATGAAATGTAACTTATACTCACTCCAATGATAACATTTCAGAAACTGGCAATGGCCAAAATCGTTCATAAAGTCAGGATCATCTATGCCTGGGTACGAGATGGCTATGACTGGCTGTGGCAGAAGCCGACTTCATGAACGCGCTCCTGGGTGCACTGAAGCCCATCGAACGTATTTCTATCATATTCCTTGTATTTGTGGTGGACACACGTGTTATACACACGGAACTGTCAAACGTAAAGCAGGCCATACACGATCCGTCTTGCCCTCGTTTTAAAATCACATTTTAGCCGAGATAAGATCCTAAAATGTGGAAAAAAAAGCCCCACACACGTAACAATTTCACTACGTTTTGCCGTCATCTTTTAGTGACAACTACAAGTTTTCAAGAATTTCAATTAGGTCGCAGTGCTAACAAGTGCAAAATTCAACATTTTTAAATATACGATAAGTAATCAAATTAAATCGAGGAAGAAGCTTTAATGGCATTGGGATTTTTTCAAAAACTCCCTAGACATAGCTCTTAAGTAGTTCATACTTACTTTTTCACTTACTTTTTAATGAGAAAATTATGAACAAAGAATATATACTTTCGTCTTATGCACGAATGGGGGAAAAGAAATTGCTTATGCATTATTGAAGTGTGACTGAGACAACGAGTTAAAAACAAAAATCGAGAGAACGTAGGATTACCCGAGCGACAAAATCTTATTGAATACCTTCAAAATTCTTTCAAACTATTCATAATAATGTACATCAGCCACAGTACCTCTATTTTTTTAAGAAAAAGATAAATTTCGCTTTGGCCAAGGTGCTGAAAGGAGATATAAAATTTCTCTCAATTAAATTCTAATTTTTCCCGCAATTATCAGTGAATCCAGCATGAGTTTCTCCCACTTAATCTCTTCAGAGCAAAACGAATGTAAACAAAAGCACGTGCGGTTCAAATGTCATAGGATTCAGCAACAGCATGTGTCCATTATAGTAACAACATGTGACCAAACACAATATTTCATGAAAACCGGTTTTCACAAAAGCGCGGGAGCATTTTATGAGAGTAAAACGTGAAAACTCCGCCCCTTCTCATTTATTTACGACAATGAATCATTTGCCATTCTGTTTCGTTGCATGCAATTTGTGCTTTCACATTTTTTATCTTTATTCATAAATGTTTTAAAGAGTTTGATTTTTTTTATTTTTTTTTCTTACTTTCTTACTTTTCTTGCCGTGTGCATTTTAAATGTAAAACACTTGGAAATTAATTCTGGTTTTAGTAGACATCCGAACCTCAAAATGTGGTGTTCGCTTCACACGATCCGTTTTGCCGTGGTTTACCGTAAAACCACGGCAAAACGGATCGTGTATGGCCTGCTCAATAAATGGTCTTTATTGAGTGAGGCACTATTTGCCTCATAGCCGACAGACCATAGCTGACAAAAGACTTTCTTCTCAAGTAGCAAAATGATCTCATGTTACAATAGTTGAGCTAAAGCTGTTTTACATTCTCTCTCATATTTCATATACCATTTGCTGCATACCGAAATGTTTCGGCTCGAGTGTCTGGTGCTAGTATGCTAACTGGCCTGTCGGCTGTGATTTAAGATTTTGTGCATATACCATATTCTCTGATATTTTATATGTATCACATGCCCATCCCACGGTTCGATTCTGGTACTGTGCTGAGTTGCACTGCACTGGTGCCTGTTGAATTTTTCTATCCTGGTGCTAATTCGTCATTCTATTGTGAGCTTTCTCTCAAAGCGTTTGGTAGATTTGTATTAAGATATACGAGTTTTTAAATATTTTCTAGTTTTTTCCTTTCTGTTATTCAATAATTTCCTTCTATCTGTTTCCTAAGTAAACCTTCTTTTAATTTTCCAATAGAGCCTTTCGATCATCTTCTGTTGACTTTTTTATTATTTGAGTTTAGATTTTGAGAACGACCTCTGCCTGTGCTTGGTTATTGAAGTTATTATTTTCTATTGGACTGGAATAATTGCGAACTTTTCCGTTTTTTTTTTGTATTTTTTCAGATTACATTTATTTAACAATATTTCTTGGAATAGGATAAAATGCATTATAAGTTGTGCCGAGCAACTGGTAGAGAGTTTCCGGGAAGGCGATTTTTCGTTTTTCCTAAGCCCGAAAATGATAGCTATAACAAATAGCTTCAAGTCGTGGTTATGTCGGCCGATGAGGTTAAGAAGAGAAAGAAACCTTATATGTATATGCCACATACATTTTGAGGAAAAATATATGGGGCAAAAGTTTCTTCAATATAGTACTCCTATTGCCACAAAAAGATTTGAAAACTATCGAACTATATGAATATATACGCATACAATCAGAGCCGACAGGTCAGTTAACATACTAGAACCCGACGACACCCGAGTCGAAGCATATGAGAGAGAGTTTTAAAAAGCTTTAGCTCAACCATTCTGACGTGAGAGCATTTTGCTACTTGAGAAGAAAGCTCTTTGTCAGCTATGGTTTGTCGGTTATGAGGCAAATAGTGCCTTAGTTTTTTTCCCTTTAGCTTGGAAATCTGTATGCTTATCTGTGGCTTTATGAAAATAACTTAAATAAAGTTGAATATGTATTTGTAACACCGAGAAAATATCCAGTGCAAAGTAGGGGAATTCAGTGTTTCACTTCTGCTATAAAAGTTTTCCCATCGAGCATTTTCAGTGCTGCACTGCTAGAAAAAGTTCAACACTGGTGTTGCACTGAAGTCCCATCGAAATGGACATTAATGTCAATCAATTAAAAACGAGTTCAATGGAAGAACTTTTGATGCGATGAGAATGTGGTATTTTTTTGCCACAAAGGACTGGGAGTGCTTCTGTTCACGTCAGGAAGTTGCACCAGCCCCGTTTGTATTCATTTGGTCGTCGAACTCTATTTGATGTTATCCTTTTATTGAGGAAATTGTTTCTCAACTTAGTTAGAAGATTAGATACTATGCGACTTTATTCCTTTTAGTAAAATATTAGCCGAACAAGTCACTCAGGAGGTTTATTTATATCTTATTCTTTTAGTCGAACAATCGCAGCTATAATTATTCAGTTAATTTATCACTATGCGTTTTTGTCCTTTTTGTAAAATAATACCAAAACAAATTGTTTAGAAAGTTAATTTCTCTTTAATCATATTCCTTTAATAGCATCATTGTAACACTAATCCTTTGGAAGATTTAACACTATGTGCTTTTATAATAGCAAAACAAATTGCGTTAATTGTTCAGTAGATCTAATCACATTAATTATTAAATAAACTTAACACTGTGTATTTCTATTCCTTTTATGAAATAGTAAATCTAATTGCATTAATTATTTGGTAAAATTTAACACTATGCTTTTCTATTCCTTTCGAGAGAATAATAGTAAATCTAATTTCATTGATTATTTGATGAAGTTAACACTGCATTTCTATTCGTTTTAAGAAAATAATCGTAAATCAAATCGCGTTGATTATTTAGTGAATTTAACACTGTACGTTTCTATTCGTTTTAAGAAAATAATCGTAAATCAAATCGCCTTGATTATTTAGTGAATTTAACACTGTACGTTTCTATTCGTTTTAAGAAAATAAAATGGTAAATTTTATTACATTAATCATTTGATGAATTTAGCACTGTACATTTCTATTCCTTTTAAGATAATCTCCGTTCCGCGCCGGTTTGTGATCGACTGCCTGATCGTTTTTTCGCTTTTCGCCACAGATATCTCCCGCTGCCAATGTCGGTGCCAGCTCTTTTCGCTGATCAAGCGCGATAAAAATTGCGCAGAGGAAATTAATCGCGCGCTGATTTAACTGTTTAAAAATGTTCAGAGGAAGTATCCTCTATCAAAAAATATTAGATTTCTTGCCGCTGGCGGGCAGCAATGCTCAGCGTCAGCAATTTAGTACGCGAGAAAAACAAAGTATACAATTTGTACGCTTTGTATGGCAGGAAATGGGATATTTTATGGCGTGCATATTTGCAAGGAAATGCTTATGCCCGTAATGAATGTAGGTACGTTGGGCGTTATGAGTGTAGACTCATAACATCATCCCCCATAGGAAAAGAAAATTCGTACGACCGAATAGGAGTAGGGATTTTCGCCATGTCCGCGGGGGCGGCAATATTAATAAAAACATTCAATTCGCGCCACCGAGAGATATGCGGGGCACAACGTTTCGTCGGTTTTTGAAGCATTCCCGCCGTGACAATCGATAATTGGAGGCCTTTCGACCGCAACCGGCCCACAACACAACTTGTTCAATTTACTCTATCTTAACTTAATTCTAGATAAGTACAAGATTCCTTAATTTAACCAACCTGTAAAAGCTGTGCACATGGATTAATTTGTTTTGTATTTTACACTGGATAAAAAAAACTTACATAATTCCTGGGCCCATCCTCCTTAGAGGTTACATTAATACTCAATTCCTGGGCCGCTACACTAGTAGAGAATTTCCCTCTTTGCTTTATGAAATAGAGGTACGCGATAATGACATTCAAAGCCAGGATGATGATAATGGTATACGAAATGGAGTAGTGGTGGATATCGTGAGCGTTTAGGCCTTGGTCCTCGGTTTGTTTTATTTCCTTTATGGACGAACTGAACCGTTGTAGGTCATTGTCGGAGGAAAATTTTAAGAGGTGAGTTTTAGTGGTGTTGAGAAGTGGAGGTTTTCCAATAATAGAAGATCTCAAGGCTATAGATAGATTTAAGCTGGGGATGTAATAGTTGCGTATCTCTGTATTTTTGGATGAGTGCGGTTGGATAGTTAGCGTGTCGCTACGCAGATAGCACTTGTCCGAGAGCTCCAGTATTCCTGTGCCCCGTAAGGTTTGCGGGACGATTTTGATAGTGCAGACTTCGTCCAGTGTAGTGTTCTTGGTTAGAACAAAGAGCCACTTGTTTGTTTGTGAAAGCTGTATCCAAAAGTTACCGGGGGGGGGGGGGCTCTGTAAGTGACAAGAGTCAGGCAGTTTGGTGACGTGCTTTAGTAGCTCGATTTCACAGATATTGTTTTCTGGATGCACGCACGCATATTGGGTGCGTCAGTCGGCAAAGGTAATGGAAGGCATCGCGGGTAAAGCAGTTTTGGAAGTCGAAATTATTTAGGGTGTAGTAGTGTTCTCGATTATAATCGACCACTAGATAGTCAACGGATGGCTGGATATAGATGAATTCATTCCCGTTGGTGGTTGGGAGTGGGGTTACTTTGTATAGCTGATATGCCGTCCGATAGGGTAAGGGTATTTTGAATTCAAATATTATTTTATCTGCGCTTCTGGCTGAGCTTGTCTGACTCAATGCGTATATGCCGAACAAATCTTGTAGACCGGGGGAAATTGATCGTATTTAATGGCGTCATCCTCGTCTAAGGTTCCAAAGAGCATTTTGCTCAAAGATCCTATTGCATTAAAGGGGCTGCGTTTTTGTCGGACATTAAGAGGAGTTAACAAGCTTTCTTTGTCCTTTATATTAGCAAATATGCTCAAAATTTGTTTCAGTCCGGCCTGGCAGAGATGGGGGTCGCCCGCATAAGAGGTCAACCGCTGACAAAGGCTTTTGATTACTCGTATGTTGTCCTCCATCTGCCTAAGCTCGAAGTAAATTCCTGAATTACTCTCCAAATATGTGACGTTCAGCCCGGCCGCTGAGCTCCAAAAACATAGCAGCTGTATGAGCAGCAGAAGCTTACCCTTGTTTGACATCCTGTAATGGAAAGAGCCTCACTTATTCGACGTACAATTTTAAGTCATTATTATGTATAATCTTAATCTTGTTTCCTATCTTAACGGTGGTGTTTTAGGGGGAATTTAATTCTACGACGTCATAGGGTCCAAGCCAAAGAGGCGAGAGTTTGGACCTTTTTGCATGACTCTTAAGAAAAACTTTATCTCCGAGATTAAAGGAACGTTCTGCAGAATTCTTGTCATAATAGCTCTTCGATTTTTGCTTATGTTTCAGGATGGTCTGACGCGCCATTTCAAATCCATGCTGAAAAAGAGCCTTTAGCTCATTAGAATAATTATCATAATTGTAGCAGGTCTCTGGTTCAAGTTTTAGAGAAGTAGGGATCCTAGCCGGGAATCCGTAAACAAGCTCATTCGGTGTGAACCCGGTACTTGAATGAGGGGTTGAATTGAAAACGAAAATCGCATATGGCATCCAGGAAGCCCAAGAGAGAGGGTCTTTGTTGACGTAATGTCGGAGGTATTCGGCCAGTGTCCTGTGGCTGCGTTCCAACGCACCATTAGTCTGAGGGTGGTACGGGGTAGATTGCAGCTTATGAATTTTAAGCAGTTTGCAGACCTCCGAAAATAGTATGCTAAGAAAATTAGTGCCCTGATCAGACAGGATACATTGGGGAATTCCATGGCGGCATATAATTTTAGCAAATTATATATATATATATTATTTATTTAATCTTTTAATACAATTAATTGTTATCTATTGTGATAGTTTCCATTTTTTCGGAATGTGTTTTTTGTTAGCTTTTTATTTACTTATAGTGCTTTGTTCCTGAAGAACTTTAATATTTTAATTATTATTTCTTGACGAGGATATTTCAACTATCCATTGATGTTTTTTCTTCTTTTTGACATACCTAATCCTCAGCCTTGATAATGGTCTACACCCGAGACCGAAATATTGGTTTCTTTTGAGGAAATAAAATAAATATGCATTAAAAGCACCATGATTTTTCTTTGAAACCAGCTGAAACACCGGGTCATTAACCCCACATACACCGTTTTTCTACATGTAATTCAGACCCATAAAAACGTCATTTCACCATTCAACCTATTACGTTTTTTTATTTTTTAAGTTATTAAAATCTGAAAATGCTCGTTCAGCAGCAGCCGTACTGTGGGGAAGAACAAATAAATTAATTATGTAGTTGTAAAGATTCTCGAAACTTGGTTGTTCAAAAAGATCTTTCTGTTTTGATGAATTTAGCCAAATTTTAACAATATCGTTACAATCAACAAGTTGGTCTAGCTTTTCAAAGATTTTGAGGATCCTCCACTCTGAATTAAGTTTTTCAGAAAAGGAAAGGTTTCAACTAAAGGAAGTATTGAAGTCATTTCGCCTGTTCTAATCTTCTTTGAATCTAAATATTCTAATAACGGGTTTTCTAATAAGAGGTGTTATTTTGATATTCAAAGAAAAATGCCATTTTTTGAGATAAATGATCGGATCTTTATTTCATTATAAAGAGGAAGGTATGCCGTTAATAATGTAAAATAACATCAGCCAAATGACCACCATGACCACGCCTACAGGACCATATCCTTTTCATGAAATTTTCTATAACCAAATCGCAAAGTGGCTGCCCTATGTCCTCGATAGCCTCACGAATTCCATCTTTGAGGTCTTGAATCGACGCTGGGCTGATGGCGTAGACCCTCTCTTTCACGTGGCCCCAAAGGAAGAAGTCGCAAGGTGTTAAGGCACAAGATCCCGGTGGCCAATTGTGATCACCTCTTCGAGAGATAACACGGTCCGGAAACTTTTCCCGTAAAAGATCAATGGTTTCGTTGCTTGTATGGAACGTAGCGCCGTCTTGTTGACAGTAAACGTTGTCCAGATCAATACCATCCAATTCCGGCCATAAAAAATCATTAATCATCTGTCGATAGCGCAATCCATTCACCGTAACTGTTGCTCCAGCCTCATTTTCGAAAAAGTAAGGTCCAATGACCCCGCGGGACCATAAACCGCACCAAACAGTCACACGTTGAGGATAGAGAGGCTTTTCAACAATAACTCTTGGGTTTTCCGAGCTCCAGATGCGACAATTTTGCTTGTTGACGAAGCCATCGAGGTAGAAATGGGCCTCATTACTCAAGATGAGTTTTCGATGGAATTCCGGATCATTTTCATGCATTTCAAGGACCCAATCAGCAAAGACTCGACGTTGTTGATGATCGGCCGGCTTGAGTTCTTGTGTTAACTGAACTTTATAAGCCTTAAGACCCAAATCTTTATGCAAAATACGGTGTAATGACGTTTGTGGAATGCCTAATTCCAAATTAACGAACGACGAGGAATGGACAAACCTGGGTTTTCTTCAACACTTTCGGTTACAGCAGCAATATTCTCGGCTGTTCTTGAGCGACGTGCACGGGTTTTATTCTTCACATCACTAACTTGTCCCGACAGCTCGAATTTTTCTACCAATTTCTGTATTCCGGTCCGACAAGGTGCTTCACGACGACCCAAAAATGTTCGAGTTTTACGAACCGTCTCTGCCACATTTTCACCATTTTTATAGTGAATTTTAATAATTTCAATGCGTTGTTGAATCGTGTATCGTTCCAATTTTATTAATGGCGTAGTTTCTACTTGTCAAATGTCAAAAAATGACAGCTCCAAAAGTGACATCTACCGAAATAGCGGGCTAATTAAAATAACACCTCTTTTTAGTATCAAATTGTGATCATTAAGATCGAAACATTTTTTAATTTGTTGGCACAATTCTATGTAAAATGACAATAGATTATCTTGAATATTACCAATGTGTGCAAATTTAATTCCAAAAACATTCTTGATTTTTCAAGATGAAATGAACCGTCATTAAATTCGCAGTCAACTGAATGTGTTCTAGCTTTATACAATTTGTTACAATATTTTTGAAGTTATTTTCAATTAAAGGTCTTAGTTTGTGTATTAAAATTTTTTCAAACTGGAAAGTTTTATTGAGGTTATTAATCTCACCTAAAATATAGCACAAAAATAATAAGTACAATTCTATCTCCGAACTATTCAGACAATCAAAATACTTATAAGGACTTGCTCTAGCTCCAACCAGCGTGTACCGCTTGATTTTAGAATCTTGTTTAAATTTAAATTAAAACTATCTTGAAATTCTGCCAATTTACTTTGCGTCTTAACACTGTGGGCAAAATGATTATATACGCAAGAAAGGAAATTTCCAACATTCCGAGGAATTTTTTTCATAGCAGCCGCAGGACACAAGTGGAGGGAGTGGCAAGTGCATCTAAGATAAAATAAATGTTTCTTCAATTTCTCCGATCTGTTGTCAGTACCAAGGCCAATAAAATTTTACGCAGAATTTCTTGCTTGCTTATTCTTTTTGTTGTAGGTATAAATATAATCTCAACAACAAATTACTAGAGCAATTACTAGAAATCAAAAATAATCACAAATTCACAACATAAATGCGCAATTATTTTATGTAGCAATTATCAAACACAGGAATCACCGTCAGCTCAGCAAGCAATGACATTGACAATTACAATGATCACTCAAAGCAAAACGTGCTGCAAAGTGCAAATGCATTTGAAGTGAAATATTCATAATAATCGCCACAACACAAAACACAATTCCTTAATGGCTGAAAGAAACACGCCAGCGCCACGCCAACTTGCTGTCACTGAGTACGTTTACATGAATACTTGAAGTATACTTCAAGTAGAGATCAAGTAATCAAAATATCATGTAAACGCGCATTGACTTCAAGTCTGCTTGAGTCAAGCAACTTCAGTACTTGAACGTTTTTTATTTGTGCGAATTATGAAAACGGCAAAGAGGAACAAGATGAAGATTATTGTTGATAATTTAGCTAGTGATTTTTAGCACTTTTCTCAACATATTTTTCAAAAAATCCGCACCTATGTATTAAATCTAATGCAGAGTTGTCAAAGGTAAAATGGCATTTCAAGTAAATTTCAAGAAAATTTCAAGTCAAGTAATTGGAATTAATTCAATTAAAAACCGTACTTGAGTTTGAAGTGGATTTCAATTCAACGTACTGAATAACACTTTTGTCTTGTCCAGCATAGCAACATCAAGGCAAAGGCATCGGCTTCGGCGCCGTTCACGCAAACAGGATAAAAACAAACCAACGTACGTAACGTTAGAATCCGCGCGTTCCTTTTCCACTTCCTTTCCTTTCCTCGTATTAGTAGTTTTTTTTAAATGAATAAAAAATCTCAGAAAATCTGAAACATCAACATTCACAGTAGATTTTTTTTTTGTTACGATTAATGGGAAAAAGCGAAAAAGTAGCAAATCTGGATTTAAAGTAGCAAGGTAGCAAACATGCTTAAAAGGTAGCAATTTTGCTACTATAGTAGCAAAGTTCCATCAGTGATCGTGTCTCCTGACAGAATTGACGCGATATACATCATCTGTAAGGTCTGTAGGTCATATCCACCAGTTGCCACATACTGGAGTCTGGCCAAGAAGTAATCAATAATTAATTCTCGCGAACAGCCACAATAGTGGGGCAGGCGTGTATTTTCAGGTACTCCATATCAGGCATACACCATTACACCAAACTGGTGACCCCGATGTGATCACTGCGCGAGAACAAGCACTAGCCAGCTGCAAATACCTCAAATTCAACTCTAGTTCAACACGAATTCAACTTTAGCTCAACACGTGTTCAAGTCAGATTCAACACAAAGTGGACACCAACTCCTCAAATTCAGTTCCAGACAACTCAATTCTGTTCAAGACACCTCAAATTCAGTCGAAGACAACTCAAATTCATTTCAAGTCAACTCAAGTTCAGCTCAAGCCTAACTCAAGTTTCGCTCAAGCTCGGCTCAGTGTTGCCGCAAGTTAAGAAAAAAAAAAGGGAAAAAACTGTAGAAGATTCAAAAGGTCTCATTAGTCAAGAGCATTTCCTTCAGCTAAGTTAGCGTTACAATTTGTTTTTGTTTTTTTTTTTTTATGGTTATTCAATTTTAACCTAATATAAGTCATTAAGCCTCACTTTTGGAGGACATTATGCGCACTCTTTCATATTTATTTTACAAACGATAAGTTCAGTGACAGTTTTTGTTTGTCATTTCAATTTTAACCAAACATAATTCGTTAAGCCTCACTTTTGGAGGACATTATATACATTATTTCGTATTTAGTTACAAGCGAAGTTTTTTTTATATATACGTCTATACACTTATATTCTACTTAATTATCTGGAGTTTCCACATTTCCTGTTATCTCATTGATTGATTAGGATAAGCTTTCGTGTAAGCCTCGAGGAATCGCTGACTATTTTCGGGAAGTCTAGTTTTTGTTAAAGTATTCACGGGCTGCGTTGTGATGGCCATTAACGAGTCGGTCGCGAGTGAGGTGTCGAATGCTTTGGGTGACAGTGATGCTAGGGGATTTTCCTCGATCAATTCGGCACGGGGCACGTCGTCAGGCGCTGCACAGCCTGCCATGCTCAGTGCAGTATCAGTGAAAGCGGTACCTTTTTGGAAGAATTCTCCAAGTATATGGTTCGCCTAGCTTGAAGCCCAGTTCAGGTTGGCCGGCATCAATACCGATACCACGATGTTCTATCACGCGATGATTGTCCTATATGAGAGCGTTGTTCGTATGGTCAGCGAAGTGATTTGTAATCCACCGGTTACAGGCGCTTATCAGGCGCCCAAGGAGTCATTGACCGCTAGAATTTCTTTCACTAAAAATCAGTAGTTGAAGCAACTGTTAAACGAGATGAGGCTTGGAGATTCGCAACCTTCCCAACTACTTCGCGAGATGCGCAGCCTTAATTCTAATCAACTTAGCGAAACAGTGTTAAGATCGTTGTGGCTCCAACGGTTACTAGCTAATATGCAAGCCATTTTAGCTTGTAATCCGGGATCCTTGGACGATTTGACTAAATGCGCTGATCAGATAGTCGAGGTGAACACTAGACCCGAAGTTTACTCTATTGCGCCGAACATCCCTTCAAATTCACAGAACCAGGGGATTAGTCAGTTGACATCCAGAATTGACAACTTGGAAAGACTTTTGGAGCGTACGCTGACTCTCCATCAAGAAATTTCACAACCGGACGCTCTAGGAATAGAGCTAGAAGCGGCAATAGGTCGGTACCTCGGACCATTTCTACTAACAGTAACAAATAATTATGTTGGTATCACTTCAAATTTGGTAACAAAGCTAAAAAGTGTTTTACTCCCTGTTCTTTTAATGGCCCAAAATTTAATCTCAATTCTGCCACAGACGTAACCTCAAACTCTTTAAACTAATTGGCCTTCCGCCGTTGATGACAGGGGAACCGTCCATCTGATAGTTGTTGGTCTTTGCACCTGGTTAGGAAGAAAGACGGTGAATGGAGATCCTGCGGTGATTACCGTAGACTAAATTCCTGTACTATCCCAGACCGATATCCTATTCCGATAATTAATGATTTTGCTTATAACTTACAAGACTGCATCTATTTATCGACGTTGGATCTGACCAAAGCGTACCACCAAATTCCGATCGATTTGTAATCCACCGGTTACAGGCGCTTATCAGGCGCCCAAGGAGTCATTGACCGCTAGAATTTCTGGCACTAAAAATCAGTAGTTGAAGCAACTGTTAAACGAGATGACGCTTGGAGATTCGCAACCTTCCCAACTACTTCGCGAGATGCGCAGCCTTAATTCTAATCAACTTAGCGAAACAGTGTTAAGATCGTTGTGGCTCCAACGGTTACCAGCTAATATGCAAGCCATTTTAGTTTGTAATCCGGGATCCTTGGACGATTTGACTAAATGCGCTGATCAGATAGTCGAGGTGAACACTAGACCCGAAGTTTACTCTATTGCGCCGAACATCCCTTCAAATTAACAGAACCAGGGGATTAGTCAGTTGACATCCAGAATTGACAACTTGGAAAGACTTTTGGAGCGTACGCTGACTCTCCATCAAGAAATTTCACAACCGGACCCTCTAGGAATAGAGCTAGAAGCGGCAATAGGTCGGTACCTCGGGCCATTTCTACTAACAGTAACAAATAATTATGTTGGTATCACTTCAAATTTGGTAACAAAGCTAAAAAGTGTTTTACTCCCTGTTATTTTAATGGCCCAAAATTTAATCTCAATTCTGCCACAGACGTAACCTCAAATTCTTTAAACTAATTGGCCCTCCGCCGTTGATGACAGGGGGAACCGGCAATTTTAATAGTCGTCTTTATATACCAGATAAGTCAACTAATAAAATTTTTTTGGTGGACACAGGCGCTGACGTATCAGTCATTCCAGCGACTTCACTTGACCGTCGTAATAAAGTAAATTTACGCTTGGTCACAGCAAATTCCTCAATAATTAACACCTTCGGCATGAAGCTTCTGTCTTTGCACCTTGGTCTTCGACGCGTTTTTACCTGGAAATTTGTGATAGCGGATATACCCAAGCCAATTTTGGGCGCAGATTTTTTAGATTATTTCGGACTTCTCGTCGACATCAAGCGGAAGGCATTAATTGATCCATTGACGACGTTGAAATCTGCGGGTAGGCGAGCTTTCGGCCGGTCATCGGCGCTTTCATTGCTTCTCAGCCCGTCGGTAACACCCGTGATTCAGAATCTTTTATCCAAATATAAAGATATCACAGTCGAGACTAGTTTTGTAAGTCCAGTGAAGCACTTGGTCAAGCATCATTTTACCCCGCTGAGAATTATTATCCAAAAATCGCTCGATAGTGGTTGTTTTCCTCAGCTATGGAAAAATTCTTTTATCATACCTGTCTACAAAAAAGGCAGTAAAAAAGAAATCTCTAACTATAGACCTATTGCAAAATTATCTTGCATGCCCAAGTTATTCGAATCTATCATCTACTCTCCGTTATCAATAATCTGCAAGAATTTGCTCTCTTCTCTACAACCACTAACTTATTGGAATTTGTCTCTGATACCATTCACGGGTTTGTAAAAGGCAACCAGATAGATTGTATTTATACAGACTTTAGTAAAGCTATCGACAAGCTATCTCACTCCGTGATACTGTTCAAAATGGAAAAGTATGGGTTTCCCACAACGTTCCTAAAATGGATGGAGTCATATCTAGATAACAGAACATACCAAATTTATTTCCGCCATTTCATCTCTAGAGTCTTGAAAGCTTCGTCTGGCGTACCTCAAGGGAGTCATTTGGGCCCGTTGCTATTTATTCTATCTATTGACGACATTGTCTCCGTAGTGAAGCACTGCAAAGTCTTAATTTATGCTGATGACATTAAACTTTTCGCTCAGATTAAATCTTTTAATGATTGTCAACTGATACAGGATGACCTCCACAAATTTTATGATTGGTGCAAAAGCAATAATTTGGTACTCAATATCGATAAATGTGAGGTGATGACTTTTCACAGGAATCTGAATCCTATCTCTTATATCTATGGGTTCTCGGCTTCCTCGATTCGCCGAGTTAGTTCTGTCTGTGACTGGGGTGTCAAATGTGACCATAGATTGAATTTTAACTCCCACATAAACCACATGGTATCTAAGAGTAGTTCTATGCTGGGCTTTATAAAACGTTGGTCCGGAGAGTTCTCGAATCCCTCCATAACATTACGTTTATATACTTGTTTTGTGAGACCACTTCTTGAATACGCTAGCCAAGTCTGGTCTCCTTTTTACGGTACACACATCGTCCGTATCGAGTCTGTTCAGCGAAACTTCCTGTAATTTTTGTTCACCAACTTTTAAACGCGAATGTTGATTCCCCGCTATTACTTGACAAAAACTCTTTCCGTGATGATAGGCACAATTTGAGAAGGCTAACTCTGTTGCATGTCAGCTCCTCAAGGTCTAACTTTGGCATGTATGAACCTATTAATCGCATGTGCATTACTGTTAATAATTTGGCTGAGTATTTTGTTGTTGACGACTCTAAGCATGTCTTAAAAAAACGTCTATATAATATATAATCTTTTGTTAAATTTAATTTAGTTTTTTAACTTTTTGTTCTATGTCGCATTGCATGACATTTCATCTGGTGTTTGGTCTATGTTTAGGGTAAGATACTAATACTAACACCGACTAAGTGATGAAACGCATGTATTATTGACCGTTTATTTATTAAACGAGTCCATGCAGCGAGCTTGTGTTAAGCTGGTTCTGATAGTCAATAGCAACAAATCATATCCTCACAAAAGGTCCTCCAGTATCAGAAAAAGTTCGAAGGCTTCCTCCGGAGAAATTGGCGGCCGCAAAGAGGGAATTTGAGTTCCTACTATCACAAGGCATTTGCCGTCCATCTGATAGTTGTTGGTCTTCTCCTTTGCACCTGGTTAGGAAGAAAGACGGTGAATGGAGACCCCGCGGTGATTACCGTAGACTAAATACCTGTACTATCCCAGACCGATATCCTATTCCGATAATTAATGATCTTGCTTATAACTTACAAGACTGCATCTATTTGTCGACGTTGGATCTGACCAAAGCGTTCCACCAAATTCCGATTGAGCCCGAAGACATCCCTAAGACAGCGATCTGTACACCTTTCGGACTCTTCGAGTTCACCCGAATGACCTTCGGACTCTGTAATGCGGCTCAATCCTTCCAAGATTGGTTAATTCGGTTTTGCAAAAATTCCAGTTTTGTTTCGTTTATCTTGATGATATTTTGATTGCATCCAAATCAGAATCAGAGCATCTTAGTCATTTAGATCAAGTTTTATCGCGACTCAAAGATCACGGACTAATTATCAACGTCAACAAGTGTAAATTCTTATTACAGGAAGTAACATTTTAGGCCATCTGATTACTGCTGCGGGTATCAGACCTCCACCCGATCGAGTAGAAACCATCAAACGTTGCAAGCTTCCTGTTTCTGTAAAGGATCTACGTCGTTTCCTGGGGATGTTGAATTATTATCGCCGATTCTTACCCCATGAAGCACATCATCAATTGCTTTTGAACAATTTTTTAAAAGGTCCCAAAAAGGATGGCAAGCGGAAAATCAATTGGACGGAAGAGGCTATTAACGCTTTCGAGTCAACCAAAAAGCAGCTGTCCGAGGTTACTCTTCTCGCTTTCCCTAAATCTAACGCGGAGCTCGCCCTATGGGTAGACGCTTCTGACACGGCCCTCGGGGCTGTCCTTCAGCAAGGAGTGAACGATCTTTGGCAATCTTTTGGATTCTTCTCAGTGAAATTGAACGGTGCTCAGACCAAGTACAGCGCGTACTACCGAGAAGTGCTGGCGTTAAATACTTTCGTTTTATGCTAGAAGGTCGTCCTTTCACCCATTTCAAAGACTATAAACCGCTAACATTCGCGTTCAGGCAAAATCCCGAGAAAGCCTCGCCCAGACAGTTACGATACCTAGATTTTGTTGGACAATTTTCGACAGATATTAGACATGTATCTGGGCAGGATAATTTGGCCGCAGATCGCTTTCAAGGCTGGAGGAAATTCATCTCCCTAGTCTGGTAGATTTCGGTGCCATCGGCGATGCACAAGTCGCAGATATCGAATTCAACGAGTTACTTCAAAATTCACAGTACATATTTGAAAAGTTCCCCATTTTCGGTGAAGACAAGCAAATTTACTGTGAAGTATCAGCAGTCGGTGTTAGACCTTTCATTTCGGTACAATTTCGGAAGCAGATTTTCAATGCGGTCCACGGCTTAACACACCCAGGCATCCGCCCTACCAACAATTTAATAATCTAAAAGTACTTTTGGCCTTCAATGAACAAGGATAGTAGTTCTTGGGCACGTTCTTGTCTGCAATGTCAGCAGTGCAAGATCACACGGCATGTCAAGAAACCCCTAGGTACCTTTCTCCTTGTTCTGCGTGCTTTCAGGAAATTCATATAGACATTGTCGGCCCTTTACCTACTTCTCAAGGCTTTACGTACTGCCTGACAGTCATTGACCGATTTACACGTTGACCGGAAGCAATTCCACTTTCAAGCATCGATACGGAAACTATAGCTGGAGCACTTTGTCAAAACTGGATAGCCCGTTTTGGGGTCCCCAGGACAATAGTCTCGGATCAGGGTGCACAATTCGAGTCCGCACTTTTTACAGAATTTTCAAAAACGCTGGGTTTCGAACGCAAGCGCACCACCCTTAAAGCAGCGATTATGACATGCAACTATAAATCCTGGTCTAAAGTATTACCTTTCATTTTATTAGGTCTTAAGACAGCCTTCAGAGAAGAATTCTTCGCTATCCCAGCTGAACTGGTTTATGGCGAAAACTTGCGACTGCCAGGGGATTTCCTTCAAGATACTCAGTTACGCCCGTAAAGCGACTTTGTAACTGCACTGCGCGATTCTCTGGCCGATATTAGACCCGTCCCAGCTTCAGACCAATCACGTCAAACACCTTTTATCTTCAAAGAGCTAGATAAAAGCTCGCATGTTTTCGTAACAACCGAACTTCCCTCAATCGGACGAGTCGTGCTGGCCGAGCCACAAATCTGCCAAGCCGTTTTCTTTCACGCTGAAATCTTAGGTTTCTCTGGTGTTGTGGCGATGTTCGCCTATTGTAATTACGAATTATAAGAAAATGTAATTTTAATTGGTTTCAAGAAGAAAAAAAATACAAAATAATAAAACAAACTTGTTGTTTTTATTATTGTACGACTGGCTCAGAGGAAGACGGCTGTCCTGCTCCCAACCATTAAGACGAACCCGTGCTTTCGGGGACGTAGGTCTGCCGGCAATTTATCGTGTGCCCTGACAGGATTGACGCGAGATCTGCTCATATACAGAAGCAAACCAGTTAAGTCAAATAAATATCTCCTTCCCAGTATTAGACCAACAAAATCTATCAACTATTAAAAACATTTTTAACAAGGTCTTTGTTAACCAACAAATAAATATCAAACTCCATCAAGATTCCATAAAGTAATTATCCAACAGCAGTGATATTGAACAAGTTTTGAGAGATTTCCATTCTCTACCAACGGGAGGCCATCAAGGTGTCTCCCCACAATTAAAAGAATTAAAAAACAATTCTATTGGCCTGGCATGTCAGACGATGTTGTAAAATATGTAAGGAAATGTAAACAAAGTATCCAGAAATCCTAAGAAATGAAAATCTCAAGCATAAGCTGAAAACCTTTTGAAAGAGTGTACCTAGATGTTGTAGGACCTCTCCCAATTTCCTTCTGGAAATACGTACATATTTACATTTCAAGACGACCTTTCAAAATTTTCTGAGGCTATTCCCGTAGTCAACACCGAATCTAAGACATTAGCGGAAGCCTTCACGACAACAATAATTTGTCGACATGGCATTCCAAACTGCTAAAGATCAAAAGGCTCAAAACTACTCCATATCACCCTCAAACAAATGGTGCATTGGAGAGAAGTCATAGAACTTTAGCAGAATACACTGTTGCAAGCGGAGATCGATGACCTTCAACGACAACAGCGTTTGAACGACGTAATCATAAGGGGAATACCTCGCCAGCAAGGCGAAAGTGCTGTTAGTGTTCTCAAAAATATCGCTGGAGTGATCGGTCATTCACTATCGCCATACACTGATGCTTTTCGCATACAAAATAAATCTTCAGTCCAAAATAATCCTATTGTTGCGCGTTTCTGCAGTCAGTTGGAGAAAAAGGCTTTCCTGTCGGCTTGTCGTAGGCGTAATGGTGTTCATCTTGCAGAGCTAGAGGGCTTCTCTTCAACTAGTCCTATCTTTATTAACGAGAGTCTGACGTCGAAAAATAACTCTCTTTTGCGTGAGGCGCTAACGCTTCGAAAATTGGGCAAAATTCATTCAGCGCGAACAAGATACGGATCACTTTACATCAGGAAAAGTGACAGGGGTAATGAAATAAAAATTGTTGATCGTGACCAACTACTAAGATTCGCTGCAGTGTAGAATAGCGTCTCTGATACCACATAACCAGCAACAGCTGTAGCTAGTCTTACTGGAGCCGATACTATGTAGATTTGTATTACAAGCTTTTTCTTTTTTTAAATAGGTATAATACGAATTAGCACACTTGTGTAATCTTCAATATTATTCTTTTTTTAGTATCTCTTTTGTTTTGATTTCTTTAAGTATTTTTCAATAGCTTTTAATAATTAATTAATATTCATGAACTATTTATCTTCCTATAATCTGTTGTCTCTTGTGTGGAGTTTAATAATCGGTGTCTATGTATCCAATATGTCTGTGTGTAGTGCTTTTTGCATGTCTGGATTCTCTGATGGCCTCCCGTTGATCTTTGGATATAGATAATATTTCGGGCTTGGACAGGATAAGAGCTCTCTTAAACATTATGTGTAAAAGGCATGGCGGTTTGAACTTATGTATTATCAACGCGAGAAGCCTCCGCAACAAGATCGACGAGTTTCGGCACGTGTTTTCTAGTTCGGATGTACATGTTATCATGATTAGCGAGACATGGTTGAACGAATCGATCCCATCCTCATTTCTTACAATTCCGGGTTTTAACCTATTTCGTAACGATCGAATCGGCCGGGCGGGAGGTGGTGTTGCCATTTATGTTAAAAACTGGCTTAGAGCTAAACAGATCTCCTCCTCTAGAAATTCGCCGCTCGAGTTTTTGTGTGGTGAGGTTGTGACACGTAATGAAAAATGCGTCTTCTCGTCAGTTTATTGTCCTCCAAATCAATTTAATAATGATAATGTCCGTGAATTCGAGAGCTTTATATCGTACATAACTCAACGTTATGAAAACGTGATAGTAGGCGGAGATTTTAATGTGAATCTGCTTCGTCGCGATGCCTTGTCAAGTCAACTTTCACATTTTCTTCTATCGCTTCACCTTAACACAGTTAATGACTTTCCAACTTATTTCAACTCCGCTAATCCTTCGATTCTCGACTTGGTTCTCGTTACCGACAGAGATAAAGTCAACTTACAAGATCAAATCAGCCCTTTTAGTACTATCGACCATGATATTTTGTTCCTCGACTATAACGTCACATTAGATTTGAGTCCTGTTCGCAACAGCTTTACATATCGTGATTACAAATACATCGATGAAAACGAGTTATATAATGAATGCCAGCAGTTGCCATGGAACACTATATTTAATAGTGCTTCTATAGATGTTCAAGCTGCAATCCTAAGCTCTCTCATTATGTACTTACATGAGAACTATGTTCCGTTAAAAACGGTGAACGTATCCACCAATGGGTGCCCATGGTTTTCGCCTAGTGTGCGGGCTTTAATTGCAGAGCGAGAGTTCTTGTACCAGCGACATAGACGCCTTAGATCTGACGCATCTCGGATGCTGTATACAGCTGCGCGTAACAGAGCCAATACTGCCATCCGGTCTGCCAAACGCCAATACTATAGCTCTAAGTTCAATGTAAGGCTCCAGCCTAAGGAGTTGTGGCGTAATCTCCGCCAAACCGGAGTATTTGGCAATAAATAAATAAAGCTGATTGCAATTTTGACCCGGATGAACTCAACTCACACTTCACTACCAGCAACAGAACCTCGTCTCACTTAGTCACCGATCTCGAATCTCGCTAGCAATTCGGATAGTGCACGGATACCAAACCGTTCCATCAGGACATTTTCTTTCCGTGGGGTCGAAACTGATGAACTTGTTTCATCCATTTTTTCCATTAAATCAGAATCTATTGGTCCTGATAGTGTATCACCGCGTTTTCTTAAATTATTATTACCCTTTATCAGTAAGTACCTTCTTCACATCGCCAACTGCTGCCTTACGTCCTCCTGTTTCCCGAGTAACTGGAAGTCAGCTATAGTCCTACCTATTCCCAAAAAACCATCTCCAGAAAATCCATCTGATTTTCGGCCAATAAGCATATTATGTTTTTTGTCGAAGGTACTAGAGAAGCTTACCTACAAGCAAATACTTGAGCAAGTGGAAACCAATAATCTTCTGACATGTTGACAATCTGGTTTTCGTGCGTCCCACAGCTGCGAGTCCGCAGTATTAAAAGTAACCTCGGACATCAGAACCGCCATGGATAGGCATAATTTTGTTGTTCTGGCTCTACTAGATTTCTTGAAGGCTTTTGACAGCGTAGACCATAACATCCTCCTCCACAAACTTTGCAATTCTTTTAGTTTCAGCGCATCTGCAATTGCGATGATTGACAGCTATTTGAAGGGGCGCAGTCAGTGTGTGAGGACCAAAAGTTTAGTATCTAATAGTCTACCCTTACTGTGTGGAGTACCACAAGGATCTATTTTAGGTCCGTTGCTCTTTAGCTTATACATTAACGACTTGCCGAATGTTACGCAAGATGTGAGCATCCACATATACGCAGATGATGTACAACTGTACATATGTCGGCCTATTGGACTTATTGAGGACTGCGTAGCTCGCTTAAACGACGACTTAGAAGGAATCCACTCTTGGGCCTTAAACAACAGATTGCTATTGAATCCTCAAAAATCGCAATGCATCACTTTCTATGACAATAACGAAGTACTATCCGAAGTCCCTCCCGTGGTCTTAAATGGGTATTCGTTACCTATTTTAAGCAAAGTAACAAACCTAGGAATTGTATTAAGCCAGGATATGAAGTGCTGCAATTATGTCAGTTTTATTCTTAGCAAGATATATGCAGGATTGCGGCGATTATGGCTTTCGGTCCACATCTTATCGAGAGGTATGCGTTCTAAGCTTATAAAGGCATACGATTTATACTTGGCTTGAGGCGATTCGACCATGTTTCGCTCTTCAGGACTAACCTGTTGGGCTGTTCTATTTTCAAGTACCCAAAACAAAGAGCTTTAATTTTCCTATATGTCTTACTACAGACTAATACGCCGCGCTATCTTAGAGAATTTTTCCAATTGACCGCGTCCCAAAAAGGTCGAAATCTAATAATGCCTCGCTTCAATAGGTCACTAATGGAGTGTTCTTATCCTGTTCAAATCACCCGTTTATGGAATGCTCTTCCTCATGGAGCTCAGACGGCGGGTAGTGTCAGGGATTTCAGAAGGTTCATTAAGGCACACACGAATTAACTCTTTCATCTAATATTTTTTTTTTCCTAATATTTTACTATGTTTCTCCCTCCACAACTGAGGCTCCAGAATAATCATAATTTAAGAATTCTTCAACATCATAGTATTTTTCTCATCTTATTATTTTTTTTTCTTCTCTTATCTTTTTTTGGTTTTGGTTTTATCTTAGATATATTTTTAATGTTAACTTAGAATACTATCTAGCTCCATCTACCTAATTGTACTCTAAAAGATTATACAATCTTGTGTACGCAATACCGAAATATATATATTTATTATTTATTATTATTACCTCAGATCTTATGTAGCGAAAGATCCTCAAGACATGGATCCCACATGCCATGTTTGTCTATAATACCACTCCTCACTCGAGTACAAATTATACTCGTGAACTCCTATACGGATTCCCAGCCGAAATCCCAAATAACTTAAAATCATCTCCGACCGTTTGCTATAATTACGATAATTATGCAAAAGAGTTGAAGGCACGTCTACAACACAGCTATAAAATTGCAAAAAACATAGCCATGGCCCATAAAGAAAAGTCCAAACTGCAATATGACAAAAACACTGTTATGTACGTAAATTATACCCTAGAAAAGCATAAAAAGGAATAGTTTTAGGAGGTATACATAAAAGCGAACATGATTAGCTTACCTTAAAAAACAGTTGAAGAAAGTGGATCAGTTTTTCAAATTCCTAAAAGCCCTAAAATTTAAAAATACTACAATATTCTATTTAATAAAATTTTCACATAAGCTAATCATGCTTAAAACAGCAATTTTCTTCACATTCCATAAATTACAATAAAATTATTCCCATGGTAGAAATAGCCATTTAAAAAAATAAAACAAAAGGTAAATAGTACCTTCAGTACGATTTGTCGTGAAAAGTACAATATATATGTACATACATATTGGGAACAAAAGCTTTCGCGATAAGAAATGCGCGTCACGAAAATACATTACATGTATACGCGCGCTGCAATTTCAAGCGACGGGACGGTGGCTGATGCTTATAAAAACATCAAATTACATTTTCTCAAGCCACCGTCCATCGCATCAAGTCCAGAAGAAATAAAAAATTTTCTCAGGGTAGAAATGCAAACTATGCATTTTCTACCCTGAACGAGGGCTCTTGATCGCGATGAAAGTTATCAAGAACCGAGTTGATTTTTTAACTTGAGAGAGTTGGTTTTTAAATCTGCTAATCGGCGGTTCGGCGGTTGAAAATTGAAAGTTGTATTTTGCAGAATCGAAAAAGTAAAATTATTAAGCGGTAAATTTTTAGTCTAAATATTAACAGATAAAAGAAGTTATATTTGTAAAGCTGAAAAATTATTAGTAACAACATCAGTAGTTACGCTAGGACAGTTCTGGACCACTTTTTCCATACAAAAAGTGCAAGGTAGAAACCAACTATTTTGCTGTCTCTGGACTGGGTTCTGGGCCACTGAGGGGGATTCCGTCTAGTGGTATACGTCACAGGGTATGCCTGGAGAATTCATTTCCTACCGTATGGCTGACCAGGAGATGACGCCAACCTTTTGTTTGATCTGGTCTTGGAGGCTACAATTTGACCTTTGACCTTTCCTGTGTCGGGGATGCTGGAGGTTGTCTGAGAGCTTTAGTGACAATATGTGATATCGGGGATGTATACTTGTCAGCTTGAGTTTGTTGTTAGTTGTTTACTTTAGTATGAGTGCCTGTGGTGAGTTGGGCTGGGCTACTTGGTGGCTGAGTCTGGCTCACTTTTTCCATACAAAAAGTGTCCGGAAATTTCAAACTATTTTGATGGATCACTGTGGCTGAAGCTCTAAACATTTGTGAAGGGGTGGGAAGCTTTATTGGTGCAGGTTGCTGGTTAAGTTGATCTGGTCTTGGAGGCTACAATTTGACCTTGAGATGCCCCTCCTGTGTCTGCCTACTGGAGATTTTCTGAGAGCTTTAGTGGGAATATCTGATACTATGACTAGGACTGTCTGGGGCGTGTTGGATTGGGCTACGTTACCTGTACCAAGGCTTGGGTGGAATGTGTGTGTGTGTGTGTGTGGCGTAAGTAATGATGTGAAATGCCCTAAGCGAGCTTATATCGGGGCTGTATACTTGTCAGCTTGAGTTTGTTGTTAGTTATTTACTTTAGTATGAGTGCCTGTGGTGTGTTGGGCTGGGCTACTTGGTGGCTGAGCAAACGTTACCTAAGGCGTGGATGCATGTGTGCAACTGTGTATTTATGTGGATGAGAAATGTTATGAAATTCCCTAAGTGAATTAGTGTAATTACTATAAGTAATAATGCAAGTTAATCCTAGAATATTTTTGTTCATACCAATAGATTCTAGAAGGTGTCAGTGGGGGTCTTAGTAATAGGGGTGGACAAATTTTTTATCAGAAATCCTCTACGGGCTATGGGTTTCGAGATATTAGTGATCTTACCTTTTGAGGTATAATTAGTAGTAGTAATAATTCAAGTTAACCCTAGGATATTTTTTGTCCATGCCAATAGTATTAGTACTATGGGGTAAAAATTTTCATCAGAAATCCTCTACGGGCTATGGTTCGAGATATTAGCTATCTTACCTTCTCAGGTGTAATTAATATTAGTAGCTCAAAAACAAACAAAAAACAACAACAACTATAACCTAAGTTGTGGATTAAAAATTTGATGATATTAATCTGTAGGTGCCTTTTATAAACATGATTGCACCATGTAACCATATATCTAAAAATAGATCAGGTGAAGCTGGTTGGGGTGAATGTAGGTAGATATGTTGACTTAGATATGTAATGGAAATTAGTAAATGCTTAATTTTGCTCTTCAGGTGTAATGCTTCTAATTTGATTCCTTGCATAAACAAATTCGTACAGTACAGTAAAGTAAACAAATTCGCAGTCGAATAATGTAAACAAATTCGCACAGCGGCCGAGTAAAGTAAACAAATTGAGCGATTTATGACAGATTCCTAATTTCTTTAGTTGAAAACAACAACAACTGATATTAATCTGTAGGATGTGATGTCGTAGATGAGTAGTGGAAGTTATAATTGAAAATGTCTTTTGCTGAAAAAACAACAACAACTATAACGTAAGTGGCGGATTAAAAATCTTTTATAAACAAGGGTGATCATGCTATGATATTCGATATCTAAAAATAGATCACGGCTGCTTCGGATGTTAAGAAACATGAAGTAATAGAAATTAAAGCCTTATCAGAAAATTTTCTATGTAGGTGTGTGTATGTGTATATATTGAAAATTCTTAGATTATATGAAAAAAATGTTTTTTTAATTTCAATAAAATTCATTTTTTGGGCAGGTTAAATTTAAAGTTTTGATCACCTATGATATCAATGGGAGGTGATACTAATATAGTATGATATGTTGACTTAGAAGAGTAGTGAAAGTTGTATGAGTATAGTAAAAGGCTTTTCATCAAATTTTTGGTGATAAGGTGTAATGGAATGACCAGTGTTGCAGGTGGAGGTTGAGCGTGGGTACTGTAAGTTGTGTTCTAAAAATAGATCAGGCGAAGCTGGTCGGGGCGAATGTAGGTAGATATGTTCACTTAGATAAGTAATGGAAATTTGTAAATGCCTAATTTTCCTCTTCAGGTGTAATGCTTCTAATTTGATGCCTTGCATAAACAAATTCGCATAGTCCAGTAAAGTAAACAAATTCGCAGTCGAATAATGTAAACAAATTCACACAGCAGACGAGTAAAGTATACAAATTGAGCGATTTATGAAAGATTCCTAATTTCTTTAGCAGAAAACAATGACAACAACTGATATTAATCTGTAGGATGTGATGTCGTAGATGAGTAGTGGAAGTTATAATTGAAAACGTCTTTTGCTGAAAAAACAACAACAACTATAACGTAAGTTGTGGATTAAAAATCTTTTATAAACAAGAGTGATCATGCTATGATATTCGATATCTAAAAATAGATCACGGCTGCTTGGGATGGTAAGACACATGAAATCATTAGAAGTAATGGAAATTAAAGCATTAGAAAAGGTTGCCAGGTGGCTGGTAATTTGATATCTTGCGTAAACAAGTATAGTCGAGTAAAGCAGACAAATTGAGCGATTAATGTTTTTTTTGTATCTAGGAGTTTGTATTGAAAAGTCTTTATGACGAATTGTTTTTTCTTGCCAATAAAATTTCTCAATCAGTCACACTGTTATGAAATTTGATTGATCCCCAATATCATAGTTCACATGAAGCTGATAAGAATATGATAATTTTATTTTCATACTATTGGGGTGACCACGTTATTTTCTTACCATTAGGTTGAGAGTGGGTTTAATTAAATGTTTTGATGAAAGAAGGTGGTATTATGATATCAATGTAGTATGATATCTTGTCTTAGATGAGTAATGGAAGTTGTTTGGGAGCTGTGAGTAAGGAATACAAACCTTATCAGCAAGGTCGCTTCATATTTATCTCCCTAAATTATCATCCAAATGGTGTTGTATGAAGGGGCAAAAACTTGATAATAGTGAAGATCGTGGTGGAGGTTGAGAGGGGGTGCTGTTAGTTGTGGATTAAATTGAAAGTTTTCATGGATCTCAAGGTTTAAACTTTTCAGCCTCCAGCAGGAATGTCTTCTTTTAGTTGACTCGGTGGCTAGATAAGAACGTGTTAATTTCATGTTCATAATATGATCTTGTGGTAAGCATATGAAGGTAGCAGAGTTTTTTTTATAAATCAAGCAGTTACGCTGTTATGATATTTGATTGACTCCTATATCTAAAAAAATATTCCACATGAAGCTGATATAGTTACTATAAGGACAGGTACATTCTTTACTTACCATTAAGTTGAGAGTGGGCTTTTAATTTAAGAAAGCTTTGATAGAACAACGCTGTGTTATGATATTAATGTGGTATGATATGTTATCTGAGGTGAGTAGTGGGAGTTGTATGGGATCTATGAATAAGCAGTAAAATCCTAATCAGCAATCTCGCTGGATATTTATCTCCTCAAAAGTATCGCCCGAATGGTGGAGTATGAAGGAAGAAATAGTTGATAATTCTACAAGCCCATAGTGAAGATCGTGGTGCGGGGTTTAGAGTGGGTACTGTAAGTTATGTATTAAGTTAAATGGATGGTGTTTGGTATTCATCTCCTCGTCTTGCTTCAATTATCACTATTAAGCGATGTGTGCCGCAGAAAATATAATAAGTCTAGCCTGGTCTAAAATATGTATTGTAAATAAAAATTGTATCATGGTTATAATGCCATTTATTGAAATAATTTGTTTTAATTGTATTATAGCTTAAGTCTAAAGTCTTATTTCTTTAGTTCAGCAAGGCCAAGATTTCATAGATATAGATTGATCCTTATAATGAATATTCCTTATGCCTTTACACCAATGTAGCGTTAAAAGGTTCGTGGTGCGCCACTTTCACAAATAACATCTCTCCATCTTTACTTTTTGCGATCTTTGTTGGAATATCCTGATTTTTCGACTTGTTGGTAGGGGACAGTCGACTCGTTTTTGGATGAAAAACTTTCTTCTTTATTTCTGGAAAGCATCGATTTCATAGATGCAGACTGAGCCTTATATGAATATTCTTTACTCCTTTCATCCGTAGGCTTTAGAAGGTTTGTAGTGTCCTTAGAGCTCATATTGAAATTATTGCGTAATTAGCTTGCCAAGAAACAGTGATCTGTTTGGGTAAAGAGCAAAATATCAATTGAAAAACAAGTTATGAAACTACTATTTATATGTATTTGGCACATTGTCTTGACCTCTGACGTCACCTTAACCTTTGAAACCGAAAGTGTCTGCTCTTGGGTTCACTTGGATGATGAGTAGTGCAAGTTATATGGGAGATTATAATTAGCTGTGAGTAAACTGTAAAGAAGAAGATTTCTGGTAACAGTATGTTCCATACATAATCTTACAGGTGGAAGAAAATTTTATAAGAATCTGGTAACTGCATTTCCTTATAAACCTTATATAAATTCATATGTGACCAAACCGAGCTATAGATTTTTGTTCTAGATGAATTCACATTATATAATATCTGAAAATAGATAGCAGCAAAATGAAAGGCTATAAGAATTTGGTTGCAGTATATTCTATACAAAATCTAATAACCATAAGAAAATTTTATAAGAATCTGGTACCATGTTCAGTTCACAATTTAAAAAGTAGAAGAAAATTGTATAAGAATCTGGTAATAGTATGTTCCATACAAAATCTAACAAGCGAAAGAAAATTTTATCAGAATCTGGTAAGAATCCGGTAACAGTATGTTCCATACAAAATCTAATAGGCAGAAGAAAATTTTATTAGAATCTTGTACAGTATGTTCCAAAGAAAAATCCAAGATTTTATGCATTTCCTGATGTGTAAGCCTTATATAAATCCATATGTTCTATATAAAAAAAATCGGTATATAAATATCTGTTAAAAAATTAGTTAGGGTATATAGTGATTTTAAAAAATTAATATCTTCAAAACGGTGTGAGAACCAAAATCCAAAATCTACTAGGTAGCAGACAATTTTATAAGAATCTGGTATGTTCTATGCAAAATCTAAAAGGGGAAGGGAAAATTGCATGAGAGTTTGGTTAGTGGTTAGTGTATTCCCGAATGCTGAACTGTTAAGATGGATATTGAGGAGTTTTTAGGAGAATATAATAACATTTTACTCGATGAGCATAAGAAACAAATTCAAGAATGCTATAACTTTTTAAAATTATATGAAAATATTGAAAAAGTCGAGTCAAAATTTGGTGAACACTATATAAGCTGCCCTTGGTCAAGAGATGATTCAACGGATGGACCAGATACATGTGAATGTTGTGGTGTTGCTAGATGCCTAAAACAAGTTGTGAAGCTATATAAATTCTACCAAACATTGACAAAAAGTAATTACGAGGCATGCCTTAAAAAGTGCGATTTAACTTAGCACTAGAAATTCTCAGTTTGTATACTTGGAGAGCTCATAAAGGATCATGTAAACTTACACTGTATGCAGATGTTGATTTCAACAACAGATTCATCAAACACAGGAAATTTTGATTACATACAGCTCTGTACCATAAGATTATAAGAATTAATACTTTTTAATTTGTAATAAATGATATTTTATATATGGCCTTCTTTTTATTCAATTTCCCATACTAAGTCCGGAACTCCCGAATAATGTTTGACCACTACAACGGGTGGAGGTAGCGGTGGGTGGTGGTGGAGGTGGGTGGTGGTGGGTGGTGGTGGTGGGAGGTGGTGGGTAGTGGTGGTGGGAGGTGGTGGGTAGTGGTGGGTAGTGGTGGTATTGGTTGTGGTGGGGGGTGCCTGGTCTTGGATGGCGCTTGAAACGGATATTTGACGCGTGGCATCAATTTGACGCTGACTAATCTAAGGTCTACCCTTCTATCTGTGGATGAGCTGAAAAAGCTGTTTTATAAGCTGTTAAGCTGTTACCAGACCTGTTTTAAAAGCTGTTAAGCTGTTACCAGACCTGTTTTAAAAGCTGTTAAGCTGTTATCAGACCTGTTTTATAAGCTGTTAAGCTGTTATCAGACCTGTTTTAAAAGCTGTTAAGCTGTTATCAGAGCTGTTTAAAAAGCTGTTAAGCTGTTATCAAAGCTGTTTAAAAGCTGTTAAGCTGTTATCAGAGCTGTTTGAAAAGCTGTTAAGCTGTTATCAGAGCTGTTTAAAAGCTGTTAAGCTGTTATCAGAGCTGTCTGAAAAGCTGTTAAGCTGGTTTGAAAAGCTGTTATCAGACCTGTTTTATAAGCTGTTAAGCTGTTATCAGACCTGTTTTAAAAGCTGTTAAGCTGTTATCAGAGCTGTTTAAAAAGCTGTTAAGCTGTTATCAAAGCTGTTTAAAAGCTGTTAAGCTGTTATTAGAGCTGTTTGAAAAGCTGTTAAGCTGTTATCAGAGCTGTTTTATAAGCTGTTAAGCTGTTATCAGAGCTGTTTGAAAAGCTGTTAAGCTGTTATCAGAGCTGTTTGAAAAGCTGTTAAGCTGTTATCAGAGCTGTTTAAAAGCTGTTAAGCTGTTATCAGAGCTGTCTGAAAAGCTGTTAAGCTGGTTTGAAAAGCTGTTAAGCTGTTATCAGACCTGTTTTATAAGCTGTTAAGCTGTTATCAGACCTGTTTTAAAAGCTGTTAAGCTGTTATCAGAGCTGTTTAAAAAGCTGTTAAGCTGTTATCAAAGCTGTTTAAAAGCTGTTAAGCTGTTATTAGAGCTGTTTGAAAAGCTGTTAAGCTGTTATCAGAGCTGTTTGAAAAGCTGTTAAGCTGTTATCAGAGCTTAACAGCTTTTCAAACCAGCTTAACAGCTTTTCAGACAGCTCTGATAACAGCTTAACAGCTTTTAAACAGCTCTGATAACAGCTTAACAGCTTTTCAAACAGCTCTGATAACAGCTTAACAGCTTTTCAAACAGCTCTAATAACAGCTTAACAGCTTTTAAACAGCTTTGATAACAGCTTAACAGCTTTTAAAACAGGTCTGATAACAGCTTAACAGCTTTTAAAACAGCTCTGATAACAGCTTAACAGCTTTTTAAACAGCTCTGATAACAGCTTAACAGCTTTTAAACAGCTCTGATAACAGCTTAACAGCTTTTCAAACAGCTCTGATAACAGCTTAACAGCTTTTCAAACAGCTCTAATAACAGCTTAACAGCTTTTAAACAGCTTTGATAACAGCTTAACAGCTTTTTAAACAGCTCTGATAACAGCTTAACAGCTTTTAAAACAGGTCTGATAACAGCTTAACAGCTTATAAAACAGGTCTGATAACAGCTTTTCAAACCAGCTTAACAGCTTTTCAGACAGCTCTGATAACAGCTTAACAGCTTTTAAACAGCTCTGATAACAGCTTAACAGCTTTTCAAACAGCTCTGATAACAGCTTAACAGCTTTTAAACGGCTTTGATAACAGCTTAACAGCTTTTTAAACAGCTCTGATAACAGCTTAACAGCTTTTAAAACAGGTCTGATAACAGCTTAACAGCTTAACAGCTTTTCAAACCAGCTTAACAGCTTAACAGCTTTTAAAACAGGTCTGGTAACAGCTTAACAGCTTTTAAAACAGGTCTGGTAACAGCTTAACAGCTTATAAAACAGCTTTTTCAGCTCATCCACAGATAGAAGGGTAGACCTTAGATTAGTCAGCGTCAAATTGATGCCACGCGTCAAATATCCGTTTCAAGCGCCATCCAAGACCAGGCACCCCCCACCACAACCAATACCACCACTACCCACCACTACCCACCACCTCCCACCACCACTACCCACCACCTCCCACCACCACCACCCACCACCACCCACCTCCACCACCACCCACCGCTACCTCCACCCGTTGTAGTGGTCAAACATTATTCGGGAGTTCCGGACTTAGTATGGGAAATTGAATAAAAAGAAGGCCATATATAAAATATCATTTATTACAAATTAAAAAGTATTAATTCTTATAATCTTATGGTACAGAGCTGTATGTAATCAAAATTTCCTGTGTTTGATGAATCTGTTGTTGAAATCAACATCTGCATACAGTGTAAGTTTACATGATCCTTTATGAGCTCTCCAAGTATACAAACTGAGAATTTCTAGTGCTAAGTTAAATCGCACTTTTTAAGGCATGCCTCGTAATTACTTTTTGTCAATGTTTGGTAGAATTTATATAGCTTCACAACTTGTTTTAGGCATCTAGCAACACCACAACATTCACATGTATCTGGTCCATCCGTTGAATCATCTCTTGACCAAGGGCAGCTTATATAGTGTTCACCAAATTTTGACTCGACTTTTTCAATATTTTCATATAATTTTAAAAAGTTATAGCATTCTTGAATTTGTTTCTTATGCTCATCGAGTAAAATGTTATTATATTCTCCTAAAAACTCCTCAATATCCATCTTAACAGTTCAGCATTCGGGAATACACTAACCACTAACCAAACTCTCATGCAATTTTCCCTTCCCCTTTTAGATTTTGCATAGAACATACCAGATTCTTATAAAATTGTCTGCTACCTAGTAGATTTTGGATTTTGGTTCTCACACCGTTTTGAAGATATTAATTTTTTAAAATCACTATATACCCTAACTAATTTTTTAACAGATATTTATATACCGATTTTTTTTATATAGAACATATGGATTTATATAAGGCTTACACATCAGGAAATGCATAAAATCTTGGATTTTTCTTTGGAACATACTGTACAAGATTCTAATAAAATTTTCTTCTGCCTATTAGATTTTGTATGGAACATACTGTTACCGGATTCTTACCAGATTCTGATAAAATTTTCTTTCGCTTGTTAGATTTTGTATGGAACATACTATTACCAGATTCTTATACAATTTTCTTCTACTTTTTAAATTGTGAACTGAACATGGTACCAGATTCTTATAAAATTTTCTTATGGTTATTAGATTTTGTATAGAATATACTGCAACCAAATTCTTATAGCCTTTCATTTTGCTGCTATCTATTTTCAGATATTATATAATGTGCATTCATCTAGAACAAAAATCTATAGCTCGGTTTGGTCACATATGAATTTATATAAGGTTTATAAGGAAATGCAGTTACCAGATTCTTATAAAATTTTCTTCCACCTGTAAGATTATGTATGGAACATACTGTTACCAGAAATCTTCTTCTTTACAGTTCACTCACAGCTAATTATAATCTCCCATATAACTTGCACTACTCATCATCCAAGTGAACCCAAGAGCAGACACTTTCGGTTTCAAAGGTTAAGGTGACGTCAGAGGTCAAGACAATGTGCCAAATACATATAAATAGTAGTTTCATAACTTGTTTTTCAATTGATATTTTGCTCTTTACCCAAACAGATCACTGTTTCTTGGCAAGCTAATTACGCAATAATTTCAATATGAGCTCTAAGGACACTACAAACCTTCTAAAGCCTACGGATGAAAGGAGTAAAGAATATTCATATAGGCTCAGTCTGCATCTATGAAATCGATGCTTTCCAGAAATAAAGAAGAAAGTTTTTCATCCAAAAACGAGTCGACTGTCCCCTACCAACAAGTCGAAAAATCAGGATATTCCAACAAAGATCGCAAAAAGTAAAGATGGAGAGATGTTATTTGTGAAAGTGGCGCACCACGAACCTTTTAACGCTACATTGGTGTAAAGGCATAAGGAATATTCATTATAAGGATCAATCTATATCTATGAAATCTTGGCCTTGCTGAACTAAAGAAATAAGACTTTAGACTTAAGCTATAATACAATTAAAACAAATTATTTCAATAAATGGCATTATAACCATGATACAATTTTTATTTACAATACATATTTTAGACCAGGCTAGACTTATTATATTTTCTGCGGCACACATCGCTTAATAGTGATAATTGAAGCAAGACGAGGAGATGAATACCAAACACCATCCATTTAACTTAATACATAACTTACAGTACCCACTCTAAACCCCGCACCACGATCTTCACTATGGGCTTGTAGAATTATCAACTATTTCTTCCTTCATACTCCACCATTCGGGCGATACTTTTGAGGAGATAAATATCCAGCGAGATTGCTGATTAGGATTTTACTGCTTATTCATAGATCCCATACAACTCCCACTACTCACCTCAGATAACATATCATACCACATTAATATCATAACACAGCGTTGTTCTATCAAAGCTTTCTTAAATTAAAAGCCCACTCTCAACTTAATGGTAAGTAAAGAATGTACCTGTCCTTATAGTAACTATATCAGCTTCATGTGGAATATTTTTTTAGATATAGGAGTCAATCAAATATCATAACAGCGTAACTGCTTGATTTATAAAAAAAACTCTGCTACCTTCATATGCTTACCACAAGATCATATTATGAACATGAAATTAACACGTTCTTATCTAGCCACCGAGTCAACTAAAAGAAGACATTCCTGCTGGAGGCTGAAAAGTTTAAACCTTGAGATCCATGAAAACTTTCAATTTAATCCACAACTAACAGCACCCCCTCTCAACCTCCACCACGATCTTCACTATTATCAAGTTTTTGCCCCTTCATACAACACCATTTGGATGATAACTTAGGGAGATAAATATGAAGCGACCTTGCTGATAAGGTTTGTATTCCTTACTCACAGCTCCCAAACAACTTCCATTACTCATCTAAGACAAGATATCATACTACATTGATATCATAATACCACCTTCTTTCATCAAAACATTTAATTAAACCCACTCTCAACCTAATGGTAAGAAAATAACGTGGTCACCCCAATAGTATGAAAATAAAATTATCATATTCTTATCAGCTTCATGTGAACTATGATATTGGGGATCAATCAAATTTCATAACAGTGTGACTGATTGAGAAATTTTATTGGCAAGAAAAAACAATTCGTCATAAAGACTTTTCAATACAAACTCCTAGATACAAAAAAAACATTAATCGCTAAATTTGTCTGCTTTACTCGACTATACTTGTTTACGCAAGATATCAAATTACCAGCCACCTGGCAACCTTTTCTAATGCTTTAATTTCCATTACTTCTAATGATTTCATGTGTCTTACCATCCCAAGCAGCCGTGATCTATTTTTAGATATCGAATATCATAGCATGATCACTCTTGTTTATAAAAGATTTTTAATCCACAACTTACGTTATAGTTGTTGTTGTTTTTTCAGCAAAAGACGTTTTCAATTATAACTTCCACTACTCATCTACGACATCACATCCTACAGATTAATATCAGTTGTTGTCATTGTTTTCTGCTAAAGAAATTAGGAATCTTTCATAAATCGCTCAATTTGTATACTTTACTCGTCTGCTGTGTGAATTTGTTTACATTATTCGACTGCGAATTTGTTTACTTTACTGGACTATGCGAATTTGTTTATGCAAGGCATCAAATTAGAAGCATTACACCTGAAGAGGAAAATTAGGCATTTACAAATTTCCATTACTTATCTAAGTGAACATATCTACCTACATTCGCCCCGACCAGCTTCGCCTGATCTATTTTTAGAACACAACTTACAGTACCCACGCTCAACCTCCACCTGCAACACTGGTCATTCCATTACACCTTATCACCAAAAATTTGATGAAAAGCCTTTTACTATACTCATACAACTTTCACTACTCTTCTAAGTCAACATATCATACTATATTAGTATCACCTCCCATTGATATCATAGGTGATCAAAACTTTAAATTTAACCTGCCCAAAAAATGAATTTTATTGAAATTAAAAAAACATTTTTTTCATATAATCTAAGAATTTTCAATATATACACATACACACACCTACATAGAAAATTTTCTGATAAGGCTTTAATTTCTATTACTTCATGTTTCTTAACATCCGAAGCAGCCGTGATCTATTTTTAGATATCGAATATCAGGGTTTGAAAGCAGGAGCAATCAGGAGCAAAGCATACGTCTCAGTGCTTTGCTTTGCTGTACACAAAAAAGCTTTCAATACATATCGCTCCCACTTGCTCTTGCTCTGGTTATTAAAACAAGCTTTGGCAATTGCTTTGCTCTTTGCTCCGAAAGTATTTAATGAAAACTTGATTAGCTCTTTTTGCTTTTAATATGAAAAGAGTTTAAAATTGCTCTAGCAATTTTGCTCACTTTGCTCTTTACTTTGCTCTCAAGTCTGAAGAAGAGTGTATGCAAAGAGATAAGGAAATGTTGTGTAATTGTGAATTGCTTTGATTGATTACTGTGTCAAAGATTACCCAATAAAAAGATGGGAAGCAGTATACAAAATTGGAGATTTTTGGTGTTTTTTAGAATGAAACAAGTAATTTCATATACTTTCGTCTTTTGCATGAATGGAAAAGCATTTGGCTATGCATTATGGAAGTGCAATTGAGACAACGAGTTCAAAACAAAAATCAAGAGAACGTAGGATTACCCGAACGACAAAATCTTATTGAATCTCTCAAAATCCTATCAAACTAATCACAATAATGTACATCAGGTCACACTACCTCCCATCTTTAAAAGAAAGATAAATTTCGCTGATTTTCATAAAACATTTCGAATTTCTGATGGGTATAGCTGAAAGGTGATGTAAAATTCCTCTCAAATGAAATTATCATTTTTCCAGAAAATATCAGAGAATCCAGCATGAGTTTCTCCCACTCAATCCCTTCAGAGCAAAATGAATGTAAACAGAAGCACGTGCTGTTCAAATTGCATAGAAATTACATTAACAAACATTGGTTATGCTATAAAAAACATTGGATATTTCTCATAAGATTTCACAGAAAACCGGTTTTCACAAAAGCGCGGGAACATTTTATGAGAGTAAAACGTGAAAACTCTACCCCTTCGCATTTATTTACGAAAATGTAACATTTGCCATTCCGTTTCGTTGCATGCAATTTCCCCTTTCACATTTTTTATCTTTATTCATAAAAGTTTTAAAGAGAGTTTAATTTTTTTTTAATTTTTTTTTTTTTATTTCTTCCATCTCTTGCCGTGTACATTTTAAATCTAAAACACTTGGAAATATCGCCTGCTTCTTTCTTAACTTATTATTAAGTTAACTTTGACTGTGTTTTGTTCTCAATTATTCTTTCTTGAGTTATCAAGCGAGTTACGTGCGTGTAAAAACCAAATTTTTGGATTTCCGTTTTCCAATTTAGATAAGTGAGTTTGAAGTGACAAGTTATACCTCTATTCTCTATTCTTTGCAAAAACATGAGAGCGGAGCAAAGTATTTTAAGCATTTAACAGCAAAGCAAAGCAAAAATTGTCAGAGCAAAAAGTTTTTTGAAGCAAATCATTTAGAGCAGAGTTGTCTTCAGAGCAAAGCAAAGTAATGAAAAATGCTTAAGGATTTTTTCAAAGCGGAGCAAAGCAAAGTAATTTTACTTTGTTTCAATTAAGAGCAAAGTAAGAGCAAGAGCAAGAGCAATTAAAAAGCTCGAGCATTTCAAACCCTGTCGAATATCATAGCATGATCACCCTTGTTTATAAAAGATTTTTAATCCGCCACTTACGTTATAGTTGTTGTTGTTTTTTCAGCAAAAGACATTTTCAATTATAACTTCCACTACTCATCTACGACATCACATCCTACAGATTAATATCAGTTGTTGTTGTTTTCAACTAAAGAAATTAGGAATCTGTCATAAATCGCTCAATTTGTTTACTTTACTCGGCCGCTGTGCGAATTTGTTTACATTATTCGACTGCGAATTTGTTTACTTTACTGTACTGTACGAATTTGTTTATGCAAGGAATCAAATTAGAAGCATTACACCTGAAGAGCAAAATTAAGCATTTACTAATTTCCATTACATATCTAAGTCAACATATCTACCTACATTCACCCCAACCAGCTTCACCTGATCTATTTTTAGATATATGGTTACATGGTGCAATCATGTTTATAAAAGGCACCTACAGATTAATATCATCAAATTTTTAATCCACAACTTAGGTTATAGTTGTTGTTGTTTTTTGTTTGTTTTTGAGCTACTAATATTAATTACACCTGAGAAGGTAAGATAGCTAATATCTCGAACCATAGCCCGTAGAGGATTTCTGATGAAAATTTTTACCCCATAGTACTAATACTATTGGCATGGACAAAAAATATCCTAGGGTTAACTTGAATTATTACTACTACTAATTATACCTCAAAAGGTAAGATCACTAATATCTCGAAACCCATAGCCCGTAGAGGATTTCTGATAAAAAATTTGTCCACCCCTATTACTAAGACCCCCACTGACACCTTCTAGAATCTATTGGTATGAACAAAAATATTCTAGGATTAACTTGCATTATTACTTATAGTAATTACACTAATTCACTTAGGGAATTTCATAACATTTCTCATCCACATAAATACACAGTTGCACACATGCATCCACGCCTTAGGTAACGTTTGCTCAGCCACCAAGTAGCCCAGCCCAACACACCACAGGCACTCATACTAAAGTAAATAACTAACAACAAACTCAAGCTGACAAGTATACAGCCCCGATATAAGCTCGCTTAGGGCATTTCACATCATTACTTACGCCACACACACACACACATTCCACCCAAGCCTTGGTACAGGTAACGTAGCCCAATCCAACACGCCCCAGACAGTCCTAGTCATAGTATCAGATATTCCCACTAAAGCTCTCAGAAAATCTCCAGTAGGCAGACACAGGAGGGGCATCTCAAGGTCAAATTGTAGCCTCCAAGACCAGATCAACTTAACCAGCAACCTGCACCAATAAAGCTTCCCACCCCTTCACAAATGTTTAGAGCTTCAGCCACAGTGATCCATCAAAATAGTTTGAAATTTCCGGACACTTTTTGTATGGAAAAAGTGAGCCAGACTCAGCCACCAAGTAGCCCAGCCCAACACACAACAGGCACTCATACTAAAGTAAACAACTAACAACAAACTCAAGCTGACAAGTATACATCCCCGATATCACATATTGTCACTAAAGCTCTCAGACAACCTCCAGCATCCCCGACACAGGAAAGGTCAAAGGTCAAATTGTAGCCTCCAAGACCAGATCAAACAAAAGGTTGGCGTCATCTCCTGGTCAGCCATACGGTAGGAAATGAATTCTCCAGGCATACCCTGTGACGTATACCACTAGACGGAATCCCCCTCAGTGGCCCAGAACCCAGTCCAGAGACAGCAAAATAGTTGGTTTCTACCTTGCACTTTTTGTATGGAAAAAGTGGTCCAGAACTGTCCTAGCGTAACTACTAACATCCACAACAGAAGGTGATAATCAAACACCACCAACAAATTCTACAACAAACGGAGTCACGCTTATCAGCCGGACAATCCTGACAGGTCCCCAACAAGTAAGGCATAACTTAAATTTAGAATTATATTTAAAGAATTTAGAAGAGAATGTGCGAAAGTCCTCCGAACTCTCTGTACTTCAGTGCGATTCGGTAGAAAAACAAATTGAAAAGTCTCGAAAAGAAAGATTTGAAACAATCGCCAAATTCAAAATAAATACAGAGAAGTTCAAAAAGAGCTTGCAAGAGTTGGAGAATTTTTGCACTATCTCGGGGTAGATATTATTCAAAATAACAGTGTTAATTTAAGAGAAAGTGCCATCGAAGATAATGTCAGTGATTCCACCGCGAGTGAAATCCTGTTAAATTGGCTGGGCGACTCCCTTCTGGAAACCACCATCGACGATACTAGCTCCTCAGTAGTGCAAAATTCCAGACGAAAAATTTAAAAGTTAACCATGGCAGATTATGCTAAAATCGCAAAGCTAACCGCCAAGTTCGTTCCCCTATTCTCAGGAGAACATCACTCAAAATTGAGCCTTGGGCTCCAAACCTTCCTAGGATGCTGTATGCAGCTGATGCAGTGCATATCGGTGGATGAGTTCTCAGCTTTCCTGCAAATCTTCGCCATCAGACTTCGAGGCGAAGCTTATGTGCTTTTTGCCTCAAATATGCCAACTACTGTTAAAGAGGTAGAAGAACGGCTAAACCGCACTTACCTGCCTAGAGAAACTTACCAGGAGCTGGTAAATAAATTGATTAAAACTAGGCAGTATCCCTTGGAAAATCTCTCAGCCTTCATGGCACAAGTAAAACAAATGCTGGCTCTCTGCAATGAAGCGGCGTAATCCAAATATGGAGCCATAGCAGCACCAGCTGTTAAATCGCAGCTGGAAGATTTCGCAAAAAATGTATTGAAGACTGGTGTAAATAACCCGTATATGTGCCAATATCTTTTAACTATGGCAGACGGCACTGTGTATGACCTGGTACAAAAAGCACTTGATCTGGAGCGTCTCCAGCAAAGTGATCTATTCCTGTAGCCCCCAGGACAATTTCAAACAAACCTGATGCAAACTACATTGTCAAATTCAGTAAGTTCAGCTATTGCTAATAACGCACAATTTAGCCAAACTAATTCACCGTCGAGTCACACAGGGCCACACATACGCAGATTGCCTCAAACGAAAACATACGCATTCTTGTGTGAACTGCAAGATGTATAATCATGACGTGCGTGACTGCAGGAGAAACAATAGTACTCAAACATTTTAATTTTAAAAATATATTAAACAAGTAAAAAAGCTAGAATTGGTCTAGGACCAATTCTTATGATACCTTAGATGAATGCCCGTATTAAATTTCGTATGGTCACCGATCTATTCAAGTTTGATTTTGAAGTCGTTTTTCGCAAATATTTCTAGAACGGTTTGTCGCACAGAAAAAATGTTTATAACCAATTTTATAGGATTTCGTATTCTGCAGAAGTTTTTAGTACAATGAAAATGTCTTGGACTAATCGTTTTCAAAGTATACGTAAAAAACCGAAATTTTTATAGGGCAACCTTCTTGGTGTTGCCCGATCTAGTCCATTTTTGACATTTTATTTGCTAATGTGGTAAAAACATCACATACGAAATTTCAGCTCTCCACGTCGACGCGTTCTCAGGCAGTGTCCAAATATATAGCGGAAAACGAAATTTTTATATGGCAACCCCACGAAGGAGTTGCCCGATTTGTCTCATTTTCGAACTTAATTTTACTTTTTTTTTTAAAAGTCCGTGTACAAAATTTCAGCTCTCTAAGTATACGCGTTCTCGAGTAATCATGCGCACGGACGGACGGACAGACGGACGGACGGACGGACATGTAAAAATCAAAATAACTTTTAATATTATGAATAGGTGTCGAATCCATTTTGCTCTACCATCATTATTTCGAGGTGTTACAAACGGAATGACAAACTTAGTATACCCCTATGATTTCATCTAGGGTATAAAAATGCCCAAAATGCCAGACGATGAAAGTATCTCCACAATATAAAATGCCGATGGCTATCACGGACATCACAGAACAGCCCTTCGACAAAGGTTACCTTGATATCGTAGGTCCATTAGAGAGACCACATCAGGTAACAAATACATCTTGACCTTTCAAGATAATTTAACAAAATTTGTCGATTGGTACGTAATACCTAATGCAGAAGCAGTCACAGTAGCGCAAGTTTTCTTTGATGAAATCGTTACGCGCTATCGCATACCCAAAAGAATACTCACCGATCAGGGAACAAATTTCCTGAGTGAATTATTCAAAAGGATACGTAAGCTTCTAAAGGTAAAGAAGTTACAAACTTCAGCATACCACCCACAGTCTAATGAAGCACAAGAGCGTGCACATAGACAACTAATAGAATACCTGCGAACAATCGTAGATGAAAATCCCAAAACATGGGACCAATACCTACGAACCGCTGTATTCGTTATATTGTCGTGTCCCAAAAGCAATCCAACAAATAAACCAATTAAAGACCAATAAATTTTATAAAAACATTTGAATTTCTAATATATGTATAAATCTTTATTTCACGCAAAACTTGACCTATCTTAACAATACGGCAATTACTCCGAACCGAACTGAAACATGATACTCTTATAACAAAGTCGCGACTGAATACTTCACGGCACTCGCCAGACCAGTCATTAGTATTTTATACTCCAATATTCGGAAGTATGTTTTCTTTGCTCACAACGCGGATGTAAACAAACGACAACAACCTTCTCGTTTGTTCTACCGGTTGCAGCACCTGAATCGCTTAGTAGTAAACAATCGCTTTACATAACAATTACCATGCGAGGTTAATTGTTATCGTAATCGTCGATTGCTCCACTAAGCGCTCATCGTAGCCAGCTGTTGAGCTAATCAGCGAAATAACCGTCAGTTGCAGAACAGTACCATGCGAGGTTACTGTTTAGCAATTGCTAATTATTTCTCTAAAATGCGCCCTTGGCTGAATGAAGAATCTTCCTCATATTGGGCCATTACATCCCTCCCCCCTAGGAAAAATTAGTTTCCGCAGGGAAATAGATTTAGAGAGTGCAATCCATTAAATAAATTGAAAATATCTTAATCTTCGTTCGGTTCAGATTTTTTACAGTATATATCATTACATTTCTGTACATTACATTTTTACATATTTCGAAATTTTCTTATTTTCTTTTTTTAACATTGTTTGATTTTACATCATTTCACATTTCTCTTTTTATATTTAATTTCTCTTTCACCATTTATTTCTTCCTTTATATTCTTTCCTATGTTCTTTTCACCTTACATTTTTTTTTGCTTTCTGTATTTTATGTTTTTATTTTTCCACATTTTACTTTCTTTTATTGCTTCTCGTCGTCTTACAATATTTCTATACTTCTTTAATTTATTGAACATTTTTTCTTTCCTGTATTTCTTACATTTGTTTTCTTAGTTTTTTTTTTTACGTTCCTCTTATTTTAACATTTGCTTTTTTTTTTGTTTTTTACAATATAACTTCTTCAAACATCTCACAAAATTAAAAAAAAAATATTTCTACATTTTTATCTATTCTACCTCTATTTCTGTTACAATAAACTATAAGCTTGATATATCTTAAATAAGTACTCTAATTTTTAATAATTCCGTCGCCAATAATCTTTTCTCCAAAAATACTTTTTGTTTTCCTTTCATTTTTACCTTATTACAATTTTAAAATTATTGTCCAAATCATAAGAAAAAAAAACCTTCAATAATTTTAATTTTTTACAACCTTGGCCTTAACATTCTAATTTCTGTGGGTGCCCAAAATTTCCCTAATTACATTACTACAATAAAATAACTACTCTACTAATCTAATTGTACCAGCTGTTTCCCGACGACGGTAGGTAAATTTGCTGTTGGCAGGTTTGCTGTTTTTGGAATGATGACTTCTATACTGGATTCTGCATGTTTGGATACCCTCGATTGAATTCGCCCCGTAAATGGTTTGCTGATGATCGTTCGAGTCTGTTCACTTTTTTGTCGCTTTAAATGGCACACTACTCCTGCTAGTACTTCTAAGGTGAAGATGCAGAAACACCCGGTAGCTGATGTAGCTGCTAAGTGGACGTGATGTGGAATAAATTGTCTGCTAGTCTCTTCGTTCTTAATGGCTTCCTGTACTCGCTTTATATCGGCCTCATTGTCTTTCCATGCTTGGTTGCAGTTCTTGGCTGTCAACAGTCTTATCCCACTCTCTTTACTCTCTATAATTTCCGCTTTCTGCTTATTTGATTTAGCTATGTCTACGTCATTCCAGGCTGGCAACTCCAAACGATTCGGCTGCCAAATTGAGATATTTTTCTGGCTATCGTCTTCTGCAGCTATCCGTAGGTCTCCAATCTGCACCTGGATACTATTCCGTCGTGTGTCACCTCCAAACATAACTGCGTAATTAGGTTATTGCAATTATTTACAAATTCCATGTCCTCTGTTAGATCCGGCATTTCCACCTTGGACAGGATAGTCCAGAGCTTGTTGTAGAAATTGACTTTTCCAAAGTGCTCGAACAACACTCCTGTATGGGGTATCGGTTGGATATTATAGCCTGTTTTCTCTGCCTCCAGCAAGGTGATGAGTGCAAATATTACCGTTATAACTACTTTCATCTTGATAACTAAACCCTATGCTAATCTATGGCAACCCTTATTCTTATTTTTTCTATATCTATATACTTTAAATTTTAAATCTTTCTCTTTAAATCTTGGTTCTTTGACTTCTCTTTTAAATGTCTTACTTCTTTTGCAAATTGATCCTCTAAATCTATTATTTTTTTTTTTCAAATTTCTTATTTAAATTGTCTTTATCTCTTTCTCTCTTTTTTTTATTACTTCTTTTTAATTTTAATTTTAATTTTAATTCCTTCTCAACCTTTGTTATATTATTTTTCGCTATACTTACTATTCCTTTAGATCGACTGCCTTATCTTCTTATCTTCTCGCCCTTCGTAGCGTAATCTTCTTTATGAATCCATGTTGGTCTTGTACGTGTTTATATTCTGTAATAAAAGAAACAAACTAAGAGGAAGAAGAGAAAAAAAATAAAATAATTAAATAAATTAATTAATCCAATTCCGCCAATTTCAAAATTATTGCCTCGTGCTACACTCCGTTTAGGCTTCCGTCTTTCTGGAATGATCAAATTTTATGCTGAAACTATTCATTATATTTCCTCAATCGATTCGTGTGAATCTTCTTGAGCTTTTTTCCTTGAAGGATAGTAACGTTCTCAGGACTGTGAATGTAAGTTACTTCGTAAGGGCCCTTGAAAATTGAAGATAACTTCCCCACTCGAGCTAAATCTTTCACAAGAACTTTATCCCCTACATGTACGGCTTCTGGCATGGCTGTCTTATCATAATACCTTTTCGCAGATAGCTTGCTTTTGAGTGAGTTTTCCCTAGCCAGTTCAAACGCTTTTTATAACTTGAACCGCAACACCGAATGATACTTATCAGTGTTGTACACCGGTTCAGGTTTATGCTGTAAGTTGCTAGGGATTTCTGATACAAATCCGAAAAGAGTTTCCATGGGTGTTAGCTTTGTACCAGCATGTACCGTGTTATTGTAAGCATGAGCCGCTGTCCTCAAAAAGTTATCCCAGCTCTGGGGTTCCCGGTCTACAAAACTTCTCAAGTAGTTAGCTAACGTAGAATGTTGCCGCTCTACCGCATTGGACTGTGGGTGATGGGCGGTGGTTTGCAGTTTCTTTATCTTAAGCACTTTGCAAAGAGCCTTTAAAACTTCGCCTGTAAAGTTAGCTCCTTGATCAGTTACTAACTGCTTGGGTAATGAGTAACGGCTAAGGATTTGCTCGAACAAGAACTGAGCTACGGTGTTCGCTTCTTGGTCTGGTATGGCCACAAAGTCAACAAATCTAGTCAGATCATCCATCATGGACAGAATATACTTGTTACCATTATGACTAGTAGGCAACGGCCCCATTAAGTCTACGTATACCTTGTCGAATGGTTTTTCTGAAATTTCTGTTACCACTAACGGGATTTTAATCGCCCTGGAGTGCTTATTTCTCTGGCATTTCGCACAACACCCGACATGTTTGGCGATGTCCTTCTTCATGCCCTTCCAACGATAGAACCTTTTTATTCTTTCCAAGGTTTTATTTCGCCCAAAGTGCCCTCCGAATCGCGAGTCATAAAAATCTTTCAGTATTACCTCGACATCTTTTGGGTCAGTGACATTCTGTGGCTTTCAGCTTTTTTGTAGCCTTACTTCCTTATTCTCAGTCTCCTCTATTGTTTCTCATTCATCTTCGGACTCCGGAGAAGAGTCTTGTTTCCTCTTTCCGTCATTTGTATCTTTCTTAGCCTGTGCTCGAGTAACTGCACAACATGGATATTCCTTACCACACTTTTCCTCCGCTTGTTCTGTATCTCTGGGAATTCTGCTAAGAGCATCCGCATTGCCATTTTCCCTACCTTTCTTGTAGACAATTTCAAAATCAAACTCAGAAAGTTTTTGGTGGAGCCTCACCATGCGAGATGTGGTGTCCTTAACCTTAAAAACCCCCCGGAGAGGCTGATGATCAGTTATGATTTTAAAATGTCTTCCCAGTAAGTAGCATTTATAATTGCGTACAGACCATACAATGGCTAACAATTCCCGTTCCGTGGTAGAATAGTTTTTCTCAGCTTGGTTCAGAGTGCGGCTGGCATAACTAACTGGCCTACCTTCTTGTTCTAGGACTGCTCCTAGAGATTCCCCGCTCGCATCCGTGATGAGAGTGAACTCCTTATTAAAATCTGGATAAATTAATACTGGCGGCGAAGTGAGAGCTTCTTTAATGACCTTAAAGGAGTTCTCGCATCCTGACCCCCAATTGAACTTCACCTTTTTCCTCAAAAGGTTATTAATTGGAGCCAGACTTTTTGAAAAATTGGGAACAAATTTACGATAGTAGTTTGCTAACCCCAAAAAAGACTGAACCTGTCTCACTGTTTTTGGTCGGGGGAAGTTTTGTACCACTTCTACTAACCGTTTGTCAGGTTGTACACCTTTCTCCGAACAAACATGCCCGAGGTAATCTCTTGTAGTGGAAGTGACTGAAGTTTGTGCTAAAAGCTGCCTTTTCACGATCTGCCGGATCCACCAACACCTGGTGATAACCATTTGCAAGATCTAAGGTGGTAAAATACCTAGAATGACCTAATCTATCCAGAATATCCTCAAACCGTGGTAGTGGATAAGAAAAAGGAATACAGACTTGGTTGAGTTCGCGAAATTCCACACACAATCTATACTTTCGCTTACCTGCTTCATCAGTTCCCTTTTTCGGTATTAATAAGACTAGAAAATTGAACGGGCTGTTACTATGTTCGATTATGCCATCCTCCAACAACTTTTTAAGCTGCTCCTGATATTCCTCTCTGTGGGCTTCAGGCATTCTATATTGCTTTTTATTTATAGTTCCGGTGTCGGCCATCAAGGGAAGTTTGAACATTTTCGTCGGAGTGTACGTTAGTTTATCCCCAGGTAAGTGAAAGATATCGCTGTATTCGTAACAGATTTGCATTACTCTCTTCCGAATTCAGCTCATCCCCCAACTCCAGAGATTTCTTGATTACTTGAAGCCGTTGCTGAGTGATTTTCGTTCTACCCTCGGGATTTCTTAATGGTCTTACCAAATATTTATTTAAGCTTTCCAACTTAGGCTTAAAATTTTTTATTTCGATTGCCTCAGTCCTAGCATTGACAATTCCTACAAAGGCTTGACCATTACTGGGCCTAATCAGGGTATTCCCACAATACACACCAGGGCATATCTCTTCTGCCATACATACCAGTTCAGAATCGCTCGAGACTTGAATTCTTATCAGCTGCTGGCTCCTTGGCTCCAAGCGTATTGGTCTATTCGTGTCCTGAAATTTGAGAAAAGAGGCAGAGGGTTCAGTTTCGAGGCTATTTAGATGGACTTCCGTGCGAGGATGTCCTAGTCCGGTCTGCCTTTCAACCGCTACCCTTACCTGCTCTTCACCCCACATTTCTTTGGGCCACGCTATAGACTTTTCTACTGCAGGACGAAAATCCCTTTGCTGCGCTCCTGTGAGAAGGATCGCGGTTAAGGTATTTCCCTGCTTTTGCCTAAGATCCAGTTCGTCCGTCTCTGGAGCTATTTTCCGTTCCTTCTGTGCTATCCGTTTACCTTCCAGTTGTATATTCCCTGTTTCATCGCTGTTGCTCACATATTTCAAGTATTTCTCTATGCTATCTAAAGCGGCGCTTGCCTTGCGTATAATATCTTTTAGCCCTGTGACTTTTTCTTGAATACGTAGCCTTACAGCTTCAGGTGAAATCTTCTGCGGCTTCTCTGTACTGGATTGACTAGAGTTATATCTATCTAACGTAAGAATATCAACATTTTCTTTCCCTGTTATGTTTTCAAAAAGTGGCCTTACTCCCCTGTTTCCCTCTACGCTTTGAATTGACAGTGTATGATCAACACAATCAATAACGGCTCTGTTTTTAAGGAACTCCATGCCTAATATTCCATCTGCTGGTATGGATTCGGTATCGTGTATGGCGCGAAATACACAAGTCTGTTGGCTAGTACCAAAGCCTAGTAAAGCTTAACAGGCTCCTAACGATTTTCTCTGTGTACCAACAATCCTCCTATAGTGATTGTTTCTTGGGTTTGTATGGGCGTACTTCCTTTTATTTTATTTACCTTAATTATATTGCATGAAGATCCCGTATCTACTAATAATACTAACTTACCTTCGGGTCCTATGTCTGCGTCGACTGTGATTAAACAATTATTTAATGAACCTAATTCTACTGCACTATTTTTATCTCTGGTTAACTGGGTATACTCCGATTCTCTTAATTGAAGGCAGCTGCGGAAAGAGTCCCCAGCTGCCGCCTCTCGTTCCCCTCATGAGGCCTGGCTCCATGCTCTGCTAGGTACTTTCTTAAGCATATATCCGTATGTCTTACAAAACTGACAATAGAGAACATCTCTTCTCTGAGTGAATTCTGTTGAGTTGTCTATCACTGTATCTGCGAACCTGACTTGCTGATTCCTGCAACTTGGCGCCTCATGCCCATAGTTTCGGCATTTAGTGCAGTATGGAGGCTGCTTTCTCCACTGGCATTCTTTAGCAAAGTCTCCCGGCTGTCCGCATTTGAAGCAGTTGACCGCTCTAGGCTGCTGTGTTGCTCTGATTGGAGTTTCCCAGTTTCTTGCCGGTCTCCGTACTGCTTGGAAAGGTTTTGGAGTTTGTTTCTGCCTGACCTCGCTAAAGTTTCAGGGCTTCCAATTTTCCTGTGGTATTTCCATGGCATGTTCTGGTGCTTTTTTCCAGGCCCTTGGTGCCATGGCCTGAAGCCTTTCCGAATCTTTTTCGAAGTAGAGAGCTTCCTCCCGAACTTCTTCTAGTGCTTCGAATTTTCTTCCAGTTAAGTATACCGTGTGGCCTCACTGCCGACACCAGCTTTGAAAGTAGCTACCGCGTCGACCTCTAGCTCTGCTATCAAACCTCCATCCTTATTGGGGTATTTGGCTGATACCGCAGACTTAATCTGGGCCAGCAGCTCCATCATCCGATCCGCAAACCCTCTAATATCCTCACCATGTCTCTGCCTACAGGCTAACATTTCAGTGCGTAATTCACTGAAAGATTTCCGTGGCATGTAGGCTGTTTTAATCGCCTGCTGCAAAGATGCAAAATCCTTTGGCTCATGTGAGCTTATCAGATAGTAAGCTTTGCTCAGCTTCCAGTCGATCGTGCAAGTCTTTGCTGCAACTGAGGAACGAAAAACTTCTTTTGCTAACTTTGGCGACCTTTCCCCTGAAAACATTGGCACGTATTTAGAGACCAAGTCCATGACTTTCTCGTAGGCCTCTGACATGTTGCTCTTTAGAGGTGCTTTTGAATTGACAGATTCTGTTCTGGGTTTATTTCGACCTTGTTCCGTACTGTTACTGGACGTTTTTTGTTGTGTGTCTTCCAATGCTTCTTCTGCTTCTATTTCACGACTCTGGATAACTTCGAATGCTGCTGTCACTGAATGATCTAAAGCTTCGCCTTTTGAATTTTTTTTATCACTCATTCAATTCCTCTCGTAATTTCGTAGCTTCTTCTTCTGTCCACCTCTTTTGTAACTCTCCTGTTATATGCTCCCTGATATATTGCCAGTCCTGTTCATAATTTTGCAATATTGCCTGATATTCCTTGAGTTCCTGTGTCTTTAGTTCCAATTCCCTTTCCTGAGCCTGATAGCGTGTTAATTCTTCCCTAGTTAAGATATTACTCCTACCTGTGGACATTTAAGTGTTATGACCCAGCTATTATACTAATAACATCGATACCCCGGCGAAGAATGTGCCCTACAGCTCTTATCTATGTTAAATATTAATGCGACGACCTGACCAGACTCATTCCTACAAAGCTCATTCTAGATATTTAAAAAACTCAACTTAAAATAACCCAATTCGAGCCCATTAAACCCGGACAACATGACGATTAAATATCCTTACTATGTATTAATGAGAGCAAAAAATGATACAACTCCAAAAAAAAACTTTAACACATCTTAAAATTTTAATATTGTACATACTCATATATAACTCTAAAAATTCAAAACTGTAATATAATTACTACGTTCAATACTCTAAACTCCTCTTTTATGCGTACCTATATACAAATCAAACGTATTATACTTTCTACCTACTTAATCGCATGGAACCCGAATACACTTGGCCGAGAAAATGCACATAAAAAAGATTTTTTTCCGTGAGTATAACACGACGTGACGTTAAAAACTGGTGAAATTTATATCACTAACTCTCGCGTAGCTAAAACACATACCAATATCACAAAGTATTTACAAATATTTCACCTTATAATTTATTTCGAAGTTTATCACATCTTAAATTTAACACTTTCTCTGAAATAAAAAATTCTAGCAGGCGATAACTCGTCGAAATTCACTAGTTAATGGCGTCTTACGACAGCCGACGTTTTTCCATTAAAAAAAAAAATTATTAAACAAAATTATTTTTATTATGTAAAAGATAAATTCAAATTATTCTTACCTTAAATTTACCGACTGCGCCAATTTGTCGTGTCCCAAAAGCAATCCAACAAATAAACCAATTAAAGACCAATAAATTTTATAAAAACACTCGAATTTCTAACATATGTATATATCTTTATTTCACGCAAAACTTGACCTATCTTAACAATACGGCAATTACTCCGAACCGAACTGAAACATGATACTCTTATAACAAAGTCGCGACTGAATACTTCACGGCACTCGCCAGACCAGTCATTGGTCTTTTATACTCCAATATTCGGAAGTATGCTTTCTTTGCTCACAACGCGGATGTAACAAACGACAACAACCTTGTCGTTTGTTCTACCGGTTGCAGCACCTGAGTCGCTTAGTAGTAAACAATCGCTTTACATAACAATTACCATGCGAGGTTAATTGTTATCGTAATCGTCGATTGCTCCACTAAGCGCTCATCGTAGCCAGCTGTTGAGCTAATCAGTGAAATAACCGTCAGTTGCAGAACAGTACCATGCGAGGTTACTGTTTAGCAATTGCTAATTATTTCTCTAAAATGCGACCTTGGCTGAATAAAGAATCTTCCTCATATTGGGCCATAACAATATTAATAGTGTACACGGGGGTACTAAACTTACCCCAATGGACTGCCTTTATGGCTTCACAGCGGATGTCCCATCAAATTTAAAACGGGATCCAGAACCCGTCTATAATCACGAGATCTATTATCATATATTAAAGTATAAGCTCCAAAAATCTTATGCTACGGCACGAAAGAACTTATTGACCAGCAAACAGCGCTCAAAGGGGTACTACGATAAGAGAGTACGGCCCCTAACTTTCCACATAGGAGACAAGGTCCTCATCAAGAATGAAAGCAGAAAACATAAGCTTTCTCAAATCTGGGTAGGACCTTATCAGGTAATCGCAATACCAAGTGATATGAATACCACAATCAAAATTGATAAACGTATGGTAACGGTACATAATAACTGTTTAAAACCCTATTTCGAATAAAAATATATTGTACAAAAATGAACCAAGTTGACTTAAAATTCCTACTTCAGTTTCCAATAAGCCCATTTCACTACCTTCCTCCTGCCCAGTCGAATAAAAGGCACGAAATAAGTAAACCAGACTTAAGGATTGTTTTATTCTTTTCACTTGTCCACAGAAATTGCGCTACAATTAATTATAATGGCCATCCTCGTCCAGCACTCGACAGGAGAAGTCGCCGTGAAGTCCTACGCTATAACTCATCTAATAGCTCGGGTATATTTTTCGAGGATCTAGGAAGCCTCATGGTGTATCATAACACCTGGAATGCATAAACTCTGCATAAATATAACAGAATAAGGAGACCTGTGCAACGTGCAGCAACTACACATACACGCTATAATAGATCTCGTACACAAGAGCACAAGAGCCATTAAAGAATTAGTCCCAGGTAGGCGTAAGGCCAAATCACTATTCGACGGAAGAGGCAGTGCCATGCCCTACTTATTTGGCACCATGGACAATAACAACGAAAAAGAAATAAATATACAGCAAGTTAGATGAACTTGAATCGAATGCACAAGCCCTAGCTGAGCTAGAGAAACAACAGATTAGTGTTGTCACGATTCCAAAACCGGTGGCTATGTTAATGGATAGGCAACCAAAAAATAGCCCACCAGATTAACGATCTACACATTGTGACCGAGGAGTTAACTAGAAGGCAGCTTAGACAAGAAATTCTATCGAGCTTATTGTTCCAATTTATCGAAGTCGAATATCGACAACAAGCCCTTCTTTACATCATAATAGCAGCTAGAAGCCACCATATTCACCCATTCCTCGTGTCTCCGCAAAATCTGCTAGAAATATATCGGAAAACAACCTCGAATTGTCCGAATGATCAAAATTGTCAGTCTGACTTGTATCAAACAGCGGAAGCTCATGCAAAATAAAGAATTACTCTCCCAATTTTTAATTTACCAAAAATGAAGCTCCAACAAATTCGTTGTTTCCCCACACCATTATTCATTAATCCCTGACCCGCGATATCAATACGTTGCAAATAGCGCTCAAATACAATAGTTCCTCCTACTAAAGAGCGAAGATACGAAAAAATTTAAACAGATTACCCATAGTATGGAAGAAAAAAAATATATAGGCCGACTAAATACGCCTATAATCAAGTCAGCAACCTCAAAAGAATGTGTCATCAAACTATTGTATAATCCTTTGAACGAGGTGCCCAATTGCAGGTTTAGAGTCAAGCTCCTCAAAAGAACATGTTGATTAAATTAAACAAGCCAAATGCGTGGCTATTTTCGTTTATCACCTCCACGGTAGTACATATCACGTGCCCAGATCACCTTGTGATCTCAAAATTGGAGGGACAGGGGTTACTAGAGATGATACAACAATGTCAGTTCCAAACTGCCGAAAAGGTACTCCAATATGAAAGTCAGAGTAGACATCCACTTAAAATAATTCAACCTAAACAATTTCCAAAATTTAATCATTCCTTATTTAACTTGAGTCTAGCCGAAATCCTACCGGAATTTCAAAACCAAAATTTTGTACAAATGGAGATTTTAACGGGAGACGATATCCACAAATCAGGCTACAAAGGCACCCATTCATTGGAAGAAATCCAAGATAAAATCAGCAAATACCAAGAAAAGGTATCAAGTAAAAACTCCCATATCCTGTCCACAACCTCTATATTATTTACGAGCCTACTAGTTCTGGCCATAATGATTGTTGTGGCAGTGAAGTATCTTCATCCTGTTGTCATCAGGATAAGACAACAGGTGAGTCAACCACAAGGTAACCCCGATATTTCATCAGAGGGAATTCGTTTAGAAGAGCGAACTCATGCTCCCCAACCCAGTTTAAGGCGAGCTAGAAGCCTCGCCAAAACAAAATTAGTTCAAATAGTTTAAAGGTGAGACAACAACAAGGTTGTTCTAACGTTGGACAAACAAAAAGTAGTCCTGGTAATAAAAAGTATATATGTACATAGAACAAAAAATGGTAACAAAAAAATATATAAAAAGAAAATGTATAAATAAACTACATATTAGGAATATGTAAATGAAATAAAGGAAATAGTAGAAATAAAACAGGTAAAATAAAGTACTATGCTGTACCATATAGAATTAAAATAAAGTAGCGTACCTTACCTACTAAACAGAGCTGGGCAAGTACCAAAGAAAAAGTACTTAAGTACACGTACAAGTACCGGAGGCCTGAGTACTTAAGCACAAGTACCGCATGTATGAAAAGTACTTGTAACTAAGTACTAAGTCTATAAAAAGTAATGAGTACTTTTTGAAGTACTTTTTTAGAATCATTGTACATTGGCAGTAATATAATGAAGTTTGTCGAGTTCAGTTAATTGATTTTAATAAATAAATACCTTTTAAAAACTATAATATGTATAGTAACCAGTGGTAACTATTTATAGCTTTTTATAGTTTTCGACGCTGCAAGTAGAGTAAAACTTTCACCTCTCATTGCTACACTCATAAAAACTATTAGAGGTCCGTCAAAGCACACCCATTATCGCCTCCAATAATGCATAACAATTCTAAGAAAAAAATGTCCAGTAAAATTCTAATGGCTAGTTTCACATTGTGAGTTTACACCTAATATTTAGTTTAAACTCGACGAATGAGTTTCACAGTTTAGTTTAAACCATGCCATCCCTCGGTTTAAACTCAAGATAAAAGTATTTGAAAAGTGTGACATTTTATTTTGACAGTAGCATTGTTTATTTGTATCAAGAAAATAATATCATGGATTTAGATTTAGACATTTCTAGCGATGAAGAAATTTTTTTTTAGTTAAACTTACAACTCTGTCGACGACTTTCTGATGTTTACTTTTTCCGATTGACAGATTGATTGATAGAAAAATTGCTTCACAATGGTGGCAATAACTAATATACTTCACAATTTAATCAGTACTACCAACGTTACAAAAAGAATGCACTGTGAAACCAGATTTGGTTTAAACTACGTTTAAACTTGGAGGATGGTTTAAACTGAACCTTGGTTTAAACTCGACTGTGAAACCGGCTATAAGAAAAAATTGAGGCCTTCCCTACATCAGGTCGAGGCATCGTCGATTTTATATTGCAGCGAGGCATTGCTTGCTTACCCTTGGTTATGTCCATTGACGTATATAATTTGGACTGCTTACTTTTCTTATTTTACGTGGGCACAATTGCTTGTGTTAAAAAGAGTTCGTACGTCGATACCAACATTAAAAAAAATCATTGGCAGTGATGGTGACAAGCCTACTTTAATTACGGACTTTCGTGATCTATGCCCTGGTACTCCTGCTGTGTCGGATGCTGCTGAGATCGGTGCAGGCTGAGCTATTTAATAGGGAATGTGTTTATCGCATTTATTTATTACTTTTTCATATAACTTAATTAATTTGCTTGAAATTCTTGTCATTTATGTAGAAAATATAGGTATTATAGAATTACGCTCTTTCTTATTTTTAACTTTCTGCTTCTTTGAACTTTTTCTTTTAATTTCAGTCATAATATTGCTATCTCTAATTTTAAATCTTTGTATAGAAAGCGTCATGAGAAGTACTTTTTCTTTTTTTATATCTTCTGTGGATTATTTGTGTGGACTGAGGGAATTATGTATGAGGTCTTTGAGTTGGTTCCTTTTTTTAGTTTTTGTGTTGCAGCTCTTGAGCATGTCGCTCGTAACTGGCGTGAGTTCTTTTACTCTTAATGAATAATCTTGGTGCCCTGGACAAACTAAGGACTATGCTTAATATTTTCTGCGGGCGCACAGTGGGTCTTAACGTATGCTTGTTAAATGCAAGGAGCATTAGAAACAAGATTGATGAATTGCATCAGATCTTTGCAGCATCCAATGTAGATGTAGTTTCAGTTAGTGAATCATGGTTGCACGAGCATGTGCCTAGCGCTCTAGTATCACTCCAAGGCTTTAACCTGTTCCGTAACGACCGCAAAAATCGTATCGGGGGAGGTGTAGCTATTTATATAAAAGATATATATAAAACCAAAATAATTGGTTCATCCTCCTTGCAGGGTCTGGAGTTCCTAGCAGTGGAAATCAGTACTGGGTTGGATAAATGTGTGTTATCAGCGGTATACTGTCCCCCGGAAAGTTTCAATACTGAGAACTCAGCCGAATTCTGTGACGTTATATCAAAATGCGTTCAAAATTACCGGCACGTAATCGTGGGTGGTGATTTTAACGTTAACATTCTTCATCGAAACTCAAACTCTATCAACTTCCAATCATTGTTGCAGTCTCTAAGCTTGAATATAATTAATTCTTTGCCCACCTATATGAGCTCCTCTAATCCATCATTGTTGGATCTCTTTCTTACTTCTGACTTAGAGCGTGTTAACTTTCACAATCAGCTTAGTCCGCCGAGTTTCCTCGACCATGATATTTTGTTCATTAATTACGATATAGCCCTTCAACCCTGTGAGCCTTCCTTCATTATATACAGAGACTTTAATAGTATAGATATCTCAGCCCTTTCCGAAGATTTCAGTAACCTTGACTGGGGCGACTTCTACGAATGTGCAGATGCAAACCAGCAAGTGGCTATTTTAAATGATTTTATCAATTATTTATACAATCGGCACGTTCCATTAATTCGCAAGAGGATTAGATCAAGTGGATGTCCCTGGTTTACTGCTACCATATCTGCTCTAATTTCAGAACGGGAGTATTTCTATCAGCTTCATCGGCGTTTCAAATCACAAAATACCAAGAAACTCTATAAAACGGCACGAAATCGTGTTACTCTCGAGTTAAGGAAAGCCAAAAGCAGATACTATATGGTAAGGCTAAATCCAAGTCGTACGCCTAAAACAATATGGAATAATTTAAGGAAACTTGGCTGCGGCGGTAAAGGGAAAAATTTCAACTTTTCCGAGTTCGACCCCGATGATTTAAATAGTCACTTTTTACAGCAAGGACAGGATATAGTAACAACGGAGGATATCACCGATAACACAGTCGTATCAAATAGATTATTCTCAACGTCGCCTTTCGCATTCCGGTGCGTAAGCTCAATAGAGCTCATCTGTGCTATTCGTTCGAGACGTTCTGAATCAGTGGGTCCCGACGAAATTCACCCTCGCTTTCTTAAAGTTATCCTCCCTTTGATTATTGATCATTTGGTTTTTCTCTTTAATTCGTGTTTGACTCGTTCTACTGTTCCTAATAGATGGAAAATTGCAACAGTGCTGGCTCTACCGAAAAATCTTCTCCTACTGACATGAGTGGTTTCCGCCCGATAAGCATTCTGTCCTTTCTCTCCAAAGTTCTGGAAAGGCTACTGTACACCCAGATGTCAAAATTCTTAGAAGAAAATGCACTTTTAACCAAATGGCAATCAGGTTTCCGCGCAAAGCACAGCTGTACTTCAGCTTTGTTAAAAGTTACTAATGACTTGCGAGCTGCTCTCGATGACGGTTGTATCAGTATCTTGGCCCTTCTGGACTTTTCCAGGGCTTTCGACTGCGTCAATCACATGATGCTTCTTCAGAAATTATCTACTCATTTTAGGTTCTCCTCTACGGCTGTTCAGCTAATTCAAAGTTTCTTGTCAGAAAGATATCAACAAGTAAAGGTAAACAATACTTTCTCAGGCCTCCTTCCACTGTCTTGTGGTGTTCCGCAGGGATCAATATTGGGACCCCTGCTTTTCAGTATCTTCATAAATGATCTGCCAGAAACTGTGGAGGACGTTAATATTCATTTGTATGCTGATGTCGTGCAGATTTACTTCAGCAGACCTATCGGTCTGATTGAGGATTGCTTTGCTTTGATATATCAATGGGCACAATCCAACCATCTGACTCTCAATCCAAGTAAATCTCACTACATTATTATCAATAACAGGAAGCTGAATATTACTGAATTCCCCGACATTTTACTTAACGATTCACCTCTGTCTTTGGTAGGATCTGTTAAAAATCTAGGTATAACTATAAATTCATCTCTGAAATGCTGCGATCATGTTAGCTCAATTCTTGGTAAGATATACGGAGGAGTCAGGCAACTGTGGCTAACCGCTTCGTTTTTGTCTAGAGAGATAAGGTCAAAATTGGTGAAAACTCTTTTGATACCTCATTTTACATTTGGAAATGTAATATATCCGAAATTGGATAGTACCTGCTCCCGTAAACTTAACGTCGCATTCAATGATTGCGTCAGATTTATCTATGGCCTTCGAAGGTTTGACCACATCTCTCCTTTCAATCATCGTTTGCTCGGCTTCTCCATACTCAAATATCTTGAATTCAATTTACTGATTTTCCTATATAATCTGCTAAAATCAAAAACCCCAAGCTATTTGTTTACACATATACAAAATCTACGTTCTGCTAGAAACGCAAATATTATCTTGCCTCGATTCCGTACAGCTGCTTATGAATGTTCTTACTTTGTTCAGGCTACTAGATTGTGGAATAATTTACCAACAAATATTCAAAACGCTGGTTCCCTGCACATGTTCAAGAGGTTGTTCAAGGATCGCTTCTCAGTTCTTCCTTCGGTTGGCACAAGTTAGATTAATTTTTGTTTGATTTTTCTCACTCTCTCATGACCCATTTCTTTTATTTTTTCTTACTTTATATAGTTTTTCATGTTATTTTGTATGCTTGTTATTAGTTTCTTTTTTTTCTCTTTCTCTTTCTTGTTTTAGTCTACCATGAATAGTTACCCTTTTTATTTTATTTTGTATTTAGTTTTTTTTTTTTTTTTTTTTTTTTTATTGAATGCGTTGTCGCAATTTTACATCCGCTTATTTAGTTGTACGAATATAAGATTGTAGATCTTGTGTACTCATGAAATTTTTTTGAATATATTATTATTATTATTATTATTTTTGCCGCAATGACCGGACGCGTCAATTTGAGCTCCGAGAAATTGAAAGAAATACCCGACAAAAAGTGTAATAACGTGATAAAAACGTGAGTAAGAGTGACCTCAGTGATACCTGTGCCAAACATTTTGTAATTGTGGAAAATATTTCCTGAAAGACTATAAAAAAATCAAATTAAATTGTGAAAGAGACTCTGACATTTAGAATTTAATTCTATTTAAAATATTTTCGTTAGTTGCCATGACAACATGGCAACAGTATAAAATTTCTGTACTTCCTGGAAATAAAAATATGTCAGAACAGTGAAATTAAGAATTAATTAAAAATAAAACTTTAATTTAGAACAAAAAATATATATACATATAGGTACATATATATATATTATATATATAAATATAAAAATATTTTTTAAATTGGTGACTGCTCTGCCGTACTCAAAATGAGTACGAGCAGCAGTGATCCTGGGGGGACAGATGATCCCCTCAAACTGAATGGAAGGAGGAAGAAGAATACGAAGAGTTCTTCTTCTTCTTCTTCTTCCGAAAAAATCCGACAAGGGCCCACAGAAAAGGCCGTCAAGGGCCCCTATGAAAAGGCCAAGACAGTACAGCCAACTTCGTCCGAGAAGTCTGGAACTAAGACCGCGGCTGTTTTCCAAGAAATTCCTGGAACATCAGCTAATACAACAGCTACCGGATCGGAAGCTATAACGAAGATGTCGCAAGTAGCACAGCAACCAAAGCTTTCAGATGTTGTCAAGGAGGCCTCGGCTGAAGCGCCAAAGCCAAGCGGAGTTATAATGAGGCCACCGCTCTCTTCATCGAGAACAAATGCCTCGAAGAAGACACCAGCAGCAATAGCAGCACCACGATCCCCAGCAGTAGAGTCAGGGATCTCTTATGCCCAGGTAAGTGGCAGTTTCAATAAGGGTTCAGCCTTAGAAATTTTAGGTAAGGGTATCACTCCTCGTCCAGCCCCATTGGACGCAGGTAAGCCTCGGCCTAAGACCGGTGCGGGTCTTCAGGCTTTTTTCGACGGGAGGTGGCAGGATGAGAGCTACGGTATGCAGCTCGAGCACATCAATAGATGTCCTCAGAGCGCATACCTGAAAGCGATCTTCCAGGTCATCTCCCGTGAGCAGCTATTTTCCATGGGGATATTAGCTGGGGGAATGGTTGAGGTGTACACCACGACCCTCGAGAGTGCTACCAAGCTTTTGCTTGAGGGCATCGTGGTGGATGGTAGACACCTTGTGCCGTTCCCACTCAGGGAAAAGCCCACAAGGGTTGTTTTCACGGGTCCCTATGCGAGCGAGCCATGAAGACCTCCTAAATTTCTTAGGAAGATTTGGGAAGGTTCATGGCAACGTTCGTGCCATTCCCTTAAAAATTGGGGACGAGGGTCTCGGGCGGGGTATTTTCGGTACCAGCCGGGAAGCGTCCATTACTTTAAATAAGGGATGTACGCTTCCAAAAGGCTTTTACCTGAGCATATCCGTCTCAAGGCACTGGATAGACGTGGGCACCGAAGCGAAATGCCATGCTTGCCATTTGGTAGGGCATTTTATTGCTGACTGCCCCAAGAGAAGCGGGAAGAAGGCTGAACCGAGGGTTCCCTCGAAGGAAACCACTACTACACTAGTGGCTCTGGAGAAGGAATCTTCAGCCAGCACTCACCCTGCTATCTTGGAGTAGCCAGTGGTGAAGGTGCCTGAAGTTGTCTTAGAGGCAAAAATTATTACGGCTGTAAACGGCGCCACGTCGGCACGTGACAGCATGGCTACTTCTGACGAGGAGTCGATTAGCCATGTAGGCAGAAAAAGGAGGACGAGGAGGAAGACGAGGGTGGACCGGGTGATGCTGCCTCCTCCAGAGCCAGCAAAGCCAGTCGCATCAAAACGGCCCCACTCGGAGGAGGACGATAGTGGTGCTCGCGGCTCGAAGGTTGTTGTGAGAGACACGGAAGTGTCTCCCGAGCAGCTTTCGGACTGCGATATGACCGGTTTTGATGAGACTGGTCTCTCGAGGTTCAGTGGCTACGAGTCGTGTGGTAGCACCTTTTCGACTGGTAGCCAATTCGAGGTCTCGAAGGGGATGGAAACCCTTCCTACGGAGAAGATCTCCAAGATCCTTGCCCGGCTCCTGTACAAGAAGAATTCAGGTAAAATCTGGAGTATTCTTGTGGAGGAGCTGGGGAGGCCGGAGTTGCTACTTCCCCCACTTCTACTCCTACAAGAGGAGTGCAAGAAGAAGGGGAATTACAACGGCATATCTCGGCTAGATCGACTCCATAGGAGGGTGGAGGAGCTGATTCAGGAGCATTGCTTGGCCGATTCTCCTCGTCAGTAGATGTCGCACATTCATCGTTTGAGCTTTTCATCTCTTTGAATGTGCAAGATAGGTTCCATCAACACCGGGGGTTTAAGTGCACATACAAGGTTACACAGCACTATCGAACATGTCAAAATGTTCGATATAGACATCGCGCTTCTACAGGAGACGAATTTTACACAAGACACATATACACAACTTGAGCGTTATGCTTATCTACATACTGGCTATGCAATGTTTGCCACACCTGCGCCTCGTCGAGGCTCAGGGGTGGCAATCATTGTATCCAACAAATTCACACTATCGTCTCCTGTCTATACAGATATCTTACAGGCTTCGCTTCTTCCTTGGACTTTGTCGTTCAAGACAAACATATCAAGGTAGTAAACGTGTACCTTCCTCATGACCAGGACATTACAAGACAAGTTCTTGATAGTGTTCAATCCTGTCTGGTGAATTTTAGTGGCGAAACTATCCTCGGAGGTGATTTCAACTGCACGCTAAATCCCTCAATGGATCGGCATTCCGGAGTTGAGTTCAACTCTGTCAATGCTACTCGGTTGAGGAATTTTGTTCGTGTTTTCAGACTCGTGGATATCTATCGTTGGATGCATCCTACGACTAGATCATACACGAGGGTCTCGCGAAATATCCATGGAAGTCTCGCAGGCTCCAGAATCGATAGACTTTACGTCTCACCTGGAATACTAGAACATTTCGTTGGTGTCACTCATGAAGTGTGTTCCGTTAGCGATCACCTTCTTGTAGTGGCAACCAGCACTCTAGTTGAAAGAAGAACTGCATACTGGATATTCAACAACTATTTGTTGAATTCCGAGCAGTTCATCAATGAATTCACTGAATTCTGGCACGATTGGCAAGAGAGGAAAGGTGACTCCTCTTCTTAGTCAATGGTGGGATGTTGGAAAGCTCCAAATTCGATCTTTTATCGAAGCGAATTTCAATCGAAGTGGGTATCAAGCTTCTAGCTTGTCGGCCGAAGTATCTCGGGTGGCAGCTCTTCTCCCAACTCAGCCGGAGTTGATTCTTTATTTTAACAGAATAAAGGAACGCTTGGCAACACAAACTTACAAGCACAGCTTGGAGTTTGTGCTGCGCAGCCAATCACGCTGGCTGAGGGAAGGCGATTCTCCAACCGAGTACTTCTTTCAGGCAACTAGACGACGTACTGCTTCTTGTGAAGTCGAATCGATAGTTGATGAATCTGGACAAGTCCTCAACGGACAACAGCTATCAGAATTTATTCGAGACTATTACAGTAGTCTCTACTCTGAATCGACGTCGACAACATCCTCGACCACTCATGAATTTCTTGAGAATATTCCCATTTTCTCTGAAGACAGCAAGGAGATCCTGGATACAGTAATCTCATTGGAGGATATGATCGCTGCGACAAAGGATCTAAGGCGACACACTTCACCTGGTTATGACGGCTTGACTCCAGAATTCTTCATACGTTTCAGGGATTTATTAATTCCTGACCTTTTGGAAGTCTTCAATTCGGCGGTTGAGACACATTCAGACTTTCCTTCTAGTTGGAGGAGGTCTGTTATGCGATTGATACCAAAGAAAGGAGATTTGCAGAGGATGGGGAACTGGAGGCCAGTAACCCTATGCAATGTTGACTACAAAATCGTCTGCAAAGCATTAGGGGCGATACTCCGCTCAGTGATTGCTTCGGTAATACACCCGGAACAGTCCTATTGTGTTCCTGGTCGTAGTATCTACGACAACATCGCGGTAGCCAAACATTTGTTTGCCTACCATGAACAGACAGGTACACAAATGGCCATGATTTCTCTTGACCAGCAAAAGGCTTTTGATAGCGTCTCGCACGAGTATCTCCTGACTGCTCTCGAGGCATTTGGGTTCCCGCCCAGGTGGCTCGATATCATCGGGAAACTGTATAGAGATTCAGCGATTTTGATTAAGCATCAAGGACAGGTTCTGGCTCCTATCTCGTTTCATCGAGGTATCAGACAGGGCTGTCCATTGTCAGGTATGCTTTATGATCTTTCGTTGGAGCCGCTACTGGTGAATCTTCGTCGAATGCTCGGACAATATTCAGTGCATCTACTATATACCAATGTGAGGCCTCTTATGTTGGCATATGCGGATGACCTTTCTATTTTCGTGACAAGAGATGAAGCTTTTCCGGTCGCTCGTGCTGTTTTCGAACAGTACGAACGTATAGCGGGCGCTAAAATCAACCTTAGCAAGAGTCAAGGCTTGTGGTGTGGAAGGTGGAGAGATCGTACAGATACTCCACTGAACATCCAATGGACTAATACTTGCCTGAAGTATTTAGGTGTGTATATCGGACGCGAGAGTAAATCAAATAATAGCCGCATCGCTCTTGAGAAACTCTCTAGAGCTGTTAACTCATGGCGTAGTCGACTGTTTCCACTATCCCTAATGGGAAGGTCAGTCGTGATAAACTATTTGATTACCTCGTCCATCGTTCATCTGCTAAAGTCTGAGACGTTTGATGAAGGCTTCGTAGGTCTTCTTCAAGCAAAAGCGATAGACGCCTTTTGGTGCGGAAGACGATTGGTTGCTGAAAGCACGCTCTGTCTGCCAGTCAAGATAGGTGGATTAGGTCTCATTAACTTGGTTGTGAAATCAAGGTGTCTCCAAGTGCGTGCATTCCAACGAGTGTTTTGCCAGAGAGACACCTTAATTTCTCAACTGTGGGTGAATGTACTGGGAGGGATCGGCATAGGGGAGTATTACTACTTGCTCTCTGTTCGACCACCCTATCCTCGTGACTGGCCACAGGATCTAATCTCAACGATTCAGACCTGGGGCAGAATCAGGCCAGCATTTCACCTTAAGTGGAATGCTCTGCGGTACACGCAATTCGCGTCGATTCCAATCAGGTTTAATCCTGAATTAATAGATTCAGTGTTCAGTAATGCTCGAGGTTTTGAAGCTGACACGCATACACTGACAGTTCTCGGAGATATTATTGATATCTCTGGAAACTGTCGAATAAACACGAACACTCCACAACTACACGACCTGGCGGCTTCAGCGCGGGAGAGATTTCGCCAACTTGGGACCAGTGACCCTGGCACTAAGTTGGAAGATGCTTTCGTTCTGGACAGACCGCCTCACACACCTTTCAGCACACTTACAACACGTGTGCTCCGTGACGTGCTTATGTCAATAAGACCTCCGGAGTACACAGGATACAACAGATGGCGAACACACCTCGGGGTGAATATGGGCGTGATGGGAGGGATAACTTGCAGAGTAGTCTACAGTTATCCTTCTAGTTACAAAGATGCTGATGTAGCATTCAAATTGCTGCATCACAGTCTTATGCATCCTAATCAGTTGTCACATATCGACCGGCGGGTTCAGAGGATCTGCACAGTTTGTTCTGGTGAAGGCACCTTGTTTCATAGGTTCTTCACTTGTCCAGCTTTGCAGAGTCTGATGGAACTGGTGCGCGATATGTGTCAGTTGATCCACCCGAATTTCGGCATTACTAGGACATCGTTTCTATGGGGACCAAAGGTTTGTAGTCGGGTGAATTGTTTGATTAGCTTTGTGTTGACACTGGCCAAATCTACAATTAACTTGTACTACATGAGAGCCGGAGATGGGAATCAGAACACTGACCCACAACACCACGCACAAGCACTTAAGCGCCACTTCGTTGACAGATTGAAGAGACGTTTACGTCTCGAATATCTGGAAACGAACGCAGACACATTCAACTGCACATGGCAGCCACTATCGTCAGTGCAGGACGGCGCTCTTGTCCTTCGCTGGTGATATCAGGCCACAGCATTTGCAACTCTAGTCCACGGGGCTTCTCCTCGCTTTGGAACCGTTGCAAGTGCTGTGGGAAGGATAAGCGCTCCGTTAGAGATGCTCAGCTGGAGGGATGATGAGGGCAGTTTGTAGAGGTCTATGATACTACAGGCTGCCCTCGCGGGACTCTATAACGGTATCGCGTAAATTTTTTCGTTCGTTCGGCTATTAAGTTTTTAATTCGGTTTCGGTCTCGGTGCTAAATTGCAAAAATTTTTTGTTTAAATTCGCTCGTTTAGGAACATTTTTATTAGTTTATTTTGGAAATTGGGAACTCATTGGAACTGCCACTTACCTAATTGTCAAAATTGGGACTGGTTCAAAATTTTTTGGTTAAACTATAGATCTTTTTCAAAATTCTTGTGACCGTTTTTAGACTCTTTTGAGCATTTTATCTTGTTTGTTTTCCTTTTTGTGTGTCATTTTTATTGTATTACTTGTTTTAATTGTCCCTTTTGACTGTTTGTAAGTTAGTTTAGCTAGTGTCTTTTTTACAATTTTGTGCCTTTTGCCAATTAGTTTTAAGGAATTTTTAAAAGAGCCAGAGAGCCAAAAATTAAAGAGACTTATTTACATAAAAAAAAAAAAAAAATTATTTTTGCCGCAATGACCGGACGCGTCAATTTGAGCTCCGAGAAATTGAAAGAAATACCCGACAAAAAGTGTAATAACGTGATAAAAACGTGAGTAAGAGTGACCTCAGTGGTACCTGTGCAAAACATTTTGTAATTGTGGAAAATATTTCCTGAAAGACTATAAAAAAATCAAATTAAATTGTGAAAGAGACTCTGACATTTAGAATTTAATTCTATTTAAAATATTTTCGTTAGTTGCCATGACAACATGGCAACAGTATAAAATTTCTGTACTTCCTGGAAATAAAAATATGTCAGAACAGTGAAATTAAGAATTAATTAAAAATAAAACTTTAATTTAGAACAAAAAATATATATACATATAGGTACATATATATATTATATATATAAATATAAAAATATTTTTTAAATTGGTGACTGCTCTGCCGTACTCAAAATGAGTACGAGCAGCAGTGATCCTGGGGGGACAGATGATCCCCTCAAACTGAATGGAAGGAGGAAGAAGAATACGAAGAGTTCTTCTTCTTCTTCTTCTTCCGAAAAAATCCGACAAGGGCCCACAGAAAAGGCCGTCAAGGGCCCCTATGAAAAGGCCAAGACAGTACAGCCAACTTCGTCCGAGAAGTCTGGAACTAAGACCGCGGCTGTTTTCCAAGAAATTCCTGGAACATCAGCTAATACAACAGCTACCGGATCGGAAGCTATAACGAAGATGTCGCAAGTAGCACAGCAACCAAAGCTTTCAGATGTTGTCAAGGAGGCCTCGGCTGAAGCGCCAAAGCCAAGCGGAGTTATAATGAGGCCACCGCTCTCTTCATCGAGAACAAATGCCTCGAAGAAGACACCAGCAGCAATAGCAGCACCACGATCCCCAGCAGTAGAGTCAGGGATCTCTTATGCCCAGGTAAGTGGCAGTTTCAATAAGGGTTCAGCCTTAGAAATTTTAGGTAAGGGTATCACTCCTCGTCCAGCCCCATTGGACGCAGGTAAGCCTCGGCCTAAGACCGGTGCGGGTCTTCAGGCTTTTTTCGACGGGAGGTGGCAGGATGAGAGCTACGGTAATCAGCTCGAGCACATCAATAGATGTCCTCAGAGCGCATACCTGAAAGCGATCTTCCAGGTCATCTCCCGTGAGCAGCTATTTTCCATGGGGATATTAGCTGGGGGAATGGTTGAGGTGTACACCACGACCCTCGAGAGTGCTACCAAGCTTTTGCTTGAGGGCATCGTGGTGGATGGTAGACACCTTGTGCCGTTCCCACTCAGGGAAAAGCCCACAAGGGTTGTTTTCACGGGTCCCTATGCGAGCGAGCCATGAAGACCTCCTAAATTTCTTAGGAAGATTTGGGAAGGTTCATGGCAACGTTCGTGCCATTCCCTTAAAAATTGGGGACGAGGGTCTCGGGCGGGGTATTTTCGGTACCAGCCGGGAAGCGTCCATTACTTTAAATAAGGAATGTACGCTTCCAAAAGGCTTTTACCTGAGCATATCCGGCTCAAGGCACTGGATAGACGTGGGCACCGAAGCGAAATGCCATGCTTGCCATTTGGTAGGGCATTTTATTGCTGACTGCCCCAAGAGAAGCGGGAAGAAGGCTGAACCGAGGGTTCCCTCGAAGGAAACCACTACTACACTAGTGGCTCTGGAGAAGGAATCTTCAGCCAGCACTCAGCCTGCTATCTTGGAGCAGCCAGTGGTGAAGGTGCCTGAAGTTGTCTTAGAGGCAAAAATTATTACGGCTGTAAACGGCGCCACGTCGGCACGTGACAGCATGGCTACTTCTGACGAGGAGTCGATTAGCCATGTAGGCAGAAAAAGGAGGACGAGGAGGAAGACGAGGGTGGACCGGGTGATGCTGCCTCCTCCAGAGCCAGCAAAGCCAGTCGCATCAAAACGGCCCCACTCGGAGGAGGACGGTAGTGGTGCTCGCGGCTCGAAGGTTGTTGTGAGAGACACGGAAGTGTCTCCCGAGCAGCTTTCGGACTGCGATATGACCGGTTTTGATGAGACTGGTCTCTCGAGGTTCAGTGGCTACGAGTCGTGTGGTAGCACCTTTTCGACTGGTAGCCAATTCGAGGTCTCGAAAGGGATGGAAACCCTTCCTACGGAGAAGATCTCCAAGATCCTTGCCCGGCTCCTGTACAAGAAGAATTCAGGTAAAATCTGGAGTATTCTTGTGGAGGAGCTGGGGAGGCCGGAGTTGCTACTTCCCCAACTTCTACTCCTACAAGAGGAGTGCAAGAAGAAGGGGAATTACAACGGCATATCTCGGCTAGATCGACTCCATAGGAGGGTGGAGGAGCTGATTCAGGAGCATTGCTTGGCCGATTCTCCTCGTCAGTAGATGTCGCACATTCATCGTTTGAGCTTTTCATCTCTTTGAATGTGCAAGATAGGTTCTATCAACACCGGGGGTTTAAGTGCACATACAAGGTTACACAGCACTATCGAACATGTCAAAATGTTCGATATAGACATCGCGCTTCTACAGGAGACGAATTTTACACAAGACACATATACACAACTTGAGCGTTATGCTTATCTACATACTGGCTATGCAATGTTTGCCACACCTGCGCCTCGTCGAGGCTCAGGGGTGGCAATCATTGTATCCAACAAATTCACACTATCGTCTCCTGTCTATACAGATATCTTACAGGCTTCGCTTCTTCCTTGGACCTTGTCGTTCAAGACAAACATATCAAGGTAGTAAACGTGTACCTTCCTCATGACCAGGACATTACAAGACAAGTTCTTGATAGTGTTCAATCCTGTCTGGTGAATTTTAGTGGCGAAACTATCCTCGGAGGTGATTTCAACTGCACGCTAAATCCCTCAATGGATCGGCATTCCGGAGTTGAGTTCAACTCTGTCAATGCTACTCGGTTGAGGAATTTTGTTCGTGTTTTCAGACTCGTGGATATCTATCGTTGGATGCATCCTACGACTAGATCGTACACGAGGGTCTCGCGAAATATCCATGGAAGTCTCGCAGGCTCCAGAATCGATAGACTTTACGTCTCACCTGGAATACTAGAACATTTCGTTGGTGTCACTCATGAAGTGTGTTCCGTTAGCGATCACCTTCTTGTAGTGGCAACCAGCACTCTAGTTGAAAGAAGAACTGCATACTGGATATTCAACAACTATTTGTTGAATTCCGAGCAGTTCATCAATGAATTCACTGAATTCTGGCACGATTGGCAAGAGAGGAAAGGTGACTTTCCTCTTCTTAGTCAATGGTGGGATGTTGGAAAGCTCCAAATTCGATCTTTTATCGAAGCGAATTTCAATCGAAGTGGGTATCAAGCTTCTAGCTTGTCGGCCGAAGTATCTCGGGTGGCAGCTCTTCTCCCAACTCAGCCGGAGTTGATTCTTTATTTTAACAGAATAAAGGAACGCTTGGCAACACAAACTTACAAGCACAGCTTGGAGTTTGTGCTGCGCAGCCAATCACGCTGGCTGAGGGAAGGCGATTCTCCAACCGAGTACTTCTTTCAGGCAACTAGACGACGTACTGCTTCTTGTGAAGTCGAATCGATAGTTGATGAATCTGGACAAGTCCTCAACGGACAACAGCTATCAGAATTTATTCGAGACTATTACAGTAGTCTCTACTCTGAATCGACGTCGACAACATCCTCGACCACTCATGAATTTCTTGAGAATATTCCCATTTTCTCTAAAGACAGCAAGGAGATCCTGGATACAGTAATCTCATTGGAGGATATGATCGCTGCGACAAAGGATCTAAGGCGACACACTTCACCTGGTTATGACGGCTTGACTCCAGAATTCTTCATACGTTTCAGGGATTTATTAATTCCTGACCTTTTGGAAGTCTTCAATTCGGCGGTTGAGACACATTCAGACTTTCCTTCTAGTTGGAGGAGGTCTGTTATGCGATTGATACCAAAGAAAGGAGATTTGCAGAGGATGGGGAACTGGAGGCCAGTAACCCTATGCAATGTTGACTACAAAATCGTCTGCAAAGCATTAGGGGCGATACTCCGCTCAGTGATTGCTTCGGTAATACACCCGGAACAGTCCTATTGTGTTCCTGGTCGTAGTATCTACGACAACATCGCGGTAGCCAAACATTTGTTTGCCTACCATGAACAGACAGGTACACAAATGGCCATGATTTCTCTTGACCAGCAAAAGGCTTTTGATAGCGTCTCGCACGAGTATCTCCTGACTGCTCTCGAGGCATTTGGGTTCCCGCCCAGGTGGCTCGATATCATCGGGAAACTGTATAGAGATTCAGCGATTTTGATTAAGCATCAAGGACAGGTTCTGGCTCCTATCTCGTTTCATCGAGGTATCAGACAGGGCTGTCCATTGTCAGGTATGCTTTATGATCTTTCGTTGGAGCCGCTACTGGTGAATCTTCGTCGAATGCTCGGACAATATTCAGTGCATCTACCATATACCAATGTGAGGCCTCTTATGTTGGCATATGCGGATGACCTTTCTATTTTCGTGACAAGAGATGAAGCTTTTCCGGTCGCTCGTGCTGTTTTCGAACAGTACGAACGTATAGCTAAAATCAACCTTAGCAAGAGTCAAGGCTTGTGGTGTGGAAGGTGGAGAGATCGTACAGATACTCCACTGAACATCCAATGGACTAATACTTGCCTGAAGTATTTAGGTGTGTATATCGGACGCGAGAGTAAATCAAATAATAGCCGCATCGCTCTTGAGAAACTCTCTAGAGCTGTTAACTCATGGCGTAGTCGACTGTTTCCACTATCCCTAATGGGAAGGTCAGTCGTGATAAACTATTTGATTACCTCGTCCATCGTTCATCTGCTAAAGTCTGAGACGTTTGATGAAGGCTTCGTAGGTCTTCTTCAAGCAAAAGCGATAGACGCCTTTTGGTGCGGAAGACGATGGGTTGCTGAAAGCACGCTCTGTCTGCCAGTCAAGATAGGTGGATTAGGTCTCACTAACTTGGTTGTGAAATCAAGGTGTCTCCAAGTGCGTGCATTCCAACGAGTGTTTTGCCAGAGAGACACCTTAATTTCTCAACTGTGGGTGAATGTACTGGGAGGGATCGGCATAGGGGAGTATTACTACCTGCTCTCTGTTCGACCACCCTATCCTCGTGACTGGCCACAGGATCTAATCTCAACGATTCAGACCTGGGGCAGAATCAGGCCAGCATTTCACCTTAAGTGGAATGCTCTGCGGTACACGCAATTCGCGTCGATTCCAATCAGGTTTAATCCTGAATTAATAGATTCAGTGTTCAGTAATGCTCGAGGTTTTGAAGCTGACACGCATACACTGACAGTTCTCGGAGATATTATTGATATCTCTGGAAACTGTCGAATAAACACGAACACTCCACAACTACACGACCTGGCGGCTTCAGCGCGGGAGAGATTTCGCCAACTTGGGACCAGTGACCCTGGCACTAAGTTGGAAGATGCTTTCGTTCTGGACAGACCGCCTCACACACCTTTCAGCACACTTACAACACGTGTGCTCCGTGACGTGCTTATGTCAATAAGACCTCCGGAGTACACAGGATACAACAGATGGCGAACACACCTCGGGGTGAATATGGGCGTGATGGGAGGGATAACTTGCAGAGTAGTCTACAGTTATCCTTCTAGTTACAAAGATGCTGATGTAGCATTCAAATTGCTGCATCACAGTCTTATGCATCCTAATCAGTTGTCACATATCGACCGGCGGGTTCAGAGGATCTGCACAGTTTGTTCTGGTGAAGGCACCTTGTTTCATAGGTTCTTCACTTGTCCAGCTTTGCAGAGTCTGATGGAACTGGTGCGCGATATGTGTCAGTTGATCCACCCGAATTTCGGCATTACTAGGACATCGTTTCTATGGGGACCAAAGGTTTGTAGTCGGGTGAATTGTTTGATTAGCTTTGTGTTGACACTGGCCAAATCTACAATTCACTTGTACTACATGAGAGCCGGAGATGGGAATCAGAACACTGACCCACAACACCACGCACAAGCACTTAAGCGCCACTTCGTTGACAGATTGAAGAGACGTTTACGTCTCGAATATCTGGCAACGAACGCAGACACATTCAACTGCACATGGCAGCCACTATCGTCAGTGCAGGACGGCGCTCTTGTCCTTCGCTGGTGATATCAGGCCACAGCATTTGCAACTCTAGTCCACGGGGCTTCTCCTCGCTTTGGAACCGTTGCAAGTGCTGTGGGAAGGATAAGCGCTCCGTTAGAGATGCTCAGCTGGAGGGATGATGAGGGCAGTTTTAGAGGTCTATGATACTACAGGCTGCCCTCGCGGGACTCTATAACGGTATCGCGTAAATTTTTTCGTTCGTTCGGCTATTAAGTTTTTAATTCGGTTTCGGTCTCGGTGCTAAATTGCAAAAATTTTTTGTTTAAATTCGCTCGTTTAGGAAAATTTTTATTAGTTTATTTTGGAAATTGGGAACTCATTGGAACTGCCACTTACCTAATTGTCAAAATTGGGACTGGTTCAAAATTGTTTGGTTAAACTTTAGATCTTTTTCAAAATTCTTGTGACCGTTTTTAGACTCTTTTGAGCATTTTATCTTGTTTGTTTTCCTTTTTGTGTGTCATTTTTATTGTATTACTTGTTTTAATTGTCCCTTTTGACTGTTTGTAAGTTAGTTTAGCTAGTGTCTTTTTTACAATTTTGTGCCTTTTGCCAATTAGTTTTAAGGAATTTTTAAAAGAGCCAGAGAGCCAAAAATTAAAGAGACTTATTTACATAAAAAAAAAAAAAAATATTTTTGCCGCAATGACCGGACGCGTCAATTTGAGCTCCGAGAAATTGAAAGAAATACCCGACAAAAAGTGTAATAACGTGATAAAAACGTGAGTAAGAGTGACCTCAGTGGTACCTGTGCAAAACATTTTGTAATTGTGGAAAATATTTCCTGAAAGACTATAAAAAAATCAAATTAAATTGTGAAAGAGACTCTGACATTTAGAATTTAATTCTATTTAAAATATTTTCGTTAGTTGCCATGACAACATGGCAACAGTATAAAATTTCTGTACTTCCTGGAAATAAAAATATGTCAGAACAGTGAAATTAAGAATTAATTAAAAATAAAACTTTAATTTAGAACAAAAAATATATATACATATAGGTACATATATATATTATATATATAAATATAAAAATATTTTTTAAATTGGTGACTGCTCTGCCGTACTCAAAATGAGTACGAGCAGCAGTGATCCTGGGGGGACAGATGATCCCCTCAAACTGAATGGAAGGAGGAAGAAGAATACGAAGAGTTCTTCTTCTTCTTCCGAAAAAATCCGACAAGGGCCCACAGAAAAGGCCGTCAAGGGCCCCTATGAAAAGGCCAAGACAGTACAGCCAACTTCGTCCGAGAAGTCTGGAACTAAGACCGCGACTGTTTTCCAAGAAATTCCTGGAACATCAGCTAATACAACAGCTACCGGATCGGAAGCTATAACGAAGATGTCGCAAGTAGCACAGCAACCAAAGCTTTCAGATGTTGTCAAGGAGGCCTCGGCTGAAGCGCCAAAGCCAAGCGGAGTTATAATGAGGCCACCGCTCTCTTCATCGAGAACAAATGCCTCGAAGAAGACACCAGCAGCAATAGCAGCACCACGATCCCCAGCAGTAGAGTCAGGGATCTCTTATGCCCAGGTAAGTGGCAGTTTCAATAAGGGTTCAGCCTTAGAAATTTTAGGTAAGGGTATCACTCCTCGTCCAGCCCCATTGGACGCAGGTAAGCCTCGGCCTAAGACCGGTGCGGGTCTTCAGGCTTTTTTCGACGGGAGGTGGCAGGATGAGAGCTACGGTATGCAGCTCGAGCACATCAATAGATGTCCTCAGAGCGCATACCTGAAAGCGATCTTCCAGGTCATCTCCCGTGAGCAGCTATTTTCCATGGGGATATTAGCTGGGGGAATGGTTGAGGTGTACACCACGACCCTCGAGAGTGCTACCAAGCTTTTGCTTGAGGGCATCGTGGTGGATGGTAGACACCTTGTGCCGTTCCCACTCAGGGAAAAGCCCACAAGGGTTGTTTTCACGGGTCCCTATGCGAGCGAGCCATGAAGACCTCCTAAATTTCTTAGGAAGATTTGGGAAGGTTCATGGCAACGTTCGTGCCATTCCCTTAAAAATTGGGGACGAGGGTCTCGGGCGGGGTATTTTCGGTACCAGCCGGGAAGCGTCCATTACTTTAAATAAGGGATGTACGCTTCTAAAAGGCTTTTACCTGAGCATATCCGGCTCAAGGCACTGGATAGACGTGGGCACCGAAGCGAAATGCCATGCTTGCCATTTGGTAGGGCATTTTATTGCTGACTGCCCCAAGAGAAGCGGGAAGAAGGCTGAACCGAGGGTTCCCTCGAAGGAAACCACTACTACACTAGTGGCTCTGGAGAAGGAATCTTCAGCCAGCACTCAGCCTGCTATCTTGGAGCAGCCAGTGGTGAAGGTGCCTGAAGTTGTCTTAGAGGCAAAAATTATTACGGCTGTAAACGGCGCCACGTCGGCACGTGAAAGCATGGCTACTTCTGACGAGGAGTCGATTAGCCATGTAGGCAGAAAAAGGAGGACGAGGAGGAAGACGAGGGTGGACCGGGTGATGCTGCCTCCTCCAGAGCCAGCAAAGCCAGTCGCATCAAAACGGCCCCACTCGGAGGAGGACGATAGTGGTGCTCGCGGCTCGAAGGTTGTTGTGAGAGACACGGAAGTGTCTCCCGAGCAGCTTTCGGACTGCGATATGACCGGTTTTGATGAGACTGGTCTCTCGAGGTTCAGTGGCTACGAGTCGTGTGGTAGCACCTTTTCGACTGGTAGCCAATTCGAGGTCTCGAAGGGGAAGGAAACCCTTCCTACGGAGAAGATCTCCAAGATCCTTGCCCGGCTCCTGTACAAGAAGAATTCAGGTAAAATCTGGAGTATTCTTGTGGAGGAGCTGGGGAGGCCGGAGTTGCTACTTCCCCAACTTCTACTCCTACAAGAGGAGTGCAAGAAGAAGGGGAATTACAACGGCATATCTCGGCTAGATCGACTCCATAGGAGGGTGGAGGAGCTGATTCAGGAGCATTGCTTGGCCGATTCTCCTCGTCAGTAGATGTCGCACATTCATCGTTTGAGCTTTTCATCTCTTTGAATGTGCAAGATAGGTTCTATCAACACCGGGGGTTTAAGTGCACATAGAAGGTTACACAGCACTATCGAACATGTCAAAATGTTCGATATAGACATCGCGCTTCTACAGGAGACGAATTTTACACAAGACACATATACACAACTTGAGCGTTATGCTTATCTACATACTGGCTATGCAATGTTTGCCACACCTGCGCCTCGTCGAGGCTCAGGGGTGGCAATCATTGTATCCAACAAATTCACACTATCGTCTCCTGTCTATACAGATATCTTACAGGCTTCGCTTCTTCCTTGGACTTTGTCGTTCAAGACAAACATATCAAGGTAGTAAACGTGTACCTTCCTCATGACCAGGACATTACAAGACAAGTTCTTGATAGTGTTCAATCCTGTCTGGTGAATTTTAGTGGCGAAACTATCCTCGGAGGTGATTTCAACTGCACGCTGAATCCCTCAATGGATCGGCATTCCGGGGCTGAGTTCAACTCCGTCAATGCTACTCGGTTGAGGAATTTTGTCCGTGTTTTCAGACTCGTGGATATCTATCGTTGGATGCATCCTACGACTAGATCATACACGAGGGTCTCGCGAAATATCCATGGAAGTCTCGCAGGCTCCAGAATCGATAGACTTTACGTCTCACCTGGAATACTAGAACATTTCGTTGATGTCACTCATGAAGTGTGTTCCGTTAGCGATCACCTTCTTGTAGTGGCAACCAGCACTCTAGTTGAAAGAAGAACTGCATACTGGATATTCAACAACTATTTGTTGAATTCCGAGCAGTTCATCAATGAATTCACTGAATTCTGGCACGATTGGCAAGAGAGGAAAGGTGACTTTCCTCTTCTTAGTCAATGGTGGGATGTTGGTAAGCTCCAAATTCGATCTTTTATCGAAGCGAATTTCAATCGAAGTGGGTATCAAGCTTCTAGCTTGTCGGCCGAAGTATCTCGGGTGGCAGCTCTTCTCCCAACTCAGCCGGAGTTGATTCTTTATTTTAACAGAATAAAGGAACGCTTGGCAACACAAACTTACAAGCACAGCTTGGAGTTTGTGCTGCGCAGCCAATCACGCTGGCTGAGGGAAGGCGATTCTCCAACCGAGTACTTCTTTCAGGCAACTAGACGACGTACTGCTTCTTGTGAAGTCGAATCGATAGTTGATGAATCTGGACAAGTCCTCAACGGACAACAGCTATCAGAATTTATTCGAGACTATTACAGTAGTCTCTACTCTGAATCGACGTCGACAACATCCTCAACCACTCATGAATTTCTTGAGAATATTCCCATATTCTCTGAAGACAGCAAGGAGATCCTGGATACAGTAATCTCATTGGAGGATATGATCGCTGCGACAAAGGATCTAAGGCGACACACTTCACCTGGTTATGACGGCTTGACTCCAGAATTCTTTATACGTTTCAGGGATTTATTAATTCCTGACCTTTTGGAAGTCTTCAATTCGGCGGTTGAGACACATTCAGACTTTCCTTCTAGTTGGAGGAGGTCTGTTATGCGATTGATACCAAAGAAAGGAGATTTGCAGAGGATGGGGAACTGGAGGCCAGTAACCCTATGCAATGTTGACTACAAAATCGTCTGCAAAGCATTAGGGGCGATACTCCGCTCAGTGATTGCTTCGGTAATACACCCGGAACAGTCCTATTGTGTTCCTGGTCGTAGTATCTACGACAACATCGCGGTAGCCAAACATTTGTTTGCCTACCATGAACAGACAGGTACACAAATGGCCATGATTTCTCTTGACCAGCAAAAGGCTTTTGATAGCGTCTCGCACGAGTATCTCCTGACTGCTCTCGAGGCATTTGGGTTCCCGCCCAGGTGGCTCGATATCATCGGGAAACTGTATAGAGATTCAGCGATTTTGATTAAGCATCAAGGACAGGTTCTGGCTCCTATCTCGTTTCATCGAGGTATCAGACAGGGCTGTCCATTGTCAGGTATGCTTTATGATCTTTCGTTGGAGCCGCTACTGGTGAATCTTCGTCGAATGCTCGGACAATATTCAGTGCATCTACCATATACCAATGTGAGGCCTCTTATGTTGGCATATGCGGATGACCTTTCTATTTTCGTGACAAGAGATGAAGCTTTTCCGGTCGCTCGTGCTGTTTTCGAACAGTACGAACGTATAGCGGGCGCTAAAATCAACCTTAGCAAGAGTCAAGGCTTGTGGTGTGGAAGGTGGAGAGATCGTACAGATACTCCACTGAACATCCAATGGACTAATACTTGCCTGAAGTATTTAGGTGTGTATATCGGACGCGAGAGTAAATCAAATAATAGCCGCATCGCTCTTGAGAAACTCTCTAGAGCTGTTAACTCATGGCGTAGTCGACTGTTTCCACTATCCCTAATGGGAAGGTCAGTCGTGATAAACTATTTGATTACCTCGTCCATCGTTCATCTGCTAAAGTCTGAGACGTTTGATGAAGGCTTCGTAGGTCTTCTTCAAGCAAAAGCGATAGACGCCTTTTGGTGCGGAAGACGATGGGTTGCTGAAAGCACGCTCTGTCTGCCAGTCAAGATAGGTGGATTAGGTCTCACTAACTTGGTTGTGAAATCAAGGTGTCTCCAAGTGCGTGCATTCCAACGAGTGTTTTGCCAGAGAGACACCTTAATTTCTCAACTGTGGGTGAATGTACTGGGAGGGATCGGCATAGGGGAGTATTACTACCTGCTCTCTGTTCGACCACCCTATCCTCGTGACTGGCCACAGGATCTAATCTCAACGATTCAGACCTGGGGCAGAATCAGGCCAGCATTTCACCTTAAGTGGAATGCTATGCGGTACACGCAATTCGCGTCGATTCCAATCAGGTTTAATCCTGAATTAATAGATTCAGTTCTCGGAGATATTATTGATATCTCTGGAAACTGTCGAATAAACACGAACACTCCACAACTACACGACCTGGCGGCTTCAGCGCGGGAGAGATTTCGCCAACTTGGGACCAGTGACCCTGGCACTAAGTTGGAAGATGCTTTCGTTCTGGACAGACCGCCTCACACACCTTTCAGCACACTTACAACACGTGTGCTCCGTGACGTGCTTATGTCAATAAGACCTCCGGAGTACACAGGATACAACAGATGGCGAACACACCTCGGGGTGAATATGGGCGTGATGGGAGGGATAACTTGCAGAGTAGTCTACAGTTATCCTTCTAGTTACAAAGATGCTGATGTAGCATTCAAATTGCTGCATCACAGTCTTATGCATCCTAATCAGTTGTCACATATCGACCGGCGGGTTCAGAGGATCTGCACAGTTTGTTCTGGTGAAGGCACCTTGTTTCATAGGTTCTTCACTTGTCCAGCTTTGCAGAGTCTGATGGAACTGGTGCGCGATATGTGTCAGTTGATCCACCCGAATTTCGGCATTACTAGGACATCGTTTCTATGGGGACCAAAGGTTTGTAGTCGGGTGAATTGTTTGATTAGCTTTGTGTTGACACTGGCCAAATCTACAATTCACTTGTACTACATGAGAGCCGGAGATGGGAATCAGAACACTGACCCACAACACCACGCACAAGCACTTAAGCGCCACTTCGTTGACAGATTGAAGAGACGTTTACGTCTCGAATATCTGGCAACGAACGCAGACACATTCAACTGCACATGGCAGCCACTATCGTCAGTGCAGGACGGCGCTCTTGTCCTTCGCTGGTGATATCAGGCCACAGCATTTGCAACTCTAGTCCACGCGGCTTCTCCTCGCTTTGGAACCGTTGCAAGTGCTGTGGGAAGGATAAGCGCTCCGTTAGAGATGCTCAGCTGGAGGGATGATGAGGGCAGTTTTAGAGGTCTATGATACTACAGGCTGCCCTCGCGGGACTCTATAACGGTATCGCGTAAATTTTTTCGTTCGTTCGGCTATTAAGTTTTTAATTCGGTTTCGGTCTCGGTGCTAAATTGCAAAAATTTTTTGTTTAAATTCGCTCGTTTAGGAAAATTTTTATTAGTTTATTTTGGAAATTGGGAACTCATTGGAACTGCCACTTACCTAATTGTCAAAATTGGGACTGGTTCAAAATTGTTTGGTTAAACTTTAGATCTTTTTCAAAATTCTTGTGACCGTTTTTAGACTCTTTTGAGCATTTTATCTTGTTTGTTTTCCTTTTTGTGTGTCATTTTTATTGTATTACTTGTTTTAATTGTCCCTTTTGACTGTTTGTAAGTTAGTTTAGCTAGTGTCTTTTTTACAATTTTGTGCCTTTTGCCAATTAGTTTTAAGGAATTTTTAAAAGAGCCAGAGAGCCAAAAATTAAAGAGACTTATTTACATAAAAAAAAAAAAAAATTATTTTTGCCGCAATGACCGGACGCGTCAATTTGAGCTCCGAGAAATTGAAAGAAATACCCGACGAAAAGTGTAATAACGTGATAAAAACGTGAGTAAGAGTGACCTCAGTGGTACCTGTGCAAAACATTTTGTAATTGTGGAAAATATTTCCTGAAAGACTATAAAAAAATCAAATTAAATTGTGAAAGAGACTCTGACATTTAGAATTTAATTCTATTTAAAATATTTTCGTTAGTTGCCATGACAACATGGCAACAGTATAAAATTTCTGTACTTCCTGGAAATAAAAATATGTCAGAACAGTGAAATTAAGAATTAATTAAAAATAAAACTTTAATTTAGAACAAAAAATATATATACATATAGGTACATATATATATTATATATATAAATATAAAAATATTTTTTAAATTGGTGACTGCTCTGCCGTACTCAAAATGAGTACGAGCAGCAGTGATCCTGGGGGGACAGATGATCCCCTCAAACTGAATGGAAGGAGGAAGAAGAATACGAAGAGTTCTTCTTCTTCTTCTTCCGAAAAAATCCGACAAGGGCCCACAGAAAAGGCCGTCAAGGGCCCCTATGAAAAGGCCAAGACAGTACAGCCAACTTCGTCCGAGAAGTCTGGAACTAAGACCGCGACTGTTTTCCAAGAAATTCCTGGAACATCAGCTAATACAACAGCTACCGGATCGGAAGCTATAACGAAGATGTCGCAAGTAGCACAGCAACCAAAGCTTTCAGATGTTGTCAAGGAGGCCTCGGCTGAAGCGCCAAAGCCAAGCGGAGTTATAATGAGGCCACCGCTCTCTTCATCGAGAACAAATGCCTCGAAGAAGACACCAGCAGCAATAGCAGCACCACGATCCCCAGCAGTAGAGTCAGGGATCTCTTATGCCCAGGTAAGTGGCAGTTTCAATAAGGGTTCAGCCTTAGAAATTTTAGGTAAGGGTATCACTCCTCGTCCAGCCCCATTGGACGCAGGTAAGCCTCGGCCTAAGACCGGTGCGGGTCTTCAGGCTTTTTTCGACGGGAGGTGGCAGGATGAGAGCTACGGTATGCAGCTCGAGCACATCAATAGATGTCCTCAGAGCGCATACCTGAAAGCGATCTTCCAGGTCATCTCCCGTGAGCAGCTATTTTCCATGGGGATATTAGCTGGGGGAATGGTTGAGGTGTACACCACGACCCTCGAGAGTGCTACCAAGCTTTTGCTTGAGGGCATCGTGGTGGATGGTAGACACCTTGTGCCGTTCCCACTCAGGGAAAAGCCCACAAGGGTTGTTTTCACGGGTCCCTATGCGAGCGAGCCATGAAGACCTCCTAAATTTCTTAGGAAGATTTGGGAAGGTTCATGGCAACGTTCGTGCCATTCCCTTAAAAATTGGGGACGAGGGTCTCGGGCGGGGTATTTTCGGTACCAGCCGGGAAGCGTCCATTACTTTAAATAAGGGATGTACGCTTCTAAAAGGCTTTTACCTGAGCATATCCGGCTCAAGGCACTGGATAGACGTGGGCACCGAAGCGAAATGCCATGCTTGCCATTTGGTAGGGCATTTTATTGCTGACTGCCCCAAGAGAAGCGGGAAGAAGGCTGAACCGAGGGTTCCCTCGAAGGAAACCACTACTACACTAGTGGCTCTGGAGAAGGAATCTTCAGCCAGCACTCAGCCTGCTATCTTGGAGCAGCCAGTGGTGAAGGTGCCTGAAGTTGTCTTAGAGGCAAAAATTATTACGGCTGTAAACGGCGCCACGTCGGCACGTGAAAGCATGGCTACTTCTGACGAGGAGTCGATTAGCCATGTAGGCAGAAAAAGGAGGACGAGGAGGAAGACGAGGGTGGACCGGGTGATGCTGCCTCCTCCAGAGCCAGCAAAGCCAGTCGCATCAAAACGGCCCCACTCGGAGGAGGACGATAGTGGTGCTCGCGGCTCGAAGGTTGTTGTGAGAGACACGGAAGTGTCTCCCGAGCAGCTTTCGGACTGCGATATGACCGGTTTTGATGAGACTGGTCTCTCGAGGTTCAGTGGCTACGAGTCGTGTGGTAGCACCTTTTCGACTGGTAGCCAATTCGAGGTCTCGAAGGGGAAGGAAACCCTTCCTACGGAGAAGATCTCCAAGATCCTTGCCCGGCTCCTGTACAAGAAGAATTCAGGTAAAATCTGGAGTATTCTTGTGGAGGAGCTGGGGAGGCCGGAGTTGCTACTTCCCCAACTTCTACTCCTACAAGAGGAGTGCAAGAAGAAGGGGAATTACAACGGCATATCTCGGCTAGATCGACTCCATAGGAGGGTGGAGGAGCTGATTCAGGAGCATTGCTTGGCCGATTCTCCTCGTCAGTAGATGTCGCACATTCATCGTTTGAGCTTTTCATCTCTTTGAATGTGCAAGATAGGTTCTATCAACACCGGGGGTTTAAGTGCACATAGAAGGTTACACAGCACTATCGAACATGTCAAAATGTTCGATATAGACATCGCGCTTCTACAGGAGACGAATTTTACACAAGACACATATACACAACTTGAGCGTTATGCTTATCTACATACTGGCTATGCAATGTTTGCCACACCTGCGCCTCGTCGAGGCTCAGGGGTGGCAATCATTGTATCCAACAAATTCACACTATCGTCTCCTGTCTATACAGATATCTTACAGGCTTCGCTTTTTCCTTGGACTTTGTCGTTCAAGACAAACATATCAAGGTAGTAAACGTGTACCTTCCTCATGACCAGGACATTACAAGACAAGTTCTTGATAGTGTTCAATCCTGTCTGGTGAATTTTAGTGGCGAAACTATCCTCGGAGGTGATTTCAACTGCACGCTGAATCCCTCAATGGATCGGCATTCCGGGGCTGAGTTCAACTCCGTCAATGCTACTCGGTTGAGGAATTTTGTCCGTGTTTTCAGACTCGTGGATATCTATCGTTGGATGCATCCTACGACTAGATCATACACGAGGGTCTCGCGAAATATCCATGGAAGTCTCGCAGGCTCCAGAATCGATAGACTTTACGTCTCACCTGGAATACTAGAACATTTCGTTGATGTCACTCATGAAGTGTGTTCCGTTAGCGATCACCTTCTTGTAGTGGCAACCAGCACTCTAGTTGAAAGAAGAACTGCATACTGGATATTCAACAACTATTTGTTGAATTCCGAGCAGTTCATCAATGAATTCACTGAATTCTGGCACGATTGGCAAGAGAGGAAAGGTGACTTTCCTCTTCTTAGTCAATGGTGGGATGTTGGTAAGCTCCAAATTCGATCTTTTATCGAAGCGAATTTCAATCGAAGTGGGTATCAAGCTTCTAGCTTGTCGGCCGAAGTATCTCGGGTGGCAGCTCTTCTCCCAGAATAAAGGAACGCTTGGCAACACAAACTTACAAGCACAGCTTGGAGTTTGTGCTGCGCAGCCAATCACGCTGGCTGAGGGAAGGCGATTCTCCAACCGAGTACTTCTTTCAGGCAACTAGACGACGTACTGCTTCTTGTGAAGTCGAATCGATAGTTGATGAATCTGGACAAGTCCTCAACGGACAACAGCTATCAGAATTTATTCGAGACTATTACAGTAGTCTCTACTCTGAATCGACGTCGACAACATCCTCAACCACTCATGAATTTCTTGAGAATATTCCCATTTTCTCTGAAGACAGCAAGGAGATCCTGGATACAGTAATCTCATTGGAGGATATGATCGCTGCGACAAAGGATCTAAGGCGACACACTTCACCTGGTTATGACGGCTTGACTCCAGAATTCTTTATACGTTTCAGGGATTTATTAATTCCTGACCTTTTGGAAGTCTTCAATTCGGCGGTTGAGACACATTCAGACTTTCCTTCTAGTTGGAGGAGGTCTGTTATGCGATTGATTCCAAAGAAAGGAGATTTGCAGAGGATGGGGAACTGGAGGCCAGTAACCCTATGCAATGTTGACTACAAAATCGTCTGCAAAGCATTAGGGGCGATACTCCGCTCAGTGATTGCTTCGGTAATACACCCGGAACAGTCCTATTGTGTTCCTGGTCGTAGTATCTACGACAACATCGCGGTAGCCAAACATTTGTTTGCCTACCATGAACAGACAGGTACACAAATGGCCATGATTTCTCTTGACCAGCAAAAGGCTTTTGATAGCGTCTCGCACGAGTATCTCCTGACTGCTCTCGAGGCATTTGGGTTCCCGCCCAGGTGGCTCGATATCATCGGGAAACTGTATAGAGATTCAGCGATTTTGATTAAGCATCAAGGACAGGTTCTGGCTCCTATCTCGTTTCATCGAGGTATCAGACAGGGCTGTCCATTGTCAGGTATGCTTTATGATCTTTCGTTGGAGCCGCTACTGGTGAATCTTCGTCGAATGCTCGGACAATATTCAGTGCATCTACCATATACCAATGTGAGGCCTCTTATGTTGGCATATGCGGATGACCTTTCTATTTTCGTGACAAGAGATGAAGCTTTTCCGGTCGCTCGTGCTGTTTTCGAACAGTACGAACGTATAGCGGGCGCTAAAATCAACCTTAGCAAGAGTCAAGGCTTGTGGTGTGGAAGGTGGAGAGATCGTACAGATACTCCACTGAACATCCAATGGACTAATACTTGCCTGAAGTATTTAGGTGTGTATATCGGACGCGAGAGTAAATCAAATAATAGCCGCATCGCTCTTGAGAAACTCTCTAGAGCTGTTAACTCATGGCGTAGTCGACTGTTTCCACTATCCCTAATGGGAAGGTCAGTCGTGATAAACTATTTGATTACCTCGTCCATCGTTCATCTGCTAAAGTCTGAGACGTTTGATGAAGGCTTCGTAGGTCTTCTTCAAGCAAAAGCGATAGACGCCTTTTGGTGCGGAAGACGATGGGTTGCTGAAAGCACGCTCTGTCTGCCAGTCAAGATAGGTGGATTAGGTCTCACTAACTTGGTTGTGAAATCAAGGTGTCTCCAAGTGCGTGCATTCCAACGAGTGTTTTGCCAGAGAGACACCTTAATTTCTCAACTGTGGGTGAATGTACTGGGAGGGATCGGCATAGGGGAGTATTACTACCTGCTCTCTGTTCGACCACCCTATCCTCGTGACTGGCCACAGGATCTAATCTCAACGATTCAGACCTGGGGCAGAATCAGGCCAGCATTTCACCTTAAGTGGAATGCTCTGCGGTACACGCAATTCGCGTCGATTCCAATCAGGTTTAATCCTGAATTAATAGATTCAGTGTTCAGTAATGCTCGAGGTTTTGAAGCTGACACGCATACACTGACAGTTCTCGGAGATATTATTGATATCTCTGGAAACTGTCGAATAAACACGAACACTCCACAACTACACGACCTGGCGGCTTCAGCGCGGGAGAGATTTCGCCAACTTGGGACCAGTGACCCTGGCACTAAGTTGGAAGATGCTTTCGTTCTGGACAGACCGCCTCACACACCTTTCAGCACACTTACAACACGTGTGCTCCGTGACGTGCTTATGTCAATAAGACCTCCGGAGTACACAGGATACAACAGATGGCGAACACACCTCGGGGTGAATATGGGCGTGATGGGAGGGATAACTTGCAGAGTAGTCTACAGTTATCCTTCTAGTTACAAAGATGCTGATGTAGCATTCAAATTGCTGCATCACAGTCTTATGCATCCTAATCAGTTGTCACATATCGACCGGCGGGTTCAGAGGATCTGCACAGTTTGTTCTGGTGAAGGCACCTTGTTTCATAGGTTCTTCACTTGTCCAGCTTTGCAGAGTCTGATGGAACTGGTGCGCGATATGTGTCAGTTGATCCACCCGAATTTCGGCATTACTAGGACATCGTTTCTATGGGGACCAAAGGTTTGTAGTCGGGTGAATTGTTTGATTAGCTTTGTGTTGACACTGGCCAAATCTACAATTCACTTGTACTACATGAGAGCCGGAGATGGGAATCAGAGCACTGACCCACAACACCACGCACAAGCACTTAAGCGCCACTTCGTTGACAGATTGAAGAGACGTTTACGTCTCGAATATCTGGCAACGAACGCAGACACATTCAACTGCACATGGCAGCCACTATCGTCAGTGCAGGACGGCGCTCTTGTCCTTCGCTGGTGATATCAGGCCACAGCATTTGCAACTCTAGTCCACGGGGCTTCTCCTCGCTTTGGAACCGTTGCAAGTGCTGTGGGAAGGATAAGCGCTCCGTTAGAGATGCTCAGCTGGAGGGATGATGAGGGCAGTTTTAGAGGTCTATGATACTACAGGCTGCCCTCGCGGGACTCTATAACGGTATCGCGTAAATTTTTTCGTTCGTTCGGCTATTAAGTTTTTAATTCGGTTTCGGTCTCGGTGCTAAATTGCAAAAATTTTTTGTTTAAATTCGCTCGTTTAGGAAAATTTTTATTAGTTTATTTTGGAAATTGGGAACTCATTGGAACTGCCACTTACCTAATTGTCAAAATTGGGACTGGTTCAAAATTGTTTGGTTAAACTTTAGATCTTTTTCAAAATTCTTGTGACCGTTTTTAGACTCTTTTGAGCATTTTATCTTGTTTGTTTTCCTTTTTGTGTGTCATTTTTATTGTATTACTTGTTTTAATTGTCCCTTTTGACTGTTTGTAAGTTAGTTTAGCTAGTGTCTTTTTTACAATTTTGTGCCTTTTGCCAATTAGTTTTAAGGAATTTTTAAAAGAGCCAGAGAGCCAAAAATTAAAGAGACTTATTTACATAAAAAAAAAAAAAATTATTTTTGCCGCAATGACCGGACGCGTCAATTTGAGCTCCGAGAAATTGAAAGAAATACCCGACAAAAAGTGTAATAACGTGATAAAAACGTGAGTAAGAGTGACCTCAGTGGTACCTGTGCAAAACATTTTGTAATTGTGGAAAATATTTCCTGAAAGACTATAAAAAAATCAAATTAAATTGTGAAAGAGACTCTGACATTTAGAATTTAATTCTATTTAAAATATTTTCGTTAGTTGCCATGACAACATGGCAACAGTATAAAATTTCTGTACTTCCTGGAAATAAAAATATGTCAGAACAGTGAAATTAAGAATTAATTAAAAATAAAACTTTAATTTAGAACAAAAAATATATATACATATAGGTACATATATATATTATATATATAAATATAAAAATATTTTTTAAATTGGTGACTGCTCTGCCGTACTCAAAATGAGTACGAGCAGCAGTGATCCTGGGGGGACAGATGATCCCCTCAAACTGAATGGAAGGAGGAAGAAGAATACGAAGAGTTCTTCTTCTTCTTCTTCTTCTTCCGAAATAATCCGACAAGGGCCCACAGAAAAGGCCGTCAAGGGCCCCTATGAAAAGGCCAAGACAGTACAGCCAACTTCGTCCGAGAAGTCTGGAACTAAGACCGCGACTGTTTTCCAAGAAATTCCTGGAACATCAGCTAATACAACAGCTACCGGATCGGAAGCTATAACGAAGATGTCGCAAGTAGCACAGCAACCAAAGCTTTCAGATGTTGTCAAGGAGGCCTCGGCTGAAGCGCCAAAGCCAAGCGGAGTTATAATGAGGCCACCGCTCTCTTCATCGAGAACAAATGCCTCGAAGAAGACACCAGCAGCAATAGCAGCACCACGATCCCCAGCAGTAGAGTCAGGGATCTCTTATGCCCAGGTAAGTGGCAGTTTCAATAAGGGTTCAGCCTTAGAAATTTTAGGTAAGGGTATCACTCCTCGTCCAGCCCCATTGGACGCAGGTAAGCCTCGGCCTAAGACCGGTGCAGGTCTTCAGGCCTTTTTCGACGGGAGGTGGCAGGATGAGAGCTACGGTATGCAGCTCGAGCACATCAATAGATGTCCTCAGAGCGCATACCTGAAAGCGATCTTCCAGGTCATCTCCCGTGAGCAGCTATTTTCCATGGGGATATTAGCTGGGGGAATGGTTGAGGTGTACACCACGACCCTCGAGAGTGCTACCAAGCTTTTGCTTGAGGGCATCGTGGTGGATGGTAGACACCTTGTGCCGTTCCCACTCAGGGAAAAGCCCACAAGGGTTGTTTTCACGGGTCCCTATGAGAGCGAGCCATGAAGACATCCTAAATTTCTTAGGAAGATTTGGGAAGGTTCATGGCAACGTTCGTGCCATTCCCTTAAAAATTGGGGACGAGGGTCTCGGGCGGGGTATTTTCGGTACCAGCCGGGAAGCGTCCATTACTTTAAATAAGGGATGTACGCTTCTAAAAGGCTTTTACCTGAGCATATCCGGCTCAAGGCACTGGATAGACGTGGGCACCGAAGCGAAATGCCATGCTTGCCATTTGGTAGGGCATTTTATTGCTGACTGCCCCAAGAGAAGCGGGAAGAAGGCTGAACCGAGGGTTCCCTCGAAGGAAACCACTACTACACTAGTGGCTCTGGAGAAGGAATCTTCAGCCAGCACTCAGCCTGCTATCTTGGAGCAGCCAGTGGTGAAGGTGCCTGAAGTTGTCTTAGAGGCAAAAATTATTACGGCTGTAAACGGCGCCACGTCGGCACGTGAAAGCATGGCTACTTCTGACGAGGAGTCGATTAGCCATGTAGGCAGAAAAAGGAGGACGAGGAGGAAGACGAGGGTGGACCGGGTGATGCTGCCTCCTCCAGAGCCAGCAAAGCCAGTCGCATCAAAACGGCCCCACTCGGAGGAGGACGATAGTGGTGCTCGCGGCTCGAAGGTTGTTGTGAGAGACACGGAAGTGTCTCCCGAGCAGCTTTCGGACTGCGATATGACCGGTTTTGATGAGACTGGTCTCTCGAGGTTCAGTGGCTACGAGTCGTGTGGTAGCACCTTTTCGACTGGTAGCCAATTCGAGGTCTCGAAGGGGAAGGAAACCCTTCCTACGGAGAAGATCTCCAAGATCCTTGCCCGGCTCCTGTACAAGAAGAATTCAGGTAAAATCTGGAGTATTCTTGTGGAGGAGCTGGGGAGGCCGGAGTTGCTACTTCCCCAACTTCTACTCCTACAAGAGGAGTGCAAGAAGAAGGGGAATTACAACGGCATATCTCGGCTAGATCGACTCCATAGGAGGGTGGAGGAGCTGATTCAGGAGCATTGCTTGGCCGATTCTCCTCGTCAGTAGATGTCGCACATTCATCGTTTGAGCTTTTCATCTCTTTGAATGTGCAACATAGGTTCTGTCAACACCGGGGGTTTAAGTGCACATACAAGGTTACACAGCACTATCGAACATGTCAAAATGTGTGATATAGACATCGCGCTTCTACAGGAGACGAATTTTACACAAGACACATATACACAACTTGAGCGTTATGCTTATCTACATACTGGCTATGCAATGTTTGCCACACCTGCGCCTCGTCGAGGCTCAGGGGTGGCAATCATTGTATCCAACAAATTCACACTATCGTCTCCTGTCTATACAGATATCTTACAGGCTTCGCTTCTTCCTTGGACTTTGTCGTTCAAGACAAACATATCAAGGTAGTAAACGTGTACCTTCCTCATGACCAGGACATTACAAGACAAGTTCTTGATAGTGTTCAATCCTGTCTGGTGAATTTTAGTGGCGAAACTATCCTCGGAGGTGATTTCAACTGCACGCTGAATCCCTCAATGGATCGGCATTCCGGGGCTGAGTTCAACTCCGTCAATGCTACTCGGTTGAGGAATTTTGTCCGTGTTTTCAGACTCGTGGATATCTATCGTTGGATGCATCCTACGACTAGATCATACACGAGGGTCTCGCGAAATATCCATGGAAGTCTCGCAGGCTCCAGAATCGATAGACTTTACGTCTCACCTGGAATACTAGAACATTTCGTTGATGTCACTCATGAAGTGTGTTCCGTTAGCGATCACCTTCTTGTAGTGGCAACCAGCACTCTAGTTGAAAGAAGAACTGCATACTGGATATTCAACAACTATTTGTTGAATTCCGAGCAGTTCATCAATGAATTCACTGAATTCTGGCACGATTGGCAAGAGAGGAAAGGTGACTTTCCTCTTCTTAGTCAATGGTGGGATGTTGGTAAGCTCCAAATTCGATCTTTTATCGAAGCGAATTTCAATCGAAGTGGGTATCAAGCTTCTAGCTTGTCGGCCGAAGTATCTCGGGTGGCAGCTCTTCTCCCAGAATAAAGGAACGCTTGGCAACACAAACTTACAAGCACAGCTTGGAGTTTGTGCTGCGCAGCCAATCACGCTGGCTGAGGGAAGGCGATTCTCCAACCGAGTACTTCTTTCAGGCAACTAGACGACGTACTGCTTCTTGTGAAGTCGAATCGATATTTGATGAATCTGGACAAGTCCTCAACGGACAACAGCTATCAGAATTTATTCGAGACTATTACAGTAGTCTCTACTCTGAATCGACGTCGACAACATCCTCAACCACTCATGAATTTCTTGAGAATATTCCCATTTTCTCTGAAGACAGCAAGGAGATCCTGGATACAGTAATCTCATTGGAGGATATGATCGCTGCGACAAAGGATCTAAGGCGACACACTTCACCTGGTTATGACGGCTTGACTCCAGAATTCTTTATACGTTTCAGGGATTTATTAATTCCTGACCTTTTGGAAGTCTTCAATTCGGCGGTTGAGACACATTCAGACTTTCCTTCTAGTTGGAGGAGGTCTGTTATGCGATTGATTCCAAAGAAAGGAGATTTGCAGAGGATGGGGAACTGGAGGCCAGTAACCCTATGCAATGTTGACTACAAAATCGTCTGCAAAGCATTAGGGGCGATACTCCGCTCAGTGATTGCTTCGGTAATACACCCGGAACAGTCCTATTGTGTTCCTGGTCGTAGTATCTACGACAACATCGCGGTAGCCAAACATTTGTTTGCCTACCATGAACAGACAGGTACACAAATGGCCATGATTTCTCTTGACCAGCAAAAGGCTTTTGATAGCGTCTCGCACGAGTATCTCCTGACTGCTCTCGAGGCATTTGGGTTCCCGCCCAGGTGGCTCGATATCATCGGGAAACTGTATAGAGATTCAGCGATTTTGATTAAGCATCAAGGACAGGTTCTGGCTCCTATCTCGTTTCATCGAGGTATCAGACAGGGCTGTCCATTGTCAGGTATGCTTTATGATCTTTCGTTGGAGCCGCTACTGGTGAATCTTCGTCGAATGCTCGGACAATATTCAGTGCATCTACCATATACCAATGTGAGGCCTCTTATGTTGGCATATGCGGATGACCTTTCTATTTTCGTGACAAGAGATGAAGCTTTTCCGGTCGCTCGTGCTGTTTTCGAACAGTACGAACGTATAGCGGGCGCTAAAATCAACCTTAGCAAGAGTCAAGGCTTGTGGTGTGGAAGGTGGAGAGATCGTACAGATACTCCACTGAACATCCAATGGACTAATACTTGCCTGAAGTATTTAGGTGTGTATATCGGACGCGAGAGTAAATCAAATAATAGCCGCATCGCTCTTGAGAAACTCTCTAGAGCTGTTAACTCATGGCGTAGTCGACTGTTTCCACTATCCCTAATGGGAAGGTCAGTCGTGATAAACTATTTGATTACCTCGTCCATCGTTCATCTGCTAAAGTCTGAGACGTTTGATGAAGGCTTCGTAGGTCTTCTTCAAGCAAAAGCGATAGACGCCTTTTGGTGCGGAAGACGATGGGTTGCTGAAAGCACGCTCTGTCTGCCAGTCAAGATAGGTGGATTAGGTCTCACTAACTTGGTTGTGAAATCAAGGTGTCTCCAAGTGCGTGCATTCCAACGAGTGTTTTGCCAGAGAGACACCTTAATTTCTCAACTGTGGGTGAATGTACTGGGAGGGATCGGCATAGGGGAGTATTACTACCTGCTCTCTGTTCGACCACCCTATCCTCGTGACTGGCCACAGGATCTAATCTCAACGATTCAGACCTGGGGCAGAATCAGGCCAGCATTTCACCTTAAGTGGAATGCTCTGCGGTACACGCAATTCGCGTCGATTCCAATCAGGTTTAATCCTGAATTAATAGATTCAGTGTTCAGTAATGCTCGAGGTTTTGAAGCTGACACGCATACACTGACAGTTCTCGGAGATATTATTGATATCTCTGGAAACTGTCGAATAAACACGAACACTCCACAACTACACGACCTGGCGGCTTCAGCGCGGGAGAGATTTCGCCAACTTGGGACCAGTGACCCTGGCACTAAGTTGGAAGATGCTTTCGTTCTGGACAGACCGCCTCACACACCTTTCAGCACACTTACAACACGTGTGCTCCGTGACGTGCTTATGTCAATAAGACCTCCGGAGTACACAGGATACAACAGATGGCGAACACACCTCGGGGTGAATATGGGCGTGATGGGAGGGATAACTTGCAGAGTAGTCTACAGTTATCCTTCTAGTTACAAAGATGCTGATGTAGCATTCAAATTGCTGCATCACAGTCTTATGCATCCTAATCAGTTGTCACATATCGACCGGCGGGTTCAGAGGATCTGCACAGTTTGTTCTGGTGAAGGCACCTTGTTTCATAGGTTCTTCACTTGTCCAGCTTTGCAGAGTCTGATGGAACTGGTGCGCGATATGTGTCAGTTGATCCACCCGAATTTCGGCATTACTAGGACATCGTTTCTATGGGGACCAAAGGTTTGTAGTCGGGTGAATTGTTTGATTAGCTTTGTGTTGACACTGGCCAAATCTACAATTCACTTGTACTACATGAGAGCCGGAGATGGGAATCAGAGCACTGACCCACAACACCACGCACAAGCACTTAAGCGCCACTTCGTTGACAGATTGAAGAGACGTTTACGTCTCGAATATCTGGCAACGAACGCAGACACATTCAACTGCACATGGCAGCCACTATCGTCAGTGCAGGACGGCGCTCTTGTCCTTCGCTGGTGATATCAGGCCACAGCATTTGCAACTCTAGTCCACGGGGCTTCTCCTCGCTTTGGAACCGTTGCAAGTGCTGTGGGAAGGATAAGCGCTCCGTTAGAGATGCTCAGCTGGAGGGATGATGAGGGCAGTTTTAGAGGTCTATGATACTACAGGCTGCCCTCGCGGGACTCTATAACGGTATCGCGTAAATTTTTTCGTTCGTTCGGCTATTAAGTTTTTAATTCGGTTTCGGTCTCGGTGCTAAATTGCAAAAATTTTTTGTTTAAATTCGCTCGTTTAGGAAAATTTTTATTAGTTTATTTTGGAAATTGGGAACTCATTGGAACTGCCACTTACCTAATTGTCAAAATTGGGACTGGTTCAAAATTGTTTGGTTAAACTTTAGATCTTTTTCAAAATTCTTGTGACCGTTTTTAGACTCTTTTGAGCATTTTATCTTGTTTGTTTTCCTTTTTGTGTGTCATTTTTATTGTATTACTTGTTTTAATTGTCCCTTTTGACTGTTTGTAAGTTAGTTTAGCTAGTGTCTTTTTTACAATTTTGTGCCTTTTGCCAATTAGTTTTAAGGAATTTTTAAAAGAGCCAGAGAGCCAAAAATTAAAGAGACTTATTTACATAAAAAAAAAAAAAAATTATTTTTGCCGCAATGACCGGACGCGTCAATTTGAGCTCCGAGAAATTGAAAGAAATACCCGACAAAAAGTGTAATAACGTGATAAAAACGTGAGTAAGAGTGACCTCAGTGGTACCTGTGCAAAACATTTTGTAATTGTGGAAAATATTTCCTGAAAGACTATAAAAAAATCAAATTAAATTGTGAAAGAGACTCTGACATTTAGAATTTAATTCTATTTAAAATATTTTCGTTAGTTGCCATGACAACATGGCAACAGTATAAAATTTCTGTACTTCCTGGAAATAAAAATATGTCAGAACAGTGAAATTAAGAATTAATTAAAAATAAAACTTTAATTTAGAACAAAAAATATATATACATATAGGTACATATATATATTATATATATAAATATAAAAATATTTTTTAAATTGGTGACTGCTCTGCCGTACTCAAAATGAGTACGAGCAGCAGTGATCCTGGGGGGACAGATGATCCCCTCAAACTGAATGGAAGGAGGAAGAAGAATACGAAGAGTTCTTCTTCTTCTTCTTCTTCCGAAATAATCCGACAAGGGCCCACAGAAAAGGCCGTCAAGGGCCCCTATGAAAAGGCCAAGACAGTACAGCCAACTTCGTCCGAGAAGTCTGGAACTAAGACCGCGACTGTTTTCCAAGAAATTCCTGGAACATCAGCTAATACAACAGCTACCGGATCGGAAGCTATAACGAAGATGTCGCAAGTAGCACAGCAACCAAAGCTTTCAGATGTTGTCAAGGAGGCCTCGGCTGAAGCGCCAAAGCCAAGCGGAGTTATAATGAGGCCACCGCTCTCTTCATCGAGAACAAATGCCTCGAAGAAGACACCAGCAGCAATAGCAGCACCACGATCCCCAGCAGTAGAGTCAGGGATCTCTTATGCCCAGGTAAGTGGCAGTTTCAATAAGGGTTCAGCCTTAGAAATTTTAGGTAAGGGTATCACTCCTCGTCCAGCCCCATTGGACGCAGGTAAGCCTCGGCCTAAGACCGGTGCGGGTCTTCAGGCCTTTTTCGACGGGAGGTGGCAGGATGAGAGCTACGGTATGCAGCTCGAGCACATCAATAGATGTCCTCAGAGCGCATACCTGAAAGCGATCTTCCAGGTCATCTCCCGTGAGCAGCTATTTTCCATGGGGATATTAGCTGGGGGAATGGTTGAGGTGTACACCACGACCCTCGAGAGTGCTACCAAGCTTTTGCTTGAGGGCATCGTGGTGGATGGTAGACACCTTGTGCCGTTCCCACTCAGGGAAAAGCCCACAAGGGTTGTTTTCACGGGTCCCTATGAGAGCGAGCCATGAAGACATCCTAAATTTCTTAGGAAGATTTGGGAAGGTTCATGGCAACGTTCGTGCCATTCCCTTAAAAATTGGGGACGAGGGTCTCGGGCGGGGTATTTTCGGTACCAGCCGGGAAGCGTCCATTACTTTAAATAAGGGATGTACGCTTCTAAAAGGCTTTTACCTGAGCATATCCGGCTCAAGGCACTGGATAGACGTGGGCACCGAAGCGAAATGCCATGCTTGCCATTTGGTAGGGCATTTTATTGCTGACTGCCCCAAGAGAAGCGGGAAGAAGGCTGAACCGAGGGTTCCCTCGAAGGAAACCACTACTACACTAGTGGCTCTGGAGAAGGAATCTTCAGCCAGCACTCAGCCTGCTATCTTGGAGCAGCCAGTGGTGAAGGTGCCTGAAGTTGTCTTAGAGGCAAAAATTATTACGGCTGTAAACGGCGCCACGTCGGCACGTGAAAGCATGGCTACTTCTGACGAGGAGTCGATTAGCCATGTAGGCAGAAAAAGGAGGACGAGGAGGAAGACGAGGGTGGACCGGGTGATGCTGCCTCCTCCAGAGCCAGCAAAGCCAGTCGCATCAAAACGGCCCCACTCGGAGGAGGACGATAGTGGTGCTCGCGGCTCGAAGGTTGTTGTGAGAGACACGGAAGTGTCTCCCGAGCAGCTTTCGGACTGCGATATGACCGGTTTTGATGAGACTGGTCTCTCGAGGTTCAGTGGCTACGAGTCGTGTGGTAGCACCTTTTCGACTGGTAGCCAATTCGAGGTCTCGAAGGGGAAGGAAACCCTTCCTACGGAGAAGATCTCCAAGATCCTTGCCCGGCTCCTGTACAAGAAGAATTCAGGTAAAATCTGGAGTATTCTTGTGGAGGAGCTGGGGAGGCCGGAGTTGCTACTTCCCCAACTTCTACTCCTACAAGAGGAGTGCAAGAAGAAGGGGAATTACAACGGCATATCTCGGCTAGATCGACTCCATAGGAGGGTGGAGGAGCTGATTCAGGAGCATTGCTTGGCCGATTCTCCTCGTCAGTAGATGTCGCACATTCATCGTTTGAGCTTTTCATCTCTTTGAATGTGCAAGATAGGTTCTATCAACACCGGGGGTTTAAGTGCACATACAAGGTTACACAGCACTATCGAACATGTCAAAATGTGTGATATAGACATCGCGCTTCTACAGGAGACGAATTTTACACAAGACACATATACACAACTTGAGCGTTATGCTTATCTACATACTGGCTATGCAATGTTTGCCACACCTGCGCCTCGTCGAGGCTCAGGGGTGGCAATCATTGTATCCAACAAATTCACACTATCGTCTCCTGTCTATACAGATATCTTACAGGCTTCGCTTCTTCCTTGGACTTTGTCGTTCAAGACAAACATATCAAGGTAGTAAACGTGTACCTTCCTCATGACCAGGACATTACAAGACAAGTTCTTGATAGTGTTCAATCCTGTCTGGTGAATTTTAGTGGCGAAACTATCCTCGGAGGTGATTTCAACTGCACGCTGAATCCCTCAATGGATCGGCATTCCGGGGCTGAGTTCAACTCCGTCAATGCTACTCGGTTGAGGAATTTTGTCCGTGTTTTCAGACTCGTGGATATCTATCGTTGGATGCATCCTACGACTAGATCATACACGAGGGTCTCGCGAAATATCCATGGAAGTCTCGCAGGCTCCAGAATCGATAGACTTTACGTCTCACCTGGAATACTAGAACATTTCGTTGATGTCACTCATGAAGTGTGTTCCGTTAGCGATCACCTTCTTGTAGTGGCAACCAGCACTCTAGTTGAAAGAAGAACTGCATACTGGATATTCAACAACTATTTGTTGAATTCCGAGCAGTTCATCAATGAATTCACTGAATTCTGGCACGATTGGCAAGAGAGGAAAGGTGACTTTCCTCTTCTTAGTCAATGGTGGGATGTTGGTAAGCTCCAAATTCGATCTTTTATCGAAGCGAATTTCAATCGAAGTGGGTATCAAGCTTCTAGCTTGTCGGCCAAAGTATCTCGGGTGGCAGCTCTTCTCCCAACTCAGCCGGAGTTGATTCTTTATTTTAACAGAATAAAGGAACGCTTGGCAACACAAACTTACAAGCACAGCTTGGAGTTTGTGCTGCGCAGCCAATCACGCTGGCTGAGGGAAGGCGATTCTCCAACCGAGTACTTCTTTCAGGCAACTAGACGACGTACTGCTTCTTGTGAAGTCGAATCGATAGTTGATGAATCTGGACAAGTCCTCAGCGGACAACAGCTATCAGAATTTATTCGAGACTATTACAGTAGTCTCTACTCTGAATCGACGTCGACAACATCCTCAACCACTCATGAATTTCTTGAGAATATTCCCATTTTCTCTGAAGACAGCAAGGAGATCCTGGATACAGTAATCTCATTGGAGGATATGATCGCTGCGACAAAGGATCTAAGGCGACACACTTCACCTGGTTATGACGGCTTGACTCCAGAATTCTTTATACGTTTCAGGGATTTATTAATTCCTGACCTTTTGGAAGTCTTCAATTCGGCGGTTGAGACACATTCAGACTTTCCTTCTAGTTGGAGGAGGTCTGTTATGCGATTGATTCCAAAGAAAGGAGATTTGCAGAGGATGGGGAACTGGAGGCCAGTAACCCTATGCAATGTTGACTACAAAATCGTCTGCAAAGCATTAGGGGCGATACTCCGCTCAGTGATTGCTTCGGTAATACACCCGGAACAGTCCTATTGTGTTCCTGGTCGTAGTATCTACGACAACATCGCGGTAGCCAAACATTTGTTTGCCTACCATGAACAGACAGGTACACAAATGGCCATGATTTCTCTTGACCAGCAAAAGGCTTTTGATAGCGTCTCGCACGAGTATCTCCTGACTGCTCTCGAGGCATTTGGGTTCCCGCCCAGGTGGCTCGATATCATCGGGAAACTGTATAGAGATTCAGCGATTTTGATTAAGCATCAAGGACAGGTTCTGGCTCCTATCTCGTTTCATCGAGGTATCAGACAGGGCTGTCCATTGTCAGGTATGCTTTATGATCTTTCGTTGGAGCCGCTACTGGTGAATCTTCGTCGAATGCTCGGACAATATTCAGTGCATCTACCATATACCAATGTGAGGCCTCTTATGTTGGCATATGCGGATGACCTTTCTATTTTCGTGACAGGAGATGAAGCTTTTCCGGTCGCTCGTGCTGTTTTCGAACAGTACGAACGTATAGCGGGCGCTAAAATCAACCTTAGCAAGAGTCAAGGCTTGTGGTGTGGAAGGTGGAGAGATCGTACAGATACTCCACTGAACATCCAATGGACTAATACTTGCCTGAAGTATTTAGGTGTGTATATCGGACGCGAGAGTAAATCAAATTATAGCCGCATCGCTCTTGAGAAACTCTCTAGAGCTGTTAACTCATGGCGTAGTCGACTGTTTCCACTATCCCTAATGGGAAGGTCAGTCGTGATAAACTATTTGATTACCTCGTCCATCGTTCATCTGCTAAAGTCTGAGACGTTTGATGAAGGCTTCGTAGGTCTTCTTCAAGCAAAAGCGATAGACGCCTTTTGGTGCGGAAGACGATGGGTTGCTGAAAGCACGCTCTGTCTGCCAGTCAAGATAGGTGGATTAGGTCTCACTAACTTGGTTGTGAAATCAAGGTGTCTCCAAGTGCGTGCATTCCAACGAGTGTTTTGCCAGAGAGACACCTTAATTTCTCAACTGTGGGTGAATGTACTGGGAGGGATCGGCATAGGGGAGTATTACTACCTGCTCTCTGTTCGACCACCCTATCCTCGTGACTGGCCACAGGATCTAATCTCAACGATTCAGACCTGGGGCAGAATCAGGCCAGCATTTCACCTTAAGTGGAATGCTCTGCGGTACACGCAATTCGCGTCGATTCCAATCAGGTTTAATCCTGAATTAATAGATTCAGTGTTCAGTAATGCTCGAGGTTTTGAAGCTGGCACGCATACACTGACAGTTCTCGGAGATATTATTGATATCTCTGGAAACTGTCGAATAAACACGAACACTCCACAACTACACGACCTGGCGGCTTCTGCGCGGGAGAGATTTCGCCAACTTGGGACCAGTGACCCTGGCACTAAGTTGAAAGATGCTTTCGTTCTGGACAGACCGCCCAACACACCTTTCAGCACACTTACAACACGTGTGCTCCGTGACGTGCTTATGTCAATAAGACCTCCGGAGTACACAGGATACAACAGATGGCGAACACACCTCGGGGTGAATATGGGCGTGATGGGAGGGATAACTTGCAGAGTAGTCTACAGTTATCCTTCTAGTTACAAAGATGCTGATGTAGCATTCAAATTGCTGCATCACAGTCTTATGCATCCTAATCAGTTGTCACATATCGACCGGCGGGCTCAGAGGATCTGCACAGTTTGTTCTGGTGAAGGCACCTTGTTTCACAGGTTCTTCACTTGTCCAGCTTTGCAGAGTCTAATGGAACTGGTGCGCGATATGTGTCAGTTGATCCACCCGAATTTCAGCATTACTAGGACATCGTTTCTATGGGGACCAAAGGTTTGTAGTCGGGTGAATTGTTTGATTAGCTTTGTGTTGACACTGGCCAAATCTACAATTCACTTGTACTACATGAGAGCCGGAGATGGGAATCAGAACACTGACCCACAACACCACGCACAAGCACTTGAGCGCCACTTCGTTGACAGATTGAAGAGACGTTTACGTCTTGAATATCTGGCAGTCACTATCGTCAGTGCAGGACGGCGCTCTTGTCTTTCGCTGGTGATATCAGGCCACAGCATTTGCAACTCTAGTCCACGGGGCTTCTCCTCGCTTTGGAACCGTTGCAAGTGCTGTGGGAAGGATAAGCGCTCCGTTAGAGATGCTAAGCTGGAGGGATGATGAGGGCAGTTTGTAGAGGTCTATGATACTACAGGCTGCCCTCGCGGGACTCTATAACGGTGTCGCGTAAATTTTTCGTTCGTTCGGTTTCTCTTTTTTCTAATTCGGTTTCGGTCTCGGTTCTAAAATACAAAATTTTTTTCGTGAAAATTCGTTCGTTTAGGGAATTCAATTTTGATTAGATTAATTTGGAAATTTGGAAATTCTTGGAACTGCCACTTGCCTGATTGTCAAAATTGGGACAAGTTAAAAATTTTTCTTTTTTTTTCACCTTTTAGGAGCTTTTCAAAATTTTTAGTGTCCGTTATACATGGTCTCATTTGTGCATTTAATGTTACTCCATTTAGTTATTTTAATTGTTAGTGTCTAGTTTGCTTTTATTGTCCCTATTGACTCTGTCATGTTTGTATTTTGAAAAAAATTATTATTAAGTTGAAAAAGTGTGCACGCAACTCGGAAGGTGATTTTAATAAAAAATTTAGAATTTCTTCTGCGTATCTAATGAATATATTTTCTTTGGTAAAATAGTTTTTATCAGTAATAACCCTATATGATTAATTTAAAATCATGTATTTCGACGAATCCGCTATTTTATTTGTTTTCAGTTCTCTCTCTCTCTACTTGCTGCTTAGACCGAAGGAGTCAGAAATATAGAAGTGAACCCACTTTCTGCAGTGTATTTCTATGAGCTTAGTCAGTCCATATTATATATGTCAGTGGTTATATCATCAAGTCGAGGACGTTACTGGTTTTTGTTCTACTTGCGTAGTCTTGTTATTAGTTTGTCTAAGGTTCTGCCTTGACGAGTGAGTGCGGCACATGCTTTGACAGTTCTTTGCGTGCTTTAAAACTCAACAAAAATGGAGTTACGTTAGAGATTGTGTTTTATTTTCTACGAAGAGTTATATGTTTGTACATACTTAATAGACTCAGAAATACTTAAGTAAAAATCTTGGTACTTAAGTACAAAACTAAGTCTTAAGTACAAGTAAATAGACTCTAGTACTTATGTTCAAGTACTAAGTAACTTTAACTTTAACTTTATTTATCATTTTTGTACAAAAGATTTTAAGATCTTATAGTAGTACATACATTCAGGCTAACAATGTCGGAATATTTAACTAACTCTAATAATGCATAAATAGATAAGCAATGCAAATTGTAAGGAAAGAGATACAAGAAGTAGTATACATTAAATATATATATAAAAATACAGTGAGAAAAAAAGAAGAACAAATGAATATTGCTTACTGAAAAATCTAAATCTAAAATAAAAACTATAGACTGAAAAAGCTAAATTAAAGAAAAGAAAAACCGAGACGTAGAGTAACAAAGCAAAAACGCGCGCCTACTTTATACTATCAAGAAAAATATAGAATTCAAGGTATGCGGATCGAAGTCAAAAGCCTGCCGAATATATCAGCGGAACTAGCTCTTTGAACGCTAGTGGGTAGACTATTCCATTTGCGTACCACCTGCACAAAGAAAGATCGCTCGCCAATTTGAGTTCGAAAGTTAGGCAATAAAAGGTTGCAGTGCCGTGATGAACCTAGGAACTGAATACGATCATACAGATATTCAGGCTCCTTAGAATATACCAAATTATATAAAAATTTTAATCTTCTTTCCATAAGATACACATCCAGTGTACAACCTAGGTATGAGTTAGTGTAAGGTGACACATGAGATGTTCTGGGTAAACCGTGAACAAATCGAACAGTGTCATTAATAGCTACTGTTAGCTTGCGCTGACATTGTGAATCGAGTTTCGGAAAAATTAAACTTCCAAAACTGAAATGTGGTAATATAAGAGCTTTTGAGAGTACCATGCGCATTTGACGGGACAAAATGTTGCCAGAAAATCTCAACATTCTCAGACAGGAATAAATTTTTCTAATCGTATTAGAGACATGATTACAGCAAGTGAGGGAGCTATTTAACTCAACGCCAAGATTCTTAACAGAACTGACATAAGGTACGATGGTGTTGTTTACCTTGATTGGAGATAAGTCTGAAACGTCGTAGCTTCTTCGATATACTGGCATACAAGTGGTCTTCTTGGGGTTGAGTATAAGCTGATTACGTTTGGCCCATTCACCAATTCTAACCAAGTCGTCATTTAACCGCTCAACACAGTCCTCAATTAGCCCAATTGGCCTATCTAAATATATCTGAACATCATCAGCATACAGATGAACTGATGCATCAAGAAGTGCCGTGGGTAGTTCATTAATGTAAAGCGAAAATAGAAGTGGCCCGAGAACGGAACCTTGAGGCACACCACAGCTGAGAGTTAGGGATGATGAAAGAATGTCACAAACTTTGACAGACTGGGTTCTGGAGAAAAGGAAATTTTTTATCAATTTGATAGCTGTGATTGAGAAATTGAAGTGTTGGCGCAGTTTGAAGAGGAGCAGGTCATGATTGATGGAATCAAATGCCTTACTAAAGTCAAGGAGAACTAATATGGCCATATGATCTTTGTCTAGTGCCTCAGAAATATCAGATACTACTTTAAGTAACGCAGACTCACAGCTACGCCTTGGTCGAAAACCGGACTGCCAGCAGGTTACCAAATTTCTTTGGTTAACATATGTGGTAATTTGGTCATTCATTAATTTTTCGAGAGCCTTGCTGAAAAAACAAAGTAGATTGATCGGGCGAAAATCTTTGAATTCAGTACACTTGCGGGACTTGGGAATCGGTAGGATAACAGCCCTTTTCCAGAGCACTGGAAATTGCGATGTAGTTAAACATGCATTAAAGACATGTGTCAAGGCTTGTAGAATAAACGGCAGAATAATTTTGACAAATTTTGGTGGGATATTATCAGAACCTGTAGCAGACGATTTGATTTTATTTATAGCCTTAGATACCTCAGACACATCGACACACCTAAATGAGAATCCATCGCCATTATGCGACTCAGACTCTCTGTCTAAGTTAGATATTAATTCAGGACTACCATTTGCGGAGGATTGAGTAGATGTGAAGAATGAGTTTAAGCTGTTGGGGTCGAAATTACATTGTTGTGACTCCTTACCACATACTCCTAATTTGCGGAGGTTAGCCCAAAGATTTTTAGGAGGATCAGTAGGGTCAAGCTTCGAATTAAAATATCTTTTTTTGGCTGCATGTTTCGTAGTGTTGACTTTATTACGTACGATTTTATAACGTCTTAAATCAACAGGTGATCGTGATAGCCTGTAACGGTGGTATAAGTAGTCCCTTTTCGCGATTAAGTTTCGAATTTCATTAGTAAGCCAAGCACATCCCACATTTCGCTTGCGACAAACTCTAACAGGGACAAAATTATTAAATAAATAATACACGTATTCAGTTAGGCATCTTACTTTATCATCGACAGTACTACAATTAAAAACATTTGCCCAAGGCGTAGTCGAGCATTCAGAAAATAGGTTATCATAATTTATGTTATAGTAGTCACGATATGAGTATGTACTAAATCGCGAAATAGTATCAACTTGAAAACTGTAAGTCAAGAAGATGAAATCGTGGTCGAAGTTATCTGGAGGACTAACTTGATTAACAAGTAAAGCTGAGTTTACTTCAGTTGTTAAGAATAGGTCCAATTGTGATGGATTTGCTGTATTAAAATATGTTGGAGCTGAGTTCATGATTTTCAAATCCAAGGTATGCAATACGTATTTCAAACAACGGGAGGAGCTCCTATCTCGCTGGACATCAACATTGAAATCACCACCAACAATAACATTCCTGCAGTGAGTTGATATACCAGCTATGATGTTTTGAAACTTAGCAGCGCTGGGTTCACTAAAACAACTGGGTGGGCAATAGACGGCAATCAGCATACATGTTTGACCATTTGAGTAAATTTCTACACAGAGAAACTCTAACATATCACCGGGATCTGAACAGACAAAGAACTTGGCCTTTAATGAGTCCCTAACATATATGGCAACACCCCCACCAATACGACCGACGCGATCGCATCGATAGATATTGTATCCAGGCAGAGATATAGAACGGGATGTAATATCCTCATTCAACCACGTCTCAGAGACAAGCACAGCATGCACTTTAGATTCCACAAAAATTTCCTGTAATATATCCCCTTTATTTTTGACGCTTCTAGCATTTAGGTGGCAAATATTAAGTCCATTATTTTGGGCGCTAAAGATATTGAAAAGCGATCTAACCTTGAGCAAAGGCGATAGATTAAAATGGATCGACATATTCGTTTGTCATCCCACCAGGCGAAACAGCAGGCATACCGACCGCGGGCAACGCATAATTACTACATATATTACTCGACATCTCGGTAATTAAAACGAAGTTTACACACAAAAAACCAAATTCAAGCACTAAGGTTATAACTAGTAAGCTACGAAATAAACTAAAATAACCAAGATAACTATTTAACAGATAGAAGAGCGTGCAAGAAGAAATATAATTATAATTCATTCTGAAAGATTAGCCCTTCTAACTAATAAAAATTTCACCAGAAAAATATAAATCTAAAAGTTCAATGCAAGAAAATTACAATAATTCAAATAAAACAATAATTAGCAAATCACTCCAACAATTTTATGAACTGGACTTTGAAATAATGGAGTTCAGTTGACTACAGCTGGTTATCCGGATTGCTATATCTTCCCTCGTCAGTTTGATATAAACAAAGCCATTCCTAGTGAAAGCAGTATGCAGCTTTTCTGAACTACGCAGGCGAAGAGCAGAACGTAAAATTCCATTATTTAGTGGAGTGAGGCTTTCATTAATGTTAATCCGTCCATCGGAAGTAAAACCGCACTTAATATCCTGTAATTTTAGGTGACCATATTTTTTAATGTGTTGCAGGAATATTTGTAAGAAAATTTGTTTTTCGTTGCTCGAGGAGAACCTGACGATTAACGGCTTGCTTACATTATTAATTTTATTATGGGCAGATCTAAGACTCCGCTTCAACCAAAAAGCATCTGCGTAAGGTGATAATTTATGCCCGATAGCGTCGGAAATATTTCTAACAACTGTTAGTGGTTGCAGTGTACTAACTTGTGGAATGTTAGTGATTAAGACATCACTCAATCGATGAACCCGCTGCATGTCATCATTGGCCAATTCAAGAGACTTACATTTGCACTCCAAATCAGTAACTATCGTACGGAGGGCATCCAGCTCGACACGAAAAGTACCAAGAGTAGCATCCAATTTTTCCATGAGAGCAGCTTGCAGAGATTTTATCTCATCAGCAATAACAGCGGTCATTCTACTGATAATACGATTCTCCATAGCTTCAATCACGTCGGCACCAAGTGTATTACTGGAGCTAGCACCCACACTGCCTTCTCTAGATGATGATGGAGTCCATGTCGTGTTACATTGTTGATTAGAGTGTGTTAGTTGACTCTGCTGACCCTTTGCTGAATTCTTAGTGTTTCTGGTTGACATGTTCACGTATAAAAAACAAAATTTCAATAATAAAGTAAAATCGCGGAACTTTCGCAAGATATTTGATATTAATCACAATAAATAGACCACTGAATATTTTAAAGAGACTCCAGTATATTTCGGGACCGTTTTACTGGCAAAAGCTGGACAAATAGAAGGAGCGATACAAAGCACGTTATTCCAAACTCATTACTTCTCTACTACTACTAAGTAGGGGCATTTCAAAAGTATTGAGTACTAAGTCTTAAGTAACGAAAATGTACTTTAAGTTGTACTTAAAGTGCAGAAAGAAAGGTAAAAAGGAATCATTTTAGGAGGCATACATAAAAGCGAATCATGTTAGAACATGGTTAGCTTACCTTCAAAAACAGTTGAAGAAAGTGAATCAGTTCTTCAAATTCCTAAAAGCCCTAAAATTTAAAAATATTACAATATTCTATTTAATAAAATTTTCACATAAGCTAATCATGCTTAAAACATGGTTAGCTTATGTATCAATCAGTGAAGAAAATTGCATTAGAATTTTCTTCACGTTCCATAAATTACAACAAAATTATTCCAATGGCAAAATTTGCCAGTAGAAATAGCCATTTAAAAAAATAAAACAAAAGGCAAATCGTACCTTCTGTACGATTTGTCGTGAAAAGTACAATATGTATGTACATACGTACATACATATTGGGAACAAAAGCTTTCGCGATAAGAAATACGCGCGCCGCAATTTCAAGCGACGACGGGACGGTGGCTGATGATTATAAAAACATCAAATTACATTTTCTCAAGCCACCGTCCATCGAAAAATATTCTGGACTTGTTTAATCAAGTCCAGAAGAAAAGAAAATTTTTCTCAGGGTAGAAATGCAAACTATGCATTTTCTACCCTGAACGAGGGCTCTTGATCGCGATGAAAGTGATCAAGAGCCGAGTTTATTTTTTAACTTGAGAGAATTGGTTTTTAAATCTGCTAATCGGCGGTTCGGCGGTTGAAAATTGAAAGTTGTATTTTGCAGAATTGAAAAAGAAACATTATTAAGCGGTAAACTTTTAGTCTAAATATTAAAAGATAAAAGAGTTATATTTGTAAAGCTGAAAAATTATTAGTAATAGTAAAAGGAAAAAGAAGTTGTATTCGTGAAGCTGAAAAATTATTACACTGCTAATTGTGTCGAAATAGTAAAAGGCAAAGAAGTGGTTGTAAAAAGTATATACAAGTGAAAATAAGAAAAAATTGGTGAAAGAAAAGTCGTGTTTTATTTAAAAGGAAAAGTGGTGTTGTTACCATGGCCGTACAAGGATACCAGGCGGGTTTAAACGCAACGTCCGGAAGTGCAAATAGAATAGTATAACAACACAGTTCAAAAATCTTTCAAGATCGGAGACAAGTCTTAATAAAAAGCAGGGTAAGAGATAACAAATTCGCACCACTATAGACAGGTCCTAATGAGATCATAGAAACCAATTCCCTAGAAAACTCCACTGTTAAAATCAACAACAAAAATAAAAGAGTCCACAATAACGGCTTGAAACTTTTTACAGACTAATATAAAGAGCAAAATCATCACAAATGCATAAAGCAATATCATCTTCCAGGTCCTCACTATGATGCAATCGGCAGTTTTCTTAATCTGCATCCCCTTCATGCCAGCGCACGCATTTATTTCGAGGAAATCGGCAGAGTCAATTTCTACACGAATGAATGGAGAATCGTTACTTATTACGATTTAGAAAACTTCAAAGCAGAGTTCAAGAATATCAAATTCATCACACAACAAATTACAGCATTGGACGGAAATTCAGTAATGGCCCATACTTGTAACGGTACGTTACTACAGATAGCAAATATAGAATACAAAAATATGCTCCTGGTAAGTGAAAGTAGGAAACAAAGAGCTTTATTCAACGCTATAGGCTCAATTTCCAAAGCCCTTTTCGGGACCCTAGATGAAATTGATGCCAAGGTATATGACGAACAAATTCATAACCTTACGTTAAACCAAAACTCCATACTTTCCCTTATGAAAAGCCAAACCGCAATAATCGAAGCTCAAATATTCAATAAAACTAAGGTCGCAATTGAAAAGGAATTCCTAAACATGCATAAAAAACTAATTTCAATACAAATATCTACATCGCTAACAGGAAATAGAACACTAAATAACAAAATATCCACTGAAATAGAATCACTCGTCTCACTTATTTCGTTAATGGCATTCATATATCAAAATACACAGTCAGAATTAATTGATCTTTTAACTGATTCCAAACATGGAAAATTTCACCCTACACTAATATCACCTAATAAGATCGCAGAACTTCTACCAAAGATTAGGCAGGAACTACCAAATTCTGTGATGCTTCCCATAAATTCCAGGGACAATTTATTTTCACAGATCTACAAATTAAGCACAATATCCGCGAATATTTTCAACAACTAAATAATAATAGAACTCAGAATCCCCATTCCTTTTAAAGAACCTTACCAAATATTTAAAGTAATTCCATTACCGACAATCCTTAACGGTTCATTTGTATATGTTGAACCACTAAAAGAATATATATTAATAGACTACAATCGTGAGCACTATCTCGAATTAACACTTCAGGATATACACAACTGCGCAACGTTGGACCATACCCGTTTTTATTGCAAAATCTTATTCCCTATCTTAAATACAAACACTAGAGTAAATCAATGTGAAATCAATTTAATGAAAAAGGAACCTATTACATCCAAATGTAAAATTCTGGCTTTAGAACAGAATTACTATTGGACACAATTATTGCAGCAAAATGCTTGGCTTTTCTCCCTAAAAGAATCCCTTCATATACAGTATCGGCCAAAACAAATGCAACTCAAATCACTCTCACGATATTAACCAGCAAAAGTCAGAAATTTTAAAGGAAAGTAAATTATTTTTATTTCATTATTACTATACAGACTTTTTAATAGAAAATCAAACACCATCTTCAAGTAATCTTTCATTTCTACCTACAAAATAAATTAAATTTACGAAAACTTAAATCTTTGATGGGACAAAACAAATGCAACTTCGTGGTTTAAAATTTGTTTTTTAATTATTAATAAGCTACTTAATATTTTGTGGCAAATCCATTATTTTTAATGACAGCTTGGCACCTGCGAGGCATGGAGTCAATTAAATTATCAATTACTTTTTGTGGGATCTCATTCCACACTCTTTTAATTTCCTTAAATAATACACTTTTGTTACTAATATTTTCACCCTGTACTTTCATTTTAGCAATTTCCCATAGATTTTCTATGGTGTTCAGATCGACGACTGTGCTGGCCATTTTAATAGCTGAATCCCACTCTCGTTAAGCCATTCTTTCACAGTTTTCGACGTGTGCTTTGGGTCGTTGTCATGTTGGAATGTCCATTTCAAGGACATATTCCACTCCGCATACGGTAACATAACCTCCTGAAGTATGGATTTGTATTGAAAGCGGTCCATTATACCATAAATTTTATGAACTGGCCCAACACCCTGTCCTGACATGGACCCCCACACCATTACACACCCTCCGCCGTTTTTAATGGTGGCTTTGCAATACTTTGGTTCCAATCGCTTTCCTTTAGGACGCCTTATATATTCCGTCCGATACTTTCAAATTAAATTTGCATTCATCGCTAAAAAGAATTGTCTTCCATTTCTGAACAGTCCCGTTAATGTGGCAACGTGCAAAAGCTAACCTTCGCTTTCTATTTTGAATTGAAATAAAAGGTTTTTTTGCTGGCCGATAACAAGGTAATCCGAGCTCCACTGCGAGTCTTCTAACGGTTCTTTGCGATACATTTAAATCCAGATCTTTTATTACAGTTGCAGATGAGATGAATGGATTAGTTTTAATTTTCCTGGAAATCAGATTGTACTCTCGTTTAGTTGTTTCCCTTGGTCTCCCTCCATTATGTACAGTTTCAACACTCACGGTGCGACAATATAGAGCTATTATTCTGGAAACAACCGACTTTTCCATGTTATATTTCTTGGTAATAATCTTTTGAGATAGACCACTTTTAAAATCTTTTATAATTAACAATTTTTTATCCGCACTATGCTTTTCATTCGCCAATTTTAGGTTTTGAAGATTTTAGGTGGTAAAAATAACTTTCCACTATGAATCGTATTTTTTTACTAGCAAATAATATACACAACTAACAGCTACAATCTAACTAGCCTCAATAATAATCAGTTACATGGAAAAAATTACAAATAAATTTCGAGAAATACTGTTATAAAACAGAGTTGCCAAAGTTGCATTTGTTTTGTCCGATAAGAAAGAGAAGTTTTCGTAAATATTCCTTAATTTTGCTGTAAAAATTATCGATTTTTTGTAGATTGTTGTTGGTGTTTTTTTTATAAATGACTGGTACAATACTAATCAACTAAAAATAACACGCTTTGCTTTTAAAACTTGGGGTTTTACTGCCCAAAATCACGGAACTAATTTGAGTTGTATTTGTTTTGACCGATACAGATATCATTTGTGAAGATTCCATTAGTTCACAGAACCTGTAAGGAACGGGAACAATATACATCTACCCCGGTTGTTATGTTCGCAGCAAAGAATTCATCTTGCACGGCCATAACGTAAAAATACCAAAATTTAATTCCCATTTCAGACCAACCACAAAGAAGAAGAAGAATTTTGAAATTTTTTTTTTACGGAAATACAACGCGCGGTGATAATATTTCTAAAAACAAGTAGTTAAAATTATTTGGAAATATTAAAAATATAAAACTAATATGCATACTGTATACAAAAAAAAAAAATTAACAATAATATTGAAAATACGGCCACGAAAAGAAATCTAATTCATCCGTACTTACAGCAAAGACGTAAAAAACTACGTTAACTACAAAAATCCGGTCAATAAACTTATCAAATATCAGAGCTCTGACAACAAATATTTTTAGCGCGCTAAAGAGCGGCCTGGGCGGATAAATTCAAGCTAAATTTTTTGGAGACTTACTGGTGGTGCCATCTTTAATCAAAACCCATAGGCAAATTTAGTGCGCTGACCTTAGTACCGCTCTCGTTAAAATTCAGGATAAATTTTCGCCAATATCTTTTAGCTTGCTAAATTTTCATACAAAAGTTAGCTTAGCGCGGACCTTAGTACTAGTGTAGTAAGTTTGCTTCACAATATGTCCGGATGCTATTCGCTATGAAGCTTTTATTTATTTAGGTTTATTTATTTGAATTATACCTGGCAGAGAACTGCCAAACTTACGGTTTTTATGGCTAAAGAGCAGCTGTAACCTTTTTATTGATGGCAGGTATTGCCGATCTTCTTGTTAATATGGCAGAGTATGCTGCTGTTAATTTTACTGGCAGGGTATGCCTATATATATGTTCTGGCAGAGTATGCCGCTGTTAGGTAGTCCTTTTGGGCAGCGTATGCCGCTGTATATATTTACTGGCAGAGTATGCCGATTTTTAGGGTGAAAATTAAATTAAACACCTTGATGAATGATTTAACTCTGAATTTTATTCAATTGTCACAGGTTATTTATACAGGTGACTTCCCTATAGAGTGCTTATACAAAAGGTGGAGACTATTGCAGAATTGCAATAATTGAATTAAACATATTTTGTTGTGTCAGCTTATCTGATCACAAGTCATTTGAATTTTCGTGTAAAGCGATGACCTCGGGTATGAATATTTTATCAATCAAGAATTATGCTTGCATAGCGGAATTTGCTTGCTTTGCAAATTCTTCTTGAGGTCGTGCAAACTTTGTTTACTTTAATTATTTTTCATTTTGATTTTGTTTGTGATTCTTGACTGTGGTCATGGCTTTACACTAGACTTTAGAAGGGAAAAAATTATGTCATTAGTGTAAAAACTTAACAGGATCCAGGATAATACTCCAAATTTGTATGGCATTTTTGTTAACAATTCAATTTTTAGGATCGATGACCATAAATCTTGATACATTGGATATCGTAAGAAAGGACAAAGGGCTTGCTGTGGAACCAAGTTTGATCCTGTGATATCCGTGAAATGACTAAAATGTTGAAGTGAGTTTAACTCGTCTCCGTACTGACGTAAGTAGACTAGTGGGTATTTCAAGAACAGATGAGAAAACGAGGTTACTTGTGTAATTTTGCTTGTGAAATCCATACTTTATCTACCAGACATATTATCACCAACTTCAGTCAAACTTCGGTGAAACTGGAAAAAATTATCAGCCTTGATACCATATTTTTAGTAACTTTATCAATAACTGCAGAAATAGGCCTTTATATACCTAATATTTGAAATTTATTCCTAAATATAACTTCGATTATCTTTCAATCGAAAATTTACTTTGTTTGCATTCATATCTTTCTTTTATTTACCTGCACTCTAATATCGATCCTCATACAATACGGAAGAATTCATAATATCGCGTTTTTGTATTTTCAGACATAAAAATGATAACAGAAAATTACTATGAGATACTACAGTGCAGACAAGATGCTAGTATGGCTGAAATCAAGAAGAATTATCAACGACTTATACTTGAAAACCATCCAGATAAGAGTTCAAATAAGTCAGATTCAAATTTTGTTCAGATTGATATAGCTTGGAAAATACTTCGTGATCCTACTGAGCGGAGGATTTATGATGCACAACTTTGCCAAAAGGAATTTGAACAAAAATGCAACATTTATATGTCGTTATCTCTTACAGACTTTCTAATTTCCACAACAAAGCAGTTGCAGTATCCTTGCAGATGCGGTGGCTATTATATCTTAGAACAAAATACTGTGGAGAAAGAAATAGAAATAGAATGTAATGAATGTTCTTTAGTAGCATGTGTAAATAATAGTTAATAATTATAACCTTTCATAAATTGATGTCTTTCTGATATTCTCCCTCCACCCCCCACACATGCACACACACACACGCACACTATGGTTAGGCCATGCCTAGTCAAGCAAACAATTTTATAGGTGGCGGAGGGTTTCCGAGGAAACGGAGCCTCAAGATATTTATATATTTTTATAGATCACGCTGTAACTTCTGAAGGTTTTACACCCTATGAAGATGATTTAAATTTTTTTAGATAGGTGGTCGTAGGACCTTTCCAATGATTTATAACTTTTTTTCTTCTTTCAATTTTTAAGTTATGGCTCAACAATATTAAAATTTAGGAATTTTAACTGTTTTCTTTAATATCTTTATAAAAATTCTTTATATAAATAAAAATGTCTTTTAAATTTTTCTAACTTTAAAAATCTAGCCTTATCCTTTCTATTAAATTAAAAACCCCTTAGTTTTTGAGATACGATCTTTTATAGTTGCGCATCCATGGTTTGAGAGCTTACTTGTGTGCGAAATTTTCCATATGTATGGGGTATTTTCTGCCTGCAATTTCCAAATTTGATCCCCCGGAGTTCCGTCTTCCTCCCGCTCAGCTACTGCAAATTTCAACCATCTGCCATTAAGAGTCCAACCTTTCATTTAACACTTCAATCTACTTTCTATGATTTTTAGTTTAGGAAATAAGTGCATAAATTTCCGTTTTTTCAACCTCATGCCCCACCGTTGCTCGACTCCTCCCATACAAAAAGATTTAACCAAAAGTTGGGCAATTGCCAGGCAAACATTTCCAACAAATTAAAAAAAAGCGCCCCACTGCTCATTTCTTCCCTCCTACCGATTACATGAAAAATCCGGCTACGTCTGCAACTGCGCAAAATGACAGCGGGTTAACACAAATTGGTTTAAAGAAACACACTTGTTAATTACTGACGGATTTGCGCTGTGCAGCAAACACGTCCATCCCGGAGCGCTCAGGGGTGACAATCATTGTATTCATGTGTATAAAGATATCGTCCCAGGCTTCGCTTCTTCCTTGGACCTTGTGGTTTAAGACAAAAATGTTAAGGTAGTAAACGTGACCTCATGACCAGGAAGTTCAAATTGGAAGCAATATCTGAAAAAGAACAAAATAGTTATATCAAACAAATAAAAGGTATAACCATAGATGGCACAAGAACTAGATGTCGCATGCAGTACCAAAAAAGTATACAAAATTTATATGGCTGGGTGGTCCATTCCGGAATGGACCACAACATTTGAAATGATGTATACGTCGAGTGATTCATATTTTTTCGTATCTGAAGTGTTGAGTGTATAAAACTACGCCACAGCTTCTTTTCAGCCTTGCTTCTTCACGGGATAATTTACTAAAATTTTATATTTGGATTACACTACCTTACTCAAGTGGTATGGATTCCTACTCGTTTTCCTTCATCATCTCGGGAGCTGCCTTATGGTCACTCGCTTTTGATTCCGAAGTTATTTCCCCAATCCTTATGTAATGGCTTTTGCTACGTATCTGATGTTGTTTCAGATATTTCTCTCCTGAATGATTTATGTCTTTTTGTTGTTTTATCTTTCCGTTCCCTTTTTAAAAAAATATATCCTCTTTTGTTTTTCGACACTTCGTTCTCCTTTGACAGCCCGCTCGAAGGAAGTCTTCTTCTCCCTCTCTTTTCGGGTGCGTTCCGCGCGTATCGCGTTCCATCCATACAGAAAACAGTAGGCCGATTGTACATGGTGTCTCTAGTCTCAGTGTAGCATACTGCTACCTGCAGTATGCTACGACCATAACATGGCAGGGTAGTCTAGACCACCTGTGGTTCAGACAACGCTGAAAAATGGTCGACTGAGCTAGCCTGTCTTAACATAGGCCTCACCGCTGCGGGCGCCCAATGTGTGGCTCGACCCATGACCAATTAAAGCATTTCTCATTACTCAAGCTAGGCGGCTGCTACGGATTGCCCAAGACAGTCAGATGTACTCGACAGATGACTAATCGAAGGCACATCCCTGAAGTCCCGCCAGTCCTTGATCAGATCGTCCTCCGTGTCAGAAGCCAGATGTACCCCTGACAAGCCAGTAACCCAAAAAATCTAGTCACCCAGTGCCCCTCTGCCTTCCTTCACCGAGATGAGCCGAGGGAACTCCACGGTCAGTAACCTAACCAACTGATCGCTGAGTTTCCCCTGCTCTAATATCTCACTCTGATCTCAAACCGACGCTTGTTCAAGGGTGTGTCTCCGAGGTGTCGTTTTAGTACCGGTCTTCTTCTTTAAATTTGCAGGCATTAAATAAGTGGAATTCCTACGGCAAACTGCTGCAGGGGTACCATATAGGAGGGGTGCTGAAACGTTATCAGGCTAGGAATTGGGAAAAAAATCTCTATTGTCCAAAAAGGTATGCCGGCCGCTAGGCTGGGAATGTCCTAAGCGGCGCATTGGCATCCTGTAGTTTGCCAGATTCTGTACAGCCGGTGAAATCGGATAAAACCTGTGTTTTATCGGAGTCGCGTCATTCGTTTCAATCCTATGGGTAACAAAAGATGTTTTTCCTAAGCCCAACCAGGCGAAGGAAGGAAAAAGCTGTTTCGTGGCTTCAAGACGTTGATTTTCCTGAACCGAAAGAACATGGCAGTCAGTGTCTGAGGCAGCTAATAGGCTTGGCATCACCTCGGCAGCTATACCCAGAACATCTGGAGCCAGCCCAAATAGACGCCAGAAGTCTATTAACAGGTATAGTGATTGTATGAGCCCAGGAACCACGTAAAACGTACGTTGTGGGTCTTATCACGGAAAGTGATGTCCAAGTCCACACTACCATGAACATCCGTCATGGCGCCGTTAGCTACCTGCACTCTAGTGTGATGCTTGCTGGCCGCTTTAATACAGAAACGACAGGAGGCCGTATCTCCTGCTCAGTAACATTGCCAGCAAAAAGTGCTGTCGGTTTTATCGGGACGTTAAAGATCAAAGACTCTTCCAGAGAAGTGTCTCGTAGTGTCATGGGCTCCCTATAAGTGGAAACGGGGGCTTGAAGATCTGCGGAGAAGTCTATCAGATTCTCCGTCTCTATCAGTGAATCAATAGGACGATCAGGTGGATAGTTGATATCTCCAGAGTCTCTGAATGATATCAGCGGGCAGTTCAGTGGTTCATTGTTGAGGTCTGCTGATGATAGCGGACCTTCCTCCCTATTCAAGGTTTGAACTGGAGTCGTCGCAGTTGTTGCCGTTCGGGCCGTTGAAACTGGTCGAGAAAAGGTGGTGGCATTCCCGACCCGTCTCTTGTTTTTCGTCAAGCAGTGTCTACAAGTTGGTTTGAAAACGTTTTTGCGTCCGCATCCATAGTAGAACACTCGTTGTCTTTCCTGCATGCAGTCCTGGTAAAAATTACCGGGTTGGTCACAGTTCCAACAACTAACTTTCGGTGGTGCCGATATAGCAGCCACTGTTGCTGCTTCCTCACTATTTTCAGGTGACATATACTGTTCAGCATCTGTCGAATGACAATCTTTAACTCGATAACTCTTGGGCTGTGATATGTGTTCCAGCTGCACGCGGTCGCGATTCGCTGCTGAGAAGCCTGTATCTGAGTCACGAGACCTCGCAGTTGAATAATGGTGTTTGTGGGATGTAGACAGATTTTCTGCTGGATGTCTGGAATTAGATTTGATTTCACAAATTCTAGAAACTCCGTCCGCGAAAGGCCTTTGCAGTAGATCACGCAGATGTACCAGATGTTGGTGATACGTAGCAAATGACTCCCCTGCTTTCTGTTTTCTCAACATCACCTGGACCTTGACCTTCAGGTCATCCTTCGGTACTCCACATTCAGCTAACAGAGCCGCTTTTATATACTCCCACGAAGGTGTGGAGTTCTGTCTCAGGAGAGACCAGTACCAGTCCATTGCTGGACCAGAAAGCAAAGTTGTCATATGCCGAACTAAGAGATCAAACTCTCCGTCTAAGGCTGACTACGTGAGTGCTTCTGCTCTGAAAACAAATTCGTCGACAGTAAGTCGAGAACTATCGCCACTGTATGAGATATTCCATATTCGGATGGGACTACCAGAACGTCGTTGTCCTAAACTCGACGGGACACGATTGGATGGTGCTGGACGCTGGTTAGGATTTTATCCATGTTGACTGAATGCAGACGATAATCTATAAAACGACTGTCTACGTGGGTCGTGAAAATCTTGAGGTGCTATCGGTTCACCCACAGGAGGAGGTGGACGTGATACGTCGACTGGTGGCATTGCAGCTGATATCTGCTATCTGACGTTATTCGACAGTTCCGTCCGCAATGTGTTCAGATTCTGCTCGAGGCCTTCGCGAACTAAATCCTGCAGTTGCATGCGCAGACCTACCATCAAAGCTTCTGACGCTACTAAGTTTTGACCATTGGCAAAAGGCAATCGGCTATTTCGTCGCGAGTTAGGATGGTAAAAGGTCGAGGAATGCGGATTTGGCATGATAGAGATCCTCTACCAACTGGTGGGATCGTTGGAGGTGGTAAGTCAAACGTTGGCGCGGGCTGTTTACGCTCGTTATTGACAGGTTTCGTCTTCGGTGTCTTTGAGATGGCTCCAGTACATATATTCGGTAAAATCATTGTGTAAGGTAGAGCCGACAGTGTGGACAGTAGGCCTGTTCGCCTATCCATGTTCGCAAACATACCTTGTGGAACACGTGTCCTCATATGGTCCTGACAGGCTTCCCTTCGACTGACCAGTCTCTATCTTGACAGATGGAGCACTGTTCAGGCAACTTGTTCACACTGTCTGTCGAGGGAGGTGGTGTTCTCACGGTAGCCATTATCTCTTCCAAGAGGTTCACGAAATTGAACGTATAACCGAAAGTCAAATCTATATAGTTTCTGCAGCTTGTACAGAGGTTTGTCGTAGTTTGGTTAAGAGACACGTAGGTCTCGACAAATGTCAGAGAAAGTTTCAACTCGAAATTCAAAAAAAAATTCCTCAACAATTTCGAAAAGGAAGTCCTCAGGACTATCCACCAAGTATATTATCAAAATTCAGGGTTCGACAGGTCAAACAAAAATCTTTCTTTTATATAGTCAAATAAGCAATATCGCAATCTTTCGACATAAGCGAGATTGAATTCAGCGGGGAATTCAAAATACTTCGTTGTAACCGTACTAAAGGACGACGCTTAAAATCAAGATCCAAGCCTGCACTAGCAAAATCGCACAGGAAAAATAAGCTAATTTATAAGTGAAAATTTACAACAATTTCCGTTCAGACGTTCCAAAAAAAAAAATAAAAAGTTCCATGAAAGTTCCCTTCTTTACTCTCCAAGAGCTAACTCTCCTCCAGGCGTAATCTCTCTAATCAGGTCAGAAGTCATACGACGAAGGCAAGTAGTGTGAATGTGTGCATGAAAAATCTTGCGTCCTCACAGAAATCCGGGAAGAGTCGGGTTGGAGAAGCTAGAGACTAAAAATGACACTAGAGATTCTTCAGCTAGGCAGTTAGCAATATGCCAACTCCTGATTACTGAAGGTCTCCAGCACCACTTCCATCCTCCAACAACTCTTTCCTTCCTCCTCACCTGATTGCAATACTTAGCTAACCTTTCAGCCGGGCAGAGTCATGAATCTGGTCAACTAGTTAGCTAAAAGCCAAAAAGTCATCTCACAGATTCACGACTCTGTTCAGCCAGTTGGCCAACAGAGACATTGTTACACTCTCGAAAGTATGCGGTGTTGGTTGTGTGTATATTGTATCTTATCCAAGTGTTGTTTCTGCTCTGATCTTCAATTTCAGGACAAACTAGGTATGTACGTCAAGCCGAAACACTAAGTGTCGAATACCAGCCTGGGAAGCAGAACTAAAATCGTAACTTGCAATCGTTACGGACAGAGCCATGGTTTTAAATCGGATTCTTTCCCACGCCCTTGTTGAGGCAACTCATTAAAATACTCCACACAACCCCGCTCCAGGGTAAAAGTTATAGCACCTCATCGTCGAGGGTATAAACCAACGGTATAGACCTTCATTCATCATCGAGCAGCAGTAGAGATCTTTGATTATATTAGTTTAGAAGAAACACTGGTATATCTCATTTTAGTTATACTCTTGTCCTTGTATGCTTGCTAGGTGCTAATGTTTAAAACTCTCGGTAGTTCTCAATCATTTAATCTATATAATTTGTATACTCGCTAAGTAATGTTTTAAGCTCTCAGTAGTTCTCAATTCTCCTTACGAGATAGCAACTCTAAATTTAATCTACATTATTGGCACATATGATAAGTATTAATATTTTAAAATCTCCTTATGAGATGGTAACTCTAAATTTAATCTACATTATTAGCACATATGATAAGTTATTAATATTTTAAAATCTCCTTATGAGATGGTAACTTTGAAGGTAATGTAATCTTGTCCGGTGAAATTTTAATTACGAAACCAAGTGGATTGTAATCGCAGAGCCATCTAGCCACATCGATAGCATATCAAATATAACCGTAGGTGCGAACCTCTCCCCTTTACAGGGCAATCCTAAGAACGAAAAGCGATTAATCCACAGAACGGTGGGAAGCCCGTTCCAGGTTCCTTAATAGTATAAAACTTAACAAGCCATAACAAAATCTAAAACAAATATGTGATTCAACTTTAACTAAATCTAAAATAAACATGTGAATAAACTTTAACAAACCACATCAATAGTGCAAATAAACTTTAACAAGCCATAACAAAATCTAAAACAAAAATGTGAATCAACTTTAACAAAATCAAAAGTAAATATGTAAATAAACTTTAACAAACCATAACAAAGTCTAACATGAATATGTGAATCAACTTTAACAAAATCTAAAACAAATACGTAAATAAACTTTAACAACCCATAACAAAATCTAAAATAAATAGTAAATAAACTCTGACAATAACATGGTTTAACATAAATAGTAACAACGGCTTAAAAATGTAAACCTGCAGTTACAAATTAACTACCAATATGTAGAGGCAATTAATGAATACCCTGCACTAGTGTAATGAACGGTCACGCCAAGTTGGCCAAAGTATTTTCGACTGGGAAGCTTGACACACACAGATGAGCAGGATGACAGCCAAAAAGCCGCAGGCATGGCAAGACACACAGTTTCCGTCTTCTACAAGTGGTGCACAAGATTCTGAGCGCGGGGAATTAACAAAAGAAAAAGATTACTAAGGAGATTAAAAAGTAACCGGAGAGGAAGTTCAAAAAAATAAAGAAATAAAAAAAAAAAAAAAACAAAGGCATTAAATAAATTAAAAAGTAACAGGAGAGGAAGTTTGGAAAGGAGGAATAAGAAAAGAAGAATAAAATCCAATATATAACATTCTGAAGGAATCTGGAAGTGAGCGGTGTTCGGGAAAAATTAACTAGAATAACCCGCTAATCCTGAAGGATAAAGGTTCGCCACCGAACTAGAAAGTTAAGTACTGTGTGTGATATTATAATTCTCTTTTGATATTTTTTTTTGCTGGTTGGTGACGGCGAAATAGGCTTTTGCCTTATAATAATTCTGGTTAGGTTGAGAGGCCGATAGGCTTCTGTTTTAGGTTTAAGCAGTGTGTAACTACATGAAAATAAAGAGATTACCAGTGGTGTTTGGAAACGGGCATTTCCTTTAGTCATACATATCTATATAAATATTTGTTTTTAGGTTTCGTGATCTAACCTTCCTAAACGCAAAAGATCACGTGGCGCCCTAGTAGTGCGAGACCCTCGCATTTTTCTTTGTACTCCACCCCGTCTCCTGAGCTAGCAGTACGTGACGCGGAGCACGTAACAACATGCCTCCGTGAGAACACAATAAAAAAAAATCGAGAGGCCACCTACTATTTCCATAGCAGAAGGCCAGTGGGAAAGATCAATTCAAAAAATTTAAAAATTCAAAAAATTCAAAAAACTCGACAAACTGTTCAGACTCAAGGCTTGACCAAAGTCAAACCTAAAGTCGAACTTTAGAAAAGCAAAACCAAAAACTTTACGTTACTAGAATCACAATCTAAAAACTAAATCACAATCAAAAATTCAAAAATTTACTTTAATAAAAACTCTCGAAAACTTTATCAAAATTTCGAAACTTTACTTTACAAAAAAATTAACATAGATAACAACACCAGTTGGACTCAGGTCCGCCTGTAACTTCTACTGGATATGAGACTACCGAGTCAGACAATTAGCTAACAGCCAAATGTCCATATCTCCAAGCAATCCCAGTCCCCAGCATCAGTCACATTTAGACGCCGAAGTCTAACTGAGGTGGCCCGACGTAGGGCGCCAATTTGTTATGGTAGTATGTTGAGAGTGATTTGCTTGGACGTGAAGTCCAGACTGCCAGCATGAGCTGACAGATCACTCAGTGGGCAGCGTTGACTGCAGGGCGGCACGCTAGCTCGCCTCGACTAATGGCGGAGAATGTGGGGAGGTTCCACGAAGACCTACCGCTGCCATCAGCCATATAAAAAAAATTTCGTGCCTACAACTCAACAGGCCGTACCACATACTCAGCCCTTAAGGGACTTTTTCACAACTTACTTGCATCCATTGGAAAGGCACAGATGCTTGGCCTTCTCTGCTTGCCCCAACCACCCAACTGACTCTGAGGGCAGATAATTTTCAGAGTCCCTGTGTTGACCTAAAAGAAGAAGAGTAGCGGACCTTTTCGACCTTTAAATCAAGAGGGCTCCAGGAGAGTGAAGGAGGAAATAAGAAGATTCTAGCAATTCATTTCACTACGTTACAATAAACGATCTATCATACATTGCTGGTGTAGGTATTTAGACAAAACAAAAACTTCGTTGTCGCTCATAACCTAATACTCTAACTAACTTGGGCTTGTCCCCCTGACATTTTACTAGGTTACCTTATCTTAAGCCTGTATTGAAACTTTACAAACGTTAATGAACCTAATCCATTGCTTACATGTGTACAACTTACGCCAGAATTATAAGAGGTAAATCCCAGACAGTGTTGCTACCCTTTCTTGTGATGAGAACGCTTCCTCCATGAAGGCCTTTGGAGCAACCATAGTCCTGTAAAGAAAATTATGACAAAAATACAAGGTAATCTATATAATATCTGACTGGAGTTCCCTGTACAATATGGCACAATACTGTTGCATCGTAACAGAAATTTCGTGTATCTTTTATTCAAAATCTAATAACTCTACCCTGTGCACATAGTTATCTTTGTGGTCGCTCGAGATACTGGCCTTCGTTGAGTTCGGGCGTATCTGCACATGTAATGTCAACCAGCGCCCCGCCACGTATATACGTAGGCGCCGAAGTGTATAAAACTACGCCACAGCTTCTTTTCAGCCTTGCTTCTTCACGGGATAATTTACTAAAATTTTATATTTGGATTACACTACCTTACTCAAGTGGTATGGATTCCTACTCGTTTTCCTTCACCATCTCGGGAGCTGCCTTATGGTCACTCGCTTTTGATTCCGAAGTTATTTCCCCAATCCTTATGTAATGGCTTTTGCTACGTATCTGATGTTGTTTCAGATATTTCTCTCCTGAATGATTTATGTCTTTTTGTTGTTTTATCTTTCCGTTCCCTTTTTGAAAAAATATATCCTCTTTAGTTTTTCGACACTTCGTTCTCCTTTGACAGCCCGCTCGAAGGAAGTCTTCTTCTTCCCTCTCTTTTCGGGTGCGTTCCGCGCGTATTGCTCTCCATCCATACAGAAAACAGTAGGCCGATTGTACATGGTGTCTCTAGTCTCAGTGTAGCATATTGCTACCTGCAGTATGCTACGACCATAACATGGCAGGGTAGTCTAGACCACCTGTGGTTCAGACAACGCTGAAAAATGGTCGACTGAGCTAGCCTGTCTTAACATAGGCCTCACCGCTGCGGGCGCCCAATGTGTGGCTCGACCCATGACCAATTAAAGCATTTCTCATTACTCAAGCTAGGCGGCTGCTACGGATTGCCCAAGACAGTCAGATGTACTCGACAGATGACTAATCGAAGGCACATCCCTGAAGTCCCGCCAGTCCTTGATCAGATCGTCCTCCGTGTCAGAAGCCAGATGTACCCCTGACAAGCCAGTAACCCAAAAAATCTAGTCACCCAGTGCCCCTCTGCCTTCCTTCACCGAGATGAGCCGAGGGAACTCCACGGTCAGTAACCTAACCAACTGATCGCTGAGTTTCCCCTGCTCTAATATCTCACTCTGATCTCAGACCGACGCTTGTTCAAGGGTGTGTCTCCGAGGTGTCGTTTTAGTACCGGTCTTCTTCCTTAAATTTGCAGGCATTAAATAAGTGGAATTTTTACGGCAAACTGCTGCAGGGGTACCATATAGGAGGGGTGCTGAAGCGTTATCAGGCTAGGAATTGGGAAAAAAATCTCTATTGTCCAAAAAGGTATGCCGGCCGCTAGGCTGGGAATGTCCTAAGCGGCGCATTGGCATCCTGTAGTTTGCCAGATTCTGTACAGCCGGTGAAATCGGATAAAACCTGTGTTTTATCGGAGTCGCGTCATTCGTTTCAATCCTATGGGTAACAAAAGATGTTTTTCCTAAGCCCAACCAGGCGAAGGAAGGAAAAAGCTGTTTCGTGGCTTCAAGACGTTGATTTTCCTGAACCGAAAGAACATGGCAGTCAGTGTCTGAGGCAGCTAATAGGCTTGGCATCACCTCGGCAGCTATACCCAGAACATCTGGAGCCAGCCCAAATAGACGCCAGAAGTCTATTCCCAGGTATAGTGATTGTGTGAGCCCAGGAACCACGTAAAACGTACGTTGTGGGTCTTATCACGGAAAGTGATGTCCAAGTCCACACTACCATGAACACCCGTCATGGCGCCGTTAGCTACCTGCACTCTAGTGTGATGCTTGCTGGCCGCTTTAATACAGAAACGACAGGAGGCCGTATCTCCTGCTCAGTAACATTGCCAGCAAAAAGTGCTGTCGGTTTTATCGGGACGTTAAAGATCAAAGACTCTTCCAGAGAAGTGTCTCGTAGTGTCATGGGCGCCCTATAAGTGGAAACGGGGGCTTGAAGATCTGCGGAGAAGTCTATCAGATTCTCCGTCTCTATCAGTGAATCAATAGGACGATCAGGTGGATAGTTGATATCTCCAGAGTCTCTGAATGATATCAGCGGGCAGTTCAGTGGTTCATTGTTGAGGTCTGCTGATGATAGCGGACCTTCCTCCCTATTCAAGGTTTGAACTGGAGTCGTCGTAGTTGTTGCCGTTCGGGCCGTTGAAACTGGTCGAGAAAAGGTGGTGGCATTCCCGACCCGTCTCTTGTTTTTCGTCAAGCAGTGTCTACAAGTTGGTTTGAAAACGTTTTTGCGTCCGCATCCATAGTAGAACACTCGTTGTCTTTCCTGCATGCAGTCCTGGTAAAAAACCGGGTTGGTCACAGTTCCAACAACTAACTTTCGGTGGTGCCGATATAGCAGCCACTGTTGCTGCTTCCTCACTGTTTTCAGGTGACATATACTGTTCAGCATCTGTAGATTGACAATCATTAACTCGCTAACTCTTGGGCTGTGATATGTGTTCCAGCTGCACGCGGTCGCGATTCGCTGCTGAGAAGCCTGTATCTGAGTCACGAGACCTCGCAGTTGAATAATGGTGTTTGTGGGATGTAGACAGATTTTCTGCTGGATGTCTGGAAGCAGATTCGATTTCACAATTTCTAGAAACTCTCCGTCCGCGAAAGGCCTTTGCAGTAGATCACACAGATGTACCAGATGTTGGTGATACGTAGCAAATGACTTCCCTGCTTTCTGTTTTCTCAACATCAGCTGGACCTTGACCTTCAGGTCATCCTTCGGTACTCCCCATTCAGCTAACAGAGCCGCTTTTATATACTCCCACGAAGGTGTGGAGTTCTGTCTCAGGAGAGACCAGTACCAGTCCATTGCTGGACCAGAAAGCAAAGTTGTCATATGCCGAACTAAGAGATCAAACTCTCCGTCTAAGACTGACTACGTGAGTGCTTCTACTCTGAAAACAAATTCGTCGACAGTAAGTCGAGAACTATCGCCACTGTATGAGATATTCCATATTCGGATGGGACTACCAGAACGTCGTTGTCCTAAACTCGACGGGACACGATTGGATGGTGCTGGACGCTGGTTAGGATTTTATCCATGTTGACTGAATGCAGACGATAATCTATAAAACGACTGTCTACGTGGGTCGTGAAAATCTTGAGGTGGTATCGGTTCACCCACAGGAGGAGGTGGACGTGATACGTCGACTGGTGGCATTGCAGCTGATATCTGCTGTCTGACGTTATTCGACAGTTCCGTCCGCAATGTGTTCAGATTCTGCTCGAACTAAATCCTGCAGTTGCATGCGCAGACCTGCCATCAAAGCTTCTGACGCTACTAAGTTTTGACCATTGGCAAAAGGCAATCGGCTATTTCGTCGCGAGTTAGGATGGTAAAAGGTCGAGGAATGCGGATTTGGCATGATAGAGATCCTCTACCAACTGGTGGGATCGTTGGAGGTGGTAAGTCAAACGTTGGCGCGGGCTGTTTACGCTCGTTATTGACAGGTTTCGTCTTCGGTGTCTTTGAGATGGCTCCAGTACATATATTCGGTAAAATCATTGTGTAATGTAGAGCCGACAGTTTGGACAGTTAGCCTGTTCGCCTGTATCCATGTTCGCAAACATGCCTTGTGGAACACGTGTCCTCATATGGTCCTGACAGGCTTCCTTTCGACTGACCAGTCTCTATCTTGACAGATGGAGCACTGTTCAGGCAACTTGTTCACACTGTCTGTCGAGGGAGGTGGTGTTCTCACGGTAGCCATTATCTCTTCCAAGAGGTTCACGAAATTGAACGTATAACCGACAGTCAAATCTATATAGTTTCTGCAGCTTGTATAGAGGTTTGTCGTAGTTTGGTTAAGAGACACGTAGGTCTCGACAAATGTCAGAGAAAGTTTCAACTCGAAATTCAAAAAAAAAAATTCCTCAACAATTTCGAAAAGGAAGTCCTCAGGACTATGCACCAAGTATATTATCAAATTTCAGGGTTCGACAGGTCAAACAAAAATCTTTCTTTTATATAGTCAAATAAGCAATATCGCAATCTTTCGACATAAGCGAGATTGAATTCAGCGGGGAATTCAAAATACTTCGTCGTAACCGTACTAAAGGACGACGCTTAAAATCAAGATCCAAGCCTTCACTAGCAAAATCGCACAGGAAAAATAAGCTAACTTGTAAGTGAAAATTTACAACAATTTCCGTTCAGACATTCCAAAAAAAAAATTAAAAAGTTCCATGAAAGTTCTCTTCTTTACTCTCCAAGAGCTAACTCTCCACACAAAAGTCCTCCAGGCCTAATCTCTCTAATCAGGTCAGAAGTCATACGACGAAGGCAAGTAGTGTGAATGTGTGCATGAAAAATCTTGCGTCCTCACAGAAATCCGGGAAGAGTCGGGTTGGAGAAGCTAGAGACTAAAAATGACACTAGAGATTCTTCAGCTAGGCAGTTAGCAATATGCCAACTCCTGATTACTGAAGGTCTCCAGCACCACTTCCATCCTCCAACAACTCTTTCCTTCCTCCTCACCTGATTGCAATACTTAGCTAACCTTTCAGCCGGGCAGAGTCATTAATCTGGTCAACTAGTTAGCTAAAAGCCAAAAAGTCATCTCACAGATTCACGACTCTGTTCAGCCAGTTGGCCAACAGAGACATGCCTTCGTGAGAACACAATAAAAAAAAAATCGAGAGGCCACCTACTATTTCCATAGCAGAAGGCCAGCGGGAAAGATCAATTCAAAAAATTTAAAAATTCAAAAAATTCAAAAAACTCGACAAACTGTTCAGACTCAAGGCTTGACCAAAGTCAAACCTAAAGTCGAACTTTAGAAAAACAAAACCAAAAACTTTACGTTACTAGAATCACAATCTAAAAACTAAATCACAATCAAAAATTCAAAAATTTACTTTAATAAAAACTCTCGAAAACTTTATCAAAATCTCGAAACTTTACTTTACAAAAAAATTAACATAGATAACAACACCAGTTGGACTCAGGTCCGCCTGTAACTTCTACTGGATATGAGACTACCGAGTCAGACAATTAGCTAACAGCCAAATGTCCATATCTCCAAGCAATCCCAGTCCCCAGCATCAGTCACATTTAGACGCCGAAGTCTAACTGAGGTGGCCCGACGTAGGGCGCCAATTTGTTATGGTAGTATGTTGAGAGTGATTTGCTTGGACGTGAAGTCCAGACGCACGCTAGCTCGCCTCGGCTAATGGCGGAGAGTGTGGGGAGGTTCCACGAAGACCTACCGCTGCCATCAGCCATATAAAAAAAATTTCGTGCCTACAACTCAACAGGCCGTACCACATACTCAGCCCTTAAGGGACTTTTTCACAACTTACTTGCATCCATTGGAAAGGCACAGATGCTTGGCCTTCTCTGCTTGCCCCAACCACCCAACTGACTCTGAGGGCAGATAATTTTCAGAGTCCCTGTGTTGACCTAAAAGAAGAAGAGTAGCGGACCTTTTCGACCTTTAAATCAAGAGGGCTCCAGGAGAGTGAAGGAGGAAATAAGAAGATTCTAGCAATTCATTTCACTACGTTACAATAAACGATCTATCATACATTGCTGGTGTAGGTATTTAGACAAAACAAAAACTTCGTTGTCGCTCATAACCTAATACTCTAACTAACTTGGGCTTGTCCCCCTGACATTTTACTAGGTTACCTTATCTTAAGCCTGTATTGAAATTTTACAAACGTTAATGAACCTAATCCATTGCTTACATGTGTACAACTTACGCCAGAATTATAAGAGGTAAATCCCAGACAGTGTTGCTACCCTTTCTTGTGACGAGAACGCTTCCTCCATGACGGCCTTTGGAGCAATCATAGTCCTGTAAAGAAAATTATGACAAAAATACAAGGTAATCTATATAATATCTGACTGGAGTTCCCTGTACAATATGGCACAATACTGTCGCATCGTAACAGAAATTTCGTGTATCTTTTATTCAAAATCTATTAACTCTACCCTGTGCTCATACACATTTCATAGATATAATAAGGCTCTGAGGCCTGTTAATTGATCTAGGCTATGACGGTAGGTCACTGTTGTGATCTACTTAGGTAATATTAGATGACTTTAATTAATACCATATTGAAAGCTGAACTAGTAAAAATCTGATTCGGATATTCAATGATGTATGAATATGGTAGCATTATGCGACCTAAATCCAAGCGGTATGTATATAAAAATTTCTTTTTGATGATAAAACTAGGTTGTGTTACGCATATACGTATGTATATGCACTAAACTTCTGTGATTTCGATCAATACAGTATAAATATATGAAAATTATCATGCTAAAACTAGGTTATGTTATGCGACGTATATATGTATGAGGTAAATTCTGTGCTTTCAATCACAGTAATATATCTATAAGAAAATTTTCAGGCTAACGCTTAGTTAAGTTATCCGGCTTATAAATGTATGAATGAAAATTCCATGCTTTCAATCACACTAATGTCTATATAATAAAATTCTCATACTAAAGCTTAATTATGTTATGCGACAACGTATACATAATATATATAGGAATGAATAAAAACTTGCGGAAATTCGTGGCCTGCATCACACCATGGTTCTTTGATTTAAAGTTATATGTCGCTGTAGATACTGGATGTGGAAGCTGTTCTGTCCTGGGACTAATTCTTCTTGGGCTCCTTGTACGTTGCTACTCGCGCTTTCCACATAGTTATCTTTGTGGTCGCTCGAGATACTGGCCTTCGTTGAGTTCGGGCGTATCTGCACATGTAATGTCAACCAGCGCCCCGTCCACGTATATACGTAGGCGCCGCAGTGTATAAAACTACGCCACAGCTTCTTTTCAGCCTTGCTTCTTCACGGGATAATTTACTAAAATTTTATATTTGGATTACACTACCTTACTCAAGTGGTATGGATTCCTGCTCATTTTCCTTCACCATCTCGGGAGCTGCCTTATGGTCACTCGCTTTTGATTCCGAAGTTATTTCCCCAATCCTTATGTAATGGCTTTTGCTACGTATCTGATGTTGTTTCAGATATTTCTCTCCTGAATGATTTATGTCTTTTTGTTGTTTTATCTTTCCGTTCCCTTTTTAAAAAAATATATCCTCTTTTGTTTTTCGACACTTCGTTCTCCTTTGACAGCCCGCTCGAAGGAAGTCTTCTTCTTCCCTCTCTTTTCGGGTGCGTTCCGCGCGTATCGCTCTCCATCCATACAGAAAACAGTAGGCCGATTGTACATGGTGTCTCTAGTCTCAGTGTAGCATATTGCTACCTGCAGTATGCTACGACCATAACATGGCAGGGTAGTCTAGACCACCTGTGGTTCAGACAACGCTGAAAAATGGTCGACTGAGCTAGTCTGTCTTAACATAGGCCTCACCGCTGCGGGCGCCCAATGTGTGGCTCGACCCATGACCAATTAAAGCATTTCTCATTACTCAAGCTAGGCGGCTGCTACGGATTGCCCAAGACAGTCAGATGTACTCGACAGATGACTAATCGAAGGCACATCCCTGAAGTCCCGCCAGTCCTTGATCAGATCGTCCTCCGTGTCAGAAGCCAGATGTACCCCTGACAAGCCAGTAACCCAAAAAATCTAGTCACCCAGTGCCCCTCTGCCTTCCTTCACCGAGATGAGCCGAGGGAACTCCACGGTCAGTAACCTAACTAACTGATCGCTGAGTTTCCCCTGCTCTAATATCTCACTCTGATCTCAGACCGACGCTTGTTCAAGGGTGTGTCTCCGAGGTGTCGTTTTAGTACCGGTCTTCTTCCTTAAATTTGCAGGCATTAAATAAGTGGAATTTTTACGGCAAACTGCTGCAGGGGTACCATATAGGAGGGGTGCTGAAGCGTTATCAGGCTAGGAATTGGGAAAAAAATCTCTATTGTCCAAAAAGGTATGCCGGCCGCTAGGCTGGGAATGTCCTAAGCGGCGCATTGGCATCCTGTAGTTTGCCAGATTCTGTACAGCCGGTGAAATCGGATAAAACCTGTGTTTTATCGGAGTCGCGTCATTCGTTTCAATCCTATGGGTAACAAAAGATGTTTTTCCTAAGCCCAACCAGGCGAAGGAAGGAAAAAGCTGTTTCGTGGCTTCAAGACGTTGATTTTCCTGAACCGAAAGAACATGGCAGTCAGTGTCTGAGGCAGCTAATAGGCTTGGCATCACCTCGGCAGCTATACCCAGAACATCTGGAGCCAGCCCAAATAGACGCCAGAAGTCTATTCCCAGGTATAGTGATTGTGTGAGCCCAGGAACCACGTAAAACGTACGTTGTGGGTCTTATCACGGAAAGTGATGTCCAAGTCCACACTACCATGAACACCCGTCATGGCGCCGTTAGCTACCTGCACTCTAGTGTGATGCTTGCTGGCCGCTTTAATACAGAAACGACAGGAGGCTGTATCTCCTGCTCAGTAACATTGCCAGCAAAAAGTGCTGTCGGTTTTATCGGGACGTTAAAGATCAAAGACTCTTCCAGAGAAGTGTCTCGTAGTGTCATGGGCTCCCTATAAGTGGAAACGGGGGCTTGAAGATCTGCGGAGAAGTCTATCAGATTCTCCGTCTCTATCAGTGAATCAATAGGACGATCAGGTGGATAGTTGATATCTCCAGAGTCTCTGAATGATATCAGCGGGCAGTTCAGTGGTTCATTGTTGAGGTCTGCTGATGATAGCGGATCTTCCTCCCTATTCAAGGTTTGAACTGGAGTCGTCGTAGTTGTTGCCGTTCGGGCCGTTGAAACTGGTCGAGAAAAGGTGGTGGCATTCCCGACCCGTCTCTTGTTTTTCGTCAAGCAGTGTCTACAAGTTGGTTTGAAAACGTTTTTGCGTCCGCATCCATAGTAGAACACTCGTTGTCTTTCCTGCATGCAGTCCTGGTAAAAAACCGGGTTGGTCACAGTTCCAACAACTAACTTTCGGTGGTGCCGATATAGCAGCCACTGTTGCTGCTTCCTCACTGTTTTCAGGTGACATATACTGTTCAGCATCTGTAGATTGACAATCATTAACTCGCTAACTCTTGGGCTGTGATATGTGTTCCAGCTGCACGCGGTCGCGATTCGCTGCTGAGAAGCCTGTATCTGAGTCACGAGACCTCGCAGTTGAATAATGGTGTTTGTGGGATGTAGACAGATTTTCTGCTGGATGTCTGGAAGCAGATTCGATTTCACAATTTCTAGAAACTCTCCGTCCGCGAAAGGCCTTTGCAGTAGATCACACAGATGTACCAGATGTTGGTGATACGTAGCAAATGACTTCCCTGCTTTCTGTTTTCTCAACATCAGCTGGACCTTGACCTTCAGGTCATCCTTCGGTACTCCCCATTCAGCTAACAGAGCCGCTTTTATATACTCCCACGAAGGTGTGGAGTTCTGTCTCAGGAGAGACCAGTACCAGTCCATTGCTGGACCAGAAAGCAAAGTTGTCATATGCCGAACTAAGAGATCAAACTCTCCGTCTAAGACTGACTACGTGAGTGCTTCTACTCTGAAAACAAATTCGTCGACAGTAAGTCGAGAACTATCGCCACTGTATGAGATATTCCATATTCGGATGGGACTACCAGAACGTCGTTGTCCTAAACTCGACGGGACACGATTGGATGGTGCTGGACGCTGGTTAGGATTTTATCCATGTTGACTGAATGCAGACGATAATCTATAAAACGACTGTCTACGTGGGTCGTGAAAATCTTGAGGTGGTATCGGTTCACCCACAGGAGGAGGTGGACGTGATACGTCGACTGGTGGCATTGCAGCTGATATCTGCTGTCTGACGTTATTCGACAGTTCCGTCCGCAATGTGTTCAGATTCTGCTCGAACTAAATCCTGCAGTTGCATGCGCAGACCTGCCATCAAAGCTTCTGACGCTACTAAGTTTTGACCATTGGCAAAAGGCAATCGGCTATTTCGTCGCGAGTTAGGATGGTAAAAGGTCGAGGAATGCGGATTTGGCATGATAGAGATCCTCTACCAACTGGTGGGATCGTTGGAGGTGGTAAGTCAAACGTTGGCGCGGGCTGTTTACGCTCGTTATTGACAGGTTTCGTCTTCGGTGTCTTTGAGATGGCTCCAGTACATATATTCGGTAAAATCATTGTGTAAGGTAGAGCCGACAGTTTGGACAGTAGGCCTGTTCGCCTATCCATGTTCGCAAACATGCCTTGTGGAACACGTGTCCTCATATGGTCCTGACAGGCTTCCCTTCGACTGACCAGTCTCTATCTTGACAGATGGAGCACTGTTCAGGCAACTTGTTCACACTGTCTGTCGAGGGAGGTGGTGTTCTCACGGTAGCCATTATCTCTTCCAAGAGGTTCACGAAATTGAACGTATAACCGAAAGTCAAATCTATATAGTTTCTGCAGCTTGTACAGAGGTTTGTCGTAGTTTGGTTAAGAGACACGTAGGTCTCGACAAATGTCAGAGAAAGTTTCAACTCGAAATTCAAAAAAAAATTCCTCAACAATTTCGAAAAGGAAGTCCTCAGGACTATCCACCAAGTATATTATCAAAATTCAGGGTTCGACAGGTCAAACAAAAATCTTTCTTTTATATAGTCAAATAAGCAATATCGCAATCTTTCGACATAAGCGAGATTGAATTCAGCGGGGAATTCAAAATACTTCGTCGTAACCGTACTAAAGGACGACGCTTAAAATCAAGATCCAAGCCTGCACTAGCAAAATCGCACAGGAAAAATAAGCTAATTTATAAGTGAAAATTTACAACAATTTCCGTTCAGACGTTCCAAAAAAAAATATAAAAAGTTCCATGAAAGTTCTCTTCTTTACTCTCCAAGAGCTAACTCTCCACACAAAAGTCCTCCAGGCCTAATCTCTCTAATCAGGTCAGAAGTCATACGACGAAGGCAAGTAGTGTGAATGTGTGCATGAAAAATCTTGCGTCCTCACAGAAATCCGGGAAGAGTCGGGTTGGAGAAGCTAGAGACTAAAAATGACACTAGAGATTCTTCAGCTAGGCAGTTAGCAATATGCCAACTCCTGATTACTGAAGGTCTCCAGCACCACTTCCATCCTCCAACAACTCTTTCCTTCCTCCTCACCTGATTGCAATACTTAGCTAACCTTTCAGCCGGGCAGAGTCATGAATCTGGTCAACTAGTTAGCTAAAAGCCAAAAAGTCATCTCACAGATTCACGACTCTGTTCAGCCAGTTGGCCAACAGAGACATGCCTCCGTGAGAACACAATAAAAAAAAATCGAGAGGCCACCTACTATTTCCATAGCAGAAGACCAGCGGGAAAGATCAATTCAAAAAATTTAAAAATTCAAAAAATTCAAAAAACTCGACAAACTGTTCAGACTCAAGGCTTGACCAAAGTCAAACCTAAAGTCGAACTTTAGAAAAACAAAACCAAAAACTTTACGTTACTAGAATCACAATCTAAAAACTAAATCACAATCAAAAATTCAAAAATTTACTTTAATAAAAACTCTCGAAAACTTTATCAAAATCTCGAAACTTTACTTTACAAAAAAATTAACATAGATAACAACACCAGTTGGACTCAGGTCCGCCTGTAACTTCTACTGGATATGAGACTACCGAGTCAGACAATTAGCTAACAGCCAAATGTCCATATCTCCAAGCAATCCCAGTCCCCAGCATCAGTCACATTTAGACGCCGAAGTCTAACTGAGGTGGCCCGACGTAGGGCGACAATTTGTTATGGTAGTATGTTGAGAGTGATTTGCTTGGACGTGAAGTCCAGACTGCTAGCATGAGCTGACAGATCACTCAGTGGACAGCGTTGACTGCAGGGCGGCACGCTAGCTCGCCTCGGCTAATGGCGGAGAGTGTGGGGAGGTTCCACGAAGACCTACCGCTGCCATCTTCTCTGCTTGCCCCAACCACCCAACTGACTCTGAGGGCAGATAATTTTCAGAGTCCCTGTGTTGACCTAAAAGAAGAAGAGTAGCGGACCTTTTCGACCTTTAAATCAAGAGGGCTCCAGGAGAGTGAAGGAGGAAATAAGAAGATTCTAGCAATTCATTTCACTACGTTACAATAAATGATCTATCATACATTGCTGGTGTAGGTAATTAGACAAAACAAAAACTTCGTTGTCGCTCATAACCTAATACTCTAACTAACTTGGGCTTGTCCCCCTGACATTTTACTAGGTTACCTTATCTTAAGCCTGTATTGAAATTTTACAAACGTTAATGAACCTAATCCATTGCTTACATGTGCACAACTTACGCCAGAATTATAAGAGGTAAATCCCAGACAGTGTTGCTACCCTTTCTTGTGACGAGAACGCTTCCTCCATGACGGCCTTTGGTGCAATCATAGTCCTGTAAAGAAAATTATGACAAAAATACAAGGTAATCTATATAATATCTGACTGGAGTTCCCTGTACAATATGGCACAATACTGTCGCATCGTAACAGAAATTTCGTGTATCTTTTATTCAAAATCTATTAACTCTACCCTGTGCTCATACACGTTTCATAGGTATAATAAGGCTCTGAGGCCTGTTAATTGATCTAGGCTATGACGGTAGGTCACTGTTGTGATCTACTAAGATAATATTAGATGACTTTAATTAATACCATATTGAAAGCTGCACTAGTAAAAATCTGATTCGGATATTCAATGATGTATGAATATGGTAGCATTATGCGACCTAAATCCAAGCGGTATGTATATAAAAATTTCTTTTTGATGATAAAACTAGGTTGTGTTACGCAATGTATGTATATGCACTAAATTTCTGTGATTTTGATCAATACAGTATAAATATATGAAAATTATCATGCTAAAACTAGGTTATGTTATGCGACGTATATATGTATGAGGTAAATTCTGTGCTTTCAATCACAGTAATATATCTATAAGAAAATTTTCAGGCTAACGCTTAGTTAAGTTATGCGGCTTATAAATGTATGAATGAAAATTCTGTGCTTTCAATCACACTAATATCTATATAATAAAATTTTCATACTAAAGCTTAATTATGTTATGCGACAACGTATACATAATATATATAGGAATGAATAAAAACTTGCGGAAATTCGTGGCCTGCATCACACCATGGTTCTTTGATTTAAAGTTATATGTCGCTGTAGATACTGGATGTGGAAGCTGTTCTGTCCTGGGACTAATTCTTCTTGGGCTCCTTGTAAGTTGCTACTCGCGCTTTCCACATAGTTATCTTTGTGGTTGCTCGAGATATTGGCCTTCGTTGAGTTCGGGCGTATCTGCACATGTAATGTCAACCAGCGCCCCGTCCACGTATATACGTAGGTGCCGCAGTGTATAAACCTACACCACAGCTTCTTTTCAGCCTTGCTTCTTCACGGGATAATTTACTAAAATTTTATATTTGGATTACACTACCTTACTCAAGTGGTATGGATTCCTACTCGTTTTCCTTGACCATCTCGGGAGCTGCCTTATATTCACTCGCTTTTGATTCCGAAGTTATTTCCCCAATCCTTATGTAATGGCTTTTGCTACGTATCTGATGTTGTTTCAGATATTTCTCTCCTGAATGATTTATGTCTTTTTGTTGTTTTATCTTTCCGTTCCCTTTTTGAAAAAATATATCCTCTTTAGTTTTTCGACACTTCGTTCTCCTTTGACAGCCCGCTCGCAGGAAATCTTCTTCTTCCCTCTCTTTTCGGGTGCGTTCCGCGCGTATCGCTCTCCATCCATACAGAAAACAGTAGGCCGATTGTACATGGTGTCTCTATTCTCAGTGTAGCATACTGCTACCTGCAGTATGCTACGACCATAACATGGCAGGGTAGTCTAGACCACCTGGGGTTCAGACAACGCTGAAAAATGGTCGACTGAGCTAGTCTGTCTTAACATAGGCCTCACCGCTGCGGGCGCCCAATGTGTGGCTCGACCCATGACCAATTAAAGCATTTCTCATTACTCAAGCTAGGCGGCTGCTACGGATTGCCCAAGACAGTCAGATGTACTCGACAGATGACGAATCGAAGGCACATCCCTGAAGTCCCGCCAGTCCTTGATCAGATCGTCCTCCGTGTCAGAAGCCAGATGTACCCCTGACAAGCCAGTAACCCAAAAAATCTAGTCACCCAGTGCCCCTCTGCCTTCCTTCACCGAGATGAGCCGAGGGAACTCCACGGTCAGTAACCTAACCAACTGATCGCTGAGTTTCCCCTGATCTAATATCTCACTCTGATCTCAGACCGACGCTTGTTAAAGGGTGTGTCTCCGAGGTGTCGTTGTAGTACCGGTCTTCTTCCTTAAATTTGCAGGCATTAAATAATTGGAATTCCTACGGCAAACTGCTGCAGGGGTACCATATAGGAGGGGTGCTGAAACGTTATCAGGCTAGGAATTGGGAAAAAAAAACTCTATTGTCCAAAAGGGTATGCCGGCCGCTAGGCTGGGAATGTCCTAAGCGGCGCATTGGCATCCTGTAGTTTGCCAGTGAAGCTGGCTGGATGCCCTATTAGGGCTACCAGGATTGAAAAGTGACAATAGCCGGATGACGTGTCCGAGAATATGGGTATCACGGCCTGATGTATTTGGCGTGGTAGACTCCTAACGTTCTTCCCTGCAGATCCTCAAGCTCTTATAAGGAGTTTCCTCTCTTTGACTTGACCCGACACTACGAATTTCCGCCCCAGTTTTGCACTAGTCTGCTGCTGGAAGTTGCTTCGGGCAAAATTCCGTCTGAATTTTTCTTGAACCACTGTGAAATTAACAGGCTTCGCTCTGAGATTATAAGCTTTTGAGGCCTGTTCGAACGCGTGTTGTAAGTTCTCCTGGACTTTCGCACAGATTAATCTCAATTTATCTTTAGCATCCACTCTCAGAGGCTCATTAAGAGTTCCAAGGCTCCTTAAGATAGAATAGGAGCTCGCATGATCAATCATTTGCTGACCGAAGAGTGTTCGGTAGGGAGAGAAACCAGTTGCTTGGTGGAAAGAGCTCCTGAGGGAACCAGCTATCTGGCTCAGCTTCTCATCCCACTTAGTATGTTCCTTCCGGATATATGCCCTAATCCCTGACAATAGGGACCTGTTCACTCGCTCTGAGGCGTTTGCTTGTGGCGGGCGAGTAAACTTCCGTTCGCAAGTATTTCACGCCATACTTGTCCAGTAATTTGGCGAACTGAGCCGAGCAAAGCTAGACTCCATTGTTAGAGACTATAGTCTCCGGAACTCTGAACACATGAAATATTTCAGTCTCGGTGAACTGACACACATTGAGAGTAGACGCCTTTTTCATCGGTTTGAGAATCGAGAACTTGGAAAAGTGGTACCGACATTTTCTTTCACTGACCGACGATATGAACCTAGAAAGTCAATGTACAGCTTTTGCCATGCTCTTTCTGTCACAGACTGGACTCCCATAGGAGGTCTAAGAATAATATTGGGGGCTTTGGTCTCTTTACACACGTCGCAGGCGCCTACGTAGTTTCTGACATCAACTGCCATTCGTGGCCAGTACAGGTGTCTTCTTAACCGTTCCAGTGTTTTCCCTATACCTCCGTGAGAAGCTAGTGGCGGGTCATGCGCTCTTGAAATAACCTCGGAGACAAGCCTTCGTGGAATCCAAAGCTTCCAAGCTTCCTCTTCCTGAATCGGATCGCCTGTTCTCGGAACAGTCCGAATATAATCGAAGCTATCCCTGACGCAAAGAGTTGGTAGGTTGCCAGAAGCTATTTTAACCTTATGCCTCAGCTCCTCATATTCCAACGAGTTGAAATATGGCGAACTAAGGTCAACTTCCGGGCCAGGATCTTCAGGTGTTGACAGGCTGTCGCAATGAATTCGTGACAGCGCATTAGGAACGACATTCAGGGTTCATTTTCGGTGTTCAATGGTGAAGTCGAAACCCTGAAGCTTCAAACTCCACCGAGCAAGTCTACCGCTGAATCCTTTTGAGACATCAGCCATTTCAAGCTCGCATGATCAGTCACTATCTTAAACGGCATAAGTTCTATGAAGGGCCGGAACTTCTGTACACTTAAGATTGCAGCTAGACATTCCTGCTCTGTGACTGTGTAATTACGCTGTGCTGAGTTCAACTTTTTCGAGACGTAGGCTATTGGCTTCTCGTGGCCATCTTCATCTAGTTGAAGCATCACTCCACCAATACCTCGTTGGCTCGGATCGCACTGTATAATGAACGGCTTGGTGAAGTCTGAGCTCACTAGCAACGGAGAAGAAGTAAGTTTTAGTTTTAATGATTCTAGAGACATCTGGGCTTCAGGTGTCCATTGGAACTGACTTGGATTCTTCAGAGTGTCTGTAATGGAGGCAGATAGATCAGCATAGTTTGGTATGAACCGTCTATACCATCCCGCCATACTTAGTAGGCGTCGCGCTTGCCGAACAGTTTTAGGTGACGGATAGTCAACTATGGCTGAAATCTTGTCGGGGTCAGTTCTTATACCTCCCTTTGATACAAAACTTACTCTTCTCAACGTTGATAGTGAGGCCAGCTTTCCTCAAACTATCCATTACACGAGCTAGCAGCGTGAGATGAGAGTCAAAGTCTGATGACAGAATTAGTAAATCGTCTAGATAGACGAGAACATTCTCACGAAGATCGAAAGGAATGACCTTATCCATTAGGCGGCACATAGTTTGTGGAGCATTGCAAAGGCCGAATGGCATCACGGTGTACTGATAGAGAGGATGACCAGGTGCGGTAAACGCGGTCTTCTCTCTGGACTCAGTGTCTGGTGGGATCTGCCAGAAAGCGTCTTTGAGGTCCAGGCTTGTGATGTAGTTTGCCGGAGGAAGTCGACTCAGAAGCGCATCTATCTGCGGCAGCACATAGGCGTCCTTCTTAGTAATAGAGTTGACTTTCCTGGCGTCGAAACAAAGCCGGAACTTCCCAGGCTTCCGCACTAGCACAGCTGGAGAGCTCCAAGGACTCTGTATCTCCTCCATTACACCCAACGATCGCATTCGTCGCAATTCAGCTTCCATCAAATTTTGTACAGCCGGTGAAATCGGATAAAACCTCTGTTTTATCGGAGTCGCGTCATTCGTTTCAATCCTATGGGTGACAAAAGATGTTTTTCCTAAGCCCAACCAGGCGAAGGAAGGAAAAAGCTGTTTCGTGGCTTCAAGACGTTGATTTTCCTGAACCGAAAGAACATGGCAGTCAGTGTCTGAGGCAGCTAATAGGCTTGGCATCACCTCGGCAGCTATACCCAGAACATCTGGAGCCAGCCCAAATAGACGCCAGAAGTCTATTCCCAGGTATAGTGATTGTGTGAGCCCAGGAACCACGTAAAACGTACGTTGTGGGTCTTATCACGGAAAGTGATGTCCAAGTCCACACTACCATGAACATCCGTCATGGCGCCGTTAGCTACCTGCACTCTAGTGTGATGCTTGCTGGCCGCTTTAATACAGAAACGACAGGAGGCCGAATCTCCTGCTCAGTAACATTGCCAGCAAAAAGTGCTGTCGGTTTTATCGGGACGTTAAAGATCAAAGACTCTTTCAGAGAAGTGTCTCGTAGTGTCATGGGCTCCCTATAAGTGGAAACGGGGGCTTGAAGATCTGCGGAGAAGTCTATCAGATTCTCCGTCTCTATCAGTGAATCAATAGGACGATCAGGTGGATAGTTGATATCTCCAGAGTCTCTGAATGATATCAGCGGGCAGTTCAGTGGTTCATTGTTGAGGTCTGCTGATGATAGCGGACCTTCCTCCCTATTCAAGGTTTGAACTGGAGTCGTCGTAGTTGTTGCCGTTCGTGCCGTTGAAACTGGTCGAGAAAAGGTGGTGGCATTCCCGACTCGTCTCTTGTTTTTCGTCAAGCAGTGTCTACAAGTTGGTTTGAAAACGTTTTTGCGTCCGCATCCATAGTAGAACACTCGTTGTCTTTCCTGCATGCAGTCCTGGTAAAAAACCGGGTTGGTCACAGTTCCAACAACTAACTTTCGGTGGTGCCGATATAGCAGCCACTGTTGCTGCTTCCTCACTATTTTCAGGTGACATATACTGTTCAGCATCTGTAGATTGACAATCTTTAACTCGCTAACTCTTGGGCTGTGATATGTGTTCCAGCTGCACGCGGTCGCGATTCGCTGCTGAGAAGCCTGTATCTGAGTCACGAGACCTCGCAGTTGAATAATGGTGTTTGTGGGATGTAGACAGATTTTCTGCTGGATGTCTGGAAGCAGATTCGATTTCACAATTTCTAGAAACTCTCCGCGAAAGGCCTTTGCAGTAGATCACGCAGATGTACCAGATGTTGGTGATACGTAGCAAATGACTTCCCTGCTTTCTGTTTTCTCAACATCAGCTGGACCTTGACCTTCAGGTCATCCTTCGGTACTCCCCATTCAGCTAACAGAGCCGCTTTTATATACTCCCACGAAGGTGTGGAGTTCTGTCTCAGGAGAGACCAGTACCAGTCCATTGCTGGACCAGAAAGCAAAGTTGTCATATGCCGAACTAAGAGATCAAACTCTCCGTCTAAGGCTGACTACGTGAGTGCTTCTACTCTGAAAACAAATTCGTCGACAGTAAGTCGAGAACTATCGCCACTGTATGAGATATTCCATATTCGGATGGGACTACCAGAACGTCGTTGTCCTAAACTCGACGGGACACGATTGGATGGTGCTGGACGCTGGTTAGGATTTTATCCATGTTGACTGAATGCAGACGATAATCTATAAAACGACTGTCTACGTGGGTCGTGAAAATCTTGAGGTGGTATCGGTTCACCCACAGGAGGAGGTGGACGTGATACGTCGACTGGTGGCATTGCAGCTGATATCTGCTGTCTGACGTTATTCGACAGTTCCATCCGCAATGTGTTCAGATTCTGCTCGAGGCCTTCGCGAACTAAATCCTGCAGTTGCATGCGCAGACCTGCCATCAAAGCTTCTGACGCTACTAAGTTTTGACCATTGGAAAAAGGCAATCGGCTATTTCGTCGCGAGTTAGGATGGTAAAAGGTCGAGGAATGCGGATTTGGCATGATAGAGATCCTCTACCAACTGGTGGGATCGTTGGAGGTGGTAAGTCAAACGTTGGCGCGGGCTGTTTACGCTCGTTATTGACAGGTTTCGTCTTAGGTGTCTTTGAGATGGCTCCAGTACATATATTCGGTAATATCATTGTGTAAGGTAGAGCCGACAGTTTGGACAGTTGGCCTGTTCGCCTATCCATGTTCGCAAACATGCCTTGTGGAACACGTGTCCTCATATGGTCCTGACAGGCTTCCCTTCGACTGACCAGTCTATATCTTGACAGATGGAGCACTGTTCAGGCAACTTGTTCACACTGTCTGTCGAGGGAGGTGGTGTTCTCACGGTAGCCATTATCTCTTCCAAGAGGTTCACGAAATTGAACGTATAACCGACAGTCAAATCTATATAGTTTCTGCAGCTTGTACAGAGGTTTGTCGTAGTTTGGTTAGAGACAAATGTCAGAGAAAGTTTCAACTCGAAATTAAAAAAAAAATTCCTCAACAATTTCGAAAAGGAAGTCCTCAGGACTATCCACCAAGTATATTATCAAAATTCAGGGTTCGACAGGTCAAACAAAAATCTTTCTTTTATATAGTCAAATAAGCAATATCGCAATCTTTCGACATAAGCGAGATTGAATTCAGCGGGGAATTCAAAATACTTCGTTGTAACCGTACTAAAGGACGACGCTTAAAATCAAGATCCAAGCCTGCACTAGCAAAATCGCACAGGAAAAATAAGCTAATTTATAAGTGAAAATTTACAACAATTTCCGTTCAGACGTTCCAAAAAAAAACAAAAAAAAAGTTCCATGAAAGTTCTCTTCTTTACTCTCCAAGAGCTAACTCTCCACACAAAAGTCCTCCAGGCCTAATCTCTCTAATCAGGTCAGAAGTCATACGACGAAGGCAAGTAGTGTGAATGTGTGCATGAAAAATCTTGCGTCCTCACAGAAATCCGGGAAGAGTCGGGTTGGAGAAGCTAGAGACTAAAAATGACACTAGAGATTCTTCAGCTAGGCAGTTAGCAATATGCCAACTCCTGATTACTGAAGGTCTCCAGCACCACTTCCATCCTCCAACAACTCTTTCCTTCCTCCTCACCTGATTGCAATACTTAGCTAACCTTTCAGCCGGGCAGAGTCATTAATCTGGTCAACTAGTTAGCTAAAAGCCAAAAAGTCATCTCACAGATTCACGACTCTGTTCAGCCAGTTGGCCAACAGAGACATGCCTTCGTGAGAACACAATAAAAAAAAATCGAGAGGCCACCTACTATTTCCATAGCAGAAGGCCAGCGGGAAAGATCAATTCAAAAAATTTAAAAATTCAAAAAATTCAAAAAACTCGACAAACTGTTCAGACTCAAGGCTTGACCAAAGTCAAACCTAAAGTCGAACTTTAGAAAAACAAAACCAAAAACTTTACGTTACTAGAATCACAATCTAAAAACTAAATCACAATCAAAAATTCAAAAATTTACTTTAATAAAAACTCTCGAAAACTTTATCAAAATCTCGAAACATTACTTTACAAAAAAATTAACATAGATAACAACACCAGTTGGACTCAGGTCCGCCTGTAACTTCTACTGGATATGAGACTACCGAGTCAGACAATTAGCTAACAGCCAAATGTCCATATCTCCAAGCAATCCCAGTCCCCAGCATCAGTCACATTTAGACGCCGAAGTCTAACTGAGGTGGCCCGATGTAGGGCGCCAATTTGTTATGGTAGTATGTTGAGAGTGATTTGCTTGGACGTGAAGTCCAGACTGCCAGCATGAGCTGACAGATCACTCAGTGGACAGCGTTGACTGCAGGGCGGCACGCTAGCTCGCCTCGGCTAATGGCGGAGAGTGTGGGGAGGTTCCACGAAGACCTACCGCTGCCATCAGCCATATAAAAAAAATTTCGTGCCTACAACTCAACAGGCCGTACCACATACTCAGTCCTTAAGGGACTTTTTCACAACTTACTTGCATCCATTGGAAAGGCACAGATGCCTGGCCTTCTCTGCTTGCCCCAACCACCCAACTGACTCTGAGGGCAGATAATTTTCAGAGTCCCTGTGTTGACCTAAAAGAAGAAGAGTAGCGGACCTTTTCGACCTTTAAATCAAGAGGGCTCCAGGAGAGTGAAGGAGGAAATAAGAAGATTCTAGCAATTCATTTCACTACGTTACAATAAACGATCTATCATACATTGCTGGTGTAGGTATTTAGACAAAACAAAAACTTCGTTGTCGCTCATAACCTAATACTCTAACTAACTTGGGCTTGTCCCCCTGACATTTTACTAGGTTACCTTATCTTAAGCCTGTATTGAAATTTTACAAACGTTAATGAACCTAATCCATTGCTTACATGTGTACAATTTACGCCAGAATTATAAGAGGTAAATCCCAGACAGTGTTGCTACCCTTTCTTGTGATGAGAACGCTTCCTCCATGAAGGCCTTTGGAGCAACCATAGTCCTGTAAAGAAAATTATGACAAAAATGCAAGGTAATATATATAATATCTGACTGGAGTTCCCTGTACAATATGGCACAATACTGTTGCATCGTAACAGAAATTTCGTGTATCTTTTATTCAAAATCTAATAACTCTACCCTGTGCTCATACACGTTTCATAGATATAATAAGGCTCTGAGGCCTGTTAATTGATCTAGGCTATGACGGTAGGTCACTGTTGAGATCTACTAAGATAATATTAGATGACTTTAATTAATACCATATTGAAAGCTGCACTAGTGAAAATTTGATTCGGATATTCAATGATGTATGAATATGGTAGCATTATGCGACCTAAATCCAAGCGGTATGTATATAAAAATTTCTTTTTTATGATAAAACTAGGTTGTGTTACGCAACGTATGTATATGCACTAAACTTCTGTGATTTCGATCAATACAGTATAAATATATGAAAATTATCATGCTAAAACTAGGTTATGTTATGCGACGTATATATGTTGGACGTAAAATTCTATGCTTTCAATCACATTAATATATATAATAAAATTTTCATGCTAAAACTAGGTTGGGTTATGCGACGTATATATGTATGAGGTAAATTCTGTGCTTTCAATCACAGTAATATATCTATAAGAAAATTTTCAGGCTAACGCTTAGTTAAGTTATGCGGCTTATAAATGTATGAATGAAAATCCTATGCCTTCAATCACACTAATATCTATATAATAAAATTTTCATACTAAAGCTTAATTATGTTATGCGACAACGTATACATAATATATATAGAAATGAATAAAAACTTGCGGAAATTCGTGGCCTGCATCACACCATGGTTCTTTGATTTAAAGTTATATGTCGCTATAGATACTGGATGTGGAAGCTGTTCTGTCCTGGGACTAATTCTTCTTGGGCTCCTTGTACGTTGCTACTCGCGCTTTCCACAATGTTATCTTTGTGGTCGCTCGAGATAGTGGCCTTCGTTGAGTTCACGCGTATCTGCACATGTAATGTCAACCAGCGCCCCGTCCACGTATATACGTAGGCGCCGCAGTGTATAAAACTACGCCACGGCTTCTTTTCAGCCTTGCTTCTTCACGGGATAATTTACTAAAATTTTATATTTGGATTACACTACCTTGGTATGGATTCCTACTCGTTTTCCTTCACCATCTCGGGAGCTGCCTTATGGTCACTCACTTTTGATTCCGAAGTTATTTCCCCAATGTTGTTTTATCTTTCCGTTCCCTTTTTAAAAAAATATATCCTCTTTTGTTTTTCGACACTTCGTTCTCCTTTGACAGCCCGCTCGAAGGAAGTCTTCTTCTTCCCTCTCTTTTCGGGTGCGTTCCGCGCGTATCGCTCTCCATCCATACAGAAAACAGTAGGCCGATTGTACATGGTGTCTCTAGTCTCAGTGTAGCATACTGCTACCTGCAGTATGCTACGACCATAACATGGCAGGGTAGTCTAGACCACCTGTGGTTCAGACAACGCTGAAAAATGGCCGACTGAGCTAGCCTGTCTTAACATAGGCCTCACCGCTGCGGGCGCCCAATGTGTGGCTGGACCCATGACCAATTAAAGCTTTTCTCATTACTCAAGCTAGGCGGCTGCTACGGATTGTCCAAGACAGTCAGATGTACTCGACAGATGACGAATTGAAGGCACATCCCTGAAGTCCCGCCAGTCCTTGATCAGATCGTCCTCCGTGTCAGAAGCCAGATGTACCCTGACAAGCCAGTAACCTAAAAAATCTAGTCGCCCAGTGCCCTTCTGCCTTCCTTCACCGAGATGAGCCGAGGGAACTCCACGGTCAGTAACCTAACCAGCTGATCGCTTAGTTTCCCCTGCTCTAATATCTCACTCTGATCTCAGACCGACGCTTGTTCAAGGGTGTGTCTCCGAGGTGTCGTTGTAGTACCGGTCTTCTTCCTTAAATTTGCAGGCATTAAATAATTGGAATTCCTACGGCAAACTATCTGCCGCAGGGGTACCATATAGGAGGGGTGCTGAAACGTTATCAGGCTAGGGATTGGGAAAAAAAATCTCTATTGTCCAAAAAGGTATGCCGGCCGCTAGGCTGGGAATGTCCTAAGCGGCGCATTGGCATCCTGTAGTTTGCCAGTGAAGCTGGCTGGATGCCTTATTAGGGCTACCAGGATTGAAAAGTGACAATAGCCGGATGACGTGTCCGAGAATATGGGTATCAAGGCCTGATGTATTTGGCGTGTTAGAGTCCTAACGTTCTTCCCTGCAGATCCTCAAGCTCGTATAAGGAGTTTCCTCTCTTTGACTTGACCCGACACTACGAATTTCCGCCCCAGTTTTGCACTAGTCTGCTGCTGGAAGTTGCTTCGGGCAAAATTCCGTCTGAATTTTTCTTGAACCACTGTGAAATTAACAGGCTTCGCTCTGAGATTATAAGCTTTTGAGGCCTGTTCGAACGCGTGTTGTAAGTTCTCCTGGACTTTCGCACAGATTAATCTCAATTTATCTTTAGCATCCACTCTCAGAGGCTCATTAAGAGTTCCAAGGCTCCTTAAGATAGAATAGGAGCTCGCATGATCAATCATTTGCTGACCGAAGAGTGTTCGGTAGGGAGAGAAACCAGTTGCTTGGTGGAAAGAGCTCCTGAGGGAACCAGCTATCTGGCTCAGCTTCTCATCCCACTTAGTATGTTCCTTCCGGATATATGCCCTAATCCCTGACAATAGGGACCTGTTCACTCGCTCTGAGGCGTTTGCTTGTGGCGGGCGAGTAAACTTCCGTTCGCAAGTATTTCACGCCATACTTGTCCAGTAATTTGGCGAACTGAGCCGAGCAAAGCTAGACTCCATTGTTAGAGACTATAGTCTCCGGAACTCTGAACACATGAAATATTTCAGTCTCGGTGAACTGACACACATTGAGAGTAGACGCCTTTTTCATCGGTTTGAGAATCGAGAACTTGGAAAAGTGGTACCGACATTTTCTTTCACTGACCGACGATATGAACCTAGAAAGTCAATGTACAGCTTTTGCCATGCTCTTTCTGTCACAGACTGGACTCCCATAGGAGGTCTAAGAATAATATTGGGGGCTTTGGTCTCTTTACACACGTCGCAGGCGCCTACGTAGTTTCTGACATCAACTGCCATTCGTGGCCAGTACAGGTGTCTTCTTAACCGTTCCAGTGTTTTCCCTATACCTCCGTGAGAAGCTAGTGGCGGGTCATGCGCTCTTGAAATAACTTCGGAGACAAGCCTTCGTGGAATCCAAAGCTTCCAAGCTTCCTCTTCCTGAATCGGATCGCCTGTTCTCGGAACAGTCCGAATATAATCGAAGCTATCCCTGACGCAAAGAGTTGGTAGGTTGCCAGAAGCTATTTTAACCTTATGCCTCAGCTCCTCATATTCCAACGAGTTGAAATATGGCGAACTAAGGTCAACTTCCGGGCCAGGATCTTCAGGTGTTGACAGGCTGTCGCAATGAATTCGTGACAGCGCATTAGGAACGACATTCAGGGTTCATTTTCGGTGTTCAATGGTGAAGTCGAAACCCTGAAGCTTCAAACTCCACCGAGCAAGTCTACCGCTGAATCCTTTTGAGACATCAGCCATTTCAAGCTCGCATGATCAGTCACTATCTTAAACGGCATAAGTTCTATGAAGGGCCGGAACTTCTGTACACTTAAGATTGCAGCTAGACATTCCTGCTCTGTGACTGTGTAATTACGCTGTGCTGAGTTCAACTTTTTCGAGACGTAGGCTATTGGCTTCTCGTGGCCATCTTCATCTAGTTGAAGCATCACTCCACCAATACCTCGTTGGCTCGGATCGCACTGTATAATGAACGGCTTGGTGAAGTCTGAGCTCACTAGCAACGGAGAAGAAGTAAGTTTTAGTTTTAATGATTCTAGAGACATCTGGGCTTCAGGTGTCCATTGGAACTGACTTGGATTCTTCAGAGTGTCTGTAATGGAGGCAGATAGATCAGCATAGTTTGGTATGAACCGTCTATACCATCCCGCCATACTTAGTAGGCGTCGCGCTTGCCGAACAGTTTTAGGTGACGGATAGTCAACTATGGCTGAAATCTTGTCGGGGTCAGTTCTTATACCTCCCTTTGATACAAAACTTACTCTTCTCAACGTTGATAGTGAGGCCAGCTTTCCTCAAACTATCCATTACACGAGCTAGCAGCGTGAGATGAGAGTCAAAGTCTGATGACAGAATTAGTAAATCGTCTAGATAGACGAGAACATTCTCACGAAGATCGAAAGGAATGACCTTATCCATTAGGCGGCACATAGTTTGTGGAGCATTGCAAAGGCCGAATGGCATCACGGTGTACTGATAGAGAGGATGACCAGGTGCGGTAAACGCGGTCTTCTCTCTGGACTCAGTGTCTGGTGGGATCTGCCAGAAAGCGTCTTTGAGGTCCAGGCTTGTGATGTAGTTTGCCGGAGGAAGTCGACTCAGAAGCGCATCTATCTGCGGCAGCACATAGGCGTCCTTCTTAGTAATAGAGTTGACTTTCCTGGCGTCGAAACAAAGCCGGAACTTCCCAGGCTTCCGCACTAGCACAGCTGGAGAGCTCCAAGGACTCTGTATCTCCTCCATTACACCCAACGATCGCATTCGTCGCAATTCAGCTTCCATCAAATTTTGTACAGCCGGTGAAATCGGATAAAACCTCTGTTTTATCGGAGTCGCGTCATTCGTTTCAATCCTATGGGTGACAAAAGATGTTTTTCCTAAGCCCAACCAGGCGAAGGAAGGAAAAAGCTGTTTCGTGGCTTCAAGACGTTGATTTTCCTGAACCGAAAGAATATGGCAGTCAGTGTCTGAGGCAGCTAATAGGCTTGGCATCACCTCGGCAGCTATACCCAGAACATCTGGAGCCAGCCCAAATAGACGCCAGAAGTCTATTCCCAGGTATAGTGATTGTGTGAGCCCAGGAACCACGTAAAACGTACGTTGTGGGTCTTATCACGGAAAGTGATGTCCAAGTCCACACTACCATGAACATCCGTCATGGCGCCGTTAGCTACCTGCACTCTAGTGTGATGCTTGCTGGCCGCTTTAATACAGAAACGACAGGAGGCCGAATCTCCTGCTCAGTAACATTGCCAGCAAAAAGTGCTGTCGGTTTTATCGGGACGTTAAAGATCAAAGACTCTTTCAGAGAAGTGTCTCGTAGTGTCATGGGCTCCCTATAAGTGGAAACGGGGGCTTGAAGATCTGCGGAGAAGTCTATCAGATTCTCCGTCTCTATCAGTGAATCAATAGGACGATCAGGTGGATAGTTGATATCTCCAGAGTCTCTGAATGATATCAGCGGGCAGTTCAGTGGTTCATTGTTGAGGTCTGCTGATGATAGCGGACCTTCCTCCCTATTCAAGGTTTGAACTGGAGTCGTCGTAGTTGTTGCCGTTCGGGCCGTTGAAACTGGTCGAGAAAAGGTGGTGGCATTCCCGACTCGTCTCTTGTTTTTCGTCAAGCAGTGTCTACAAGTTGGTTTGAAAACGTTTTTGCGTCCGCATCCATAGTAGAACACTCGTTGTCTTTCCTGCATGCAGTCCTGGTAAAAAACCGGGTTGGTCACAGTTCCAACAACTAACTTTCGGTGGTGCCGATATAGCAGCCACTGTTGCTGCTTCCTCACTATTTTCAGGTGACATATACTGTTCAGCATCTGTAGATTGACAATCTTTAACTCGCTAACTCTTGGGCTGTGATATGTGTTCCAGCTGCACGCGGTCGCGATTCGCTGCTGAGAAGCCTGTATCTGAGTCACGAGACCTCGCAGTTGAATAATGGTGTTTGTGGGATGTAGACAGATTTTCTGCTGGATGTCTGGAAGCAGATTCGATTTCACAATTTCTAGAAACTCTCCGCGAAAGGCCTTTGCAGTAGATCACGCAGATGTACCAGATGTTGGTGATACGTAGCAAATGACTTCCCTGCTTTCTGTTTTCTCAACATCAGCTGGACCTTGACCTTCAGGTCATCCTTCGGTACTCCCCATTCAGCTAACAGAGCCGCTTTTATATACTCCCACGAAGGTGTGGAGTTCTGTCTCAGGAGAGACCAGTACCAGTCCATTGCTGGACCAGAAAGCAAAGTTGTCATATGCCGAACTAAGAGATCAAACTCTCCGTCTAAGGCTGACTACGTGAGTGCTTCTACTCTGAAAACAAATTCGTCGACAGTAAGTCGAGAACTATCGCCACTGTATGAGATATTCCATATTCGGATGGGACTACTAGAACGTCGTTGTCCTAAACTCGACGGGACACGATTGGATGGTGCTGGACGCTGGTTAGGATTTTATCCATGTTGACTGAATGCAGACGATAATCTATAAAACGACTGTCTACGTGGGTCGTGAAAATCTTGAGGTGGTATCGGTTCACCCACAGGAGGAGGTGGACGTGATACGTCGACTGGTGGCATTGCAGCTGATATCTGCTGTCTGACGTTATTCGACAGTTCCATCCGCAATGTGTTCAGATTCTGCTCGAGGCCTTCGCGAACTAAATCCTGCAGTTGCATGCGCAGACCTGCCATCAAAGCTTCTGACGCTACTAAGTTTTGACCATTGGAAAAAGGCAATCGGCTATTTCGTCGCGAGTTAGGATGGTAAAAGGTCGAGGAATGCGGATTTGGCATGATAGAGATCCTCTACCAACTGGTGGGATCGTTGGAGGTGGTAAGTCAAACGTTGGCGCGGGCTGTTTACGCTCGTTATTGACAGGTTTCGTCTTAGGTGTCTTTGAGATGGCTCCAGTACATATATTCGGTAATATCATTGTGTAAGGTAGAGCCGACAGTTTGGACAGTTGGCCTGTTCGCCTATCCATGTTCGCAAACATGCCTTGTGGAACACGTGTCCTCATATGGTCCTGACAGGCTTCCCTTCGACTGACCAGTCTATATCTTGACAGATGGAGCACTGTTCAGGCAACTTGTTCACACTGTCTGTCGAGGGAGGTGGTGTTCTCACGGTAGCCATTATCTCTTCCAAGAGGTTCACGAAATTGAACGTATAACCGACAGTCAAATCTATATAGTTTCTGCAGCTTGTACAGAGGTTTGTCGTAGTTTGGTTAGAGACAAATGTCAGAGAAAGTTTCAACTCGAAATTAAAAAAAAAATTCCTCAACAATTTCGAAAAGGAAGTCCTCAGGACTATCCACCAAGTATATTATCAAAATTCAGGGTTCGACAGGTCAAACAAAAATCTTTCTTTTATATAGTCAAATAAGCAATATCGCAATCTTTCGACATAAGCGAGATTGAATTCAGCGGGGAATTCAAAATACTTCGTTGTAACCGTACTAAAGGACGACGCTTAAAATCAAGATCCAAGCCTGCACTAGCAAAATCGCACAGGAAAAATAAGCTAATTTATAAGTGAAAATTTACAACAATTTCTGTTCAGACGTTCCAAAAAAAAAACAAAAAAAAAGTTCCATGAAAGTTCTCTTCTTTACTCTCCAAGAGCTAACTCTCCACACAAAAGTCCTCCAGGCCTAATCTCTCTAATCAGGTCAGAAGTCATACGACGAAGGCAAGTAGTGTGAATGTGTGCATGAAAAATCTTGCGTCCTCACAGAAATCCGGGAAGAGTCGGGTTGGAGAAGCTAGAGACTAAAAATGACACTAGAGATTCTTCAGCTAGGCAGTTAGCAATATGCCAACTCCTGATTAGTGAAGGTCTCCAGCACCACTTCCATCCTCCAACAACTCTTTCCTTCCTCCTCACCTGATTGCAATACTTAGCTAACCTTTCAGCCGGGCAGAGTCATTAATCTGGTCAACTAGTTAGCTAAAAGCCAAAAAGTCATCTCACAGATTCACGACTCTGTTCAGCCAGTTGGCCAACAGAGACATGCCTTCGTGAGAACACAATAAAAAAAAAATCGAGAGGCCACCTACTATTTCCATAGCAGAAGGCCAGCGGGAAAGATCAATTCAAAAAATTTAAAAATTCAAAAAATTCAAAAAACTCGACAAACTGTTCAGACTCAAGGCTTGACCAAAGTCAAACCTAAAGTCGAACTTTAGAAAAACAAAACCAAAAACTTTACGTTACTAGAATCACAATCTAAAAACTAAATCACAATCAAAAATTCAAAAATTTACTTTAATAAAAACTCTCGAAAACTTTATCAAAATCTCGAAACATTACTTTACAAAAAAATTAACATAGATAACAACACCAGTTGGACTCAGGTCCGCCTGTAACTTCTACTGGATATGAGACTACCGAGTCAGACAATTAGCTAACAGCCAAATGTCCATATCTCCAAGCAATCCCAGTCCCCAGCATCAGTCACATTTAGACGCCGAAGTCTAACTGAGGTGGCCCGATGTAGGGCGCCAATTTGTTATGGTAGTATGTTGAGAGTGATTTGCTTGGACGTGAAGTCCAGACTGCCAGCATGAGCTGACAGATCACTCAGTGGACAGCGTTGACTGCAGGGCGGCACGCTAGCTCGCCTCGGCTAATGGCGGAGAGTGTGGGGAGGTTCCACGAAGACCTACCGCTCCCATCAGCCATATAAAAAAAATTTCGTGCCTACAACTCAACAGGCCGTACCACATACTCAGTCCTTAAGGGACTTTTTCACAACTTACTTGCATCCATTGGAAAGGCACAGATGCCTGGCCTTCTCTGCTTGCCCCAACCACCCAACTGACTCTGAGGGCAGATAATTTTCAGAGTCCCTGTGTTGATCTAAAAGAAGAAGAGTAGCGGACCTTTTCGACCTTTAAATCAAGAGGGCTCCAGGAGAGTGAAGGAGGAAATAAGAAGATTCTAGCAATTCATTTCACTACGTTACAATAAACGATCTATCATACATTGCTGGTGTAGGTATTTAGACAAAACAAAAACTTCGTTGTCGCTCATAACCTAATACTCTAACTAATTTGGGCTTGTCCCCCTGACATTTTACTAGGTTACCTTATCTTAAGCCTGTATTGAAATTTTACAAACGTTAATGAACCTAATCCATTGCTTACATGTGTACAATTTACGCCAGAATTATAAGAGGTAAATCCCAGACAGTGTTGCTACCCTTTCTTGTGATGAGAACGCTTCCTCCATGAAGGCCTTTGGAGCAACCATAGTCCTGTAAAGAAAATTATGACAAAAATGCAAGGTAATCTATATAATATCTGACTGGAGTTCCCTGTACAATATGGCACAATACTGTTGCATCGTAACAGAAATTTCGTGTATCTTTTATTCAAAATCTAATAACTCTACCCTGTGCTCATACACGTTTCATAGATATAATAAGGCTCTGAGGCCTGTTAATTGATCTAGGCTATGACGGTAGGTCACTGTTGAGATCTACTAAGATAATATTAGATGACTTTAATTAATACCATATTGAAAGCTGCACTAGTGAAAATTTGATTCGGATATTCAATGATGTATGAATATGGTAGCATTATGCGACCTAAATCCAAGCGGTATGTATATAAAAATTTCTTTTTTATGATAAAACTAGGTTGTGTTACGCAACGTATGTATATGCACTAAACTTCTGTGATTTCGATCAATACAGTATAAATATATGAAAATTATCATGCTAAAACTAGGTTATGTTATGCGACGTATATATGTTGGACGTAAAATTCTATGCTTTCAATCACATTAATATATATAATAAAATTTTCATGCTAAAACTAGGTTGGGTTATGCGACGTATATATGTATGAGGTAAATTCTGTGCTTTCAATCACAGTAATATATCTATAAGAAAATTTTCAGGCTAACGCTTAGTTAAGTTATGCGGCTTATAAATGTATGAATGAAAATCCTATGCCTTCAATCACACTAATATCTATATAATAAAATTTTCATACTAAAGCTTAATTATGTTATGCGACAACGTATACATAATATATATAGAAATGAATAAAAGCTTGCGGAAATTCGTGGCCTGCATCACACCATGGTTCTTTGATTTAAAGTTATATGTCGCTATAGATACTGGATGTGGAAGCTGTTCTGTCCTGGGACTAATTCTTCTTGGGCTCCTTGTACGTTGCTACTCGCGCTTTCCACAATGTTATCTTTGTGGTCGCTCGAGATAGTGGCCTTCGTTGAGTTCACGCGTATCTGCACATGTAATGTCAACCAGCGCCCCGTCCACGTATATACGTAGGCGCCGCAGTGTATAAAACTACGCCACGGCTTCTTTTCAGCCTTGCTTCTTCACGGGATAATTTACTAAAATTTTATATTTGGATTACACTACCTTACTCAAGTGGTATGGATTCCTACTCGTTTTCCTTCACCATCTCGGGAGCTGCCTTATGGTCACTCACTTTTGATTCCGAAGTTATTTCCCCAATGTTGTTTTATCTTTCCGTTCCCTTTTTAAAAAAATATATCCTCTTTTGTTTTTCGACACTTCGTTCTCCTTTGACAGCCCGCTCGAAGGAAGTCTTCTTCTTCCCTCTCTTTTCGGGTGCGTTCCGCGCGTATCGCTCTCCATCCATACAGAAAACAGTAGGCCGATTGTACATGGTGTCTCTAGTCTCAGTGTAGCATACTGCTACCTGCAGTATGCTACGACCATAACATGGCAGGGTAGTCTAGACCACCTGTGGTTCAGACAACGCTGAAAAATGGCCGACTGAGCTAGCCTGTCTTAACATAGGCCTCACCGCTGCGGGCGCCCAATGTGTGGCTGGACCCATGACCAATTAAAGCTTTTCTCATTACTCAAGCTAGGCGGCTGCTACGGATTGTCCAAGACAGTCAGATGTACTCGACAGATGACGAATTGAAGGCACATCCCTGAAGTCCCGCCAGTCCTTGATCAGATCGTCCTCCGTGTCAGAAGCCAGATGTACCCTGACAAGCCAGTAACCTAAAAAATCTAGTCGCCCAGTGCCCTTCTGCCTTCCTTCACCGAGATGAGCCGAGGGAACTCCACGGTCAGTAACCTAACCAGCTGATCGCTGAGTTTCCCCTGCTCTAATATCTCACTCTGATCTCAGACCGACGCTTGTTCAAGGGTGTGTCTCCGAGGTGTCGTTGTAGTACCGGTCTTCTTCCTTAAATTTGCAGGCATTAAATAATTGGAATTCCTACGGCAAACTATCTGCCGCAGGGGTACCATATAGGAGGGGTGCTGAAACGTTATCAGGCTAGGGATTGGGAAAAAAAATCTCTATTGTCCAAAAAGGTATGCCGGCCGCTAGGCTGGGAATGTCCTAAGCGGCGCATTGGCATCCTGTAGTTTGCCAGTGAAGCTGGCTGGATGCCTTATTAGGGCTACCAGGATTGAAAAGTGACAATAGCCGGATGACGTGTCCGAGAATATGGGTATCAAGGCCTGATGTATTTGGCGTGTTAGAGTCCTAACGTTCTTCCCTGCAGATCCTCAAGCTCGTATAAGGAGTTTCCTCTCTTTGACTTGACCCGACACTACGAATTTCCGCCCCAGTTTTGCACTAGTCTGCTGCTGGAAGTTGCTTCGGGCAAAATTCCGTCTGAATTTTTCTTGAACCACTGTGAAATTAACAGGCTTCGCTCTGAGATTATAAGCTTTTGAGGCCTGTTCGAACGCGTGTTGTAAGTTCTCCTGGACTTTCGCACAGATTAATCTCAATTTATCTTTAGCATCCACTCTCAGAGGCTCATTAAGAGTTCCAAGGCTCCTTAAGATAGAATAGGAGCTCGCATGATCAATCATTTGCTGACCGAAGAGTGTTCGGTAGGGAGAGAAACCAGTTGCTTGGTGGAAAGAGCTCCTGAGGGAACCAGCTATCTGGCTCAGCTTCTCATCCCACTTAGTATGTTCCTTCCGGATATATGCCCTAATCCCTGACAATAGGGACCTGTTCACTCGCTCTGAGGCGTTTGCTTGTGGCGGGCGAGTAAACTTCCGTTCGCAAGTATTTCACGCCATACTTGTCCAGTAATTTGGCGAACTGAGCCGAGCAAAGCTAGACTCCATTGTTAGAGACTATAGTCTCCGGAACTCTGAACACATGAAATATTTCAGTCTCGGTGAACTGACACACATTGAGAGTAGACGCCTTTTTCATCGGTTTGAGAATCGAGAGCTTGGAAAAGTGGTACCGACATTTCCTTTCACTGACCGAGGATATGAACCTAGAAAGTCAATGTACAGCTTGTGCCATGGTCTTTCTGTCACAGACTGGACTCCCATAGGAGGTCTAAGAATAATATTGGGGGCTTTGGTCTCTTTACACACGTCGCAGGCGCCTACGTAGTTTCTGACATCAACTGCCATTCGTGGCCAGTACAGTTGTCTTTTTAACCGTTCCAGTGTTTTCCCTATACCTCCGTGAGAAGCTAGTGGCTGATCATGCGCTCTTGAAATAACCTCGGAGACAAGCCCTCGTGGAATCCAAAGCTTCCAAGCTTCCTCTTCCTGAATCGGATCGCCTGTTTTCGGAACAGTCCGAATATAAACGAAGCCATCCCTGACGCAAAGATCTGGTAGGTTGCCAGAAGCTGGTTTTACCTTATGAATCAGCTCATCATATTCTAACGAGTTGAAATATGGCGAACTAAGGTCAACTTCCGGGCCAGGATCTTCAGGTGTTGACAGGCTGTCGCAATGAATTCGTGACAGCGCATTAGGAACGACATTCAGGGTTCATTTTCGGTGTTCAATGGTGAAGTCACAACCTGAAGCTTCAAACTCCACCGAGCAAGTCTACCGCTGAGATCCTTTTGAGACATCAGCCATTTCAAGCTCGCATGATCAGTCACTATCTTGAACGGCTAAGTTCTATGAAGGGCCGGAACTTCTGTACACTTAAAATTGCAGCTAGACATTCCTGCTCGAGACGTAGGCTATTGGTTCTCGTGGCCATCGTCATCTAGCTGAAGCAGCACTCTACCAATACCTCGTTGGCTCGCATCGCACTGTATAATGAACGGCTTGGTGAAGTCTGGGCTCACTAGCAACGGAGAAGAAGTAAGTTTTAGTTTTAATGATTCTAGAGACGTCTGGGCTTCAGGTGTCCATTGGAACTGATTTGGATTCTTCAGAGTGTTTGTAATGGATGCAGATAGATCAGCATAGTTCGGTATGAACCGTCTATACCATCCCGCTATACCTAGTAGGCGTCGGGCTTGCCGAACAGTTTTAGGTGACGGATAGTCAACTATGGCTGAAATCTTGTCGGGGTCAGTTCTTATACCTCTTTTTCCGACAATGAAACCCAAGTATTTGCTCCCTTTGATACAAAACTTACTCTTCTCAACGTTGATAGTGAGGCCAGCTTTGCTCAAACTATCCGTTACACGGGCTAGGAGCGTGAGATGAGAGTCAAAGTCTGATGACAGAATTAGTAAATGGTCTAGATAGACGAGAACATTCTCACGAAGATCGAAAGGAATGACCTTATCCATTAGGCGGCACATAGTTTGTGGAGCATTGCAAAGGCCGAATGGCATCACGGTGTACTGCTAGAGAGGATGACCAGGTGCGGTAAACGCGGTCTTCTCTCTGGACTCAGTGTCTAGTGGGAACTGCCAGAAAGCGTCTTTGAGGTGCAGGCTTGTGATGTAGTTTGCCGGAGGAAGTCGACTCAGAAGCGCATCTATCTGCGGCAGCAGATAGTTGTCCTTCTTAGTAATAGAGTTGACTTTCCTGGCGTCAAAACAAAGCCGGAACTTCCCAGGCTTCCGCACTAGCACAGCTGGAGAGCTCCAAGGACTCTGGCTCTCCTCCGTCACACCCAACGATAGCATTCGTCGCAATTCAGCTTCCATCAAATTCTGTACAGCTGGTGAAATCGGATAAAACCTCTGTTTTATCGGAGTCGCGTCATTCGTTTCAATCCTATGGGTGACAAAAGATGTTTTTCCTAAGCCCAACCAGGCGAAGGAAGGAAAAAGCTGTTTCGTGGCTTCAAGACGTTGATTTTCCTGAACCGAAAGAACATGGCAGTCAGTGTCTGAGGCAGCTAATAGGCTTGGCATCACCTCGGCAGCTATACCCAGAACATCTGGAGCCAGCCCAAATAGACGCCAGAAGTCTATTCCCAGGTATAGTGATTGTGTGAGCCCAGGAACCACGTAAAACGTACGTTGTGGGTCTTATCACGGAAAGTGATGTCCAAGTCCACACTACCATGGATATCCGTCATGGCGCCGTTAGCTACCTGCACTCTAGTGTGATGCTTGCTGGCCGCTTTAATACAGAAACGACAGGAGGCCGAATCTCCTGCTCAGTAACATTGCCAGCAAAAAGTGCTGTCGGTTTTATCGGGACGTTAAAGATCAAAGACTCTTTCAGAGAAGTGTCTCGTAGTGTCATGGGCTCCCTATAAGTGGAAACGGGGGCTTGAAGATCTGCGGAGAAGTCTATCAGATTCTCCGTCTCTATCAGTGAATCAATAGGACGATCAGGTGGATAGTTGATATCTCCAGAGTCTCTGAATGATATCAGCGGGCAGTTCAGTGGTTCATTGTTGAGGTCTGCTGATGATAGCGGACCTTCCTCCCTATTCAAGGTTTGAACTGGAGTCGTCGTAGTTGTTGCCGTTCGGGCCGTTGAAACTGGTCGAGAAAAGGTGGTGGCATTCCCGACCCGTCTCTTGTTTTTCGTCAAGCAGTGTCTACAAGTTGGTTTGAAAACGTTTTTGCGTCCGCATCCATAGTAGAACACTCGTTGTCTTTCCTGCATGCAGTCCTGGTAAAAATTACCGGGTTGGTCACAGTTCCAACAACTAACTATCGGTGGTGCCGATATAGCAGCCACTGTTGCTGCTTCCTCACTGTTTTCAGGTGACATATACTGTTCAGCATCTGTCGAATGATAATTTTTAACTCGCTAACTCTTGGGCTGTGATATGTGTTCCAGCTACACGCGGTCGCGATTTGCTGCTGAGAAGCCTGTATCTGAGTCACGAGAACTCGCAGTTGATGTATGGTGCTACTGGGATGTAGACAGATTTTCTGCTGGATGTCTGGAAGCAGCTTCGATTTCACAATTTCTAGAAACTCCCCGTCCGCCAATGGGCTTTGCAGTAGATCACGCAGATGTACCAGATGTTGGTGATACGTAGCAAATGACTTCCCTGCTTTCTGTTTTCTCAACATCAGCTGGACCTTGACCTTCAGGTCATCCTTCGGTACTCCCCATTCAGCTAACAGAGCCGCTTTTATATACTCCCACGAAGGTGTGGAGTTCTGTCTCAGGAGAGACCAGTACCAGTCCATTGCTGGACCAGAAAGCAAAGTTGTCATATGCCGAACTAAAAGATCAAACTCTCCGTCTAAGGCTGACTACGTGAGTGCTTCTACTCTGAAAACAAATTCGTCGACAGTAAGTCGAGAACTATCGCCACTGTATGAGATATTCCATATTCCGCTGGGACTACCAGAACGTCGTTGTCCTAGGCTCGACGGGACACGATTGGATGGAGCTGCCGGACGCTGGTTAGGATTTTATCCATGTTGACTGAATGTAGACGATGATCTATAAAACGACTGTCTACGCGGGTCGTGAAAATCTTGAGGTGGTATCGGTTCACCCACAGGAGGAGGTGGAGGTGATACGTCGACTGGTGTTATTGCAGCTAATATCTGCTGTCTGACGTTATTCGACAGTTCCGTCCGCAATGTGTTCAGATTCTGCTCGAGGCCTTCGCGAACTAAATCCTGTAGCTGCATGCGCAGACTTGCCATCAAAGCTTCTGTCGCTACTAAGTTTTGACCATTGGCAAAAGGCAATCGGCTATTTCGTCGCGAGTTAAGATGGTAAAAGGTCGTGGAATGCGGATTTGGCATTCCAGGTGATAGAGATCCTCTACCAACTGGTGGGATCGTTGGAGGTGGTAAGTCAAACGTTGGCGCGGGCTGTTTACGCTCGTTATTGACAGGTTTCGTCTTCGGTGTCTTTGAGATGACTCCAGTATATTCGGTAAACTCACTGTGTAAGGTAGAGCCGACAGTTTGGACAGTTGGCCTGTTCGCCTATCCATGTTCGCAAACATGCCTTGTGGAACACGTGTCCTCATATGGTCCTGACAGGCTTCCCTTCGACTGACCAGTCTCTATCTTGACAGATGGAGCACTGTTCAGGCAACTTGTTCACACTGTCTGTCGAGGGAGGTGGTGTTCTCACGGTAGCCATTATCAAAGATTTACACTCTTCCAAGAGGTTAACGAAATTGAGCGTATAACCGACAGTCAAATCTATATAGTTTCTGCAGCTTGTACAGAGGTTTGGGTTAAGAGACACGTAGGTCTCGACAAAAGTCAGAGAAAGTTTCAACTCGAAATTCAAAAAAAAATCCTCAACAATTTCGAAAAGGAAGTCCTCAGGACTATCCACCAAGTATATTATCATAATTCAGGGTTCGACAGGTCAAACAAAAATCTTTCTTTTATATAGTCAAATAAGCAATGTCGCAACCTTTCGACATAAGCGAGATTGAATTCAGCGGTGAATTCAAAATACTTCGTCGTAACCGTACTAAAGGACGACGCTTAAAATCAAGATCCAAGCCTGCACTAGCAAAATCGCACAGGAAAAATAAGCTAACTTGTAAGTGAAAATTTACAACAATTTCCGTTCAGACATTCCAAAAAAAAAATAAAAAGTTCCATGAAAGTTCTCTTCTTTACTCTCCAAGAGCTAACTCTCCACACAAAAGTCCTCCAGGCCTAATCTCTCTAATCAGGTCAGAAGTCATACGACGAAGGCAAGTAGTGTGAATGTGTGCATGAAAAATCTTGCGTCCTCACAGAAATCCGGGAAGAGTCGGGTTGGAGAAGCTAGAGACTAAAAATGACACTAGAGATTCTTCAGCTAGGCAGTTAGCAATATGCCAACTCCTGATTACTGAAGGTCTCCAGCACCACTTCCATCCTCCAACAACTCTTTCCTTCCTCCTCACCTGATTGCAATACTTAGCTAACCTTTCAGCCGGGCAGAGTCATTAATCTGGTCAACTAGTTAGCTAAAAGCCAAAAAGTCATCTCACAGATTCACGACTCTGTTCAGCCAGTTGGCCAACAGAGACATGCCTTCGTGAGAACACAATAAAAAAAAATCGAGAGGCCACCTACTATTTCCATAGCAGAAGGCCAGCGGGAAAGATCAATTCAAAAAATTTAAAAATTCAAAAAATTCAAAAAACTCGACAAACTGTTCAGACTCAAGGCTTGACCAAAGTCAAACCTAAAGTCGAACTTTAGAAAAACAAAACCAAAAACTTTACGTTACTAGAATCACAATCTAAAAACTAAATCACAATCAAAAATTCAAAAATTTACTTTAATAAAAACTCTCGAAAACTTTATCAAAATCTCGAAACATTACTTTACAAAAAAATTAACATAGATAACAACACCAGTTGGACTCAGGTCCGCCTGTAACTTCTACTGGATATGAGACTACCGAGTCAGACAATTAGCTAACAGCCAAATGTCCATATCTCCAAGCAATCCCAGTCCCCAGCATCAGTCACATTTAGACGCCGAAGTCTAACTGAGGTGGCCCGATGTAGGGCGCCAATTTGTTATGGTAGTATGTTGAGAGTGATTTGCTTGGACGTGAAGTCCAGACTGCCAGCATGAGCTGACAGATCACTCAGTGGACAGCGTTGACTGCAGGGCGGCACGCTAGCTCGCCTCGGCTAATGGCGGAGAGTGTGGGGAGGTTCCACGAAGACCTACCGCTGCCATCAGCCATATAAAAAAAATTTCGTGCCTACAACTCAACAGGCCGTACCACATACTCAGTCCTTAAGGGACTTTTTCACAACTTACTTGCATCCATTGGAAAGGCACAGATGCCTGGCCTTCTCTGCTTGCCCCAACCACCCAACTGACTCTGAGGGCAGATAATTTTCAGAGTCCCTGTGTTGACCTAAAAGAAGAAGAGTAGCGGACCTTTTCGACCTTTAAATCAAGAGGGCTCCAGGAGAGTGAAGGAGGAAATAAGAAGATTCTAGCAATTCATTTCACTACGTTACAATAAACGATCTATCATACATTGCTGGTGTAGGTATTTAGACAAAACAAAAACTTCGTTGTCGCTCATAACCTAATACTCTAACTAACTTGGGCTTGTCCCCCTGACATTTTACTAGGTTACCTTATCTTAAGCCTGTATTGAAATTTTACAAACGTTAATGAACCTAATCCATTGCTTACATGTGTACAATTTACGCCAGAATTATAAGAGGTAAATCCCAGACAGTGTTGCTACCCTTTCTTGTGATGAGAACGCTTCCTCCATGAAGGCCTTTGGAGCAACCATAGTCCTGTAAAGAAAATTATGACAAAAATGCAAGGTAATATATATAATATCTGACTGGAGTTCCCTGTACAATATGGCACAATACTGTTGCATCGTAACAGAAATTTCGTGTATCTTTTATTCAAAATCTAATAACTCTACCCTGTGCTCATACACGTTTCATAGATATAATAAGGCTCTGAGGCCTGTTAATTGATCTAGGCTATGACGGTAGGTCACTGTTGAGATCTACTAAGATAATATTAGATGACTTTAATTAATACCATATTGAAAGCTGCACTAGTGAAAATTTGATTCGGATATTCAATGATGTATGAATATGGTAGCATTATGCGACCTAAATCCAAGCGGTATGTATATAAAAATTTCTTTTTTATGATAAAACTAGGTTGTGTTACGCAACGTATGTATATGCACTAAACTTCTGTGATTTCGATCAATACAGTATAAATATATGAAAATTATCATGCTAAAACTAGGTTATGTTATGCGACGTATATATGTTGGACGTAAAATTCTATGCTTTCAATCACATTAATATATATAATAAAATTTTCATGCTAAAACTAGGTTGGGTTATGCGACGTATATATGTATGAGGTAAATTCTGTGCTTTCAATCACAGTAATATATCTATAAGAAAATTTTCAGGCTAACGCTTAGTTAAGTTATGCGGCTTATAAATGTATGAATGAAAATCCTATGCCTTCAATCACACTAATATCTATATAATAAAATTTTCATACTAAAGCTTAATTATGTTATGCGACAACGTATACATAATATATATAGAAATGAATAAAAACTTGCGGAAATTCGTGGCCTGCATCACACCATGGTTCTTTGATTTAAAGTTATATGTCGCTATAGATACTGGATGTGGAAGCTGTTCTGTCCTGGGACTAATTCTTCTTGGGCTCCTTGTACGTTGCTACTCGCGCTTTCCACAATGTTATCTTTGTGGTCGCTCGAGATAGTGGCCTTCGTTGAGTTCACGCGTATCTGCACATGTAATGTCAACCAGCGCCCCGTCCACGTATATACGTAGGCGCCGCAGTGTATAAAACTACGCCACGGCTTCTTTTCAGCCTTGCTTCTTCACGGGATAATTTACTAAAATTTTATATTTGGATTACACTACCTTGGTATGGATTCCTACTCGTTTTCCTTCACCATCTCGGGAGCTGCCTTATGGTCACTCACTTTTGATTCCGAAGTTATTTCCCCAATGTTGTTTTATCTTTCCGTTCCCTTTTTAAAAAAATATATCCTCTTTTGTTTTTCGACACTTCGTTCTCCTTTGACAGCCCGCTCGAAGGAAGTCTTCTTCTTCCCTCTCTTTTCGGGTGCGTTCCGCGCGTATCGCTCTCCATCCATACAGAAAACAGTAGGCCGATTGTACATGGTGTCTCTAGTCTCAGTGTAGCATACTGCTACCTGCAGTATGCTACGACCATAACATGGCAGGGTAGTCTAGACCACCTGTGGTTCAGACAACGCTGAAAAATGGCCGACTGAGCTAGCCTGTCTTAACATAGGCCTCACCGCTGCGGGCGCCCAATGTGTGGCTGGACCCATGACCAATTAAAGCTTTTCTCATTACTCAAGCTAGGCGGCTGCTACGGATTGTCCAAGACAGTCAGATGTACTCGACAGATGACGAATTGAAGGCACATCCCTGAAGTCCCGCCAGTCCTTGATCAGATCGTCCTCCGTGTCAGAAGCCAGATGTACCCTGACAAGCCAGTAACCTAAAAAATCTAGTCGCCCAGTGCCCTTCTGCCTTCCTTCACCGAGATGAGCCGAGGGAACTCCACGGTCAGTAACCTAACCAGCTGATCGCTTAGTTTCCCCTGCTCTAATATCTCACTCTGATCTCAGACCGACGCTTGTTCAAGGGTGTGTCTCCGAGGTGTCGTTGTAGTACCGGTCTTCTTCCTTAAATTTGCAGGCATTAAATAATTGGAATTCCTACGGCAAACTATCTGCCGCAGGGGTACCATATAGGAGGGGTGCTGAAACGTTATCAGGCTAGGGATTGGGAAAAAAAATCTCTATTGTCCAAAAAGGTATGCCGGCCGCTAGGCTGGGAATGTCCTAAGCGGCGCATTGGCATCCTGTAGTTTGCCAGTGAAGCTGGCTGGATGCCTTATTAGGGCTACCAGGATTGAAAAGTGACAATAGCCGGATGACGTGTCCGAGAATATGGGTATCAAGGCCTGATGTATTTGGCGTGTTAGAGTCCTAACGTTCTTCCCTGCAGATCCTCAAGCTCGTATAAGGAGTTTCCTCTCTTTGACTTGACCCGACACTACGAATTTCCGCCCCAGTTTTGCACTAGTCTGCTGCTGGAAGTTGCTTCGGGCAAAATTCCGTCTGAATTTTTCTTGAACCACTGTGAAATTAACAGGCTTCGCTCTGAGATTATAAGCTTTTGAGGCCTGTTCGAACGCGTGTTGTAAGTTCTCCTGGACTTTCGCACAGATTAATCTCAATTTATCTTTAGCATCCACTCTCAGAGGCTCATTAAGAGTTCCAAGGCTCCTTAAGATAGAATAGGAGCTCGCATGATCAATCATTTGCTGACCGAAGAGTGTTCGGTAGGGAGAGAAACCAGTTGCTTGGTGGAAAGAGCTCCTGAGGGAACCAGCTATCTGGCTCAGCTTCTCATCCCACTTAGTATGTTCCTTCCGGATATATGCCCTAATCCCTGACAATAGGGACCTGTTCACTCGCTCTGAGGCGTTTGCTTGTGGCGGGCGAGTAAACTTCCGTTCGCAAGTATTTCACGCCATACTTGTCCAGTAATTTGGCGAACTGAGCCGAGCAAAGCTAGACTCCATTGTTAGAGACTATAGTCTCCGGAACTCTGAACACATGAAATATTTCAGTCTCGGTGAACTGACACACATTGAGAGTAGACGCCTTTTTCATCGGTTTGAGAATCGAGAACTTGGAAAAGTGGTACCGACATTTTCTTTCACTGACCGACGATATGAACCTAGAAAGTCAATGTACAGCTTTTGCCATGCTCTTTCTGTCACAGACTGGACTCCCATAGGAGGTCTAAGAATAATATTGGGGGCTTTGGTCTCTTTACACACGTCGCAGGCGCCTACGTAGTTTCTGACATCAACTGCCATTCGTGGCCAGTACAGGTGTCTTCTTAACCGTTCCAGTGTTTTCCCTATACCTCCGTGAGAAGCTAGTGGCGGGTCATGCGCTCTTGAAATAACTTCGGAGACAAGCCTTCGTGGAATCCAAAGCTTCCAAGCTTCCTCTTCCTGAATCGGATCGCCTGTTCTCGGAACAGTCCGAATATAATCGAAGCTATCCCTGACGCAAAGAGTTGGTAGGTTGCCAGAAGCTATTTTAACCTTATGCCTCAGCTCCTCATATTCCAACGAGTTGAAATATGGCGAACTAAGGTCAACTTCCGGGCCAGGATCTTCAGGTGTTGACAGGCTGTCGCAATGAATTCGTGACAGCGCATTAGGAACGACATTCAGGGTTCATTTTCGGTGTTCAATGGTGAAGTCGAAACCCTGAAGCTTCAAACTCCACCGAGCAAGTCTACCGCTGAATCCTTTTGAGACATCAGCCATTTCAAGCTCGCATGATCAGTCACTATCTTAAACGGCATAAGTTCTATGAAGGGCCGGAACTTCTGTACACTTAAGATTGCAGCTAGACATTCCTGCTCTGTGACTGTGTAATTACGCTGTGCTGAGTTCAACTTTTTCGAGACGTAGGCTATTGGCTTCTCGTGGCCATCTTCATCTAGTTGAAGCATCACTCCACCAATACCTCGTTGGCTCGGATCGCACTGTATAATGAACGGCTTGGTGAAGTCTGAGCTCACTAGCAACGGAGAAGAAGTAAGTTTTAGTTTTAATGATTCTAGAGACATCTGGGCTTCAGGTGTCCATTGGAACTGACTTGGATTCTTCAGAGTGTCTGTAATGGAGGCAGATAGATCAGCATAGTTTGGTATGAACCGTCTATACCATCCCGCCATACTTAGTAGGCGTCGCGCTTGCCGAACAGTTTTAGGTGACGGATAGTCAACTATGGCTGAAATCTTGTCGGGGTCAGTTCTTATACCTCCCTTTGATACAAAACTTACTCTTCTCAACGTTGATAGTGAGGCCAGCTTTCCTCAAACTATCCATTACACGAGCTAGCAGCGTGAGATGAGAGTCAAAGTCTGATGACAGAATTAGTAAATCGTCTAGATAGACGAGAACATTCTCACGAAGATCGAAAGGAATGACCTTATCCATTAGGCGGCACATAGTTTGTGGAGCATTGCAAAGGCCGAATGGCATCACGGTGTACTGATAGAGAGGATGACCAGGTGCGGTAAACGCGGTCTTCTCTCTGGACTCAGTGTCTGGTGGGATCTGCCAGAAAGCGTCTTTGAGGTCCAGGCTTGTGATGTAGTTTGCCGGAGGAAGTCGACTCAGAAGCGCATCTATCTGCGGCAGCACATAGGCGTCCTTCTTAGTAATAGAGTTGACTTTCCTGGCGTCGAAACAAAGCCGGAACTTCCCAGGCTTCCGCACTAGCACAGCTGGAGAGCTCCAAGGACTCTGTATCTCCTCCATTACACCCAACGATCGCATTCGTCGCAATTCAGCTTCCATCAAATTTTGTACAGCCGGTGAAATCGGATAAAACCTCTGTTTTATCGGAGTCGCGTCATTCGTTTCAATCCTATGGGTGACAAAAGATGTTTTTCCTAAGCCCAACCAGGCGAAGGAAGGAAAAAGCTGTTTCGTGGCTTCAAGACGTTGATTTTCCTGAACCGAAAGAATATGGCAGTCAGTGTCTGAGGCAGCTAATAGGCTTGGCATCACCTCGGCAGCTATACCCAGAACATCTGGAGCCAGCCCAAATAGACGCCAGAAGTCTATTCCCAGGTATAGTGATTGTGTGAGCCCAGGAACCACGTAAAACGTACGTTGTGGGTCTTATCACGGAAAGTGATGTCCAAGTCCACACTACCATGAACATCCGTCATGGCGCCGTTAGCTACCTGCACTCTAGTGTGATGCTTGCTGGCCGCTTTAATACAGAAACGACAGGAGGCCGAATCTCCTGCTCAGTAACATTGCCAGCAAAAAGTGCTGTCGGTTTTATCGGGACGTTAAAGATCAAAGACTCTTTCAGAGAAGTGTCTCGTAGTGTCATGGGCTCCCTATAAGTGGAAACGGGGGCTTGAAGATCTGCGGAGAAGTCTATCAGATTCTCCGTCTCTATCAGTGAATCAATAGGACGATCAGGTGGATAGTTGATATCTCCAGAGTCTCTGAATGATATCAGCGGGCAGTTCAGTGGTTCATTGTTGAGGTCTGCTGATGATAGCGGACCTTCCTCCCTATTCAAGGTTTGAACTGGAGTCGTCGTAGTTGTTGCCGTTCGGGCCGTTGAAACTGGTCGAGAAAAGGTGGTGGCATTCCCGACTCGTCTCTTGTTTTTCGTCAAGCAGTGTCTACAAGTTGGTTTGAAAACGTTTTTGCGTCCGCATCCATAGTAGAACACTCGTTGTCTTTCCTGCATGCAGTCCTGGTAAAAAACCGGGTTGGTCACAGTTCCAACAACTAACTTTCGGTGGTGCCGATATAGCAGCCACTGTTGCTGCTTCCTCACTATTTTCAGGTGACATATACTGTTCAGCATCTGTAGATTGACAATCTTTAACTCGCTAACTCTTGGGCTGTGATATGTGTTCCAGCTGCACGCGGTCGCGATTCGCTGCTGAGAAGCCTGTATCTGAGTCACGAGACCTCGCAGTTGAATAATGGTGTTTGTGGGATGTAGACAGATTTTCTGCTGGATGTCTGGAAGCAGATTCGATTTCACAATTTCTAGAAACTCTCCGCGAAAGGCCTTTGCAGTAGATCACGCAGATGTACCAGATGTTGGTGATACGTAGCAAATGACTTCCCTGCTTTCTGTTTTCTCAACATCAGCTGGACCTTGACCTTCAGGTCATCCTTCGGTACTCCCCATTCAGCTAACAGAGCCGCTTTTATATACTCCCACGAAGGTGTGGAGTTCTGTCTCAGGAGAGACCAGTACCAGTCCATTGCTGGACCAGAAAGCAAAGTTGTCATATGCCGAACTAAGAGATCAAACTCTCCGTCTAAGGCTGACTACGTGAGTGCTTCTACTCTGAAAACAAATTCGTCGACAGTAAGTCGAGAACTATCGCCACTGTATGAGATATTCCATATTCGGATGGGACTACTAGAACGTCGTTGTCCTAAACTCGACGGGACACGATTGGATGGTGCTGGACGCTGGTTAGGATTTTATCCATGTTGACTGAATGCAGACGATAATCTATAAAACGACTGTCTACGTGGGTCGTGAAAATCTTGAGGTGGTATCGGTTCACCCACAGGAGGAGGTGGACGTGATACGTCGACTGGTGGCATTGCAGCTGATATCTGCTGTCTGACGTTATTCGACAGTTCCATCCGCAATGTGTTCAGATTCTGCTCGAGGCCTTCGCGAACTAAATCCTGCAGTTGCATGCGCAGACCTGCCATCAAAGCTTCTGACGCTACTAAGTTTTGACCATTGGAAAAAGGCAATCGGCTATTTCGTCGCGAGTTAGGATGGTAAAAGGTCGAGGAATGCGGATTTGGCATGATAGAGATCCTCTACCAACTGGTGGGATCGTTGGAGGTGGTAAGTCAAACGTTGGCGCGGTCTGTTTACGCTCGTTATTGACAGGTTTCGTCTTAGGTGTCTTTGAGATGGCTCCAGTACATATATTCGGTAATATCATTGTGTAAGGTAGAGCCGACAGTTTGGACAGTTGGCCTGTTCGCCTATCCATGTTCGCAAACATGCCTTGTGGAACACGTGTCCTCATATGGTCCTGACAGGCTTCCTTTCGACTGACCAGTCTATATCTTGACAGATGGAGCACTGTTCAGGCAACTTGTTCACACTGTCTGTCGAGGGAGGTGGTGTTCTCACGGTAGCCATTATCTCTTCCAAGAGGTTCACGAAATTGAACGTATAACCGACAGTCAAATCTATATAGTTTCTGCAGCTTGTACAGAGGTTTGTCGTAGTTTGGTTAGAGACAAATGTCAGAGAAAGTTTCAACTCGAAATTAAAAAAAAAATTCCTCAACAATTTCGAAAAGGAAGTCCTCAGGACTATCCACCAAGTATATTATCAAAATTCAGGGTTCGACAGGTCAAACAAAAATCTTTCTTTTATATAGTCAAATAAGCAATATCGCAATCTTTCGACATAAGCGAGATTGAATTCAGCGGGGAATTCAAAATACTTCGTTGTAACCGTACTAAAGGACGACGCTTAAAATCAAGATCCAAGCCTGCACTAGCAAAATCGCACAGGAAAAATAAGCTAATTTATAAGTGAAAATTTACAACAATTTCTGTTCAGACGTTCCAAAAAAAAAACAAAAAAAAAGTTCCATGAAAGTTCTCTTCTTTACTCTCCAAGAGCTAACTCTCCACACAAAAGTCCTCCAGGCCTAATCTCTCTAATCAGGTCAGAAGTCATACGACGAAGGCAAGTAGTGTGAATGTGTGCATGAAAAATCTTGCGTCCTCACAGAAATCCGGGAAGAGTCGGGTTGGAGAAGCTAGAGACTAAAAATGACACTAGAGATTCTTCAGCTAGGCAGTTAGCAATATGCCAACTCCTGATTAGTGAAGGTCTCCAGCACCACTTCCATCCTCCAACAACTCTTTCCTTCCTCCTCACCTGATTGCAATACTTAGCTAACCTTTCAGCCGGGCAGAGTCATTAATCTGGTCAACTAGTTAGCTAAAAGCCAAAAAGTCATCTCACAGATTCACGACTCTGTTCAGCCAGTTGGCCAACAGAGACATGCCTTCGTGAGAACACAATAAAAAAAAAATCGAGAGGCCACCTACTATTTCCATAGCAGAAGGCCAGCGGGAAAGATCAATTCAAAAAATTTAAAAATTCAAAAAATTCAAAAAACTCGACAAACTGTTCAGACTCAAGGCTTGACCAAAGTCAAACCTAAAGTCGAACTTTAGAAAAACAAAACCAAAAACTTTACGTTACTAGAATCACAATCTAAAAACTAAATCACAATCAAAAATTCAAAAATTTACTTTAATAAAAACTCTCGAAAACTTTATCAAAATCTCGAAACATTACTTTACAAAAAAATTAACATAGATAACAACACCAGTTGGACTCAGGTCCGCCTGTAACTTCTACTGGATATGAGACTACCGAGTCAGACAATTAGCTAACAGCCAAATGTCCATATCTCCAAGCAATCCCAGTCCCCAGCATCAGTCACATTTAGACGCCGAAGTCTAACTGAGGTGGCCCGATGTAGGGCGCCAATTTGTTATGGTAGTATGTTGAGAGTGATTTGCTTGGACGTGAAGTCCAGACTGCCAGCATGAGCTGACAGATCACTCAGTGGACAGCGTTGACTGCAGGGCGGCACGCTAGCTCGCCTCGGCTAATGGCGGAGAGTGTGGGGAGGTTCCACGAAGACCTACCGCTCCCATCAGCCATATAAAAAAAATTTCGTGCCTACAACTCAACAGGCCGTACCACATACTCAGTCCTTAAGGGACTTTTTCACAACTTACTTGCATCCATTGGAAAGGCACAGATGCCTGGCCTTCTCTGCTTGCCCCAACCACCCAACTGACTCTGAGGGCAGATAATTTTCAGAGTCCCTGTGTTGATCTAAAAGAAGAAGAGTAGCGGACCTTTTCGACCTTTAAATCAAGAGGGCTCCAGGAGAGTGAAGGAGGAAATAAGAAGATTCTAGCAATTCATTTCACTACGTTACAATAAACGATCTATCATACATTGCTGGTGTAGGTATTTAGACAAAACAAAAACTTCGTTGTCGCTCATAACCTAATACTCTAACTAATTTGGGCTTGTCCCCCTGACATTTTACTAGGTTACCTTATCTTAAGCCTGTATTGAAATTTTACAAACGTTAATGAACCTAATCCATTGCTTACATGTGTACAATTTACGCCAGAATTATAAGAGGTAAATCCCAGACAGTGTTGCTACCCTTTCTTGTGATGAGAACGCTTCCTCCATGAAGGCCTTTGGAGCAACCATAGTCCTGTAAAGAAAATTATGACAAAAATGCAAGGTAATCTATATAATATCTGACTGGAGTTCCCTGTACAATATGGCACAATACTGTTGCATCGTAACAGAAATTTCGTGTATCTTTTATTCAAAATCTAATAACTCTACCCTGTGCTCATACACGTTTCATAGATATAATAAGGCTCTGAGGCCTGTTAATTGATCTAGGCTATGACGGTAGGTCACTGTTGAGATCTACTAAGATAATATTAGATGACTTTAATTAATACCATATTGAAAGCTGCACTAGTGAAAATTTGATTCGGATATTCAATGATGTATGAATATGGTAGCATTATGCGACCTAAATCCAAGCGGTATGTATATAAAAATTTCTTTTTTATGATAAAACTAGGTTGTGTTACGCAACGTATGTATATGCACTAAACTTCTGTGATTTCGATCAATACAGTATAAATATATGAAAATTATCATGCTAAAACTAGGTTATGTTATGCGACGTATATATGTTGGACGTAAAATTCTATGCTTTCAATCACATTAATATATATAATAAAATTTTCATGCTAAAACTAGGTTGGGTTATGCGACGTATATATGTATGAGGTAAATTCTGTGCTTTCAATCACAGTAATATATCTATAAGAAAATTTTCAGGCTAACGCTTAGTTAAGTTATGCGGCTTATAAATGTATGAATGAAAATCCTATGCCTTCAATCACACTAATATCTATATAATAAAATTTTCATACTAAAGCTTAATTATGTTATGCGACAACGTATACATAATATATATAGAAATGAATAAAAGCTTGCGGAAATTCGTGGCCTGCATCACACCATGGTTCTTTGATTTAAAGTTATATGTCGCTATAGATACTGGATGTGGAAGCTGTTCTGTCCTGGGACTAATTCTTCTTGGGCTCCTTGTACGTTGCTACTCGCGCTTTCCACAATGTTATCTTTGTGGTCGCTCGAGATAGTGGCCTTCGTTGAGTTCACGCGTATCTGCACATGTAATGTCAACCAGCGCCCCGTCCACGTATATACGTAGGCGCCGCAGTGTATAAAACTACGCCACGGCTTCTTTTCAGCCTTGCTTCTTCACGGGATAATTTACTAAAATTTTATATTTGGATTACACTACCTTACTCAAGTGGTATGGATTCCTACTCGTTTTCCTTCACCATCTCGGGAGCTGCCTTATGGTCACTCACTTTTGATTCCGAAGTTATTTCCCCAATGTTGTTTTATCTTTCCGTTCCCTTTTTAAAAAAATATATCCTCTTTTGTTTTTCGACACTTCGTTCTCCTTTGACAGCCCGCTCGAAGGAAGTCTTCTTCTTCCCTCTCTTTTCGGGTGCGTTCCGCGCGTATCGCTCTCCATCCATACAGAAAACAGTAGGCCGATTGTACATGGTGTCTCTAGTCTCAGTGTAGCATACTGCTACCTGCAGTATGCTACGACCATAACATGGCAGGGTAGTCTAGACCACCTGTGGTTCAGACAACGCTGAAAAATGGCCGACTGAGCTAGCCTGTCTTAACATAGGCCTCACCGCTGCGGGCGCCCAATGTGTGGCTGGACCCATGACCAATTAAAGCTTTTCTCATTACTCAAGCTAGGCGGCTGCTACGGATTGTCCAAGACAGTCAGATGTACTCGACAGATGACGAATTGAAGGCACATCCCTGAAGTCCCGCCAGTCCTTGATCAGATCGTCCTCCGTGTCAGAAGCCAGATGTACCCTGACAAGCCAGTAACCTAAAAAATCTAGTCGCCCAGTGCCCTTCTGCCTTCCTTCACCGAGATGAGCCGAGGGAACTCCACGGTCAGTAACCTAACCAGCTGATCGCTGAGTTTCCCCTGCTCTAATATCTCACTCTGATCTCAGACCGACGCTTGTTCAAGGGTGTGTCTCCGAGGTGTCGTTGTAGTACCGGTCTTCTTCCTTAAATTTGCAGGCATTAAATAATTGGAATTCCTACGGCAAACTATCTGCCGCAGGGGTACCATATAGGAGGGGTGCTGAAACGTTATCAGGCTAGGGATTGGGAAAAAAAATCTCTATTGTCCAAAAAGGTATGCCGGCCGCTAGGCTGGGAATGTCCTAAGCGGCACATTGGCATCCTGTAGTTTGCCAGTGAAGCTGGCTGGATGCCTTATTAGGGCTACCAGGATTGAAAAGTGACAATAGCCGGATGACGTGTCCGAGAATATGGGTATCAAGGCCTGATGTATTTGGCGTGTTAGAGTCCTAACGTTCTTCCCTGCAGATCCTCAAGCTCGTATAAGGAGTTTCCTCTCTTTGACTTGACCCGACACTACGAATTTCCGCCCCAGTTTTGCACTAGTCTGCTGCTGGAAGTTGCTTCGGGCAAAATTCCGTCTGAATTTTTCTTGAACCACTGTGAAATTAACAGGCTTCGCTCTGAGATTATAAGCTTTTGAGGCCTGTTCGAACGCGTGTTGTAAGTTCTCCTGGACTTTCGCACAGATTAATCTCAATTTATCTTTAGCATCCACTCTCAGAGGCTCATTAAGAGTTCCAAGGCTCCTTAAGATAGAATAGGAGCTCGCATGATCAATCATTTGCTGACCGAAGAGTGTTCGGTAGGGAGAGAAACCAGTTGCTTGGTGGAAAGAGCTCCTGAGGGAACCAGCTATCTGGCTCAGCTTCTCATCCCACTTAGTATGTTCCTTCCGGATATATGCCCTAATCCCTGACAATAGGGACCTGTTCACTCGCTCTGAGGCGTTTGCTTGTGGCGGGCGAGTAAACTTCCGTTCGCAAGTATTTCACGCCATACTTGTCCAGTAATTTGGCGAACTGAGCCGAGCAAAGCTAGACTCCATTGTTAGAGACTATAGTCTCCGGAACTCTGAACACATGAAATATTTCAGTCTCGGTGAACTGACACACATTGAGAGTAGACGCCTTTTTCATCGGTTTGAGAATCGAGAGCTTGGAAAAGTGGTACCGACATTTCCTTTCACTGACCGAGGATATGAACCTAGAAAGTCAATGTACAGCTTGTGCCATGGTCTTTCTGTCACAGACTGGACTCCCATAGGAGGTCTAAGAATAATATTGGGGGCTTTGGTCTCTTTACACACGTCGCAGGCGCCTACGTAGTTTCTGACATCAACTGCCATTCGTGGCCAGTACAGTTGTCTTTTTAACCGTTCCAGTGTTTTCCCTATACCTCCGTGAGAAGCTAGTGGCTGATCATGCGCTCTTGAAATAACCTCGGAGACAAGCCCTCGTGGAATCCAAAGCTTCCAAGCTTCCTCTTCCTGAATCGGATCGCCTGTTTTCGGAACAGTCCGAATATAAACGAAGCCATCCCTGACGCAAAGATCTGGTAGGTTGCCAGAAGCTGGTTTTACCTTATGAATCAGCTCATCATATTCTAACGAGTTGAAATATGGCGAACTAAGGTCAACTTCCGGGCCAGGATCTTCAGGTGTTGACAGGCTGTCGCAATGAATTCGTGACAGCGCATTAGGAACGACATTCAGGGTTCATTTTCGGTGTTCAATGGTGAAGTCACAACCTGAAGCTTCAAACTCCACCGAGCAAGTCTACCGCTGAGATCCTTTTGAGACATCAGCCATTTCAAGCTCGCATGATCAGTCACTATCTTGAACGGCTAAGTTCTATGAAGGGCCGGAACTTCTGTACACTTAAAATTGCAGCTAGACATTCCTGCTCGAGACGTAGGCTATTGGTTCTCGTGGCCATCGTCATCTAGCTGAAGCAGCACTCTACCAATACCTCGTTGGCTCGCATCGCACTGTATAATGAACGGCTTGGTGAAGTCTGGGCTCACTAGCAACGGAGAAGAAGTAAGTTTTAGTTTTAATGATTCTAGAGACGTCTGGGCTTCAGGTGTCCATTGGAACTGATTTGGATTCTTCAGAGTGTTTGTAATGGATGCAGATAGATCAGCATAGTTCGGTATGAACCGTCTATACCATCCCGCCATACCTAGTAGGCGTCGGGCTTGCCGAACAGTTTTAGGTGACGGATAGTCAACTATGGCTGAAATCTTGTCGGGGTCAGTTCTTATACCTCTTTTTCCGACAATGAAACCCAAGTATTTGCTCCCTTTGATACAAAACTTACTCTTCTCAACGTTGATAGTGAGGCCAGCTTTGCTCAAACTATCCGTTACACGGGCTAGGAGCGTGAGATGAGAGTCAAAGTCTGATGACAGAATTAGTAAATGGTCTAGATAGACGAGAACATTCTCACGAAGATCGAAAGGAATGACCTTATCCATTAGGCGGCACATAGTTTGTGGAGCATTGCAAAGGCCGAATGGCATCACGGTGTACTGCTAGAGAGGATGACCAGGTGCGGTAAACGCGGTCTTCTCTCTGGACTCAGTGTCTAGTGGGAACTGCCAGAAAGCGTCTTTGAGGTGCAGGCTTGTGATGTAGTTTGCCGGAGGAAGTCGACTCAGAAGCGCATCTATCTGCGGCAGCAGATAGTTGTCCTTCTTAGTAATAGAGTTGACTTTCCTGGCGTCAAAACAAAGCCGGAACTTCCCAGGCTTCCGCACTAGCACAGCTGGAGAGCTCCAAGGACTCTGGCTCTCCTCCGTCACACCCAACGATAGCATTCGTCGCAATTCAGCTTCCATCAAATTCTGTACAGCTGGTGAAATCGGATAAAACCTCTGTTTTATCGGAGTCGCGTCATTCGTTTCAATCCTATGGGTGACAAAAGATGTTTTTCCTAAGCCCAACCAGGCGAAGGAAGGAAAAAGCTGTTTCGTGGCTTCAAGACGTTGATTTTCCTGAACCGAAAGAACATGGCAGTCAGTGTCTGAGGCAGCTAATAGGCTTGGCATCACCTCGGCAGCTATACCCAGAACATCTGGAGCCAGCCCAAATAGACGCCAGAAGTCTATTCCCAGGTATAGTGATTGTGTGAGCCCAGGAACCACGTAAAACGTACGTTGTGGGTCTTATCACGGAAAGTGATGTCCAAGTCCACACTACCATGGATATCCGTCATGGCGCCGTTAGCTACCTGCACTCTAGTGTGATGCTTGCTGGCCGCTTTAATACAGAAACGACAGGAGGCCGAATCTCCTGCTCAGTAACATTGCCAGCAAAAAGTGCTGTCGGTTTTATCGGGACGTTAAAGATCAAAGACTCTTTCAGAGAAGAGTCTCGTAGTGTCATGGGCTCCCTATAAGTGGAAACGGGGGCTTGAAGATCTGCGGAGAAGTCTATCAGATTCTCCGTCTCTATCAGTGAATCAATAGGACGATCAGGTGGATAGTTGATATCTCCAGAGTCTCTGAATGATATCAGCGGGCAGTTCAGTGGTTCATTGTTGAGGTCTGCTGATGATAGCGGACCTTCCTCCCTATTCAAGGTTTGAACTGGAGTCGTCGTAGTTGTTGCCGTTCGGGCCGTTGAAACTGGTCGAGAAAAGGTGGTGGCATTCCCGACCCGTCTCTTGTTTTTCGTCAAGCAGTGTCTACAAGTTGGTTTGAAAACGTTTTTGCGTCCGCATCCATAGTAGAACACTCGTTGTCTTTCCTGCATGCAGTCCTGGTAAAAATTACCGGGTTGGTCACAGTTCCAACAACTAACTATCGGTGGTGCCGATATAGCAGCCACTGTTGCTGCTTCCTCACTGTTTTCAGGTGACATATACTGTTCAGCATCTGTCGAATGATAATTTTTAACTCGCTAACTCTTGGGCTGTGATATGTGTTCCAGCTACACGCGGTCGCGATTTGCTGCTGAGAAGCCTGTATCTGAGTCACGAGAACTCGCAGTTGATGTATGGTGCTACTGGGATGTAGACAGATTTTCTGCTGGATGTCTGGAAGCAGCTTCGATTTCACAATTTCTAGAAACTCCCCGTCCGCCAATGGGCTTTGCAGTAGATCACGCAGATGTACCAGGTGTTGGTGATACGATGCAAATGACTCCCCTGCTTTCTGTTTTCTCAACATCAGCTGGACCTTGACCTTCAGGTCATCCTTCGGTACTCCCCATTCAGCTAACAGAGCCGCTTTTATATACTCCCACGAAGGTGTGGAGTTCTGTCTCAGGAGAGACCAGTACCAGTCCATTGCTGGACCAGAAAGCAAAGTTGTCATATGCCGAACTAAAAGATCAAACTCTCCGTCTAAGGCTGACTACGTGAGTGCTTCTACTCTGAAAACAAATTCGTCGACAGTAAGTCGAGAACTATCGCCACTGTATGAGATATTCCATATTCCGCTGGGACTACCAGAACGTCGTTGTCCTAGGCTCGACGGGACACGATTGGATGGAGCTGCCGGACGCTGGTTAGGATTTTATCCATGTTGACTGAATGTAGACGATGATCTATAAAACGACTGTCTACGCGGGTCGTGAAAATCTTGAGGTGGTATCGGTTCACCCACAGGAGGAGGTGGAGGTGATACGTCGACTGGTGTTATTGCAGCTAATATCTGCTGTCTGACGTTATTCGACAGTTCCGTCCGCAATGTGTTCAGATTCTGCTCGAGGCCTTCGCGAACTAAATCCTGTAGCTGCATGCGCAGACTTGCCATCAAAGCTTCTGTCGCTACTAAGTTTTGACCATTGGCAAAAGGCAATCGGCTATTTCGTCGCGAGTTAAGATGGTAAAAGGTCGTGGAATGCGGATTTGGCATTCCAGGTGATAGAGATCCTCTACCAACTGGTGGGATCGTTGGAGGTGGTAAGTCAAACGTTGGCGCGGGCTGTTTACGCTCGTTATTGACAGGTTTCGTCTTCGGTGTCTTTGAGATGACTCCAGTATATTCGGTAAACTCACTGTGTAAGGTAGAGCCGACAGTTTGGACAGTTGGCCTGTTCGCCTATCCATGTTCGCAAACATGCCTTGTGGAACACGTGTCCTCATATGGTCCTGACAGGCTTCCCTTCGACTGACCAGTCTCTATCTTGACAGATGGAGCACTGTTCAGGCAACTTGTTCACACTGTCTGTCGAGGGAGGTGGTGTTCTCACGGTAGCCATTATCAAAGATTTACACTCTTCCAAGAGGTTAACGAAATTGAGCGTATAACCGACAGTCAAATCTATATAGTTTCTGCAGCTTGTACAGAGGTTTGGGTTAAGAGACACGTAGGTCTCGACAAAAGTCAGAGAAAGTTTCAACTCGAAATTCAAAAAAAAATCCTCAACAATTTCGAAAAGGAAGTCCTCAGGACTATCCACCAAGTATATTATCATAATTCAGGGTTCGACAGGTCAAACAAAAATCTTTCTTTTATATAGTCAAATAAGCAATGTCGCAACCTTTCGACATAAGCGAGATTGAATTCAGCGGTGAATTCAAAATACTTCGTCGTAACCGTACTAAAGGACGACGCTTAAAATCAAGATCCAAGCCTGCACTAGCAAAATCGCACAGGAAAAATAAGCTAACTTGTAAGTGAAAATTTACAACAATTTCCGTTCAGACATTCCAAAAAAAAAATAAAAAGTTCCATGAAAGTTCTCTTCTTTACTCTCCAAGAGCTAACTCTCCACACAAAAGTCCTCCAGGCCTAATCTCTCTAATCAGGTCAGAAGTCATACGACGAAGGCAAGTAGTGTGAATGTGTGCATGAAAAATCTTGCGTCCTCACAGAAATCCGGGAAGAGTCGGGTTGGAGAAGCTAGAGACTAAAAATGACACTAGAGATTCTTCAGCTAGGCAGTTAGCAATATGCCAACTCCTGATTACTGAAGGTCTCCAGCACCACTTCCATCCTCCAACAACTCTTTCCTTCCTCCTCACCTGATTGCAATACTTAGCTACCTTTCAGCCGGGCAGAGTCATGAATCTGGTCAACTAGTTAGCTAAAAGCCAAACAGTCATCTCACAGATTCACGACTCTGTTCAGTCAGTTGGCCAACAGAGACATGCCTCCGTGAGAACACAATAAAAAAAAATCGAGAGGCCACCTACTATTTCCATAGCAGAAGGCCAGCGGGAAAGATCAATTCAAAAAATATAAAAAAGTCAAACCTAAAGTCGAACTTTAGAAAAACAAAACCAAAAACTTTACGTTACTAGAATCACAATCTAAAAACTAAATCACAATCAAAAATTCAAAAATTTACTTTAATAAAAACTCTCGAAAACTTTATCAAAATCTCGAAACTTTACTTTACAAAAAAATTAACATAGATAACAACACCAGTTGGACTCAGGTCCGCCTGTAACTTCTACTGGATATGAGACTACCGAGTCAGACAATTAGCTAACAGCCAAATATCCATATCTCCAAGCAATCTCAGTCCCCAGCATCAGTCACATTTAGACGCCGAAGTCTAACTGAGGTGGCCCGACGTAGGGCGCCAATTTGTTATGGTAGTATGTTGAGAGTGATTTGCTTGGACGTGAAGTCCAGACTGCCAGCATGAGCTGACAGATCACTCAGTGGACAGCGTTGACTGCAGGGCGGCACGCTAGCTCGCCTCGGCTAATGGCGGAGAGTGTGGGGAGGTTCCACGAAGACCTACCGCTGCCATCAGCCATATAAAAAAAATGTCGTGCCTACAACTCAACAGGCTGTACCACATACTCAGTCCTTAAGGGACTTTTTCACCACTTACTTGCATCCATTGGAAAGGCACAGATGCTGGGCCTTCTCTGCTTGCCCCAACCACCCAACTGACTCTGAGGGCAGATAATTTTCAGAGTCCCTGTGTTGACCTAAAAGAAGAAGAGTAGCGGACCTTTTCGACCTTTAAATCAAGAGGGCTCCAGGAGAGTGAAGGAGGAAATAAGAAGATTCTAGCAATTCATTTCACTACGTTACAATAAACGATCTATCATACATTGCTGGTGTAGGTATTTAGACAAAACAAAAACTTCGTTGTCGCTCATAACCTAATACTCTAACTAACTTGGGCTTGTCCCCCTGACATTTTACTAGATTACCTTATCTTAAGCCTGTATTGTAACTTTACAATCGTTAATGAACCTAATCCATTGCTTACATGTGTACAACTTACGCTAGAATTATAAGAGGTAAATCCCAAACAGTGTTGCTACCCTTTATTGTGACGAGAACGCTTCCTCCATGAAGGCCTTTGGAGCAATCATAGTCCTGTAAAGAAAATTATGACAAAAATACAAGGTAATCTATATAATATCTGACTGGAGTTTCCTGTACAATATGGCACAATACTGTCGCATCGTAACACAAATTTCGTGTATCTTTTATTCAAAATCTATTAACTATACCCTGTGCTCATACACGGTTCATAGATATAATAAGGCTCTGAGGCCTGTTAATTGATCTAGGCTATGACGATAGGTCACTGTTGAGATCTACTAAGATAATATTAGATGACTTTAATTAATACCATATTGAAAGCTGCACTAGTAAAAATCTGATTCGGATATTCAACGATGTGTGAATATGGTAGCATTATGTGACTTCAGTCCAAGCGGTATGTATATAAAAATTTCTTTTTGATGATAAAACTAGGTTGTATTACGCAACGTATTTATATGCACTAAACTTCTGTGATTTCGATCAATACAGTATAAATATATGAAAATTATCATGCTAAAACTAGGTTATGTTATGCGACGTATATATGTTGGACGTAAAATTCTATGCTTTCAATCACATTAATATACATATATAATAAAATTTTCATGCTAAAACTAGGTTAGGTTATGCGACGTATATATATATGTATGAGGTAAATTCTGTGCTTTCAATCACAGTAATATATCTATAAAAGAATTTTCAGGCTAACGCTTAGTTAAGTTATGCGGCTTATAAATGTATGAATGAAAATTCTGTGCTTTCAATCCCACTAATATCTATATAATAAAATTTTCATACTAAAGCTTAATTATGTTATGCGGCAACGTATACATAATATATATAGGAATGAATACAAAAACTTGCGGAAATTCGTGGCCTGCATCACACCATGGTTCTTTGATTTAAAGTTATATGTCGCTGTAGATACTGGATGTGGAAGCTGTTCTGTCCTGGGACTAATTCTTCTTGGGCTCCTTGTACGTTGCTACTCGCGCTTTCCACAATGTTATCTTTGTGGCCACTCGAGATATTGGCCTTCGCTGAGTTCGGGCGTATCTGCACATGTAATGTCAACCAGCGCCCCGTCCACGTATATATACGTAGGCGCCACAGTGTATAAAACTACGCCACCAGCTTCTTTTCAGCCTTGCTTCTTCACGGGATACTTTACTAAAATTTTATATTTGGATTACACTACCTTACTCAAGTGGTATGGATTCTTACTCGTTTTCCTACACCATCTCGGGAGCTGCCTTATGGTCACTCTCTTTTGATTACGAAGTTATTTCCCCAATCCTTATGTTATAGCTTTTGCTACGTAATCTGATGTTGTTTCAGATATCTCTCTCCTGGATGATTTATGTCTTTTTGTTGTTTTATCTTTCTGTTCCCTTTTTAAAAAAATATATCCTCTTTTGTTTTTCGACACTTCGTTCTCCTTTGACAGCCCACTCGAAGGAAGTCTTCTTCTTCCCTCTCTTTTCAGGTGCGTTCCGCGCGTATCGCTTTCCTTCCGTATAGAAAACAGTAGGCCGATTGTACATGGTGTCTCTAGTCTCAGTGTAGCATACTGCTGTCTGCAGTATGCTACGACCATAACATTTTCATCGGAAATTATTTGGTTTTTCCTTTTTCGCTTTTTTGGGAAAGCAGACACACATTTTTGCTTAATTAGACACATTATCATATTATTAACAGCTAGATGGCACCGAGTAACGTAAGAAGTGCCGTTGATCAGGTTATAACCAGTAATTTGTGAAGATATTGATATTTAGTATATACCCGCTAGTTTTGCTGGGTATATTTGGAGTATTTGATGACACACATGGTGTTTAAACGGGATATTCCCTTTATCTAGATATTGATACCCAATGTCTGTCATAGGTAAGCATTACCTAACCTCCTAGTAACTCAGTTTTGTTAGCATTTCTGGATGTACAGATAATTGCAATCATAATTATAATCTCATGTACTCATTTGATGCTTGGACGTCATTGTATTTACTCATCGAATTCTAATCTATCGATCTGTAAGGACTATTTATATATTGCTTTTTTTTATGCCAAATTTTTAATACTGCCAATGTTCGAACTAGCTATAAGGACGTTATTGTTTGTTCTGCTGTTAACAAAAGCTGTGTTCTTTTGTGTCCGCAGAACAGGGCAGAACAAAAGATACACAATAGAACGCCTCATACATTTTCATAGAAGATTTATAAATGAAGCGAACAGTATAAATAGTTCGCTTCAATCGACAGAACAATTTGTTCTCTCCAGTAATTGGGAGTACTAGAACAAGGTACACAAAAGAACACAGATAATATCTTCAATGTCGTAATGCACAGCGTTGTACGTTGTTTTGGGCACGAGTATGTAAGTAAATGCTTTTTAACTTAAATTAATGTAAATTCATCTGTGGTGCAAATGTGCTCGAGGTACAGCAACAAACTCATGTTAATTTGATGTTCCCAGGGCATAACCAGAGGAAAAACCCTGAAAAGAGGAGAAAAAAGCACAAAGAACCACTTCTAATTTTAAATTAATAATTTTGTTTACTTAATTGCGTTTCCTTCCACCGATGCGATGTATGTGGATTACATTGGATGAACGGCTGGTTTGGGTGTGGCGCATCTACTGAAGATTTAACCCATTCGCAAGTTGTATTAGCGTGAAACAATTAAGCCATAGCCCACACAGGGGAGGATATTGGCACTTTTTACGGGCGAGAAGTATTCGGTGGGAGGAAAAATGCCGAAATGCCAAGTTTCGATCGGGAGTACGGGCAGGATACCAATACTACAGCAAGCCGGTCATTTTGAAATTGCGAAATTTATGAAATTTTTCATCGGACGGCTATACAGATGTTTATTTGCGTTTTGTGGTGATAATATAATAATTTAATAATCATTACGTGTTGTAAATTTGTGATACAGTTATTGTTTATATCAAAAACTGTGACTTAATTGAACACGCACACAATTAATTTCGGTGATCATATAAGGAACTACGCTAAGAAACATTATTGTTTGGCACGTCTAAGCCAAATTCCTTCCTTCCCTAAAAAATTCTTTTCTGGGTCGACCCAAGCTACATAAACCTTGGCTGGGACGAAGATAAGGTTCTGCTTATTTCTGTACCGGAGTGCCCTTTTCTGTTCTTGCAACTAGTCAAGGTACAAAAAACTAACTGCAACTACTTCAGAGCTAGATGAAGCTTTATTCAATATAATCAATGCAACAAGAAGAACTTCAAGAAGTCATACGTTATCTACGTTGTAAGGAGGTATCCAAGCAAAGTTTAGTAGCTGCTCTGGCAACATTATTGGACGAGAGAGGTATTATACGAGTTGGAGGTCAACTTCAAGATACGTACATATGACTCAAAACATCCAACGCTGCTACCGGCCTCACATGAGCTACAAACTGATTATTTGAGAGAGTCACAACAGGAACGATCACATAGAATGACAAGGGCTTCTATCAGAAATTCGTCAACGTTTTTGGCCTTTAAAAGGAAAGAGAATTGCGTGTTCAATAGTTCAACAATGCATTCAATGCACCAAAAATAAGGCTAAAATGATGACACAAATAATGGGAAATTTTTCAGCAGCCAGGGTTCAACCAGCACGGACTTTTATCAACAGTGGAGTTGACTGTTGTGGACTCATCTGGATTCAACAAAAAAATCATAGGAAAACGACCACAAATGGCGTATGTGGCAATATTCTGCTGCATCGCACCAAGGCTACTCACCTCATCGGATCACTAAAACATTTGATAGGCACGCGTGGACATTGTCGTAATTTATGTACTATAAAGGTGGTGTCCAAATAGTATTATTCATTTACTGACTGACTGCGACACTCCAAAAACCTTTTGATGAAACTAATTGCTGTGTTCGAAAATCCGGTTCTGGTTCTGAAGCTTACTAAGCAGCCTTGACTCACCGGATCAAAGGCCTTGCTGAAATCCAGAAGAACCAGTATTGCTATGTGGTCGTTGTTAAACCAGTCTGTTATTTTTCTGTGCGAATGGCCACAGTTGCACTATTTCGGAAGACCCGATAACGAGTAAAATCATCATTAAGCTTAGTACGTTGAATCTCTGATAAAGAAATTCCTTCTTTGCAATATGTGTTCAAATTGGGACATATTTCTCATATAGGTAATTTAGAGAACCAGAATCATTGTAAATAACCTCTCACGACATCACTGGGCAATCGTTAGAAGAGACCTTTTTTCATCGTGATATGATTTGTTTAGAGCCTAGTGCGTAGTCATTTGTGTATTAAATAATGAATTCCTTTCTATTTAGGCAACTAGTACGTCTCATATATGACAAGATAGAGTAAATCGTAGATTCTTATTAAATTTTGGTAATAACTAGGTAATCAGAGAACTTTGTAAGTTATACTTAGCCACATTTATAGTAAGGACTCTTGTACTATATTCATATGTTAACCAAATAGTTAAGTATTCTTATGTCTAGTCCCTCTCTCAGGACCTTATGTAATGTGGCAGTATTATAAGTAGACCCCTGTAGTAGAACGATTTGGCTGAGCTTCCTTATTATGAATAAATAAGACATTATCGATTATAACGAAATGACGACTTAAGGTTTCTTTAATTCTTCCTTCACTATCCTGGAACCCTCCCGTATGAAGGTCGTTTAGGTTCGCTAGTTTATCCTCTCTTTACAGGTCAACTAGGGACTTTGAAAAATCTTGCCCTCAGAGTCAGATGGGTGGATGGGGCATGCAGGAAGGCAGAACATCTGCGCCTTCAACTATATATATATATATATATATAGGTAAGTGACATAAGTGACATAAGGGTCCCTTCAGGACCAAATGTGTGCCGGCTTTTAGTTTGTAGGCACGAATTTTTTTGATTATGGCTGACGGCAGCGGCAGGTTTTTTTCGTGGAACCTCCCCCACACTTTCCGCCAATGAGCCGAGGCGAGCTAGCGTACCGCCCTGCAGTCAACGCTGTCCGTCGAGTGATCTGTCAGCTCATGCTGGGAGTCTGGACTTTACGTCCCAAGCCAATCACTCTAACATAGTACCATAACAAAAATGGCGCCCAACGAGATGCTCCGCCGTGCCACTGTTAAAAAGTAGAAACATTCCGAAAACTTATGTGTGTGTTTTTGAACATGGCTAAGCTACACTATGGTTATCTTAATGTCACTTCCTTTTACAAAAACTATTTCCTAATATGTTAGTACACTCTAGGGGAGAATTTTCCTCCGATGTTCTATAGAGCACCCTGCGTGTGTGCTGAGAATGAATCGCCTTTTTTCCTTTAAATATAAATTAAATTGCTTGTTAGTAATACTTAGCTGAGTTGCCGCTACTATTTACTCCTCTGTAAAGGGATTTTCTGAAGTTACACTACTATTTCGGCGTTTACTTCCTACAATTTTTGTTGCTTGTTCCAGAGATTCTTGGTAGAAGAGATTATTTGATTCTCCAGATAGAGAATATTTTGTCTCATGTAAATGCCATGTTAGTCCGAGTACTATATTAAAGTCTGATGTGTCATATACATGACATCCTGAATATCGATATTGAGGCTCTTTGTTATTTTTGCAGCCATCATATTGTGCTGCTATTCAGTGTACTCACTGTAAAAATATTTCAGCTTTTCCAATCCGGCTAGTTGCCAGAGTTTACCTGGTTTCTAATTTTCTTTTGTTGTCTCCGAAAGTGCGCGAGGTATGAAACTAATTAGGTTGATTGAAAATATGTCAGTATAGAAACTGAAAAATATCCTAAATCTACTTACATCCACGCGGATGTTTGAGAATTATTTTCCTTAAATTCATCGTCACTGTCGTTTCTCAGATGATCTGACGTTATGAGAAGATTGCCATCTTCTTCTTTACTAGTTTGGGAATGACACTGGACGTTGTCGATCCTGGGGTGCGTTCAATTATCATTTAACCGCAGGCCGGCGTACATGCTGCAGTATCTCAATGTAGCGTATTGCTATATGCAATACGCTACGACCATAACAACTTGTCGACATTAATTCTTATATGCTGAAATTGTATGATGAAATTATGTGAAGAAATTAATAAAGATATGTTCAACTCTAAACATGCTGGGGGCTGCTAGATGCTAAGACTCTCAAACCGTTGTTGAATTGAACTGTCTGGGGATGGCTGTTTTGCATGGTCTTTGGTACTTCCTTGTGATTTGAGGTAAAATCGCAGGATTGTTGTCTTGATGCAGGTCGAGTACTTATAAAAGAGTAACAAAATTATTAGAATCATTTTTCAGGAAGTCTGAAGATATTTCTGATGTTATACTGTAGGTGAAAATTTTTTCTTAGGGTTGTATTAGCGTTCCGGCTTGAAGCATTGACGGTGGCTTATCGAAATGAAGGTTGATTGATTTGGGAAGAAATTCCTTTATGTGGTTTGTGATCATATTCCTGGTTATGTCCAGAGATGGTTTAAGTGTCACTTCCTTGTATGTAGCATTCGTCATTTATATGGATGATACCGGTCAGGTTTAATATAACTCCCGCCTTGAGCCCTTGCAGATTAATGCAGAAATCCCGGCCTTGGCAGTCATATACAGCCAGGTGTTCTTCATGATTAGAACCTTCCATACAGTTCCATTTAAAGTTATAGGACGGAGGTCATATATTGTCTTTGGATGACGCTCTTAAATTTCATCTAGCACACAGGAGGGACTTTCTTCCATGTTGTGCACTATTGCTGGAATGCAAAGAAAAAAACGTTGCCTCGTGTGCTTGAATAAGCCTTTAGTTCTTGTTCCTCCAAGATGAAATATGTCTGTTGATCAACGTTGACAGCGAATGTAATTGTATCAATGCAACTATGGCAAATGCATTGTTGTCTATGATGTGAGGAGTAGGTGTCACATGTATTAAATCGTATACATCCCTTTCGATAATGCTGAGGTAGCCGTACAATATTACGGTGTTGTTGCCTGTATTTATGTGCAAGCGATCCTGGGGTGTGGCTAGTATTATAAAGATTGATCCAATCTCTTGAGATATACTCCGTAAGTAGATAAGCTATGCCGGTTCTGGACCACTGTTTTAGCTTCCAGGATTTCGCCACAGATGGCGCCACCGTCGCTAGGTGGTTTGAGCCCATACTAAGTAGGTTTGTGTCTTGGCTGTATTGGTTTGCGCCTTGGATGCACCATTGTGTCTTGGGTGCACCATTGAGTCTCGACTGCGCCCTAGCGGGATTAATCGGTACTACCGGGATGTATCATTTGGTCTTGACTGCGCCCTAGCGGCATTAGCAGGTACTACCAGCATGTTCCGGTTTTCTAGCGAGGATTTGGTCTTGACTGCGCCCTAGCGGCATTAGCCGGTACTACGGTTTTCTTGGATAGATATGTGGTGCGCCTAAATGTAGGCTTTTGGTTTTGAACTAATATTAGTAATAATTAAAGTTAACGCTAGGAAATTTTTGTTCATGCCAATGGATTCTAGATGGTGGGGGTGGTGATACTAAGGGGGACGAAATTTTCATCAGAAATCCTCTACGGGCTCTGGTTTTCGAGATATTAGCGATTTTACGTTTTCAGATATAGTTAATATTATTAATAATTCAAGCTACCTAGAATAGTTTTGTTCATGCCAATAGATTCTAGAAGGTGTTATAGGGGCGGGGGGTTAGAGGGGGAACGAAATTTTTATCAGAAATCCTCTACGGGCTATGGTTTTCGAGATATTAGCGTGGGAAGCTTTATTGATGGATTTGGTCTTGACTGCGCCCTAGCGGCATTAGCCAGTACTACGGTTTTCTTAGATAGATATGTGGTGCGCCTAAATGTAGGCTTTTGGTTTTGAACTAATATTAGTAATAATTAAAGTTAACGCTAGGAAATTTTTGTTCATGCCAATGGATTCTAGATGGTGGGGGTGGGAGAAGTTGTAGATATCAGCATCATTCGAATTTCACAACATGACATCACCATGAACAGATTATAGAAGATGTCAGTGAGGGTTCTGGGGTATGTGTGTGTGTATTGAAAAGTCTTATCTTTTATAAACATTTGTTTTTATTTCCAATAAAATTTCTTATTATAAAAGTATTTCTTATAGCACATTGTCCAATATGAACTTGGCAAGATGGCGCATTTGTGTTAATCTCTATTAGTTTTCCACAGTTGTATTCATCTTCGACATTGATAATGATTTCACTCTCTCCAACTATCTTCTGCATCCAACGAACTTTTTCAGCTCCCTTTACATATATGATTTTATTTCGAAGCAGTGGTTCAACTATAGTGTACAGCTTGTGATACGGTATGTAGCCATCATCCCAGCGGAATCCATGAAAATTGTGTTGAAGCCATTTTACTTGCCTCTTTTTTGCTGAAGTCAAATCTTTGTATCTGAACGGTGGTTGAAATATAAAGTGTTGTATCTGGTTTTCATTGTTTAAAATTGCCAGTTCTTTAGTGATAAATTCATTGAGACTAGTTTTGAATCCTTGAACGTCTACGATGACAGCCATCTTCTTAATTTAACTTTCTAACTTCACTTGTCAGCGGACTGTATTCCACTATTCGATCGTGTAGAAGCAGACAATATGCTGTTGTATTAGCCGGTATATTTTCAGATGTCTTGAATTCTAGCCTTATGTCAACAGGTCCAGTTTTTATTGTTTCATTTTGATGTGAGCAATCAATGACAGCGATCGGAGCATCGGTTTTGAACTTCTCCCATGTGAGGAACGGCTGATACTGATGACCATAGTATGATTGTGTAAACTTTATATACATCTCATACAGCAATGCGTATCTATTCAAATCAAATTTCAAATTCAAATCATCATAGGGATATGATTCTGAGTTCAAATGAACTGTAACATCGGTGAGTTTGCAGTGATCAAACTTGCTTGCATCTTTGGTTTTATCGTTCCTTCGATCCGTTTGTAATGCTAAGATGATAAATCGAGGTTTCTCCAGTTGAGTGGAAGTCTTAACTGACCAGGTTTGATGCGTGGATTCCGGTAGTACTGGATACTCATATATGTCCCAGCTACGGAATGGTATTTGTATCGGGCGACCTCTCCCGATAATTTTAAATAGTTGCAGCTTTTCATCATCGGATACTGTAACATGTGGAATGCTCCATTGAAGTTTGGTAATTTCAATTTTCACCACATCAGTGGGTGATATAATGGCATTATCATCTGTCCTGCTCCGGATCAATATGAGTTCATGTTTGGAATTTATCAGAATTTTCTTGTAATCTTCAGCGAATCCCAATAAATATTTCAGAGGTACACAATAGTTAAACAGTCCATTGGCTGGTATAACGGATGAATCTGGTGACCAACTGCCGTTGAGTAGTATCCTGCTTACATTTGCATTTAGCGATACGTAGTTTTTTAATGTTGTTGCAATCCCAAGATTTCTTGTACGATCGATTTCCACTGCATTCAATTCATAGCGTATTTCCTCAAAAAGAAATGGTAGAGCGTTGTTAGCTAATTTTGCAGTTGCTGAAACGGTTCCATCCAGCTTTGTTAGCGACCCCTCAATGTAAAGAAAACTCCTGCTGGGTAGAAGATTCAAGTCCTGATGTTGTACAGAGATACGGATTTCATCGCTGTTTTTAAATGATGTTAGAAATGGTGAATAGGAGTGATGTTCAAATTTAGTAACACTGTTATCAAAGTGAGCGTCTGGCGCAATATCTAGTATTCCTTTATTCATTGTTTCAGCGTTAAGCCAATTGATTGTAAATATGCTGTATTTGCAGGTGTTAATGTAGGTCTTGATCGCTTCAAGGTTGTCCGCTGACTAATGATCTTGTCTGCTCCGAACTCGTATTTATCATTATTGTATATCAACATGCTGTGGCTTCAAATGTAATCTGATGGTTATAGTCTCTCCTCTGAAGTTGATTAAGTCACCGTCTTGGTCAAGGAGCTTCAATGTTAGAGAACTTATACGTTTGGTGTTCACAGGCAAATAGATTACATTTTTGGGTACCTCCACTATTTTATACCCAGGCCCAACGTTCGGGGAAAACTCGTGGAGAGTGTGTACTTGTGTGTTGTTGAAGAATGATCCTGATATAATATTACATTCGATGCGTATAGTATTTACTTTAATGATGTTGACTGGCAACTCTGATGTATGCACTATATTAGCAGTCAAGTTTCTTTTACTGAATCCTAGCAGAGGAGCTATGGATCTCTGTTTTTCAAAATGTATTTCTTCAGTTGCCTTAACTTCACTCTTCAATGTATTATTGTTAGCCTTTATCGCAACCTTTATCCTTCTCCCTTCTTTATCCAAGTATCCTTGTACATATTTTGCTATATCATCAATCTCATAGGATCCAACAGGTATCTCAACAACCTCATTCCCTACATGAACCAGATTATTGCTCACATCAATATTTGGTATAGAGTTGTATGTTTGAAAATCAATATCCACAAACATAATCCGTTGCTAGCTCCAGCGGAGGAAAGTACTCAGCAGTGAGTAGAGATGAATTTCCCGTGAGAGTAAGTGTTAATGACATGGCGGTTGATAATGAACTGTTACAATTTCAATATAGATACATTTATTTATAGATAATAATTAATGGTTATAACAATTATATAAAAACTTTAAACATAAGTGACCGCAAATTACTGCATCATAGTTCTGATAAGAGCTGTAGTTGTACGTAATATTACTACCCAAGTAGTTTATGAGCTCCCTTGGTGGTTGGAGATTGCCAAAGCTATCAAAGTATTCGATGTTATCACCTTTCTTGTAGTACGCTACCCAGTGTGTACCGGCTCCAGTTGAGATGTCCAAGTTAACAATACCGCTTTCTCGCTTCCATGGCTTTTTAGGTAGATTATCACGCATAAATACTCCTCTGAAGTGTGGCAAGTGTGTGGTATACTTGTGAAGATCCAACTCGTTTAGCGGTCTTTTGGGTAGCGTCTTTAATAGTTTTTTGGTTGAGGTTGTAGATAGAGTCCAAGTCCTTTTCTGTACGGCTTCAGGAACAGCCCGTTTCCTTCTTTGCCAACCGCTATAGTTTCCATTGCTTGGTTATGACGTTTGCTTTCTTCCAATTTTGCCTTTGCGGCACTGGCATCATTTACTGCTTTAGCTATGCCTGCTGCACCTCCCGATAGTGCTCCCAATGCTGAAAGCCCAGCAAACAGCGGGATGAGGAACGGAAGTGCTCCACCAACCTTTGGTATAGGTATCACTCGTGGAGTTTTAATTGATTTCTTCTTTCTTTTCACAATATTTTTAGCTGCACTAAGAGCTATTTTTGTAGCTTCCATCAAGTCTTTTGGTTTTCTGACTTTTAAAATTTTACGTGCATTTCGTACTGCTTCTCGGAATGTGGGTTGGCGTTTATTTTTAGCCTTAAGACCCATACCTAGCTTAATTTTAGCCTTCATTGCGTTTGTTATAAGCCAAGCGTTGGCACGTTCACTCAAATTTGCATCCGTAGATTTTGCACGCTGCCAGGCTTTTTCAGCTAATATTTTATCAGCTATATGTCGATCACTTGTATCTTTATGTCGCGAGTATGCTATATCGTGTTCCTTGCAGGCTGCATCCAGTGGATTAATGCCTGGATCTCCTCTCGCCAATCTTTTTTGTAACTTTGTTCCTGGTCCACAGTACTGATATCCCGGTAGATGTAATTCTACAGGTAATTTGTTGATGACTGAATTTAATAGTCCTCTGCCCCCTTTCAAAGATTTTCTGGAGCGTTTCAATTTGTGATCCGGCATCTTATAAGATTCCGATGATACTGTTGAAATGTAATATAAACAGGTGTATTTATAGGAATCCCGTTAGTCTTCAATATGCGGTTCATTAAACAACAACAAGCTTTTCCTGTTCGAAATGCTGATGTAGGTGTTATGAAGGTGAAAAAGAAGCATGGTCCCCTATTGCCTAATAGTATAAGGAGCATCATTGTTGGACCATCGAATTGTGGAAAAACTAATGTTATGATAAGTTTGCTGGAACATCCCAATGGTCTGAGATATGAAAATATTTACATATATTCAAAATCTTTACATCAACCAAAGTATGAATACTTGAAGCGAGTGATGACTCATATATCAGGATTGGGGTATTATACATTCTCAAACAACTGCGACGTTCTACCTCCAGAAGAAGCCAAATCACATTCAGTGTTTATTTTCGATGATGTAGCATGTGAAAAGCAAAATAATGTACGATCCTATTTTTGCATGGGTCGTCACGAAGATATAGATAGCTTCTATCTCTGTCAAACATATACGCATATACCAAAGCACTTAATACGTGACAATGCTAATTTAATCATCTTATTCAAGCAAGATGACTTGAATTTGAAACATATCTATAATGATCATGTGAATACAGACATGAAGTTTGATAAATTTCGAAGAGCCTGTGCTGAGTGTTGGAAGGATAAATATGGTTTCTTGTTGATTGATAAGGACAGCTCATTAAACAAGGGGCGCTACCGTAAAGGATTTGATACCTTCATTGTACTATAAAAGGATGAAACATGCGAAATATTCATAAGTCGAAGCTGTAACTCAGACGAAAGCACACCGAATCCTGTGGACCTGCTGAATAGATTAAAGCTGTTCACCTATTATCAGACCTGTTTGAAAAGTTGTTAAGCTGTTATCAGAGCTGTTTGGAAAGCTGCTAAGCTGTTACCAGACCTGTTTGAAAAGCTGTTAAGCTGTTATCAGAGCTGTTTGAAAAGCTGTTAAGCTGTTATCAGAGCTGTTTGGAAAGCTGTTAAGCTGTTATCGGAGCTGTTTGGAAAGCTGTTCACCTGTTATCAGACCTGTTTGAAAAGCTGTTAAGCTGTTATCAGAGCTGTTTAATAGCTGTTAAGCTGTTATCAGAGCTGTTTGGAAAGCTGTTAAGCTGTTATCAGAGCTGTTTGGAAAGCTGTTAAGCTGTTATCAGAGCTGTTTGAAAAGCTGTTAAGCTGTTATCAGAGCTGTTTGAAAAGCTGTTAAGCTGTTATCAGAGCTGTTTGGAAAGCTGTTAAGCTGTTATCAGAGCTGTTTGGAAAGCTGTTAAGCTGTTATCAGAGCTGTTTGGAAAGCTGTTAAGCTGTTATCAGAGCTGTTTGGAAAGCTGTTAAGCTGTTATCAGAGCTGTTTGGAAAGCTGTATACCTGTTATCAGACCTGTTTGAAAAGCCGTTATTCAGTTAATATCGAAGATGAATGAAAACCTATTAAAAGAAATCATCAAGACAAGGAATGCAGTGCGAAGGAAATTTAAAGCTCTAAAGACGGGAAGAATTGAAGCAGAAGCTCAACTTGAAGAAACTTTCAAGCCAATCACCAAACCCTTGAAAGAGTTTGTAACAAGAGTCAAAAACGAGCCACCTGTCAAATTGGAACCAAAAGAAGAAGAAGAAGAAGACAACGAAATTGTGGAACCTTTTACTCCTCCAAAACGAAAACATGTGAAAATGGAGGCTAGTAGCACACCTATAAATTATGGAGATTATTCCTTAACATCTGAAGAAGAATTCGCAACACCTAAACATTCAAGAACATTGATAGGAAGGTCTCCTGTCAGCTCCCCCGATACGTCTGGATACATAGTTTCAAACTATTTAAAGCTATTCACTGATAATAGCCCTAAAATTGATCCAACCTATGGAGTTTACTATGATAACAACGCGTGGAGAATCGGTAATTCAACGTTTGATGTTGATGATGTAGGAAATATTGTTATTAAGGGGAAGAGCTATAAAACAACTTTGGGGTTATGTGAACTGCTATTTATGAAAGATCCTGTAAAAAGTCTCTATACTAAAGAGGATTTAACTAATTATGGATCTATTTTGAGAGATACCAATGCATATAAACGTGACTATGCTGAAGATGGACAAATAAAAGGTACTAGAGCGGCTAAGTATAAAGCTATAATCAGTAAACTTATACAGCATAAAGGCATGGGTCTAATGCATCTGCCTAAAGAAAACATTGATCACATTTACTGGGATGACCCAAATGAATTAGTGGATAGACTGCGCCTTCTAATGGCATCAAAGCAGGCTGGAAACACCAGTCACAACAATGAAATTATATCTATCCTGGAGGAGTTGCGAGAAGCAGATATTATAGTTTAAATACTACCTCATTACCATACTTCTTCACAATCTACAGATGAGCGTTGATAAGTTTGGACGTTTCTCTAAGCGAGGATATCTTGGGAAACCAGGTGAACGTGGACCAACAGGAGCTCAGGGACCAGCCGGTGAACAAGGAATTCAAGGCCCAGCTGGTAAACAAGGAGCTCAGGGTCCAGCTGGTGAACAAGGAGAGCGGGGTATTGGATTTAATTTAACGATAAACGGAGACTACGATCTGAACTCAAAGTGTATAAAACGACTTGGTGAACCCCTTGAAAATGATGATGCTACAACCAAAGACTATGTTGACAAGAAAATTAAAATAAGTGTGGAAGAAATAAGAAAAACTATTAATATAGAGGTGGCAAATTTAACGCTATATATCAATGGCGAAATCGCAAAGATTGAAAACTATCTGTTTACTTCAGTAATAAATAAGAAAGACTTGTCACCAACAGATGGTGTATATGAGTAAAAACTTTTGAGAAATCTGTTTCATTTATAATTACGATGAGTAAGAGACAAGTGGTAAATGAGCTGCATAAACCAGCGAGAAAAAATTTTAAACGACGTCGTGTGATTATCAAAGGACTAGATGACTTGTGGCAGGCAGACTTGGTTGAAATGGATCCCTACAAGTATGTGAACAAGGGTTACCGCTATCTGCTGACAGTAATTGATGCCTTCTCCAAATATGCATGGGCAATTCCAATTAAAAGAAAAACTGGTGTAGAAGTAAGAGATGCCATGCAATCTATATTAAGCGAGGGACGAATACCTAAAAACCTGCAGACTGATGATGGAAAGGAATTCTACAACAGCCTCTTTAAAAATCTAATGCGGAAGCATGCAATTAATCATTACTCTACGTACAGTTTCCTCAAAGCATCAATAGTGGAACGATTTAATCGAACTCTGAAGGATATGATGTGGAAGGAATTCAGCTTTAATGGAACTTATCAGTGGATTGGTATGGTAAAGAAACTGCTCACTGAATACAACTCAAGAATACATCGAACTACGAAAATGAGACCCCGTGATATCAACATCTCCAATGAGAAACAACTGCTTTCAACTGTATACAGTCATATAAAGATTGTTGTTCCTGCAAAGTATAAAGTTGGAGATTTTGTACGCATCAGCAAATACAAGCATATATTTGAGAAAGGCTATACACCAAACTGGACAGCTGAGATTTTTAAAATTATTAAAGTTCAAAACACAAATCCCATCACATATCGGCTGGAAGATTATCAAGGAAATCCAATCACAGGATGCTTTTACGAATTGGAGCTGCTGAAAGTTAAACACCCAAACCTATACCTCGTAGAGAAAATCTTAAAGAAGAGTGGAGATAAAGCTTACGTTAAATGGCTTGGATTTTCATCAAAACACAATTCTTGGATTAATAACAAAGATGTTTTATAATATCTTGAAAAACAACTATAACTATAATACAATTACAATACTTTTTTATTTTACAATTATACATGTAGTTATAATGCAAATTACTTGAATAAATGAAACTAAAACTATAATAGATTTATTATTTTCACTTGACTTAGATTCTTTCTGCGGCTGCTACTTGTTGATCTGATGAAATGGAGTAATGCCCCCATGGTAGAGTATCCGTCGTTCCGCTCATAATATGTCGCTTATTATCATAAGGACTCAATGCAATCTTCTTTTGACTGACAGTGTACACGCTATGGTTATGGGATCGTATGGAGCTCTGATTGGCAGTTAATATTCGCTCGTTATTCAAGCATTCGACGTAGTCTTCGAAATTGATATGCTTCTGGACTACATTAGCCTTTACTCCTTTCGCTTTTTTTACAGTTTTACCATCGTTTATTCGCAGACTGTACATTTTCGAGCGCAAGCCTACAAATTCGCTCATGATTTTCCCATTCAGCTCATCCTTCATTAGTCCGGGAATCTTTTTATTCATGAGCGGTAAATCGAACTGGTTATCTTCTGGGTAATCACTTGTATCAAATTTGTTTATATTTTCGGCCATGAACTCATATGCATTTTTCTCTTCAAGTTCATATATTAGAGAATCTGTATCAGTATACATGACTTTACATTTATCTCCATACTCACGCTGCATAAAACTGTAGTGAAAGTCGTAGAGGCATATTTTCGAAATTTCCATAACTGCCATTCCTATATAGAGCGGCTTATTGAATAATATTTTGAGTCGCCTTAATTCCACAGCAACTAAATTTTCATCAAATATCGTTGCACTGTGGAAGTTGGGTGCCGCAATCCGAGCTTTTGCACCATAGCGACCTTCCCACTTCATGCAAAGCTTGATATCGCTATACTTGCGTACATTTTCCATGGTCTTACCAAAAGCTGCATTATTCATCTTCTTATAGCTGTCCTTCTCATGATCGCTTGTAGCCTGCATCCGTTTGGTGGTATTTAAGTCAATATATGGTTTAAGCCAAGCTGATTGGTTGAATTGAAGTACCCGGTGCACTTTTTTCAGGATGAGTCCATGTGATAAGCATTGCTTCAAGTTTCGGTAGTGTATAACATATTTAGTTTTTGGATGTAATGTTGTCAGAAGCTTTTCTAATTTTGCTCCAGGTGGTGCTGCATGCTCAGAGCAAAACGGTAAGTCCTTATGCTTATCATGCAGATGTTGAGGATAATCCAATTCGACTTCGAATATGTATCCATTTGGAGAATCATCAGGAATTTCGGAAACGTCAATATTGGGAACATCAACCCATTTGAATCCTCCGGTTGGTAAATGCTGTGACATGGCCCATCCATAAAGGTTATTGACATCATAATACATCAAGTATTTCTCTTTCTCCTCAGGCTTAAAATCATCCATATATTTGTTATTGGCTTTACTATATCTGTTTGAACATTGACTTATACCACCTCGAATGCCTCTTTCTATGAATAGCAGTATATCTACGTCGGTTATCAGCTCTAATTTCACATTAGTGTATTTTAGCATAGCATCCCATGTTAGGCCTGGCATGGTGTAATAATGTGCTGGATCTAAATTGTATGTCTTCATGCACACTTCTCGAAAGTTCTCAAACACATCAGCCAATAGGAGAACATCAGTCTTAAGGTATAGATCTGAATATTCACCAAGTGTTTGTATTTCAAATTTTTGCCAGACCTCTTCAGCATGATTGTAGTCCTCAGCAGATATAGCTCTGTCAGTCAGTTTATTGTAGAACGCTTCCTGTGTTGGCAAGTTCCGGAAATCCAATTTATCCCAGTCATCAATAAAATCATATGGGAAGACACCCTTGCGTGTAAGAAGTTTGATAGTGTCATCATCCAATCCCTGCCATACTGATCTTGTAGTGTTTAATTTATCCATCGGCAGCAATGATGATAGCTTATCTAAAGATTCTGACATAAAACGGAAGGAATCGATGAATCTGAATTTTATGTAGCTGCCGTCCATGTGCTTGGTGAACGAGATATATCTTTCCTTGTTTATTGGCAAGAGATCAACATTTCCTGGGAAAGATGTAGCTATATCCTTAATAATGAAGTGAGCATCATATCCAGATAAATTGTGAAAAATGACTGGAACTATGGAGCAATCTTGGTACATCAGATTGCAGGCATTGTGCGCCGGTCCTCGGTATTTTCCTGTTAAAAGAATTTATGAAAAGAAATGAATTGAATTATGCTTCTCAGTATTTACCTGTTAAGTGACAATGGTCCCGGACTCGTTCCTCATCGGCTGCAAACGTTTTTTCACATATATGGCAGCAAGTATTTTCCATATGTGAACGCCGTTCCTCTTTAGTCAGGGGTTGCATTGGCCTGATGTTCAGATTTTCCTGGACAGCTATGGAGGCAATCTTTTGCAATTCTGATGCAAACCATTTTTGACAGTCCTTGCCTCGATATGCTCTGTAATATGAGAGCTTAGCATCATGTTTGCAGTGGAAATAGAATCCTATGCTATGAACTTCATGTTCCTGGATTCGCTGTGTATTTTGATCGTTTCCCTGAATCGGCTTCAATAATGATTCAAGATCAGCATACACACAAAACGGGACTGGATTCTTATGGCTATAATTCTTATATTCCAACCATTTCTTTTCCTCTGAGGGAAACATAATTCTGCAGTCGTTTTGCTTCTCGCATTCGGGAGTGTGTGATGTTAATTTTTCTTCAGAGTAAAAGTAGAGCAAACATCTGTCACATATATACACTCTATGGGTATTTTTTGAAGTTTGTGTTGATATGAGTCGGGAAAGATCTTTAATCCAGCAGAAATGATATCTGCCGGCATCATCATCATCATCATCATCATCCATATGATCATCATCATCATCATCATCCTGGTCATAGTCATCTTGTAGCATTAAGAGATTTACATGTCGCTCCATCCTGTGTTTCGTAAGTCTAACTGGAACTGTGGTGAAGAAACGCTCTTTCTCTAGGATGAACACGTTTATTGATAAATCGTTCTGGCTTTCAAATTGTGTAATTTGCTTAAGCGTCATGGGAAATGTTATTCCAGTTAAATTTAGCACAGTAGAATAATGTGGATATGATGAGGTCCTATCGGAGTGAACATTTGCAGGATATAGCGCTGATGTTACTGCCCACGCGAAGCATGCTTCATCATTGTTTTTCACATTTATACATGCTTTCTTTGATGCAATCTCCTTTGGCAGAGGTACATAAAATGATCCCCGAATCGGCTCAAACTTGTTGATATGCACCGCTAAATGTATTATAGAATGCAGTGCCCAGCCACTATCTTTTTCCTGGAATTCTTCTAGCTGAGTGTTTATTGGATCCAAAATGTTTGATTTAAACCACTCCTCTAAATTATCATCTGCACTGATTGAAGCAGTTCTCGCTTGGAAATATTTAATGTCTTTTATAATTTCATTGTCAGCATTTTGTTTAATAAATTCACCGCAAAACGTTGTAGCCACTTTAATATGATATTGTTGTTTTAACGTATTCTTAATGCGGCGAGCAAGTAATTTGGAAGCATCTTGCATAAACAGCTTAGGATCTAGGTGGCTTATATTCACGATAACACCTGCCCTAATTCTACCTACGAATGCTGTTTTGATTTCTTCCCACTTAACAAAATCACTTCTTATTACTCGTTGATTAATTCCTCCACCTCGATGGGGAGCTTTTATCAGCACTTTCAACGATTTAATTTGAGCAATACAGCTGTGCAAATGTTGTTTCATAGCATTCTTATTACACTTTCGAAATGCTGCTTGATATTTACGAATGTTTCTGTTACACTCTTTAACAATATTGTTTTTATTCACAAAATTTGCATCACTTAAACACTTCAACACATCTTCTCGCAATTTCTTAATTAATGAAAAACTTTCATTTATTACTGTGAAAGACATTTTTAATTTTTTTTCTTATTCGGCACTAACACTTTGAATTACTTAGATTGACTGGTGCTCCCCAAGAGTTTGCTTGCGCTTTTATAGCAACGGTTTGTAAACATGAATGATCCTGCTGCTACAATAATCATTGCACAGGATGAATTCCAACGAATTTGCTTACAGGCTGAGATGATATCGAATTACACGATAAGAAAATCACTCAAATTAATTTGATTACTTTATTCTGCTGGTTGAATTTGCAAATAAGATTGTTTACATACATGAAAATGTGAAAATTTGTTTACATTCCAATGAAACGTTTCGATCAGCAAAATTCTTGGATCAATAAAATTTTTGGCTGCCTACAGGAAGTGTGGTATCAAATTACTTGAAAAGAGTAAACATGAATCATTTGCTGATATTGCTTAAATTTGTTTACAACAGGATGTTTACGAATTCCAATGAAACGTTTCGATCAGTAAAATTCTTAGAATTGGGTTGCTTACAGGAAGTGTGGTTTCAAATTACATGAATCATTCAGCTTAATATGCTGATATTGCAAATTTGCTTTAAGCAGGATTAAACTTGTTTTGGAACCATGACTATAAATTGAGGAGCTGAATCAGATTTGCAATCAGTTTCATTTTGGAGTTCAAACGATAAACAACCAAGGAGAAAGTAATCTGAAATGGCAAACGCAATGGAGGAACTGAAGAAGCTGGAGCAGTACCCACCTTCTCTAAAGACAGCTGAAATGGAATTTAATAAGGAATACAGGATTCTGGGCGCTAGAAGATGTAAGACTGCATTTGGATCTCGTATCATCCTGGACTTGGAAGACTGTCAACTTTTCCTTCCTGCACGGTACAGCACAATTACTGATGAAACTATACTGGAGATAAATACTGCAGGAGATTTTTATATTATAAATAGAGGTCCTATCGGTCGAACGTTTAAAATAGAGTTCATTCGCCATGATGTTAATTTGCATCCAATTAATTATTATATTCATTAAATAAAACAATCAATAATGTGAAACTAGTTTTTTTTATTATTAATATTTCTAAATTATTAGTGATAATGAAAGTTACATTTAGTACTAGTGCTCCACAACTTTATATAATTGAATATGAGCCAAGAAAGGGACCTTGGGAGACATATGCTCTGGATCGCTTTCGTTTCCAAGATAGGATTCATAGAACTTCACTTATATTGCTACCAATTTTGAATATAGAACATAGGAAAAAAGTTTATAACTTAAGATTTAGAAATAAATAATTAATTTGATGTGAATAAATATTGAAATTTAATTTTGGTTTGACAACATTATTTTCGGCAAAAGAAATTGTATCAATACACCTCCCAGCAACCATATTTTTACCTTAAACTTGAAGTTTTCTATTAAATATTTACAGCAAGTGGTGATATTACTTAAATTTGTTTATTTTATGAGAATTCCAGTAAAGTGCATCACACCATATTACTAATTCCCAATTAGCTAATTGCCAATTAGCTAATGACCAACCAAGCTGCTAATTGCCAATTAGTAATTATATAATTACCAATTAGCTAATTGTTTGAACAAATGTTGCTAATATCTCGAAAACCAGAGAGGATTTGTGATGAAAATTTCGTTCCCCCTCCCACCCCACACCACCTAGAATCCATTTCCATGAGCAAAAATAACTTGAAATATTAATACGCTAATATCTCGAAAACCAGAGCCCGTAGAGCATTTCTGATGAAAATTTCATTACCCCCCTCCCTATCTTTATTATTCCCCCCTCCCTATCTTTATTATTCCCCCCCCCACAAACCACCCCTATAGAATCCATTGGCATGAACAAAAATTTCCTACTATTAACTTTAATTATTAGTTCAAAACCAAAAGCCTACATTTAGGCACTCAAGAAAAATCAATTATTCCTAATATTAATTGAAAACCAGGCGCAACACTTGAAAACAACAAAAGCCTACATTTAGGCGCACCACACATCCAAAAAAAGTGAAGCAAAAAACTTCCCAAAATCGTAGCATGCTGCCACGTGTGGGCAAAAGTGAAGCAAAAAACTTCCCCAAACCGTAGCATGCTGCCACGTGTGGGCCAAAAGTGAAGCAAAAAACTTCCAAGGGAACCGTACCACACATCCAAGAAAGCCGTAGTACCGGAGCATGCTGGTAGCATCGGCTAATGTCTCACTTCTAGAATCTGTTCATGGTGATGTCATGTTGTGAAATTCGAATGATGCTGATATCTACAACTTCCTGAGCAAAAAATAACTTGAATTATTAATACGCTAATATCTCGAAAACCATAGCCCGTAGAGGATTTCTGATAAAAATTTCGTTCCCCCTCAAACCCCCCGCCCCTATAACACCTTTTAGAATCTATTGGCATGAACAAAACTATCCTAGGTAGCTTGAATTATTAATAATATTAACTATATCTGAAAACGTAAAATCGCTAATATCTCGAAAACCAGAGCCCGTAGAGGATTTCTGATGGAAATTTCGTCCCCCTTAGTACCCACACCCCCACCATCTAGAATCCATTGGCATGAACAAAAATTTCCTAGCGTTAACTTTAATTATTACTAATATTAGTTCAAAACCAAAAGCCTACATTTAGGCGCACCACATATCTATCCAAGAAAACCGTAGTACCGGCTAATGCCGCTAGGGCGCAGTCAAGACCAAATCCTCGCTAGAAAACCGGAACATGCTGGTAGTACCTGCTAATGCCGCTAGGGCGCAGTCAAGACCAAATGATACATCCCGGTAGTACCGATTAATCCCGCTAGGGCGCAGTCGAGACTCAATGGTGCACCCAAGACACAATGGTGCATCCAAGGCGCAAACCAATACAGCCAAGACACAAACCTACTTAGTATGGGCTCAAACCACATAGCGACGGTGGCGCCATCTGTGGCGAAATCCTGGAAGCTAAAACAGTGGTCCAGAACCGGCATAGCTTATCTACTTCCGTATTGTCGAATTTATTTCGTGAAGAGTAATGAGCATTGATCCAGTGATCGTAATTCTCCTGGATCTCAACATACTAGTCTGTAGGTAGTGATCACTTCTAGGCTCAGCCTATTATGGTCTGCCTTTAAAATCCATGTGTTCATTTCATTGACTGAAGATACCCTGGTGTCAAACCTCTTCAGTTTTTCGAGAACTACAAAGTTTGATTGATTGATTCTTGCATTCAATAACAGCATTTGTTGATTTATAGAATGCAGGAAGGTTTCCTGATTGCGCTGTAAGATTTAAATGTCATTATAGACTTTATCGTTCACCCCAAAAATACTGTTTAGTAAATTACCAAGAAGACCTCTTTTTCCTCTGTATTTTGATTGTGCTCTTTGTAGGATTTCATTGGTTGTTTTCAAAAGAGTTTGTCTTCTAGTGAATAAATGTTTAAAAAGCTCCAGGAAATGTGAAATCGGAGCTAGTTTTTTGGTTTGGTCGCACATACTTTTTATTTGGGCACAAACCAACCAACAATTTAATTCTTATGATGATTTTACCAGAGAATTTAAGGTTTGGTGCTGGAAACGTGTGGGTGGCTTTTATAAACCCGTTATAGGTGCATTTTGGCACTTTATAGCAGTAAAAATTTTTTATTTTTGGATTTGTAAGGCTCCTATGTGTAGAATCTATAAGTCTGTAAGCTACGTAAGAGTTCCTTTAAGACACATTATAAAACTAAATGCACTAACTTAGTATGGTAATACGAATTGTTATAACAAATATATGGGGCCACAATAAGCATTAAAGTATTAAGAACTTCTATATGAGCCTCTTAAAGAGCCTATACCTACTTGGTTGTGTGGGTATCTTCTCATATTAAAAATTTACATTGATTTCTTTATTTATACAATACTAATAGTATACGTATGTATTACAATTTGTATACAAGTAATTGGATATGGCAAAACAAACTTAGGTATTTATTAAGTGTATAAAATTAAATTCAATATAAGAACAAGTATACAAGTGACTTAAAGCTCATATATATACATTAAAATTGTCTGCGCGTCGATATTTAATAGAAATTTTTCAGGGATAGGTCCGAATTGTACATTGCCCCGTTGAATTATTCAATATTTAACAAAAGATATTATAATTAAAAGCATTATACAGAATTGTTATAGTACTTGAAGTTTTATGCGCAGCCTAAGGTACTATGCGCAACCATTAAGTGTAACCGCAAGGGTACCTAAAGGTGCTCTGGAAAATATCGTTTCTATGCCGGCCATTAGAGAGGCTATTATGCGTGATCTTAGTTTTATCAAAAAGACTTTATTCTTTTTGGTTATTTCCATATTTATACCTTAAGATAGGAATTCCATCTATATTTACATTTATCGAAATTGATAGTGATTGATTAATGTTGCGTCAACATTTTTTTATGCTAACTTCTAAACCATGGTGGCAGTATTGTCCCTCTCCTACCTCAAATAATATAATTGCAGTTGATGTTCATTTTTTATATCCTCATCTTTTGAAAGAGATGCATCATCACAATAAATATCATCTTTTAACTCCATAGACCAATTTGATTTGTCTATTTGTCAATTATATGACATTGATTACAACTCATAAAATTTTCGGCCGACTTTTTAATTGAGTATGGTACAAATATTGATTGCATTTGAGCTCGTTTCTTTGATTCCTTTGATTCATTGAAATGTGTGCCTTATGTTTCATATCTAATTTTTTTTTTACTTTTCGACGAATAGAAGTATTTGTTTTTATGACTATACACTGAAATCTTTCCATCTTTGTGTTAGCTTCTTACACTATTTACAGAAATGTCAAGAAACAAAAATGCAGACTCATTAAATTCCTACAAGGAACTTATAGTCTTGATTGTATCTCTCAAGTGTTGTAAGAGTACTAAATAAAACTTTGGTTTTAAGGAACCGTAAGTTTTATAAAGGTACTATAATATCTTCTATGGTAGGCGATCAGAGATAACCATACTGATGAGACCTCTCTGATCGCTGGGTCGAAAAGCTCGATTTCTCTGCATTCTCAATGCATTTTAGAAATTCATTGCTGCTGTAGACGAGAAATAATACACCTATAATTTAGTGCTATAGAAGTTTATATGAATGGTGCTTAACATGTTTTTAGCACTGTGTATAGCACTTATGGTGCTGACACCAGATGTCTTATAATGCTCGTGTTGAGGACGTTCTTATGACCAATATTATTAGGGTTAAGCTTCCGAAACTAAAAGGCACGATAACGAACCTGTTAAGAACGAGTAACCTTAGGCAAACCAAAATTTAAATAAGAACACCAAAGGTGTCAGAGAATATTACTTGGGAGGTAGTAGTGTCAATATGTTTTAGATTTCTTATTTTCTCTTCTAGTGATAATGTTACTTGAAGCTGGAGATTGCCTCTGTTAATTTGAACATTTCCTAGGTCTTCAATATATAGTCCTGTTTTCGTTTGAAGTATTTCATAGTCTTGAGCAAAGAGCACAGCTAACCAATAAAATAATAATAAGGCAGAATGTAGGAATTTTGTTGTCCATGTGCAAATTGCTACTCTCCTCCTCTTTTCCGGTGGAGTTAAGGTTGGTTTATGTTCTTTAGCTGGACTGATTTGATGAAAATGATCAGGTCTAGACCATAGCTCTGGTTCTGACTGAACTGCTGTAAGTCATTGTCTTATAAACTTTTTTACTTTAAAATTCAGGGTGATCATATTTGTGGCAACATGAGAGGAATCCTCATCCCTGAGTTTGTTTATAGGTAATTGACAGATTTCATTAACTGGGCGTTTTCGTACTTCATTTCTGTATTTCATTGACACTACTCGAACTGTTCCATCCTCTCCAGGGTGTAGTTCTAGAATTTGACTCAATAACAACTTTTGTGGTGGTAAATTATCTTCTTTTACAAGCCGTAATTCTCTTATGGATGGACCCTTGTGTTTTGTTTTCCATTTTGTCTGCTGTTACAAAAGGGTCAAGTATTCTTGTGACCACCCTCTCCATATATCCTGGTATAACCTTGTAACCAATTTCCATCTTTGGTGCAAGTTCTTACATTGAATATCTGGTTCAGGTGGTGCTATGAGAGGGTGTCCTATCAAGAAGTGGCCTGGAATCAGTAGCTCTCGGTCTCTGGGGTCGATAGATTGCTGTTCTATTGGCCTTGAGCTCGAACAACCTTCGACCTAATATAGGACTGTGGTGAATTCTTCAGTAGTATAGCTATACGGACCTGGGCGCAAAATGCCATGGTATTTCTTATGGAGGTTCTAATTAACTTTTTGCAACTATCTCGCTCGCTCGCATCATCCGTCTCTGTCTCACTCCCACGCATGATGAAGGGGCCTGACGGCATTGTTTGCACACACACACACACACACACACACACACACACACACACACACACACACACACACACACACACACACACACACACGCACACACACCTGAATCTTATGTATGCGGAAATAGAAAATTGTATTTGATTAGAAATATATACTACTATGAATAAGCTAAACGCAAAACAGATTACCAGGTAATCAGAAACTATTATAGGCAATCGCAAACTTTACTCAACATGTATAATTTGCATGACGCAAAACCTGCTTTACAGTTTTAATTATTAAATATTATTCACTTTTGCTTCTTCGTTGCCGCCGTAAGTAGTTGTTGTTTTTTATTAAACCACAAAACAAGAATAAAAAAAATGCATTGCGAAGGTATGATAACGTTTAAATTATGTGCTCCTGCTACTCCATATTTAGAACCACTTCGTTCACCCAATTATATTTGCATAATAGAACAAATTGCGATGGTATTGCTAGCATGCGTAGGAACGGGTGATCAATGATCTTTAATTATATGTGTTGAAAGGTAGGAAGGTGTAAATTCAACCAAAAGCAGTGTGTAAGAAAAACAAATAAATTTGTCGGTATATAAACAGATTGATAATTTAGTAAACTTGAACTGTGAGCCGAAAGCCAAAGGTGAGCCATATTAATTTGATTGAATGAACCGATGCATGCTTTGAACGCCACATCTGAAAGTCGTTGTTGTTTTTTTATTAAAACACAAAACAAGAAAAAAACAAGTAAAAAAGCTAGAATTGGTCTAAGACCAATTCTTATGATACCCTAGATGAATGCCCGTATTAAATTTCGTATGGTCACCGATCTATTCAAGTATTGATTTTGAAGTTGTTTTTCGCATATATTTCTAGAACGGTTGGTCGCACAGAAAAAAATGATTATAACCAATTTTATAGGATTTCGTATTCTGGAGAAGTTTTTAGTACAATAAAAATGTCTTGGACTGATCGTTTTCAAAGTATACGTAAAAAACCTAAATTTGTATATGGCAACACCAAAAAGGAGTTGCCCGATTTAGTCCATCTTTAACGTTTTATTTGCTAATGTAGTAAAAACATCATGTACAAAATTTCAGCTCTCTACGTCAACGCATTCTCAGGCAGTGTCCAAATTTATAGCGGAAAACGAAACTTTTATATGGCAACCCCACGAAGGAGTTGCCCGATTTGTCTCATTTTCGAACTTAATTTTACTTTTTTTTTCAAAGTCCGTGTACAGCTCTTAAGTATACGCGCTCTCGAGTTATCGTGCGCACAGACGGACGGACGGACGGACATGCAAAAATCAAAATAACTTTTAATATTATGAATGGGTGTCCAATCCATTTTGCTCTACCATCATTATTTCGAGGTGTTACAAACGGAATGACAAACTTAGTGTAAAATTGCGAAAATAAATTGCAAAATCATAAAAACACAAAAATAAAAAAAAAAACGCAAATATTTCAAAATTCGTAAAATAATAAATTTTACAAAAAGTCCAAGACCAAGTATAGTACACGCAAAATCGTGTCTATAATCTTTATAAAAATATTGGATTGAGAATCCCAAACAGAATTGTCTTGAAGCGAATGGAAAATCTTGTGACTAAACATGCAAATTCACAGAGCAATTTTCACTCTTCGTAGCCTTTATTTGTTTGCTATAGTTTTATTGAGCTTTTGTGTACGATAAAAGCAGTTTGGTTTACAGCATCGAATGGGTTTTGCTAAACAGTTATCAATTTACATATTTGTAGACAAATCATCAAATATGGTTGCGTAAAGAGCTTCAGCTTCCACTAATGTAGAAAGTCAAGAGATTGATTTTGACTATACAATTGTATACATTTTAGAAGAGCTTGTTGCAAAAAATAAATTAAATCAAAATATGGAGTGTGAACTGAAAAACATACTAAAAAACTGGGCGGAGAAGCATTGTATGATGAATTACAAGGTTCTTTTATTAATTAACATGATGAGCTTTTATAAAAAATACTAAAAATTCAGATCATTGAATAAATTTACATAAAGGGTTTTCCAATAAGTGGTGTTGTTTTAATTAGCACGCTATTTCGGTAGATGTCACTTTTGGAGCTGTCATTTTTTGACATTTGACAAGTAGAAACTACGCCATTAATAAAAATGGAACGATACACGATTCAACAACGCATTGAAATTCTTAAAATTCACTATAAAAATGGTGAAAATGTGGCAGAGATGGTTCGTAAAACTCGAACATTTTTGGGTCGTCGTGAAGCACCGTGTCGGACCGCAATACAGAAATTGGTAGAAAAATTCGAGCTGTCGGGACAAGTTAGTGATGTGAAGAATAAAATCTGTGCACGTCGCTCAAGAACAGCCGAGAAATTTGCTGCTGTAGCCGAAAGTGGTGAAGAAAACCCAAGTTTGTCCATTCCTCGTCGCTCTTTGGAATCAGGCATTCCACAAACGTCATTACACCGTATTATGCATAACGATCTTAAGGCATATAAAGTTCAGTTAACACAAGAACTCAAGCCAGCCGATCATCAACAACGTCGAGTCTTTGCTGATTGGGTCCTTGAAATGCATGAAAATGATCCGGAATTCCATCGAAAACTAATCTTGAGTGATGAGGCCCATTTCCACCTCGACATCTTCGTCAACAAGCAAAATTGCCGCATCTGGGGCTCGGAAAACCCAAGAGTTATTGTTGAAAATCCTCTCTAATCCTCAACGTGTGACTGTTTGGTGCGGTTTATGGTCCCGCGGGGTCATAGGACCTTACTTTTTCGAAAATGAGGCTGGAGCAACAGTTACGGTGAATGGATTGCGCTATCGACAGATGATTAATGATTTTTTATGGCCGGAATTGGATGGTATTGATCTGGACAACGTTTACTTTCAACAAGACGGCGCTACGTGCCATACAAGCAACGAAAGACGGAATTCGTGAGGCTATCGAGCACATAGGGCAGCCACTTTGCGATTTGGTTATGGAAAAATTCATGAAAAGGATATGGTCCTGTAAGCGTGGTCGTGGTGGTCATTTGGCTGATGTTATTTTCCATTATTTATAATGAAATAAAGATCCGATCATTTATCTCAAAAAATGGCATTTTCTTTGAATATCAAAATAACACCTCTTATTGGAAAACCCTTTAGTTTAAGGGAAATGAGGGTGCATTATTTCGATGCAATTTGTTCAAAAGAAAAATATGAGCACCTAAAAATTTTCAAAACATAAAGAGCTTAAAAGAATCTTATTGGTGTTGAGAATTTTTATAATCGGGTAGCAAATCGTTATGAATTTTATGAATGAAAGTTTTCTTTCATTAATCTCGAATTAAAATTGCTTTGGACATTTTTTCAACCGAAGGAAAATTCTAATAACCTTGTTACCTTGACATAAGACAAAATTTGTGTTGTGTTTTAGCTTGGAAATTGCCTATTTTCTTTAAATGTAAATATATGTGCGCTACTTAACTCACAGATGTTATCATTTATATTCAATATTGCGAAATATTTCGAAATCTGCATAATGCTAAATATGTTCTGGACGTAAAACTACTCACCTGTTTCTTATTCACAATTCAGATAGATAAGTATTATCTTTAGAGGAAAACAACAAATAAAGCTAAACTAAATGAAAGTAAAATGAAATAATCGTAAAAATTTGAAAAACCGGAAAAGTTTATTGAACCAAATATTCAAAGTATGCTAATATAACAATATGTACAACATACCAGCTACCTACCAACTGATTATCAAATAAAATTGTATGTTAAACAAATAAATGCATTAAATTTGATGAAATAAAACCAGGAAATCAGTTAGTAGAAACTCATAATGTTTTCAGTATTCCCAAAAAACAATTTAAAATATTGAAATTCCTATTTATTTCAGAAAAATTGTCTAATTTCGAAGCTGTTTTCCAAATATTATATGTACCTATTTGTAAAATTTATGACTACTTGCTGGTAGACTTTTTATAATATCTGTCTGTATATCACATTGAATGCTCTAGGTTATAATTTTAATCCGCTTTTTTTATAAATGGCCCACCAATTATTTAACACACTTGCAACAGTTTTTAGATGTTTTGCAAAACTTCAGATATGTAGATGAGCTTGTTATACATATTAGGATTTTAAAATATAAATAAATGTGTGTAAGGTAAGTTTTGCGTCGTTTCGAATTAATGTGGTGGCGATGATCTGAAAAAGTGTTCATCGATTGTAATAAAAATACTTGACTGCTATTAACCACGTCTTTTATTCTTCGCCTGACCTTTTTTCAGATCATCGCCACAGCATTAATTCGAAACGACGCAAAACTTACCTTACCCAACATTTATACACCGCTTCTCTATAGCCAGCCACTTTCGCTTTCAACACAAAAAATATAAGCAAAAAACTTTTCCCCCACCGCCCGCAGGCCCCCTCGAAGACAGAGTGTAAACAACAACTTTGCCTCCGATCGTCTTCCACGTAAACAAAACTTTGCCCCCCATGGCTCCCCCACGGAAACAGAAACTTCGACCACGTGCGAAAACAAGAGCGATTCGCAATCCGAAAGCGCAAAAATAACTCCGCCTCTGAAAAAACAAACAGCTTCAAAATATAACAATTTTTCTGAAATAAATAGAAATTTCAATATTTTAAACTGATTTTTGAGAAATCTGAAAACATTATGAGTTTCTACTAACTGATTTCCTGGTTTTATTTCATCAAATTTAATGCATTTATTTGTTTAACATACAATTTTATTTGATAATCAGTTGGTAGGTAGCTGGTATGTTGTACATATTGTTATATTAGCATATACTTTGAATATTTGGTTCAATAAAATTTACCGGTTTTTCAAATATTTACGATTATTTCATTTTACTTTCATTTAGTTTAGCTTTATTTGTTGTTTTCCTCTAAAGATAATACTTATCTATCTGAATTGTGAATAAGAAACAGGCGAGTAGTTTTACGTCCAGAATATATTTTTCATTCTTACTAACTACTTTTCTTAGCGTAGAAGCATTATGCAGATTTCGAAATATTTCCCAATATTGAATTTAAATGATAACATCTGTGAGTTAAGTAGCGCACATATATTTACATTTAAAGAAAATAGGCAATGTCCAACCTAAAACACAACACAAATTTTGTCTTATGTCAAGGTAACAAGGTTATTAGAATTTTCCTTAGGTTGGAAAAAATGTCCAAAGCAATTTTAATTCGAGATTGATGAAAGAAAACTTTCATTCATAAAATTCATAACGATTTGCTACCCGATTATAAAAATTCTCAACACCAATAAAATTCTTTTAAGGTCTTTATGTTTTGAAAATTTGAAGGTGCTCATATTTTTCTTTTGAACAAATTGCATCGAAATAATGCACTCTCATTTCCCTTAAACTATGTAAATTTATTCAATGATCTGAATTTTTTAGTATTTTTTATAAAAGCTCATCACGTTAATTAATAAAAGAACCTTGTAATTCATCATACAATGCTTCTCCGCCCAGTTTTTGAGTATGTTTTTCAGTTCACACTCCATATTTTGATTTAATTTATTTTTTGCAACTAGCTCTTCTGAAATGTATACAATTGTATAGTCAAAATCAATCTCTTGACTTTCTACATTAGTGGAAGCTGAAGCTCTTTACGCAACCATATTTGCTGATTTGTCTACAAATATGTAAATTGATAACTGTTTAGCAAAACCCATTCGATGCTGTAAACCAAACTACTTTTATCGTACACAAAAGCTCAATAAAACTATAGCAAACAAATAAAGGCTACGAAGAGTGAAAATTGCTCTATGTGAATTTGCATGTTTAGTCACAAGATTTTCCATTCGATTCAAGAAAATTCTGTTTGGGTTTCTTAATCCAATATTTTTATAAAGATTATAAACACGATTTTGCGTGTACTATACTTGGTCTTGGACTTTTTGTAAAATTTATTATTTTACGAATTTTGAAATATTTGCGTTTTTTTTTTAATTTTTGTGTTTTTATGATTTTGCATTTTATTTTCGCAATTTTACTAGTTTTTATTTTTAATCTACACGATGCTGCAGCGTGCAATTTAAACCCTGGTAGATGAGGTAAATTTACAATTTTTAACGGGATCAACAACTGGAATTAGGTTTGTTCTTTATCTTCCCCTGTTAAATACATTTAAAAGATTCACATTCAAAGCATCGGTTCATTCAATAAATTAATATGGCCCAACCTTTCGCTTTCAGCTCACAGGTCAAGTTTACTAAATTTTCAAACTGTTTACATACCGACAAATTTTTTTCTTTTCCTTGCAAACTGCTTTGTTTGTATTTAAACCTTCCTACCTTCTACTAAAGATCATTGATCTCCCATTCCTGCACATGCTAGCAATACCGTAGCAATTTGCACTATTATGCAAATTTAATTAAGTGAACGAAATGGTTCTAAAGTGTTGTAGCGGGAGCACATAATTAAACGTGCTCATAAAAATGTGGCTTGCTGTCAACCTTCGCAATGCATTTTATTCTTGTTTTGTGGTTTTATAAAAATCAACAACTACTTATGTGTAGCTTTTTCATAGTACTATATATTTTTAATCAAATATAATTTTCTATTTTCACATACTTAAGATTCGTGTGTGTGTGTGTGTGTGTGTGTGTGTGTGTGTGTGTGGGTGGGTGGGTGTGGGTGTGTATGGGCGCGTGTATGCAATGCAGACTCCATAATCATGCGTTGGAGTGAGACAGAGACGGACAGTGCGTGCGAGCGAGATAGCTGCAAAAGTGAATTAGGACCTCCATAAGAAATAACATGGGATTTTGCGCCCAGACCCGCATAGCAATACTACTTCGGTGAAGATTGAAACGATCAAGTCTTCACCGAAAAAGCTCTTATCAGCAAAGAGTCGTGAGCTGCATACATTGTGAGCGCAACAATGTATGCACCAAGGCAAGACGATGGCTTGAGATATTTATGAAAATATCAAATTACAATTTAAGTCATCCTCCGTCGCGATAATTCTGGGCATGTCCAGCGAAAATAATTTTCTGAGAATAGAAATGCTAATTATCCTGAACAACGAAACTTGTGATTTAAAAAATCAAAGTTTCAATGAGTTGGTTTAAAATATCAGGTCGGTTCACCTCGCGTCGTTTTTCTAGAAGAGAATAAATTGTTTCGGGCTAGAGTGTAGAGTGAAAAAAATGTGAAAACAGAAGTAGAAATACAAATAGACGAAGGCATTGCTTTGGTTTTTTCGGTGTGGAGCCAAATAACAAACGGCTGAAGAAAACTGTGTCAGTTTTAGTTTTAAGGAAAATTTATAAATCAGTATAAGGCAATTGTGTGTAGAAAAAAAAAAGGAATAAAACAATGGATAGAAAAATTAAGTGAAGTGTTGTCCATTGGAGTACATGTGCATTCCCAAATTGGAGGCTTTGCACTCAACCCTAATATAACATAAGCCGCCTGAAAAATCGAGTGCCCGTGGGTACCCCGTTGAGCATTTACTAGATAACAAAATGGAACATGTTCTAAAAAGATACTTTTTGGACACAGATGATCGGCTCCAAATTGGTGAACTTAAGTTTATTCAATTTCGGTAAAAGTATTCCACTGGATATGAATAGAATATATTCTTAACCTGCATTTCGGAAAATCCAGTTTTCGTTCCTGCCTCGGTACAGCAGTGTTCGGGTTTGTGTACTGTCGGACATAAAAATTATACGTTTCGATACATTATTTTATATCGAATTTTCGTTTCGAAACGGAATCTCGGTTACTGTTCTCAATCAGTTTTAATGTCTAGCTTGTGGTGCTTTCTAGTGAGTAATTTTGGTAGTTAGTTTATGTCTTTTTCAATTTTATATTCATTTGAATATGTCCCGAATATGGGTTTCATTTATATCTATTTAATTTCGTTTATAATACGTTCTGAATATGTTTTCGTGGATGCTCATTTATATAAATTTTATATCCTTCAGAATACGTTCGAAATATATTTTTTCAGATACGCACCGATTATCACACGATCATTTTTAACCGACCGTCCGAAGATTTCGCTCGGCAGGGCGAACATGAGTCTTAGAAAAAGCATATGGAAAGAATATGTTTTTTGATATCAATATGTGTAGTCAGAGAACATGTTCTGTGGAGCATATCAAGAAGATGATTCAGAACATATTCTGTGTTATCTGGGTATGAGCGACATAACAAATAAACATTTACAATAAGCACTAAGGCTAACAGGAAAGAAGTCAACAGCAGCAGCACTAGACTATGCTTTAGCATATGATTCTACCCGACAAGCTTTTCGGAGTGCAGTACGAGTGAGAGAAATTTCAGTAAAGTAATATACTTGCAACAGAATGTAATCATCACAGACCACGCCTTCACGTAGTTTTCTTCGATGGTTGAATTGTGATAGACCGGGACACCTTCAAAGGGACTGCAGAAAACACCGACAAGTGGAATCTCTTTAGAAGAAGAGAGGAGAGTGGAATTGCAAAGATATCGAGCTGAGCAGCAGACTTCCAACAGAATGCAGTCATCACTGAGCACCCCTTCACGTGGTGTTCTTCATTACTGGGATTGTAATAAATTGGGACACCCTCAAAACGACTGCAGGAAACGCCGTGGAAGGGAATCAACAGAAAAGGAATGGAGAGAAGAATGCCAAAGGTGGCGAGCTATGGAGAAACTTATTCGTGGAGAGACTAGACTCCAACCTTATAGCTTTAAAATCCAACACAAGGCAGGACGTACCACGGAAATGCAGAAGCCCTTTAACAACGTCCATGCGAATCTGAATGTAAAAATTTCAGCCGGGGGAAATAAAAAGAGATAACAGCTAATACAGTTGGTAACGGTGGAACCATCAACAGGTCGGGATATCGAGAACCAGCCAACAGCGCAACGAAAATATACGGACATATCACCTATTCATGCTTGAAAGAAGACATGGGAAACTAGATTTGGCTCTTCAAAATGAATGCGGTATACTAAAACGCAAGTGTCGTTACAGGCCACCGTGCTCCGGGGGATAGTGCACAGCTAGATTTTTCTTCTTCCAGGAGGTGCTTTCAGTTCTGAGGGAAGAATTGGAGTACTACGCTTGAGTGAAAATGTATTTCTTTTGGTTGTTATTTCATTCTTTTAGGCACACAAATAAAACGCACAAGTTTACTTAATCCAGATAAGCAAGAGTATATTCATATTTATATGGTAAAATAAAATACAATATTTGATTAATATGAACAGACGAAGTACGATAAATATATTTTGTAGATTAACTAAATTAATATGAAATATTATATTTGTTAAAGAAACATGGTCATTAATATGAAAAATATCTAAACAAGAAATGCATTTTTAACTATTTACTATAATGAAGTAAATTCTTATATAATATAAATGAATTATTTAGTATACTGAACAAATGTAACAACAACTTAGCGCACCAGCTACTGGTGGTACAGTGGTAACTGTTAGCGGCAACATCTTAAAAACCGGCCTTCTCAACAGTGTACATGTACTGCATCAGAAATCGTGTCAACGTTTAATTTAGAGAAGTTATATTAAGGTTTTATACAGAATAAATCGTACGTACAAACGAAATATTTCATTAACATGGTCCATCGAGCCGGATAGTACATGTGTCCTCGATGGGAGTAGAAGTCAATTCGATCTCATCATGGATAAAAATCAAAAAAACTCCGCATCTACCTTCAATATCGATTCGATGATTCGACTAGAAGATAAGCGTACAAAATTGCAGAAAACACTACAATCATCACTACAACAAAGTGCATACCACGTGAAATATGGGAGCCCAGCTCATATCAGCTGCAGTGGCAGGAAAAATATTATTGCTTAACACATCCAGCAGTGAAATAAAAAATGCAATGATGCAATATTGCAAGTGAAATTCATCTGTGAAAATATTTAAGTATCGTTCCTCTAATTATCAGAGTGACTATTGTCCAACAACCTTTTTAAAGTTATTAGATTGCCAACAAAAGTGCCAACACTTTATGTGTAATTAATTACTGTCCAGTACCTTTGCGCAGCAAATTCGATATCACTGGTTAACTGATCTTCATAATAAGTCGTACCGGTTCAAAGGTAAACCCAGTTAGACGCATTCAACATATTAATCAGATCTGCCCATTACCACTGTGCCAACCGGTAAGCAAATTTTTCAACACAAGTTTAATTGTTAAACGTTCTTTCGTTAAAAGAAACACACTATCAGTATATTGTGATACATGATACATAATACACGTACACTGATTATGAGATCCAACGCTGAGTCTATGGGAGCAGCTAAGAACAGCTTTGACTCCTGAAAAGCGGGTATGTCAGCACTAACTCTAAATAGTATAGTGGAGCAGCTAAGAACAGCTTTGACTCCTGAAGAGCGGCTATGTCAGCGCTAACTCTAAATAGTATGGTGGATCAGCTAAGAACAGCTTTGACTCCAATGTCTACTTCGGGAAAGCAAAACAAAACACTCCGTATACTCTGAACTAATGTCAATCAAAAAGTGTCTTTTTTTACCATTTCTTATCTTATCTTATCTTATTGCTGACCTCACTTGAGGCAGGTTTAAGCGATTGCTCATTATGCTACCTACATACATGTGTTATTGAACTTACTTGCCGCGATTATGGAAGTTTATGCAACTTCTATGCTTGTGCTTTTGGGGTATTTAGGTGCGTTTACACCTTTTCCCTTTTAAAAAAATGTTTTTTTTTGTTAGAGCAAAAAAAAAATTTGTTATGCAGCGTGAACGCAAACTTTGTTTTACATATGTATTGTCATGTCATAGTGTCAACCTCTTAAGTACTAATTTCTTCTAGTTATGAGTGTATATTAATATATTGGTATATTAGCATATTGCTATATTAGCCTATTGTTATATTATCTATGGTCTATGATATACTTTACTTACAATGACTGGAAAAAAAATATGAATGGTGAAAGTCCTTTTTTTTATTACTTATGGATAAGGTATTATAACTTTATTAGCTAGTAATTTTATTTTGTATGCATGTTTACTTATTTCACTGTACCTAATTACGTTCCTGTATTTTCCTTAGTCTATTCTTATGTACCTTACTTATTTTTCCGTTAATGTCTTTTATATTACAATTTACATTATCAATTTTTGTTATAATGTAGGGTCCGTTGTATAATGGGTCTAGCTTTTTTCTATTTCGTATTTGAAGTAATAGTTTGTCGCCTACTTTTAGCGATAATGGGTTAACATTAATGTCGTTAACTTGTTTTCTTTGTTCTTTTGAGGACTCTAAATATTGTTTCGCCTTACTCAAGGTTTTTTGTAGCCTGAATTTCATTTCTTTGCTGTATAGATCATAGTTATAGATGGGCTCTGGTTTATTGATAATTAGTTCCGATGGTATACTAACTGTTTTAGCGAATACTAATTCGAAGGGCGTGTATCCATGCACGGTGTTTGGGGTGGTATTGTAACAAAATGTGTAGTAAGGTGTCCATGTATCCCAATTGTCACCTCAGGTATTCATTCAGACATTTGTGGTTTCTTTCCAGAGCTCCTATTGTCTCTGGATGCGCGGCTGTTGCAAAAAGCTGTTTAATTTTCAGGATAGTACAAATTTCAGAAAAAATTTGATTTTTGTACTCTGTTCCGAGATCCGTCTTGATTTTGTTCATTGGTCCGTAGGTTAGTACAAATCCGTTAATTATTGCTTGAGCGATGCTATTTGCTTCTTTGTCTTTTGTGGGGATTATTATGATATATTTACTTAAGTCGCATTGCATTGTTACTGCGTACCTATTACAGTTTGATGTTTTGGTGAATGGTTCGACTGTGTCTATGGATACTATGTCAAACGTTTTTACTGGTGTTGTTGTAATCTGTATGGGTTCTTTATTATGCTTTTGGTGTTTGTTTTTCGCACACAGTTCGCAATTGTATTTTGCTATAGTTTTTCTCATCTTATTCCATCTATACATATTTTTTAGTTTATTGTACAGTCTTGATTGTCCTAGATGTCCTCCGGTAGGTGTTGAGTGGAAATTATTCAATATTTCCTGTATTTCTTCTTTATTTGTTATGTACCTTTGCGGTTTAAATATTTTTATTTTTACGTTTCTCAATACTCTGTTACCTAGGTTTTTAAGTGCGGTTATATTAATTAAATTAAATATTTGACTTTCTACAGAAAGTTTCAGAGTCTTGGTCTGAAATTGTTTATTATAATCATCTTGCAATATTTCGAATACCTGCTCTAATGCTGGTTCTACTGATTGGTTTCGTTTCATTTCTATGTACCGCTTATATAATATATTATTGTTGTGCACTATATTTATTTCTATCTTTTCCTTTTTTGAGTTGTGATTTTTAAATTGTATTTCCGGTAAATCTTCCACTTCGTTTGGTGAAATTGCCTCTAACATACGCAGTTGATCAGGCTCGGCAGTTATTGGGGTATTTATAGTTTGAGTCACCGTTGTGTCTTGTTTTATCTGCTTTTTAATTCCACGTGTTTGTATTTGCAGAATACTAATATCTTTTAGGTCGTTTATATCTATTTTTATTCTAGATAGTGCGTTTGGTCCGACGTTTTCTTTTCCTTTAACGTAGTGTATTTCAAAATCAAATTCCTCTAGGTCCAATCTCATTCGTGTTAGTTTGGACGAGGGTTTTTCATCCCAAATAAATATACAAGTGGTCGGTGGTATGTTCGTACCAAGTATTTTCTACCGTAAACGTAGGGCTTGAAATGTGTTATTGCCCAATGTATGGCTGTTAGTTCCTTTTCTATTGTCGATTTATTTCTCTCTCCATGTGTGAACGTTTTGCTGGCATATGCCACCGGGAGCTCTTTCCCATCAATGTTCTGTGCCAATATTGCCCCGCACGCATCTTTTGATGCATCCGTTGAAATTATGAATGGTTTTTTAAAAATTAGAATGTTGTAATATTACTGGGGACATTAGTATATATATTAGAGTTTCGAATGCCTTTTGGTGGGTATCTGACCAGTCAAATTTAGTATTCTTACGATATGCCTGTAATAATTACAAAAGGCGACGAAGCGTCGAACGTCGTCCGTGTTCTTGGGGACTGGGTAATTTTTGATGGCTTTGTATTTCGAGCTATCTGGTTTGATGTCTTGCGCAGATATTTGGTGACCTGGGTACGTGACATCAGTTTGGAAAAATTTGCATTTCTCGGGATTGCGTTTGAGATTTCTCTCCCTGAGTCTTTTGAATACTGCTATTAGATTTTTGAGATGGTGCGCTTGAGAACATCCTATTACTATTATATCGTCGATATATGAAGGCTACTTCTGGGGTTAGTCCGGCAATAGCAATGGCCATCATTCTCTGAAAACTTTTTGGACTTATATTAAGTCCGAAGGGAAGTCGAGTATATTGGTAGTGGCCTTGGTTGGTAGAAAAAGCAGTGAGTTTCCAAGAGTGTTCATCTAGTGTTATTTAATGAAACCCTGACATGAGATCTAATGTAGAGAAGTATTTAGCCCGACCCATTTGGTCCAGTATATCTTCTAACCGGGGTAGTGGGAATTTGTCAGTGTTGTGTACTAGTTCTCTGCCTTATCATTTAACGAGAATTATTGCAAGAATAGTCATATAATCTACTACCCACGTCGCCTCTTCTCTTCTAGTACCTAGTTGTTTTTAGATATAAGTTTTTGGTTGTTGTCTAGTACGTAAGTCACGAGTAAAAAGCGTAAAAGGAAAAGCAGCTTTTATTTATAACATCCCCCTGGCAAATACTTATTAGTGGCGACGAGGATAAAACTACTGGTGTGTACAACCTAAATAAGGGAAAATTGATAGTAGATGGAAAAAATTCGAGACTATATAGAAAGAGAAGTGCTTTAACCTCTAAAAATAGCTCAATCATACATTGGAATGCTAGGCGAGTCTTTACCAGGAGACGATTTCAGTGGTTATCGTGACAGAGTAAAACAGTATTTTATTGCCAATAACATCGAGGATAAAAAGAAAGTCGCAGTTTTTGTTACATTAATGTCAGCAGATGTATACAAAGTCGTAAATTCTTTAACAGCACCTAAACTGCCAAGTGAAAAAACTTTCGACGAACTAATTACTCTTTTAGAGCAGCATTATGCCCCAAAAGTAAATAAAAGGGCAGAACGGTTCAAATTTCAGAGTGCCAGGCAAGAAGCCGGTGAATCCAGCAGTGATTTCATTGTTAAATTACGCTGGCTTGCAGAGACTTGTCAGTTTGGAAATTTCATTCCCGAAAAGACAGACAATGCTACAGCATTACGAAATCTAGCGTTGGAGGATGCACTCACCGATCGTTTTATTATGGGGCTTGAAAGTGAGAAAATTCAGCAAACATTCCTCTCAGGCGAACGTCTCATGACTATTACAGATCAGCTTGAAGTAAAGGGCCAAATAGAGGTTGAAGTGGTGTTTCGCAAACAATATTCCCAGTTAATATTGATTGTGGTGAGTATAGTTAGATGTATTGTTTCCGGACTGGAGAAATTTCTTTCAGGTAATTATAGTATTGAAATCGAAGTGCGCTAATTAGAGACAAATTTCCGTATATTATGTCGGATAATCCCAACCAAACGATTGCGGGGTATGAGGCTGAGAATGTATTAAAAAATTGTACACCAATATTTCACAAAGCCTATTCAGTGCCGTTAAGATTACAGGATCAAGTATCCCAAGAAATAGAGCGTTTAGTAAGTGAGAATGTTTTAGAACCTATTAAACATAGTGACTTTGCTACTCCATTGGTATGCGTGCCAAAAGACGGGGGAACGGGGTACGGTTGTGTCTCGATTGCAAGTCTACAGTGAACCGTATATTCAAATGGAGCACTATCCCTTGCCAAATATTGAGGACATTTACGCGAAACTGGCAAACTTCGTTGTTTTGTGTGCTGGATTTAACTGGAGCATACCAGCAGTTACAGGTGTCCCAAAATTCTCAATCTATTTTAACAGTTAACACATTAAAAGGTTTATTTCGGTGTAAAAGACTTCATTCTGGAGTTCCTAGTGCGCTTTCCATTTTTCAGTCCGTTATAGATAGAATTCTAGCGGGACTAGAGAAAACGTATTGCTATTTGGATGACATAATTATAGGCGGTGAAGCAATCGTTTCAAGTGTGTGACAGACTTAATATACACAAAGTGAAAATTAATTTAGCTAAATGTAGTTTTTTGTAGCAATCAGTTCAGTATTTAGGACACAGTTTGGCGTATAATGAAATTCGCCCAAACGAAAAGAAGATTCAAGCAATAATTGAGGCATCATGCCCGAAAAATGTAAAAGAGTTACTAGCGTATTTGGGCCTTTTACAATATTATCATCGCTTTGTTCCTCGACTTGGTTCATAAATTCCTAATTTATATTCATTGTAGCGGAAAAATACGAAGTATGTTTGGAGTGATCCATGTCAAAAAGAGTTCGAAAACTCAAAACAACTTTTACAAAAAAATAACGTGTTAACTTTATACGATCCAATGAAGCCTATTGTTGTAGCGTGTGATGCAAGTCCATACGGAATTGCGGGAGTATTATCACACATAGTGGATGGAGCCAGTCATGTGTGTCAGTAGCACCCTTTCGAAAACGGAAAGGGGTTATTCACAATTGCATCGTGAAGGGCTTAGTGTAATTTTCAGTTTAAGAAAGTTTTTTAAATACCTCTATGGCAAAGAGTTTACTATAGTGACTGATAATCAAGGTATTAAAGAGATTTTGAGTCCAGACACAAATACGCCACCTGTTGCAGCTGCAAGATTGCAGCGTTGGGCAATATTTCTTTCGATGTTTAAATACAAAATTGTGTACAAAGCAGATTAAAAAATGGGTAATGTTGATCCATTATCTAGACTTCCATTGCCAGTAAAATCAAAAATAGAAAGTGAAGTTATCAATTCGATTTGGTTTTTTAATGATTTGCCAGTAAAATATGAAGTAATTAAAAATGAATATACTAAGGACCCGGTATTAGCAAAGGTCTATAGATGTCTTTTATCAGGTTGACCTCTCCAACTAGGCGAAGATATGCGTCCGTACTTTAAGGTTCGGAACTCACTTAGCATACAATCAGAATGCGTGTTTTATGGAAACCGTCTGATTATACCACAACAGTTACGACAAGCGGTTCTAACACAGTTACATAGTAATCATTTAGGAATAGTCCTAATGAAAAAGACTGCGCGATCGTACGTATGGTGATAGGTAGATAGGGAAATTGAAAACTTTATGCAAACCTGTCAAATTTATCAGCAAACTCTGAATGTTCCAAAGGAGATAGTCAGTACAAAGTGGTCGAAGTGCACGCATCCTTTTGAGCGCATCCACCTTGATTTTTTCTACTTCGGGCCACGTACGTTTTTAATAAATGTTGATGCCTTCAGCAAGTATATAAATATTGATGTACTTGGAAGTATTTCTGCTGAAATCACAATTTCTAAACTATTAATAACGTTTAGCACCTTTGGGTTCCCGGAAGAGATTGTGACCGATAACGGTCCACCTTTTACGTCTGCTACATTCATAAAGTTTTGCTTACAACATGGTATCCGTCTAACACATAGCCCTCCATACCACTCGCAATCGAATGGTTGTGCGGAACGACACATTCAAACTGTTAAGAAATGTTTTAAAAAAATTTACTGGGGGAAGAAAGGAACGGGTAAACAAATTTCTCATAAGTAATAGAAATCTAAATAATACTATTAATAGCGAAACACCAAGTCAACTTATATTTAAGTATAAACCTAAGATAGATTTAGACTTAATTAATAATCAAAAACAAAAGTTAGTAAACAAAGAGAATAAAGTGTCATTTGATTTAAAAGAAGATATTATTGAGGTCAAAAGAGACAGGAATGGTAGCCACAGGGACAACAACACAAAAGAAGTATCATTTCATATAGGCGAAGTAGTCCGTTATCCTAGTTTTGAAGACAAAAGCACAGAGCCTGTCAAGCATAAATCAAAAGAAAGCAGTACGAAACCTCCTACCTTCTGTAGTTATGATGAGCTCAGAAGATCAAAAAGAATAAAAGAAAAAGAGGATAGTGAAAGGTTAAGGAAAGACGCAGTTGAATTAGGTGGGCCTTGTAAGTTCTAGTAGCTTAAGTTAGACTTCTTTTTGACATTTTTAAGAGAGGGGAGGGTGTTGTGTACTAGTTCTCTACCTTATCATTCATTTAACGATTATTGCAAGAATAGTCATATCATCTAGTACTAACGTCGTCTTTTCTCTTCTAGTACCTAGTTGTTTTTAGATATAAGTTTTTGGTTGTTGTCTAGTACGTAAGTCACGAGTAAAAAGCGTAAAAAGAAAAGCGGCTTTTATTTATAACATCCCCCTGCCTAATACTTATTAGTCAGCAAGGACTTTTTTATTTAAATTTTGAAAATCAACTACCAATCGCCACTTTTTCTCCAGTTTTTAGTATACACTGTTCTATTATCGGAAAGCTCTATTTTTTGTTTGTAAAAATTATTTATCGTTAGTGGTTCATTCTCTAGAGCAAATATGTCTTGGTATTGTCGGCATGCATTTTCGAACTGTCGTCTGGCATAGTTTGGGATGCTGTTCAGATTTAGTTTTGACATCACTTTGCTAGCTCTATCAGAGGTTTTTGGTATTGTGTCGATAATATGGAAGAGGTCTAAGGGTGCCGCTTTAATTACAGGTTTTTTAAATGTTATGGTTTCATCTGTGATGTTTAAAATTCTTACTAGGGGGTTGTTTCGTGATACTATTGTTCCCGATATGAAGATTCCTGGATGGATTTCTTCATTTTGAACCACTAAGTCATTAGACGTGCCTGTTTGCGATATTTCTACACTTCGAACAATCTCACATCTTGGGGGTGTGGAGATTGAGTTTGGGGTGGGTCCACTTGAAATTGGTAAAACTACCGAATCATTATTTGTGCTAATGGAGAGCGTCCGTGTATCGTAGTCGATATTAGCCTTGAACTTTGTAAGGAAATCTAGTCCCAATATCGCATCGGCTTGTATGGCCAAGTCATTGTCTACTATTTGGAATAGATGCTCTACTGAGAATTGCTCGTTGAACTGAATTTTTGTGTAAGTTGGTCCGACTGACTGTTTCTTTGCGTCAATTATTCCTTGTATTAGGCATGTATGTTTTGGATAATATTGCTGGTCTTTGCTAATTTTTTCTCTTTTGAATATAGAGATATCAGCTCCCGTTTCTATGATGAATGTACATATTTTGCCATACATGTCCACATATACTGTGATGAAATTTGCTAAGGAGAGGTTTAATTGGTGTATTCTTGGTGTGCTTGAGTTGTTTCCCCCAACCCGATTTTTTCTGAATCTGGCTGTGGGTCTTGGTATTCCCCGATTCGCAGTGATTAATTCTTCTGCAGATTTGGGCATTTGGTCTGTTTCTATAGTGATTATAATTGTGTGTTTCCTACCATTTGGAAGCAGGCTCTAGTGGTTCCAATTCCTAAAAAGACCTCTTCCTCACAATTAAATGATTTTCGACCTGAATTTCCTTGCTAAGGTATTAGAGAAAATTATGTATAGGCAAGTTATGGGTCATATTGAGACTAACAACATGTTATCGCCATGGCAATCAGGTTTTCGGCCAAAGCATAGTTGTGAGACAGCACTACTAAAAGTAGCAACAGATACTCACGAGGCTCCCGACAATGACCACCTATCAATTATAGTTTTACTCGACTTCTCTAAGGCATTTGATTCTGTTGATCACTCTAATTTACTTCTTAAACTATCTAATAGTTTTCGTTTTTCATCATCAGCTATAAAATTAATTGGCAGCTTTCTCTCAAATCGCTGTCAGATTGTAGTGGTACGAGGTTCTCGTTCTACTCCATCTTTCCTTCATTCTGGTGTTCCTCAAGGATCAGTCCTTGGTCCACTCTTATTCAGCCTATATATAAATGACCTTCCGCAGATTGTAAAGAATTCATCTATACATCTGTATGCTGATGATGTTCAACTATACCTTAGTAGGCCAATCGGATTAATGGAAGATTGTGTGTGTACTGCCCGTAGTCAGAACGTACACGCAAATTTGAGTTAAGTGACACTGAAATGAATGCACTGATAATTTTGGATTTAAAGCAGTGGTTTATCCCTTCAACACTGTACACTTCCTTATAACTATCACTAAAATTATCACAATTATTTTCTACAATTTCCCAATGGTTGAAGTAGAAAGGAATTATACACAAGTGATTGGGTCAGAGATTTAAACACATTCGAAGACACACTTATTCACACAGATTTTTAATGCACGATTTCCAAGAATAGTTGTATTGGGACAAAACTCAACTCAACATATATATGTTCGGGTCAGAGAAAACACTTATTGGCAAACAATTGTTTATAAGATCGCTAAGAAAGCAATATATAAAATAAATATAGAGTTAGTTGAATCGTTTTAGTTGATAAATATGCACACGTAGTGTATAGCGAATAGATATATATATATATATATATGAGTAAATTTATTATAGAATAGATATTTAAATAAATAATAAAATGTTACAAGTGACTGGCACCCAAACTTGGCACTTAAGATGGTTGACTTCAAGCTAATGTTAAGACCCTTTGTTTTAATCGTTGATTAAAACAATTCTTTATTTCTGTTAAAGGCAGAAATAAAATGTTAATGTTAGTAATTATTATTTCAGTCAGCTCCCGAAATAATATTCTTTAAGTCAGTCAATGCCCGGCTTAAAGTGTTATCTTAACTTCAGTCAACTCCCGAAGTAAGAATTTTATTTTAGTCAACTCCCAAAATAAAATGTGTGTTAGTAATGATTATTTCAGTCAGCTCCCGAAATAATATTCTTTAAGTCAGTCAATACCCGGCTTAAAGTGTTATCTTAACTTCAGTCAACTCCCGAAGTAAGAATTTTATTTCAGTCAACTCCCAAAATAAAATGTGTGTTAGTAATGATTATTTCAGTCAGCTCCCGAAATAATATTCTTTAAGTCAGTCAATACCCGGCTTAAAGTGTTATCTTAACTTCAGTCAACTCCCGAAGTAAGAATTTTATTTTAGTCAACTCCCAAAATAAAATGTGTGTTAGTAATGATTATTTCAGTCAGCTCCCGAAATAATGTGATTTGTTAACAAGAATTTTATATCAGTCGATACCCGATATAAAATGTTAGTCCCTACCTAGTCAACCTATCCCAAACGATGCCAAGTGCAAAAAGAGATCGAGATCAGTCAGCTTGTCGTTTATATAGCCCTTGCTTGCACACGACACCACTGATAGAGTAGCAGCGGCGCATGATTGCAAGAATTGGCAGTGCAGCTGTGATCTTACGGTACTAGCGATAAAATTTGCCTAGCAACGAACAAAAATGCATAGCAACAAGAAACTTAGAGCTTCACATGCTGCTGTGTTAAATTAAATTATATTTGCAAAAAATAATCTCTCTATCACGTAGCGAACAAATTCCCGTTGGATATTACTTGTAATGATGATAATGATAGAATTGCAAAATTGATCGGCTTGATCTGATTATATTTGTGCCATGCATTGTATGCTACATGACAACACATGCTTTTGTTAGATGTTTTACTTATTTTTGGGAAAAATATAATTAGATTGAATTTATTTGATTTTCAGAATTCAATTTCAGCGTGGTATTGTTGTAATATGTTCCCTTTTCAGAAATTGTTTTTTAGTACGAATCTAACGGTTAAAACATATGATAATGATTTGCCCGATGAGGCTATATTTGTATTGTATTTGTGCAATATGTTATGTATATGACAAATACATAGCTTTGTTTGGTTGTGTATCTGTGTTTTGACTGAGAGTGATTAGATTTGATTTAGTTTTATAAAAATGTTCATGCTTTGTTTTCAGGATTTTTTCTTTTCAGAAGATATCTGTTGAGAAACATATATTCGAAGCGATTTGGTTCGAACAGTGTGTGTCGCATTAATGAGGATCTGCAGCGAATACACAATTGGTCACTAGACAATAAACTGTTACTCAACCCATCAAAATCAAATTGCTTAGCTGTGTATAGAGGAGCTATTGAAAAATCTGACATCCCACCGGTGATGCTCAGCAATATGATATTGGAATATGTTGATTCCATAAAGAACTTGGGCATTCAATTTAACTCAAAGCTCAGCTGCTGTAACTATACCACTCAAATGTTGGGGAAAATATATGGCAGTCTGCGCCAATTGTGGATTAGCCCTAGCTGTCTACCAACATGCCTTCGTAAAAAATTAGCCCTAACGCTTGTTATGCCTCATTTTACCTATGGTAGTCTCGTTTACAGTGGGCTTGATTCTGTATGTCGAAGAAAACTGGTAGTGGCTTTTAATGATATGGTGCGCTACATTTACAAGTTTTCGCGGTACGCTCATGTATCTGAATACGCAACATCACTACTTGGTATCTGCATGAGAAACTGCACTTCCTGCAGTCGGCCAGAAATCTTCAACTTCTTGTTCCAAGGTGTGCCTCTCGACATGGTGAGCGTTCTTACTTTGTCCAGACTATCCGAATGTGGAACTTTCTTCCAAGTAATGTTCAGCGCATTGGGTCCAGCAGGGAATTTGCCAAGTTGTTAAAGGACTTATAGTTTGGAAATGGCCTTTTACTTTAGAATAGTTGTAGTATTTCTTAAATCATAATTCAGATAGTTTAGTAGTTTAGTATATTTAAGAATTGAATTGAAGTTTTCTATATTTTTATTTTTATTTTATTTTATTTTATTTTGTTACTTTTTCTACATATTACCTTGAGTAGTACTAACATAAGATATTGTAATCTTCAGTACGGCACCAAATAAAGTATCATTATTATTATCATTATTATTACCCTGGTTTTGGGCTGTATTCATATTTTGTCGCCAGATTTGATTTGATCGCTGTGGCCAGTTTTTTTCTGTTTCCGTTGTTATTGCGCCACACTCTGTTTTTATAACCTCTAGGATTTGGTAGAGATCGTTGGAAGTTTCTTGCGTTATTGTAAGCACTTCTGTTTTGCTTTCTTTGATGCCCGGTATTGAAATGTAGCACATTATTTGGTGCGGTTTGTCTACTGTCATTGCCTTTGCTGTTATTTCCGAGAGATTATTTGCGCTGCTTGCTTTCACTATTAGTGATGTTTCCGGGTTAGCCAGATTGTCTTTAAAAGATGACATTGCGAATTTTTCTGCTAATTTTTCTGCTGCTTCCCCAGTTGCAACATTTTCTGTAATAAGTTCTCTAGTTAATTGCCTGGACAGATCTTCTATTTGGCTTGCATAATCTTCTAACTTTTTGCTATTTTGCTTGCATGCTTTCAACTGCGTTAGTAGTGCATCGGACGATAATTTTGCCGAGAATTTCTGTTTAAGTTTGCTTTTTATCTGAGCAACTGTATTTATATCGCTTGTGATTGTGTACTTAGCTTTCCCAGTAATGCGTGATTTTATAAACTTGATCATCGTGTTTTTTTGGTACGCAGGTGTTAATTCATTAAGCAACTCTAAAACTTCAATGAACGATTCCGTATCTTCGTGGGTTCCATTGTAATATTGCGAGGGAAGTCGCCGTTCTCATATCGAACGCAATTTTAGAGCTTTGCCTCTGGTTATTTATTAATTCTGTAATATTTCGTTTCCAAATACTCTTTTTTGAGTTTCAGCGCTGTTTCTGCATCCGTGGTAACGTTAACGCATTACTTTGTTTCTACAAGGAGACAATTTATCGTTTCTTCTTTTTCTTTTAATGTTTTCTCTGTATAAGGGCGGTTTTTACTTTTCCCGAAATTACTTATAATATTTTCTAATTCTTTTTTTATTTTTTTTTAAATTGTCCATTTGTTAGACACTTATTTAGACTGTTAGCTGTGCTGGTGTGCTTAGGTATTTTTTTCTAAGTCCTCGCCTATGATATCTATACAGTTTGTATGTAAATTCGGCAACCTTAAGTAAAACAATTATTGCTACAAGGATTATTATTTCTTCGTTTTTTACAAAAACTGTATCTTCGATAATAACGTTGTTTATTATCTATCCGTTATTATCGGAATTTTTCGACTGTGTTTTACCCATTATCCTGGTGCAGCAGAGAAAATATTTTATAAGAAGAAAAAAAAATTTGTGTAAAATTAAATAGTTTTTTTTTTTTACTTCTACATGAACATTATTTATATTTTATTTTATTTGAATTCTAATCGGATTTATTTAGATGTAACTATTTTATTTTTATTATATTTAATTGGTTTTTGGTGATTGACACAAGTTTCAGGAATTGCTGCTTTTCTTCCTCTGTTGATGAAGTTTCCGCTCGGAGTATATAATAGGTAATATCCCGTCTTAATTTATTTCTTTTGCCGCCTCTGGTGTGTTTTCTTTTTTCTGCCGGCTGTACGCGGCTTTGTTGCTTTTTGCTGTACTCTTCCAAAGTCCATTTTCTTGGTCCAGTACCTTTTAACTCATCAGTATGTTGGTTAATTGGTTGTGGGATGTATCTTCACTCTCCGGTACTTTGGGTATTGTTCCTGCCAGTTTAAATAACTTGCTGAAGGCCTCGTCTATTATCTGTTTTTCCATGTGGTAGAATTATTTTTCCTTAGAATGTGGTAAAGTTTTTTTTTTTTTATTATTGATTTTTGATTTCGGTTTCTTGGAGACTTCTTGAAGTTTTTTTTTTAATCCTTTTGTTGCAGCTCCTTACGTCACGGCATGTGATACCAGTTTATTGATAATTAGTCACGGTCGGCATGTGATACATGATACATGATACACGTACACTGATTATGAAATCCAACGCTAAGTCTTTGGGAGCAGCTAAGAACAGCTTTGACTTCTGAAGAGCGGCTATGTCAGCGCTAATTCTAAATAGTATGGTGGATCAGCTAAGAACAGCTTTGATTCAAGAGCGGATGTGTCAGCGCTAACTCTAAATAGTATGGTGGAGCAGCTAAGAACAGCTTTGACTCCAATGGCTACTTCGGGAATGTCAATCAAAAAGTGTCTTTTTTTTTACCATTTCTTATCTTATTTATATTCCAAATTACCTGGTTGACCTAAGTTGGTTCCCATGCTTAAAATGCTTATTTTACAATAATTGCATGAGAGCCAATTGACATCGATTAATTATAATTCAATAAACAAGTTCAATTACAATTCAATAAACAAAGCTTGCGTTGCACTTTTCCTCCTTTACGATTTCATTCATAACTTGCCGCTACTTTGTAATTTAAGCTAAAACAAACAGAAGTCAGTTTATCATCGTTTTTGGTTTGTTTTAGCTTTTACATGCAGAAGGCAGTTAGGTAGGTCGGTGAGTCAATTCACATTTGAGTTTATGCATATGCAAGTCGCTGACCTCACTTGAGGCAGGTTTAAGCGATTGCTCATTATGCTACTTACATGCATGTGTTATTGAACTTACTTACTCACCGCGATTATGGAAGTTTATGCAACTTCTATGCTTGTGCTTTTGGGGTATTTTCGTGCGTATTACAATATATCCTACATAAACCGAATATATTTATAACCTTGAATACAGATAATTCTAGTATATGTATATATATATAAATATATAAATTATATATATATAATTCTAGTATATTCTAGTATATGTATAGTTATAAAATAAATTAACATGCATTTTAGTATAGTGGTACCTCGTACATACAATATTGCATGCAATAAAATTTATCATGCTGGTGAGCTATTTACATTGTAAATTCGGTGAATCATAAGTAACTCTAATCGACTGATGCAAGTGACTTCCTTCAGTGCTTGTTCTGCTTTTAATAATTAATTCGGAGCCCTTACGTATTCGTATTTTACCTGAACCACAGATAAGAGATACCCAGATGTGGATTTTAGCAAACAGAATGGTTTTGTGTACATTGCTGCTGCCATCTGACTTTGTGGAAATCAATATTTGAGTGATGGTGTCTCTGATTTAAACATTCAATTGTGTTTTTAATACAAGACGCTTTCATTGTTTTTCATATAGGGGAAATTGGAACCAATACCAAAGAATTTTAATAATATATAGACAATTCAAAACCAAAAGCTCGAGCAAAATTAGTTTGTTTCGGTATAACAACTTGGAAAGCATTTTCTGCCGCTCTGCTGTTATTGCTTGTGCCTGCTTGCTATGCTAGTGCACCGCTGTGTAAAATGTAGAGACGACAGCTAATAATAATTAGAGAGCATTTTTTGCTCTATGGGGGTATACATTACAATATTACATATATAAATATTGATCTAATCGTGAACATGGAACAGAAGTAAAATAATTCTGGAGATTGAGTATAAAAAACTGGTATGGTATATGGGGATTTTTACTTATGCAGTAATACATACAAATTAAAATTTTTCGATGTTTTTAGTTTTTACCATTTGAATTTAATTTTCAACTCGAAAATATTATTTTTTTATTGTTTCAAATGTTTTAAGCGATCGTGATGAATAATTTTATTTTCTATTTCCTTTTTAATTTTCCATGTGCATTTTTTCTCAAAAGAACGATTCAGAAATCCAGTATTGCTTTTCTATGCTTCAAACAAGGAAATTTTTCAGAATACCAATCGAGATATATTTCATTTGATTTACTTATACATAATTTTATAGCCTTTTCGTTTATATGAGAAATTTGCAAATAGTATTGAAAATCTTTTTATATCATAAAAACTGTAATTCATACTAAAAAAAAAAACAAACAAAAAATCGTAAGGTCTTCTTTAAGTTAGCGAACTAACATCTTTCTTAAAATCTTTGTACATAATTAATTGCTCAGCATTTAAAAATATATCAGTATTTTCTTTTTCCATAACTGAAGCACATGAAATACCATTTAACTTTTTGACAACAATTTTGAAAATAGCATATCCCACATATTACTTTTTTTGCATTTTTCTCTAACATAAGTTTGTCATTCCCTTTGAAACGCACAGAAATAATGCTGGTAGAACAAAAAAATGCATAAAATTAAAAGTTATTTTGATTTTTACATGTCCGTCCGTCCGTCCGTCCGTCCGTCCGTCTGTCCGTCCGTCTACACGTCTTATTTAAAGGACTTTGAAGCGAATAAGTATTAAAATAATCAATTGAAAATTAAAATTGTTTCTGCTTCACTTTATATCCTTGTACAAATTGTCAGTTAATAACAAGTTTCCTTTAAATCTAAAACGCTTAATAATAATTATGAAAAGTAGTGTTAGAATTTGATACAATTAGTCTAAAAAACCTGTTGATTATATAATTTTGCAAAGAATAAAAATAGGGCAAACAAAAATAAACAAACAATACACAAAAGCAGTATTTCCAAGTGACCGCAGAGGTAACTGACTTCACTCGTTTTTATTTAGAGGGGTGTCGCCTGTAGCCCTAATCCCCTTTGTACTATGTACAATGGCTTCTTGAATATTTTGAACAGATAATACTTTATTTTTAAGAACTTTTTCCTTAACATTACTATTGAAAAATTTAAGCACAAAGTTAATTCATACTGTTATACTTACATTAAACATAAATGTAATGTAAACACAATCCAAGTACTATAAATGCCTCAAATTATTCAGTGATTTAATAGACTAAGATAATCAGTCTAACAGGAAGCAAAATAGATCAAAAAACAAAATTGAACCATTCAAACAAAAATAAGGTAATAACTAAATTTCATCTAAGGTATAAAAATACATTAACAGATATGACTCTTCCCTAGCGATGTTTTTTTTTTATTAAAAAAAAAATAAAATAAATTTAAAACAATCTTCTTTGTCTCTTTACAAATCTTTCCGTATATTGCCATAAAAACCAAAATTATTATTAATTATGTCGCCTATAGATTTCCCGTGTTACTTTTACTTCAATGGACGGAAATTCGGCATTAATGCTGCTGTCGAGGCAACCACCGATCTTGCCAAAGAAGAATTACAGGGTGATAAGTCAAAATTTTACTTCCTCACTTTGCTTTCTCCTGCTGAACAAAGGAATCGGCATTTAAATATTCACCGCTCCTGCCAGGAAGAACAGAGGATTTACACAAGCGATAGGCTTACATGTATAACTATAAATTATGGAAGCTGGAAAGATGCAAATAATAGCGCTACGAAAGAGCCCCTGTTTAAAAATTAGTACACCAATTTTAAATTCATTATTGGTTGTATATTTTGTTCTATTTTGCTTAATAAGTATATCGAATAATTACGAAAGTTATGGAAAGGTAAATCTCATATCGTTGCAGATGGTTATTGCTTTTGCACAAAGAACATTCGAACGGACAGTCTCCAATAGAATTTTATTCAAAAATATAATATATAATAAACACATCTTTTTTACAGATGATTTAATATTTTTAGTTTAGGGTTATTAGGATTTTTTCTTATTGTGCTCTTTTGTTTGGTTGTTAACCGGTCCATTTCCCATTTACAGTGTTTTCTTAGAAGCACTAAAAACATAAACTTTATAAATGTTATTCTGTGGTTTAAACAAGGATCCAATTCAGTAAACCAATCCTTAAAGAGTGTTATGCACTTTTCCTCAATCGTTCGTTTTAGGTCATTTATTTCTGGTGATCGCTGTATAAAATCTTTGAAAATATCAATTTGTAATTTAGATATATCAAAAAATAAATCAGTTGGTGCTATCAGGCTACTAAAGTCACTTGAATTTCCGTCGTGAGTCCTATATTTTTTATGAACGATGAAAATTTCCTTCTGGTTAGTTTTTTCTGCTCCTTTTTCTTTAACCATAATTTGTTTGCAACGCTCACAGGTACCTCCGACACTAAATTTTTTTCCAAAACTAAAGAAATTATTGCAGCAGTAACCCAAAAAATACCTACTAGATGTGTCTTCAACGGTGACATACTCCAGTTCATTTTGTGCTAAGTTTTCTGAAGGATCTATTAAGTCCAAATCTATTTCAAAAATAGAGTGAACAGTGGCACATTCATCATCTTGGGCAAACAAGGATTCTTCCGTTACCTCTAAATTATTAAGGGAATTGAAATCTTCCTCTGCAGAATTTAAAGCTTCCCAATCAATTGTAAAAACTGATCGGTGTCCTCTTCACAATTTGAATATTTAGATGAAAACAGGAGCTTAATGGATAGAATTTTCGCTAAAATACTATTAAGTTCAAAAACGTTTGGGTTCTTCTTATTTGTGTTTCTTGCCCGTATAACACTAAAGAGATTTTCCAGTGGGTCCTGGTTAAATTTAGAAGTATACATATAATAAAAATCTTTATGATCTTCAAACATTTCATTTGTGACGTTTATTATGGAACTAATAGTTAAACTTAGTCCTTTAAAGCAATAAACGGGACTTTTAGATTTGGTTCTATTTATAAAAAGTATATATTCTTTCATTTCACATAAGAATTCAAAATTCTCCGATTCGCGTATAAGAGATGGGCGACCATTTAAAATGTCAAATAATTTATTTAGTTTTTCAAAAAATATTTTTGTTCCCTTCACTTTGATGTCATCCGAAAATTTATTGAGGTCTAATAATGTAGATATAGCAGCTGCGACTGTTCCGCTCATCGCTTGAACAGCCAAACGAACGTTCATTTTTTGGAAATTTGTAGGGTTGATATGCATTTGTGTTAACTTTGTGCATAGTTTTGTATTATTTGCTCTTTCGGAACTAAAAACTTCTTTTACTACATCCCAACTGACTATACCATCAGGAGTCTGAAAGTCACTATCAAGTAATCTGTTTCTAATAGATTTGAATAAGTGGGGAACGTCATAACAGACATAAAATTTCTTTTTTTCAAAAATGAAATAATTGTTTTCACAAGAAATACACAATTCCCTAAATAATGACCTGTTTGTTGGTCCTTGGTCACAGGTAATAGCTTTTACATTCAGACCTAACTCCAAACAAACGTTAAGACATTTAAACAATTCCTCTTTCAACACTTCTACTGGAGTTGTATTCGCGGAAACTATGTAATTTATGACATGTTTTGACTTCCCACACAAACTACGAAACATAAAGACGCATACATTTTTAGCGAGTTGACGTTTGCTGTTATTATTCCCGTAATCTACGTAACCGTCGATTCTATCTTTAACAGCGTTATATATCAAATCAGTCTTTATGGACATTTCATCGAATAACAAAATTACTTCACGATTTTTGCTATCAAACTTTCCAACTTCTTTTTTTATTTCTGAAATAATGTTTTGGTTAAATCCCGGTGACAAACTTTTTATTTTTGCCCATTTGTACAATGAAGAAGGATGCGGAAGTTTTAAGTTTAAGGATTGTCTCATAAAATTATATAACGATGCACTTCTATAAAATAAACACTGAGCAATCCACTTCTCTTCTTTGGTGTAACTAGTTTTAATATTTAATAACATTTTACAGAGAATTTTAGAATTTTCTGTCGTAGGAGTGCTGTCTATTATTTCCATAAGCTTAGTTTTTGGCTGAATTTTAGATAAAATTTTCCTCCGATCCCGATTTCGATTCAAAGTCTTAATTTGCTTTTGTAATTTAATAATTTTATTGTCTTGCAATTTTAACTTACCTCGTAATTCTAAAATTTTAGATTGATGAATTTTATTGATTTCATTGAGATTTTTGCAATTACTACAATAAGCCTCAATATTTACACTCCTTACTGGAATATAGTTGGACATTTTATTTAGTTCCTCTGGTGTAAAATCGTTACTAACCGTATTTAATGTAGGAATATATGTCTTAATATCTGGTTGCTTATTAACACGTAAAGGAGGAGAATCAGTAACTACTGCTGAAGCGCCAGAGGCTCGTTGTGGTGTGCAATGATTGTCTGATAAATTGGAGGATGAGGACAAATTAAATTTCGGATACGCTGATCTCTTAAGTTTTCTTTTTCCGATATCATTTTTATCGAAATGAATATCACAAACGTACGGCTTGCTCTTCTTTTGAATTTCCTCAATTGACTCCACACATTTACTGACCCACAAGCAAAATAGTTTGCAATCTTTCTTTGGAAACCAAAAAAATTTTCTTTCAGGAAAGTATTTGCCATTTGACAAACAATTCACTATTGAGCATTTTATATGCCAAGGTTTACCCATTTTAATCACAAAGTGAATATATTATTAAATATATTATAAAACACAATTAGAAAAAATCTCTTTTTTTGTATTATAATATTATTTATTTCACCAAAACACAATCACAATTATTTAATCTGCTGTTCGCTAAAGCCAGAATCAATTATATCTGTATCAGAGGTAAAATCTAACAGTTGTATTCGTATACACAAAAGCCATAAACAATAATATCTGTTCTTAAGACTGGCTGTGCCGATAGCGAGTTCCTGTTGCTGTAATTTGCCAGTAAAAAAGTAAATAAATCACATAAAACGTGTAATAATATCAACACACAATCACAATTGTGGTGAAACTTTTAACACAAATATATCATAAACCAAATATCTCTGCTTTTAGTTGACTGGTTGTTGCCTCTGATAAAAGCAGATGGCTGGCGGATGTGCATATTGGAACGAAAAGCTATGGCTGGCTTATAGCACATGAGTGGCTGGCTTATAAACAGCCGTTTGGCGTCAGAGCTTCTCTAATAAAATCCATATCTGGGTATTTCTTATCTGTGCCTGAACCTTTCTTCGTAATTTGACAGAAGTGTGGTATCATAATAACTGACAAAAAGAGTTGGCCAAGCTCAAGGTGCAACGCTCAATTCTACAAGATCAACAAGAGCGCACGAAAGAATATTTGGAAAAGGAAAGTGAAAGTGTTTGCATGGCAGCATTGAAGTTTCGGTTACAATATGCTGAAAAGCAAATGGTGGACTTCATAAGAATTCAGTCACAAATAGAAAAGCTTGATGAAGAAAGCTGAAGGAAGGTATTCATGCTTCGTATGAAGAAAATTATTTCTCGCAACAACTCAATTTGTATACTCTTATTAAACGACACAAGCAAAGCTAAGATAATTCTCTAAGTACAACTGAAGCATCTTGCACTCAGAATAATGTACGTTTGCCCAAAATATCCTTACCCCCCTTCAGTGGAGACGTCACGCAATGGACAAATTACTTCGAAACGTCAATCTGCATAAATACCAGTATCGTAAAGCTTTTACTGAAATTCAAGAGCCCACATGCGACAAAAATTTATTGTTTGACGCCTAGAAACCACAGGGTCCCAGAACCAGGTAAAATCGTTATTATCTGGAAAACCATAGCCCGTAGAGGATTTCTGATGAAAATTTTATCCCCCCTTCAACCCGTCTCCCTAACTGATACCTTCTAGAATCTATTGACATGAACAAAACTATCCTAGGGTAACTTGAATTATTACTAATATTCACTATATTTGAAAAGGTAAAATCGGTAATTTCTCGAAAAACATAGCCCGTTGAAGACTTCTGATGATATTTTTATACCCCCTATCACTCCCACTTACTCCTTGTAGAATGTATTGGCATGAACGAAAATATCCTAATTTGAATTATTACTAATATTAACTATACGCCATTCTTTAAAAGACTAAACTAAGCGTAACACTATCAACCTATAAAAAAGCCTAAATTTAGGAGCAACACTCAATTAGCTTATATCAAAGACGCAGACCCATGTTCCAAATTTAGCCATATCCCGTAGAGTATTTCTGATGAAAATTTTAGCCCCCTTCAACACCTATCCCCACTGACACCTTCTAGAATCTATTGGCATGAACAAAAATATCCTAGGTAGGTTGAATTATTACTAATATTAATTATATCTGAAAAGGTAAAATCACTAATATATCTAGAAAACCATAGCTCGTAGAGGATTTCTGATGACTATGTTATCCCCCCCCCCTTAACCAAGACCCCCACCTACTAGAATCTATTGGCATGAACAAAAATATCATAGGGTAACTTGAATTATTAATAATATTAATTCAAAATGTAAAAAAGCCTAAGTTTAGGCGCAACACCCATTCTGTAAAAGACTAAATTTAGGTGCAGCGCTTGAAAACAGCGAAACATAATCAAAAAGTCCAACACATTTATCCAAGACGCAAATCCACGTCAATCTTACAATGTGGCATATGTTTCATCAGAAGATAGTGAACCACTTTCGAAAATTTTGAAGAAATTCTGGGAGCTTGAAAGCCACATGAATACAACTCCTAACAGATCCAGTGAAGAGAAACTGTGTGAGAATTATTTCACAGCTCATCATAAACGAGATTCGTCAGGACGAATGATTGTAAAAATTGCATTCTTGCAAAGCGCAAGTTGCTTATAGCAAATAGCTACAAGAAGGTTTCTTAGTTTAGAACGTCAATTTCACAAAGACCAAGCTCTCTTTAAACGATATAAGGAGTTTATCGATGAATATAAGCTGCTTAAACACATGCGTAAAGTTGAAGAAAATGTAATCGCAGCAATTAAGTATGTTATGCCACACCACTGCGGCATTAAGCCAGACAGCTTAAGTACAAAATTGTAGTCTTGTAGTCTTTGAAGTGTCGGCCAAATCCACAAGTAATTATTCATTAAACGACATTATGATGGTAGCCCGGTTGTATAACAGGAATTATTCAGCACAATAATCAGATTCCGAAAGCATTCTGTAGCCATAACGGTTGACAACTGCAAAATGTATAAGCAGATATTTATTGATTCTGAAGACAGAGTGGTTCAGAATATAGTTTGGCGAGATCATCCTAGCCACGAACTTGAACTTTTTCAATTACAAACTGTTACCTAAGGTACAGCAGCGAAACCATTTTTAGCCACTAGATCGTTGATGCAACTAACAATCGACGAAGAAAGAATTAGTCAGGTTGGATCGAACATAATACAGTCAGATTTTTATGTCGATGATTTAATCATAGATGCTAACACGCTGCATGAAGCTAGGGAAATAACACGGTAGGTTGAAGAAATACTCCGAAGTAAACAATTCGTGCTAAGAAAGTGGTGCTCAAACAACAACGAGTTTTTAAAACCAACTGAACATAGAGAAAAATCTATTCAATTTCATGAAACGAACGTCAACAAAACGCTGGGTCTTATTTGGCATCCGGTACAAGATAAGTTTAATTTTAAAATTAATCTCGCCAACAAAGGCGAACAGAAAATTACAAAGCGAACAGTATTAGCTGACATCGGAAGCTTATTTGATCCAATGGGGTTTGTTATTCAGGTAGTTATCTTTGGAAAATATTTATGCCGCAGTTGTGGAAATTAAAGCTTAATTGGGATGAGTCGCTGCCATTAGACTTTCATACAAGCTGGTTAAAATACAGGCTTCAACTTAATCAAATCGAATCATTTGAAGTTCCAAATCGACTGCACTGGTTTAATGACCTATCTGACATCCAATCAGTTGCGAGCGAAAGGGCGTGTGGATGCTAGCTTTACCTCAGATGTGTTGATAAATTTCAAAACATTAATGTTCGCTAAATCTGCTGCAAGCCACGAGTTGCTCCAATAAACTAAGTAACCATTCCCCGCTTAGAGCTCTGAGCAGCACAACTGACGGTTGTTGCTCGTGTGAGACAGGCATTGAACATTTCAATAGATCCCATCTTTTACTGGACAGATTCACAACTAGTACTGGTATGGTGGGCGGAGCCATCCTCTAACTGGTGTACATTTCCAGCCAACCGCATAGCTAACATATAAGATCTGTCCACTGTGGAATTTGGACTCATGTTTCACGAGCCTACAGCAGGCTCATTGCCTATAAGTGCCAACATAACCTTAAAGATCTCTCTATTCCAGTCTTGGAATTAATTACATTAATTTTGGATTATTGGATAAAAATCTAATACGATTTCGGCCTTTTAAATATCATTGAAAGAGAATTTCATATGCTAAGACATTTCACATGGGCCATAAATTTACAATGCGTTAATGGTTTATTCAAGAGTAGGAGAAATGCATTCCGTAATACAATCCTATTTTCGTTGAACAAACATTTCTTTTAACAAATAGTTAACTAGGCACAAGTTACAAAATATTTTTCCCAAAGTAAATAGCCCCAAGAAACCCAATATAAGTTTTCCGGCAAATCAGTCGAATCAACTTGCCACTAAATGATAGATTTTGCCTCGAACGCATTTCTCCCGACAAAAACACAATTTTTCTTTGGCCCTCAACACGCATTCAAGTGGACGAAACACGAACCACTTTCAATCCATGATCTACCCCAATAAATCTTCACCGCAAAATAAATATTTATATACCCATTTGAAAAAGTGCACGTACATACGGACCTGTCATATTTTCCCCTATCTCGCCTGGGCAGTAATCAGAAAGTTTTATCATTTGATCAGTCTTTTCTTTGTGTGAAAACTTTACATTAAATATCTTTATAGTAAAATATCGCTGATCAGTATTTGTGTGAAAACTTTATATTAAATATCTTTAAACTAAAATATCATTTGATCAGTCTTTTCCTTGCGTGTATCTTTTGAAATTAAACTAAAAGAAAAATAATATACGTTTCGTGAACTAAAGCAAACCCCATTTGGGAACTAGTAAAATTCCAAAACGAATAGCACAAAGGGTACTAGTGATCTTCGCTACGATAGCAAGCACTCCTAGTTTCCCGTTGGGTAAAATATCCCAAGGAAAACAAGTGATGGCAACGGTGTTAATAAATAAATAAATAAATAGATAAATAGATAAATAGATTGAACTAGAAATTAGAGTACTCAAGGGGGAAATTACAAAAATGCAGCGACCCGCTGAAGAAGACGAAGAAACATCATTCACCACATATGTATGTTTTCTTTAAGCTGGGGAACTAAAAAAAAAACAAAACCAGAAATAATTTCAATTGAATTGTCCACCTAGGATTTATCTACAGAAAATTTTTCTCAAAAAACTCAGCACACAATGTTAAGGGAATAATGTTTGATGCTCGTTCAAATGAATGGCAAATTCACAACCTTCCTCCAAATCAAAGCGCACCTTCTTGGGGAAAAACCCCCTCATAATTCAACAACAATTTTGTTGATTTATCCAAAAGAGTTATTACGATTGAACAACTCATTTTTTTTCTCTTTCACTATTTCTAATATCGAGTTGAGTGGCGTACATAGCTAAACATTATTGGGGGCTATACTCTTTTCTAAAACCAGTGAGACATTTACAAAGAATTCACCAATCAGAATATCCACACAAAAAAAGGACGGGGCTTCTTAGAAATTAATAAATTTACCACTGACAATTATCTTCGAACGCTGGTATACTGAATTGTATGATATAATGATAATTGCGCAATATTTCTGTATTGCAATATTGAGGCATTCATTCCCATTACAAAATAAGCCATCCTTCATACGGCAGCTCAGTAACAGCTGTACTTTATACGATTAATGTGTTAAACGAAATGTTTGGTAAAAAAACACTATAAATTTATTGTTACATATAACTCTTTATTTAACTTGATAGCTCATTGGTAATTTATGTACTTATTCTATATGGCGTTTTACTTTGTCGCTGTATGGTAAATGAGTGAAGTGTATGACAAGCGCTGTCTATATATGCCTTGTTTATAAAGCACGCTTACACTTTACAATACGCGTTGGTTTACACAACATTTCTACAACATCCCCTCTTCTTTATAATCTCGTTCTGGTAAACTTGATAGTCTTGTAGATATGCTGGTGTCCTAGACACTCGATGGGATCTCGTTACAGTAGTCCCGCTCTCCACATCACTAGACTGTAGCTGTTCACGAGCCAACAACATCGAAATCAAAGTCAATAACGAAAAGCTTCAGCCTTGAAAGAACACCAAATATATATAAGTGATGATGAGGAAAGCCAACTACGCTTAATCCCTACTTAACCCTATTATCAGAAGCAGAAACGGGCTCCCGAAAGATACAAAGCTGCTTATATAGAAACAGCTCATCTGGCACACCATTTCGCCACTATATATGAAGCAAATTAGCACCCTCCAAAGAAAGATCCTACGGGCCTGAACAGGACTGTACAGGAGACATAACGGACACTACTTTCCCAAAACCTTTTTGTACAACAGTGAAAACATCACTCCAATCAAGGACTTCCTTCTAACTCTCGCGGTCAAACAACTTGAGTAGATCGCTCAACATCCAAACCTCCTCATTGCCCAGCCTTTAACATAAGTTCAGGTTGAAAACTTCTACTACTTATCACCTCTTCACCTCATCAACTCGGAAACGAGAAACATGTATTACCTGGGCGACAGATTTACTTTCTTCACTAGCACAGGAAACCACCATTGTGGATAGGACAGCATTCTGGCGCTGCTCGATCATAGTGGGATTTATCCACGCTGAACCATTCTGGACTTTCGGGATATTTCCCATCCTGTCGCGCAACAAGCTGTGATAATCATCGTTATCACGAAATCAAGAGTTTTGTGTTATTCGGACAATTAAAGTGTAAAATGTGCCCATTGCCGGAAACGACGGCTATAGCCGTCTAATTTTTCGCGATATGTAGGCAAATTGCGGTTATAGTCGTCTTGCATAATTTCATCAATAAAAGAGGAAATAGTAATAATGCATGTATTTGTTAATTCTTCTGTAGTACGTTGAACAAAAAATTATAGATAAATTATAAGTTGATTTTGTGTAAGATTTTTCTTGTCTTGAACAAGTCGAAATATGTTCGTTTCTATAATCAAATGACGGCTATAGCCGCTTGCATTTCTGGGCACGTTTGTAAAATTAAAAGTGTGCGGAAATTGGTTAAGTCATAAGTGAAGCCTAGGCCAAAATAAAAGCCTGTACGCAAATCTTTTCAAATATCCCGGGATATCGGTTCGATTTAAAATTTCGTCATAATTCGTTATGTTTCGTTAATCGCATGTGAAGGACTCTGATTGATTAAATAAAATTCAAAATAGATTCATTATCGATTCAATATAGATTCATTATAGTAAGAGAAGTTTTTGTGGTTTTTAATTATTCATTGGAGTTAAAGCTGTTTAGCTACTCCATTCTACCTTCCATGAGTTAGCGCTGCACTAGCCGCTCCATGGAGGGGTAATTCCGAAAAAACACCTTTTTACCAAACTTGATATTTATGTAGATTTCGTTATTCCGCCTATTTTAGTGCTACTCATTTTTGTAGGAGGGGCAAGCTCTGGGAGGGGCGGCGTTCAAAGTTTCAACTTTAAGCGGTTATATTTGAATAAAAACAATGTACACCAAAAATATCCTTTGTATTTATGAATTTAGGACTTACTTGCTAGAACAATGCTTGGTTGATAAAATATAGCCGCTTAAAGTTGAAACTTTGAACCCCCGCCCCTCCCAGAGCTTGCCCCTCCCGCAAAAATGAATAGCACCAGAAGAACCAGAACGAAATCTACGCAAATATTAAGTTTGGTAAAAAAGTGTTTTTTCGAAATGACCGCCTCCAATTTCGAAATCGAAAAGTACCCTATCTAGTAGCCAGTTAAGATTCCCGTACAATGACATATAAATGGTTGTCGTACGTTAATAACTGAAAAAACTGAAGATTACCTCGATGGGCACATCTTCCAAATGTTTGCTTATAACTTTTGATATAGCACTTAGGGACGTCATTTTGGAAGGAGGACATAATGCGCAAATTCTTTCAAAGTTTTGCCAAGTTCGTGCAATGGTGATATTTCGAATAAATGTACACTAAAGCGCGACAAAAATTTTGGTGAAATGAAAAATCTTAGAGAAATTTGTTTTTTTTTTTTAAATAACTGAAGGCACAATTATAACTTATTATGCATTCTGAGAAAAGCCAATATGTGTTCCTTTAAATGAAGGTTTGAACATCACAATCCATTAATTACAATAGAACTTATAACGAAATTACTCTGAAGAGGTATGCAAAACCTCGAAAATCGATATTATCGATTTACTCGAAAACCAAGCGGAGTTCGATATAAAAGTATCTGGACTTTTTTTATCCAAATGACCTCTACTTTCATCCCCTTAAAGGATTAAAGACATTTCCGGAATACCCTGTATATGATTATTAAATAAAATTTACTTGGGACTTAGAATTAGAGTAAAAATCAAATAATTTTCCCTTTTAGAATAAAATATATACAGGGTGTCCCACGTAACGTGTTCCCTGAGCATTTTTCTCGAAAATGTGCGGAGATATCGAAAAAGTCCTAATAATAAAAGTTACCCATCGTTAGTCAAGGTATCCTCTAGCATAGCCAAAGTCATTGAAAAAGGATATATTTAAAAAATGTCCTTTTCGTCTTTATTGAGGATACATTTAGATTGCATCCGCAAATAAAACTAAAACGAAAATCTTATATTGAAAATTCCAGTTTAACCCTTTATTATCGAGATATAAGACCTCAAATTGTACTCTATGCTCCGTATTCCTTTGCCATTTTTCTCGAAGTGCTAGTACCAAAAGTACCAAAAGCTGCCCATCATAAGCCGGGCTAACTTTTGGTATGGTCCATACCAAAAGTTAGCCCGGCTTATGATGGGGTATGGTCAACATTTAAAAACAAAAGCCACACGAAAAAAGGATATCTTCGGTTTGGTCTTTTTCGTCCACCAAACAGAAGATATCCTTTTTCGTATCCTTTTTTGTGTGGCTTTTTTATTTAAATGTTGACCATACCAAAAGATAGACCGGCTTATGATGTGTAACTTTTGTTACTAGCACTTCGATGATATGGCAAAGGAACACGGTGCATAGAGTACAATTTGAGGTCTTATATCTCGATAATAAAGGGTTAAACTGGAATTTTCAATACATATAACATTTTCGTTTTAGCTTTATTTGCGGAATTCAAAAATGCAATCTAAATGTATCCTTAATAAGGACGAAAAGGACATTTTTTAAATATATCCTTCACCAAGTCCTTTTTCAAGGAGCTCAGCTATGCCGGAGGATACCTTGACTAACGATGCGTTACTTTTATTATAAGGACTTTTTCGATATCTCCGCACATTTTCGAGAAAAATGCCCAGAAAACACGTTACGTGGGACACCCTGTATGATTATTAAATAATTAAAATAAAACCAAAATAAAATAACTCTTTTTCTCTATTATCACCTTATTACTGCGATTGTTATGAATCCATGTTGAGTGATTGGCTTGGACATAACGTCCAAACTGCCAGCATGAGCTGACAGATCACTTGGTAGACAGCGTTGAAGTGCAGGGCGGCATGCTAGCTCGCCTCGGCTACTGGCGTAGAGTGTGGGGGGGGGGGGGTTCCACGAAGACCTGTCGCTATCACCTGCCATATACACAAATTTTTACAACATACCCAGTTCAGAAGGGACCTTTACATCACTTACCACTACCTCCTGTGAAGGCGCAGATGTTCTGCCTTGTTTTTGCTTTCCCCATCCACCCAACGACACTGAGGACAGAGTATTTTTCAGTGTCCCTATTGATGATCTGAAAGAGAGCAGAGGAGCAGACCTAGTCAACCATTGCCATCGTGAAAAGGCTCCAGGGGAGTGAGGAAAGTGAAACTTAAGCCGTCAGCACGTTACAAAATAATTTAATTGAACGCCTCAAATATGCACTCACGTGTTCGATATGCAATACGCAACAATCTATCGAAATAGCCTAGAATAATTAACTGCATACCTTGGAATGTTTTCAGTTCATGTCGTACAACAATTATGTATGCTTTGAAATAATTCGTTCTTTTGGTTCCATCTAGTTTAACCAAAAACAATAGTCTAACCCGAATGCTATCTGACGAATCTGTTATACGGCTAGTTCTATACAAACATACAATCGTTAAGGACTATTAATCTTACTAAACTCCTTCTTGTGGTACACTACTTATAATACACGTACACTGATCGCTGTAGATCCAATGTTGAATCTTTGGGAGCCGCTAAGAACAGCGTTGACTCCTGAAGAGCGGCTATGTCAGCGCAAACTCTAATAATAAGGTGGAGCAGCTATAAGCAGCGTTGACTCCTGAAGAGCGGCTATGTCAGCGCAAACTCTAATAATAAGGTGGAGCAGCTATAAGCAGCGTTGACTCCAATGTCTACTTGGGCAGTATAAAACACTCCGTATACTTTACTAATGTCAAATAGCAAGTGACTTTATTTTACCCTTTCTTATCTTATTTATATTTTAAAATTACCTGGTTGACCTAAGTTGGTTTCCATGCTTAAAATGCTTATTTTACAATAATTGCATGAGAACCAATTGACATCGATTAATTACGATTCAATAAACAAAGCTTACGTTGCACTTTTCCACCTTTACGATTTTCATTCATAACTGGCCGCTACTTTGTAATTTGAGCTAAAACAAACAGAAGTCAGTTTATCATCGTCTTTTGTTTGTTTTAGCTTTTACATGCAGAAGGCAGTTAAGTAGGTCGGTGAGTCAATTCACGTTTGAGCTTATGCATATGCAAGTCGCTGACCTCACTTGAGGCAGATAGTGATTTCTCATTATGGTACCTACATACATGTGTAATTGAACTTACTTTCTCACCGCGATTATGGAAATTTATGCAACTTCTATGATTATGGTATTTTCGTGCGTATTACACCTTTCCCCTTTTAAAATATATATTTTTTTTTTTTAAACAAAAAAAATTTTATGCATCGTAACCGCAAACTTTGTTTTACATATGTATTGTCATGTAATAGTGTCAACCTCTTAAGTACTAATTTCTTCTAGTTATGAGTGTATATTAATATATTGGTATATTAGCATATTGCTATATTAGCCTATTGTTATATTATCTATGGTCTATGCTATACATTACTTACAATGACTGAAAAAAGAATATGAATGATGAAAGTTTTTTTTTTTTTACTTATGGGTAAGGTATTATAACTTTATTAGCTAGTAATTTTATTTTATATGCATTTTTGCTTATTTCACTGTATGTACACTGTACCTAATTACGTTCCTATATTTTCCTTACTCTATTTTTAGTTACCTTACTTATTTTTCCGTTAATGTCTTTTATATTACAATTTACATTATCAATTTTTGTTATAGTGTAGGGTCCATTGTACAATGAGTCTAGTTTTTTTCTATTTCGAATTTGAAGTAATACTTTGTCGCCTACTTTTAGCGATAATGGGTTAACATTAATGTCGTTAACTTGTTTTCTTTGTTCTTTTGAGGACTCTAAATATTGTTTCGCCTTACTCAAGGTTTTTTGTAGCCTGAATTTCATTTCTTTGCTGTATAGATCATAGTTATAGATGGGCTCTGGTTTATTGATAATTAGTTCCGATGGTATACTAACTGTTTTAGCGAATACTAATTCGAAGGGCGTGTATCCATGCACGGTGTTTGCGGTGGTATTGTAACAAAATGTGTAGTAAGGTATCCATGTATCCCAATTGTCTTTGTTGTCGTTCACGAAGCACCTCAGGTATTCATTCAGACATTTGTGGTTTCTTTCCAGAGCTCCTATTGTCTCTGGATGCGCGGCTGTTGCAAAAAGCTGTTTAATTTTCAGGATAGTACAAATTTCAGAAAAAATTTGATTTTCGTACTCTGTTCCGAGATCCGCCTTGATTTTGTTCATTAGTCCGTAGGTTAGTACAAATCCGTTAATTATTGCTTGGGCGATGCTATTTGCTTCTTTGTCTTTTGTGGGGATTATTATGATATATTTACTTAAGTCGCATTGCATTGTTACTGCGTACCTATTACCGTTTGATGTTTTGGTAAATGGTTCGACTGTGCCTATGGATACTATGTCAAACGTTTTTACTGGTGTTGTTGTAGTCTGTATGGGTTCTTTGTTATGCTTTTGGTGTTTGTTTTTCGCACACAGTTCGCAATTATGTATGTATTTTGCTATAGTTTTTCTCATCTTATTCCATCTATACATATTTTTTAGTTTATTGTACAGTCTTGATTGTCCTAGATGTCCTCCGGTAGGTGTTGAGTGGAAATTATTCTATATTTCCTGTATTTCTTCTTTATTTGTTATGTACCTTTGCGGTTTAAATATCTTTATTTTTACGTTTCTCAATACTCTGTTACCTAGGTTTTTAAGTGCGGTTATATTAATTAAATTAAATATTTGACTTTCTGCAGAAAGTTTCAGAGTCTTGGTCTGAATAATGCTGGTTCTACTGATTGGTTTCGTTTCATTTCTATGTACCGCTTATATAATATATTATTGTTGTGCACTATATTTATTTCTATCTTTTCCTTTTTTGCGTTGTGATTTTTAAATTGTATTTCCGGTAAATCTTCCACTTCGGTTGGTGAAATTGCCTCTAACATACGCAGTTGATTAGGCTGGGCAGTTATTGGGTTATTTATAGTTTGAGTCACCGTTGTGTCTTGTTTTATCTGCTTTTTCATTGCAGTGTTTGTATTTGCAGAATACTAATGTCTTTTAGGTCGTTTATATCTATTTTTATTCTAGATAATGCGTCTGGTCCGACGTTTTCTTTTCCTTTAACATAGTGTATTTCAAAATCAAATTCCTCTAGGTCCAATCTCATTCGTGTTTGTTTGGACGAAGGGTTTTTCATCCCAAATAAATATGCAAGTGGTCGGTGGTCTGTTCGTACCAAGAATTTTCCAGCGTAAACGTAGGGCTTGAAATATGTTATTGCCCAATGTATGGCTGCTAGTTCCTTTTCTATTGTCGATTTATTTCTTTCTGCATGTGTGAACGTTTTGCTGGTATATGCCACCGGGAGCTCTTTCCCATCAATGTTCTGTGCCAATATTGCCCCGCACGCATCTTTTGATGTATCCGTTGAAATTATGAATGGTTTTTTTTTTTAAATTAGGATGTTGTAATATTGCTGGGGACATTAGTATATGTATTAGAGTTTCGAATGCCTTTTGTTGGGTATCTGACCAGTCAAATTTAGTATTCTTACGGAGCAATTTGTTCAATGGTAGTGCGATACTCGCAAAGCTAGGGACGAAACGCCTGTAATAATTACAGAAGGCGACGAAGCGTCGAACGTCGTCCGTGTTCTTGGGGACCGGGTAATTTTTGATGGCTTTGTATTTCGATCTATCTGGTTTGATGCCTTGCGCAGATATTTGGTGACCTAGGTACGTGACCTCAGTTTGGAAAAATTTGCATTTCTCGGGGTTGAGTTTGAGATTGCTCTCCCTGAGTCTTTTGAATACTGCTATTAGATTTTTGATATGGTGCGCTTGAGAACACCCTATTACTATTATATCGTCGATATATAGCAAGGCTACTTCTGGGGTTAGTCCGGCCATAGCAATGGCCATCATTCTCTGAAAACTATTTGGACTTATATTAAGTCCGAAGGGAAGTCGAGTATATTGGTAGTGGCCTAGGTTGGTAGAAAAAGCAGTGAGTTTCCTAGAGTGTTCATCTAGCGGTATTTGATGAAACCCTGACATGAGATCTTATGTAGAGAAGTATTTAGCCCGACCCATTTGGTCCAGTATATCTTCTAACCGAGGTAGTGGAAATTTGTCAGCAAGGACTTTTTTATTTAAATCTCGAAAATCAACTGCCAATCGCCACTTTCTCTTCTCGTTTGTGGACTTTTTGGGCACGAGTAGTATGGGGGAATGAAATTGTGAAACCGAATTTTCTATAACTCTATCTGTCAGCATCTTTTCTACTTGCCGATTAATTTCATATTTATGAGCTTCCGGTAATCGGTAGTTTTTAGTATACACTGGTCTATTATCGGAAAGCTCTATTTTTTGTTTGTAAAAATTATTTATCGTTAGTGGTTCATTCTCTAGAGCAAATATGTATTGTCGACATTCATTTTCGAAATGTGGTCTGGCATAGTTTGGGATGCTGTTCAGATTTAATTTTGACATCACTTTGCTAGTTCTATCAGAGGTTTTTGGTATTGTGTCGATAATATGGAAGTGGTCTAAGGGTGCCGCTTTAATTATAGGTTGTTTGAATGTTATAGTTTCAGCTGTGATGTTTAAAATTCTTACTAGGGGGTTGTTTCGTGATACTATTGTTCCCGATATGAAGATTCCTGGATGGATTTCTTCATTTTGAACCACTAAGTCATTAGACGTGCCTGCTTGCGATATTTCTACGCTTCGGACAATCTCACATCTTGGGGGTATGGAGATTGAGTTTGGGGTAGGTCCACTTGAGATTGGTAAAACTACCGAATCGTTATTTGTGCTAATGGAGAGCGTCCATGTATCGTAGTCGATATTAGCCTTGAACTTTGTAAGGAAATCTAGTCCCAATATCGCATCGGCTTGTATGGCCAAGTCATTGTCTACTATTTGGAATAGATGCTCTACTGAGAATTGTTCGTTGAACTGAATTTTTGTGTAGGTTGCTCTGATTGACTGTTTCTTTGTGTCAGTTATTCCTTGTATTAGGCATGTATGTTTTGGATAATATTGCTGGTCTTTGCTAATTTTTTCTCTTTTGAATATAGAGGTATCAGCTCCCGTGTCTATGATGAATGTACATATTTTGCCACACATGTCCACATATGCTGTGATGAAGTTTGCTAAGGAGAGGTTTAATTGGTGTATTCTTTGTGTGCTTGAGTTGTTTCCCCCAACCCGATTGTTTCTGAATCTGGCTGTGGGTCTTGGTATTCCCCGATTCGCAGTGATTAATTCTTCTGCTGATTTGAGCATTTGGTCTGTTTCTATAGTGAATATAATTGTGGTTACCCTGGTTTTGGGCTGTATTCGTATTTTGTCGCCAGACTTGATTTGATCGCTGTGGCCCATTGTTTCTGTTTCCGTTGTTAGTGCTCCACACTCTGTTATTATAACCTCTAGGATTTGGTGGAGATCGTTGGAAGTTTCTTGCGTTATTGTACGCATTTGTGTTATACTTTCTTTGATGCCCGGTATTGAAATGTAGCACATTATTTGGTTGCGGTTTGTCTACTGTCATTGCCTTTGCTGTTATTTCCGAGAGATTATTTGCGCTGCTTGCTTTCACTATTAGTGATGTTTCCGGATTAGCCAGATTGTCTTTAATAGATGACATCGCGAATTTTTCTGCTAATTTTCCTGCTGCTTCCCCTGTTGCAACATTTTCTGCAATAAATGCTCTAGTTAATTGCCTGGACAGATCTTCTAACTTTTTGTTATTTTGCTTGCATGTTTTCAACTGCGTTAGTAGTGCATCGGACGGTAATTTTGCCGAGAATTTCTGTTTAAGTTTGCTTTTTATCTGAGCAACTGTAATTATATTGCTTGTGATTGTGTACTTAGCTTTCCCGGTAATGCGTGTTTTTATAAACTTGATCATCGTGTTTTTTTGGTCGGCAGGTGTTAGTTCATCAAGTAACTCTTTCCGTATCTTCGTGGGTTCCATTGTAATATTGTACAAGGGAAGTCGCCGTTCTCATATCGAACGCCATTTTAGATCTTTGCCTCTGGTTATTTATTAATTCTGTAATATTATCTATTAGCTTTTTCGTTTCCAAATACTCTTTTTTGAGTTTCAGCGCTGTTTCTGCATCCGTGGCCACGTTAACGCATTTCTTTGTTTCTACAAGGAGATAATTTATCGTTTCTTCTTTTTCTTTTAATGTTTTCTCTGTATAAGGGCGGTTTTTACTTTTCCTGAAATTACTTATAATATTTTCTAATTCTTTTTTTATTTTTTTTTAAATCGTCCATTTGTTAGACACTTATTTAGCCTGTAAGTCGTGCTGGTGTATTTAAGTATTTTTTTCTAAGTCCTCGCCTATGATTTCTACACAGTTTGTATGTAAATTCGGCAACCTTAAGTAAAACAATTATTGCTGGAAGGATTATTATTTCTTCGTTTTTTACAGCAACTGTATCCTCTATACTAACGTTGTTTATTATCTGTCCGTTATTATCGGAATTTTTCGACTGTTGTTTTACCCATTATCCTGGTGCAGGAGAGAAAAATATTTTATAAGGAAGAAAAAAAAAACAAATTTCGTGTACAATTAAAATTTTTATGTAACTATTTTCTTTTTATTATATTTAATTATTTTTTGGTGATTGACACGAGTTTCAGGAAGTATTGTTTTTCTTCCTCTGTTGATGAAGTTTCCGCTCGGAGTATATAATAGGTGAGATCCTGTCTTAATTTATTTCTTTTTCCGCCTCTGGTGTGTTTTCTTGTTGCTGTAAGCGGCTTTGTTGCTTTTTTCTGTACTCTTCCAAAGTCAATTTTCTTGGTCCAGTACCTTTAAACTCATCAGTATGCTGGTTAATTGGTTGTGGGATGTATCTGGTGATAGTACTGCCTGTTGGGTACAACGTTAATTTTTCCACTTCACTCTCCGGTACTTTGGGTATTGTACTTGCCAGTTTAAATAACTTGCTGAAGGCCTCGTCTATTATCTGTTTTTTCATGTGGTAACTATTTTTCCTTAGAATGTGATAAAGGTTTTTTTTTGTATATTATTGATTTTTGATTTCGGTTGGTTTCTTGGAGACTTCTTGAAGTTGCAGCTCCTTACATCACGGCATGTGATACCAGTTTATTGATGATTAGTCACGGTCGCCATGTGGTATATTATACAAAATATTCGTACACAAATCCAACGCTGAGTTTTGGGGAGCCGCTAAGAACAGCGTTGACTCCTAAAGAGCAGCTATGTCAGCGCAAACTCTAATAATAAGGTGGAGCAGCTATAAGCAGCGTTGACTCCAATGTCTACTTGGGCAGAATAAAACACTCCGTATACTTTACTAATGTCAAATAGCAAGTGACTTTATTTTACCCTTTCTTATCTTATTTATATTTTAAAATTACCTGGTTGACCTAAGTTGGTTTCCATGCTTAAAATGCTTATTTTACAATAATTGCATGAGAACCAATTGACATCGATTAATTACGATTCAATAAACAAAGCTTACGTTGCACTTTTCCACCTTTACGATTTTCATTCATAACTTGCCGATACTTTGTAATTTGAGCTAAAACAAACAGAAGTCAGTTTATCATCGTCTTTTGTTTGTTTTAGCTTTTACATGCAGAAGGCAGTTAAGTAGGTCGGTGAGTCAATTCACGTTTGAGCTTATATATATGCAAGTCGCTGACCTCACTTGAGGCAGGTAGTGATTGCTCATTATGCTACCTACATACATGTGTAATTGAACTTACTTTCTCACCGCGATTATGGAAATTTATGCAACTTCTATGATTGTGCTTTTGGGGTATTTTCGTGCGTATTGCAAACCAACAAGTGATGCTTTTTGTAATTCAATTTGTAAAACTGCTATCTCGTCTCCTAGGCGAGAAATCATCGCTACCTAGAGTCTCAGAACTTTCTACTTTCTCGTATTTTCATGATCTGATTATAATCAAATAATGAAATTCTCTTCTCGTTTGTCAATAAATGTCATATCAATGCTTCTTAATAGAAAACACAATTTGAAACCAACCTCGCTAGAGGAGATTGGTATATGGCCATAATCATATAATGAATTTCAATGTAAAATGGGTACATGCATATTACGCTAAGTCTAGTGGAGCTGAACTCTTGGCCTTATCTAGTATTAATGCCACAAATAAAATATGAAGTGCTTAAAGACAGCTGCGGAATCCCTCGAAGAGGCGCCTCTTGAAGTATCGTTGCTTCCTTTAACGAGTTTTAATTTAATACTGATTTCATTTTTGTTCGGGCCTCATCAAATGCATGATCCCACACCAAGATAATGATTATGTGATCGCTAGGAGCGTTACAGTAATTAACTATCCTACGTTTTATTACCTAACTTTAATCATATTAACACGTCTAAATTACGATGGCTTTTAGTCAATTCGACTCCCTCCCCTTTTCAAGGAGGGCACAAAGTTACTGACATTGGTCTACACTCAGGATAATAGTACCTGGAGATCCTTCCAAGGTAATGAGCTAAAAGAAGCCAGTGACTGCCCGTAATGCTATCTCATCCGTATACCGTCCGCCCTGCCCGGGGCATGAGGCTTCCAAGGTAATTAGCTAAAAGAAGCCAGTGATTGTCCGTTCTTCCAGACAACTGCAAATTGTTTCCAAATGGTGTGATACTTGACTGAGTGATTATCACTCTCCCATTTCTTCGTCCACTATGTAAATTCAGAAAATTTAGCTAGCCACTCGCTTTACACTTATAAAAGCTAACTTCACTTCCCCAATATTAACAAACAGGTCGAAACCTTAATAGCTTCATTAAATGCAAGCTAAGTAGGAAATAGCGGGATAAAACGCTAACCTTTATGACGCTAGTTTTTAAAGGAAATAAACGGTAGATTATTTAACCTCTGAAATAGTGATGTGAAAATGCAAGACCAAGACCAAGACTATAATGGTCTTGGTGTTGGTCTTGGTATTGCAAACTTAGTCTTGGTTTTGCTCTTGGTAAGATTGGTATAATATTGGTCTTGGTCTTGGTCTTGCATAGTCAAGTCTTGGTGTTGGTCTTGGTCGTGATCTAGCTCTTGGCCTTGCAATTCAGTCTTGGTATTGTCTGTGATCTTGTAGTAGGTTTTAGCTTTGGGCTGCACAGTCAACTTTTGGTTTTAGTTTTAATCTAGGATTTCGTTTTTTTGCGCAATTCTATAATTGATGTATCATGCCATAAATTTATAAATAGTTAAAAACTACCTTATCCCCGTCTAAATAAATCTGGTCTGTGCACGGGATATGTTATTTGTGTCCTTTTAATCTTTATATAAATAAAATACAATAGTGCTATGACTTGTGATTGAACTATGAAAATGAAAGAGAAAGGAAGCAACAGAAACGACATTTTGTGAATTCAATATATTTATTACATTTCTTTTGCCCAGTTTTTCTCTCAAATTCCGGTAAAGTACGTATCGATCATAACTATGCTTCGCTATTGCACAAATTACCAGATTTTTATCTTGCATAATGTGGTCTTGCATAATGAGTCTTGGTCTTGCATAATGTGGTCTTGGGCTTGGTCTTGTTAACGTACACATGGTCTTGGTGTTGGTCTTGTGAGCATGTTTACAATCTTGGTCTTGGTATCGGTCTTGCATATTCTGCAAGACCAAGACCAAGACTGCAAGACCAAGACCAATTTTGCTCATCACTACTCTGAGACTAGAAGAATACGAGAAGAAAATTCCGTATTCCGGAATGCAAGACAAACTCCGATCTCTTCTTCTACTCCCGAAAAAGTTTTTCCATACCCTGTCCAGCCAGGGTTCACTCGCGTAGTCTGATCAGAGTGGCAGCACAATCGTCGTTTAGTACACGATGCGTACTGCTGCTAGCTTCAGTGTAGCATATTACAGCATGAGTATGTTACGACCATAACAGGCCAGGGTTGTCTAGTCCACCCGTGGTCCAGACGACACTGAAAATGGTCGATGAGCTAGCCAGTTTAAAACATAGGCCTAATCGCTGCGGGCGTCCAATGTGAGACTCGACCCACGACCCATACAAAGAATTTTCCAACAGGAAGGCCAAGCTGATTAAGAGGAACCCCGTAGGCCTCTTCAGACTGTGTGTAATGAATCGCAGGCACATCCCTGAATTCACGTCAGTCCTTAACTAGATTTCGCCATCAGTCTTAGTATCGAACGCCAGAGGTGCATCAACAAGCTAGCAACCCAAAAAATCCAGTCGGCCATTACCCTTTGCCTTCTTTCACCGAGATGAGCTCAGGAAGGTCCGCGGTCAGTAACCTAACCAACTGATCGCAAAGCCTTCCTCTGCCCCCAACATCTCCCTCTGATCGCAGACTAACACTCGTTCTAGGGTGTGTCCCCAAGGCATCGTACAGGTGTGGATATAACAGACATTCAAATTTCCAAACACATTGTGCAAATGGGATTCCTACGGCGACATGACCTCCGGAGGGTACCATGTAGGAGGAGTTCTGATACACTGTCAGTTTAGGGAGTGGGACAAAAATGAAGTGACTAACAAGAGGTATACCACATAGGTATCCTGTGACTACCAGTTAAGCTGGCTAGATGCCTTCTTAGGGCTACCAGGAATGAAGATGATATAACAGGTAAATATGACAGATCTTTCAGTTCAAATATTCACGATCAGGGATTTATGTCCTTAGCGTGGTACACTCCTACTGACTTTCCCTGCAGATCTTCAAGCTCATAAAAGGAGTTTCCTTTCCTGGCTCTAATGCTACACTTTATAAATTTTCTCCCCAACTTTGCACTAATCTGTTGCTGCAAATTACTATGTATAAAGTTTCTCCTATATATACGTCTTGACCAATTTTAAAACTGACAGGATGCGCTCTAAGATCATAAGCTTTTGAACCCTGTTCGAACGCATAGTTCAGGTTCTCCTCGCGAATAGTACTTTGTAGGGTGAGAAACCGGTCGCTTGGTGGACAGAGCTCCTGAGGGAGCTAGCGATATGGCTCAGTTTCTCATCCCACTTAGTGTGTTCGTTCTGGATGTAGAGATCGGTTCACTCGCTATGATGCATTAGCCTGCGGCGAATAAATTGGTGTTCGCATGTGCTTCACACCATATTTACCCAGAAGTCTGGCAAACTGAGCCGAGCAAAACTGAACTCCATTGTGGGAGACTATCGTCTCCGGGACTCCGAACGTGTGAAACACTTCTGTTACAATGAACTTACATACATTAAGAGTAGATGCTTTCCTCATTGGTCAAGGACTATTAATATACAGACATTTGCATTCGTTTTTCTAGGATATGGACCTAAAAAATCTATGTACAACTTTTGTCGCGGTATTTCTGTCACAGACTGAGCTCCCATAGGTAGTCTAAGAATGGTATTTGGGCTTTAAATTCTTTACAGACGTCACAGGCACCTACGTAATTTCTGACAACGATTGTAATTCGAGGCCAGTACAGATGTGGTCTCAAACGTTGCAGGGTTTTCCCTATTCCTCCATGCGAAGCTAGTGGCGGATCATGCGCTCTTGAAATGACGTCGGAGATAAGCCACGCGGAGTCCAAAGCTTCCAAGCTTCTTTTTCAATGCCTGTCCTAGGAGCAGTCCGAATATATATGTAGCCATCCCTGACGCAGAGATCTGGTAGTTTATCAGAAGTTGATTTAACCTTTTACCTCAGCTCCTCATATTCCAACGAGTTGAAATATGGAGAACTAAGGTCAACTTCTGGGCCAGGATCTTCAGCAGGCGCCAGGCTGTCACAGTGTATTCATGACAACGCATCAGGAACAACATTCAGGCTTCCTTTCCGGTATTTGATAGTGAAGTCGAAAGCCTGAAGCTTCAAACTCCACCGAGAAAAGTACTTATGCTATGGGAGCTCTGGACCACTTTTTCCATACAAAAAGTGCAGGGAAGATTACAACTATTTTGGTGGTTCTAGACCTGATTCTGGGCCACTGAGGAGGATTCCGTCTAGTGGCCTACGTTACAGGGCCTGCCTGGGAATTCCTTTCGTACCGTCTGGCTGATCAGGCGATGACATCAACTTAAATGCGGGCTTTTTTACTATAATTTTTCTTGAACGCCTAAATGTAGGCTTTTGGCTTTGAACTAATATTAGTAATAATTAAAGTTAATAGTAGGACATTTTTGTTCATGCCAATGGATTCTAGATGGTTGCGGTGTGGCTATTAGGGGGGCAAAATTTTCATCAGAAATCCTCTACGGGCTTTGGTTTTCGAGATATTAGCGATTTTACCTTTTCAGATATAGTTAATATTATTAATAATTCCAGCTGCCTAGAATAGTTTTGTTCATGCCAATAGATTCCAGAAGGTGTTAGTAGGGTTGGGGGTTAGTGGGGGGATAAAAGTTTGCTAGAAATCCTCTACGGGCTATGGTTTTCGAGATATTAGCGATTTTACCTTTTTAGATATACATAGTTAATATTAGTAATAATTCAAGTTGTTTTTGCTCATGGGGTGCTGCACCTAAATGTAGTCTTTTTCAGGTTGGTTTTGAATTTATATTAGTAATAATTAAAGTTAATAATAGGAAATTTTTGTTCATGGCAATGGATTCTAGATCGTTCGGGTGTGGGCTATTAGGGGGATAAAATTTTCATCAGAAATTCTCTACGGGCTCTAGTTTTTGAGATATTAGCGATTTTACCTTTTCAGATAAAGTTAATATTATTAATAATTCAAGTTGTCGCCTTGGATTTGCTGTTTTATTACTTGAAGATTTCTTAGCGAGAAATTTGTAGATATCAGAAGTTCTGGAGCACTTTCTATGGGTGTTCTGGTTATCAAATATTAAATGTTTACCATACATTAGGCATGCTTCCCCTATTTATGATGTAATTTGATATCACCGCTGTAAACAAATTCGCATTTAAGCTGAATGGTTCATACACACCTGTGTAAACTTCCTGTTTAAAAAATTCGCATTTTAGGTGAACGAGTCATGCACACCTGTGTAAAGAAATTTAAGCAATAACTATCAGCACATTTATTCTTTTCATGGAATTTGATACCACAATTACTGTAGGCAGCTAAAAATTTTATTTTATTGTTCCAAGAATTGTGTTTTATTGTTTATTCGATATCATCTCAGCCTGTAAGCAAATTCGTTGGAATTCATCCTGTGCAATGCTTATTGCAGGAGCAGGATTATTCATGTTTACAAACTGTTCCTATAAAAGCCCAAGCAAACTCTTGGGGAGCATCAGCCCCCCTCTAACCCCCTTCTTCCCAACTAACACCTTCTAGAATCTATTGGCATGAACAAAACTATTCTAGGCAGGTGGAATTATTAATAATATTAACTATATCTGAAAAGGTAAAATCGCTAATATCTCGAAAACCAAAGCCCGTAGAGGATTTCTGATGAAAATTTCTCCCCCCTAATAACTACACCCCAACCATCTAGAATCCATTGGCATGAACAAAAATGTCCTAATATTAACTTTAATTTTTATTACTCAAAACCAAAAGCCTACATTTAGGCGTTCAAGAAAAAATCATAGTAAAAAGGCTACATTTAGGCGCAGCACCCCCATGAGAAAAAAAAACTTGAATTATTACTAAAAAAAAGTTGATGTTATCTCCTGGTCAGCCAGACGGTACGAAAGGAATTCCCCAGGCAGGCCCTGTGACGTAGACCACTAGACGGAATCCTCCTCAGTGGCCCAGAATCCGGTCCAGAACCACCAAAATAGTTAGAATTTTCCGTGCACTTTTTGTATGGAAAAAGTTGTCCAGAACTCCCATAGCGTAACTACTGAGCAAGTCGACCGCTGAGGTCATTTTGAGACATCAACCATTTCAAGCTCGCATGATCGGTCACTATCTTGAACGGCATAAGTTCAATGAATGGCCGGAACTTCCGCCCACTCAAAAGTGCTGCTAGGCATTCCTGCTCTGTGACGGTGTAATTCCGCTGTGCCGAATTCAACTTTCTCGAGACGTGGGCTATTGTCTTCTCGTGGTCATCGTCATCTAGTTGTAAGAGCACTCCCCCAGTACCTTGTTGGCTCGCATCACACTCTATAGCGAACGGTATGGTGAAATCTGGACTCACTAACAACGGAGCAGAGCTAAGGTTCTACTTCAATAATTGCAAACACGTCTGGGCTTCAGGTGTCTATTGGAACTGACGGAAATTTTTCAAGGTGTCAGTTATGGAGGCCGTTAGATCAGCACAGTTCGGAATAAATCGACGATACCATACCGCCATACCCAGTAGGCGTCGTAATTGCCGAACATTTTTAGGTTACGGGTAGTCGACTATAACCGAAATCTTATCTGGGTCTGTTTTTGTTCCTCCTTTCCCAACAATGAAACCCAAATATTTTGTCTCTGTAATGCAGAACTTGCTCTTCTCTACATTGATAGTAAGGCCAGCTTTCCTCAAACAATCCGCAACACGGGATAGTAAAATGAGATGAGAGTCAAAGTTTGTTGGCAGTATTAATAAATCGTCTAAGTAGACGAGAGCATACTCACGAAGATCGAATGGAATGACCTTATCCATGAGTTGGCACATAGTTTGTTTAGCATTGCACTGTGCCCGATTGACATCACGGTGTACTGATAGAGAGGATGACCAGGTACTGTGAACGCTGTCTTCCCTCTGGAGTCAGCGTCTAGTAGGATCTGCCAAAAAGCGTCTTTCAGGTCCAGGCTTGTAATGTGTTTGCCGGTGGAAATCGATTCAGAAGTGCGTCTATCAGCAGCAGCAGATAGGCGTCCTTCTTAGTAACGGAGTTGACCTTCCTAACATAACAAAAAAGTCGAACCTTTCCACGCTTCCTTACTAGAACAACTGGAGAGCTCCAAGATTTCTGGCTCTCCTCATCATGCCTAGTGATAGCATGCGTCAGCTCAGCATCCATCAAATTCTGTACTGCCGGTGAAATTGGATAAAATCTCTGTTTTATCGGAGTTATATCATTCGTCTCAATCTTGTGATTGACAAGAGATGTTTTTCTAAGCCCAAAGAGGCGAAGGAAGGAACAAGTTGCCTCGAGGCTTCAAGACGTTGATTTTCTCGAACGGAAAGAACATGGCAGTCAGTGTCTGAGGCAGCTACTAGGATTGGCATCATTTCAGCATTTCCCATAACGCCTGGAGCCAACCCAAATAAACGCCAGAAGTCTATTCCCAGATATAGTGGTTGTGTGAGCCCAGGACACGTAAAAACGCACGTTTTGGGTCTTACCACGAAAAGTGATGTCCAAGTCATCATGACCATGGACATTCGTCGTGGCACCAGTAGCTACCTGCACTTGAGTGTGATACCTCCTCCATTCGACGTTTGCTTCCGCCAGTCTCTCTAAACCTACCTGGCCTAGGATACTGACAGTGGCACCAGTATCAAGTAACCCAGTCACAGTTCGTCCGAGTAGCTTAACTTCGGCATACGGTCGAATGTCCTCCGGCATCGACACTGAAATGTAAGTAAGTAAGTAAGTATTTATTTATGAAGAGTACAGTAAGACAAAAGCCTTTTCATTAGTACTACTTTAACTAAAATTTTTCAACACTAACTAGAATAACAAAGTAAAGTATATTTCATGAGTTTGAGCATATATAAGTAATGGTAATAGAAATTATGAGGAAAAAGAAAATGATTATATAGCTAGTAGGATCCATAATACTATTTCTAATATAAAACAAATGCAAAAGAACTAAATACTAAGACTAAAGAGAACTAAAAATAAAGGAAATCCTAGAGCATGTGCAGTCAACCGACTATAATAATAATAATTTTGTTGGGTGTCATTACCCTAATGATGTGTGCTGCCAGAGTAACCGTTTAACGGAAGTGACCGAGCTCGTTCGCTGGATCCAAACTGGAAGAACGTTCCAAATACGAACAGTATAAACAAAGTAAGAAAATTTCAAGACCAAATATTTGAAGCGAGGCAGTAGCAAGTCATTACGTCTATCACTATGCAAAAAATTTATAAATTCGTATAGGTACGCCGCTTTACGTGTGTTCAGTAAGTTGTACAGAAAAAGTAATGCTGTGCGTTGTAAATATGTTTCCAAAGAGCAATCCAGGATTCGGTGTCGAAAGGGAGAAATGTGATCATATCTACGAAGCCTGAACGCGAACCTAATGCAATCATTGAAAGCAACTTCGAGCTTAGGCCTACACAGTGAGTCGAGTCTTGGAAAAATATTGGAACCATGTGACAGATGCGGGAGTATCAGTGTCCTGACCAATCTTATACGCAGGATTGTGGAGAGCTGGTCAGCATACAACCAAAGTCGGCGAAGTACCCCATATATCTTACCTAGTTTCATTTTAATATGGTCGCAATAGTCCATTTGTGAATTTAACACGATGCCTAAGTTTTTAACTTTCTGTATATATGGTATAGTGGTGTGATCGAACTCTATCAGGGGAAAATTGGTGGGATCGCAGCTTCCTTTGCGTACCGCTAGCGCTTGAGATTTTTTGGGGTTGAGTTTTAAATTATTGTCGATTGACCATTTTAATATATTATGAAAATCCTCGTTAATTCTGCTAACATATATTTGCACTTATCAGCGTACAGATGAATGGAGCTGTTCCTTATAACAGTTGGTAAATCACTAATAAAAAGACTGAAGAACAGAGGTCCCAGCATTGACCCTTGTGGGACTCCGACAGACAAAGAGAGCCTAGAGGAAGCAACTTCGTTCACTTTAACTCATTGTGAGCGTTTCTCCAAAAAGCTTCCAATTAATTTCAGTGTCGGCGAGCCGAATCCAAAAAGGCTATTCAGCTTATTAAGAAGTTTCTTGTGATCAATGCTATGGAAAGCCTTAATGAAATCGAATAAGACTAATAGCGCAATGCGGTCATCATCCAGAGCGGTTCTAATGTCCGTTGTGATTTTTAAGAGAGCTGTCTCACAGCTATGCCCAGGACGAAAACGTGACTGCCAAGGACTCAGGGATATTTTATTTGCCATGACTTGTTCTAGTGCCTTCGCTAGAAAACATAATAAGCTTATAGGTCTGAAGTCCTTGTCGTCGCTAGGAGTGGAATTTTTAGCGATTGGAACCTTCCATAGAGAGAGAAATTTGCTGAACGTTAAGCACCTGTTGAACATCTTTGCAATAGGACCAATAATGAAAGGTAAGATAAGTTTCACGAATCGCGATGGGATTCCATCGGGTCCAATAGCATCGGATTGGATAGATAAGACAGCTGTGGCAGCCTCAATCTCATCAACGCAACGAAAACTGAACTCGGATCCTAAGCGAGCGGTAGGAGTGTTCCGAAAGGATGGCGAAGCACTGGTATAACACCCATTATAGATAGTAGCAGTAAAGAACTCATTGAGATCATCTGCGTCAAGGTCATATACTGAGGCAATCTAACTTGCAAGTATAGTATAAAGACTTTGCATCTTTCACTTTTTTGTTTACAAGATTACGAGACTTTTTATATAAAGACACGCTGGTGGGAGTTTTAAGTCTTCTATACTGATGATATATAAAATCGCGTTCGCAGATTAATTTCTTTATCTCAGGTGAGAACCACGGACAACCTTTAATTTTTATACGTTTAGTTTGAATGGGAGCATATTTATTTAGTAAGAATGAGAGCACAACATTGAAAGAGAGTACTTGTTGGTCTAGAGGGCGTACCGGTAGACTAACGTTCTGCTCCAAGATTACGTTCCAGTCTATATTACTGCATTCCTCAAATAAGCAATTGGTATTTATAGATTTGAAATTACGATATTTAATAAGGCGAAAAGGAGTTGATTGAGATGGAATAGGTAATTTATATTTAAGGTATAGGATGTCGTGATCAAGAATTGAAGGGGGGGGGGGATAGTTGAGAATGGCGTATTATACATGAGGGGTCGGTGGTGAGTAAAAGATCTAACTGAGAAGGCGAGTCAGTATTGAAATATGTGGGGGAGGAATTAATTACTCTGAGATGCAAAGCTTGGATGAAAAATTGGAATGTGTCGGATTAATTGTCATGACGGAGGATATTAACGTTATAATCGCCAGCAACAATAATGTGAGAGTACACATGAGATAGAGCTGACACAGAAACATCGAATGTGCCTACACTATCGGGATGAAATAACTTTGGCGGACAGTAGACTGAGCAAAAAACGCATTTATCAAGCTCCGTATCTACCTCCACACAAATGAACTCCAGTGCACTATAATGGGAGTGGCATAATATCTTGGCTTTAAAGCTTTCCCGAATATAAATTGCAGTGCCTCCCCCAACCCTTTCCTCCCTGTCACAACGCAAGAGTTTAAATCCAGGTATTGAAACAAAAGCTGAAGGGATGCTTGGTGTAAGCCATGACTCACTGATCAGAATCGCATGTAGGTCCGTCCCCGAGAACATCTCTCGTAACTCATCCATTTTCGACCTGAGGCTCCTAGCATTCAAATAGCAGACATTAAAGCCCGCCACACTTTCATTCAGTATGTTGTTCATAGTTCTTACTCTGCTTTCTCTGCTGGAGTTTTCACACATAGTGGAGTAGTTTTACGCAATCGAGTCGACCACCAGCTTCACAGTCATGGATATGATCAAAGCAGCAGGGAGATGAGGCATAAAAATTTAGCATTACCTTCGGTAGACCAGCACATGCATAAGTAATAACAATCAAAAACCTAAAAGCAATTATAAGGAAAGAAAAACAGTAAGGAATAAAATTGAGTACATTAATTTTAGGAGAATAATTCATGAATTATAACTTTAAAGTGTACTTCAAGAAAAAAGTTACTACTAATCTAATAACTATACTACATAATCCAATATATTCTAAAGCAGAAACCTTAAGGCTAGGAAGATAAAAATTCAATAGAAAAGAAAAAACTAAACTAATCACTATAGTACAAATTGACGAAAGGTTGCATCTGAAGCTCATTACCACTTATGTAACCAGAATGAATATGATTGCTGAGTGATTGTGGTTACTGAATTGGCTGTTTAGCTTCTGTGTCGTAATGTCGAATTTGTTCGGGGCTAGTTACCTTGATAAGTGGTCCATTTTCGTTCCGTCTTAATTCGTCGACAATATTCACGCCAACGAACAGTAGATTGTTTCTTTTTCTTATTAAGGTCCAAATCCGGGTGCATGATTCCTACGAGCTCCGCCACTGATGAGAAGATACGGTCTTGCACTGCATTGTAATTTCGTAGACGCGTGTGGTAGGGCGTCAGTGGATATAAAACAGACTCACGCCCACTCGTCATACCAGAGCTTGATGGCCGTTTCAAAATCGATATGATAGGAGACCGGACTTTGAACAATGTTAGAATTAATATAATGTAAGGTCATTGTACGTGCATATCCAACAAATTTATTGTCAGCACATACTTACAGCTTATTACATGTCATTCAATCAATTTGTTGGATATGCACAAAGTTCATTACTCCATATGTGAATTCTTCGATAATTTCAACCACGCATTTTCTCACCATCAGCAAATTCTATAATTTTCAAGCACGACTTGCGACAGTGAGGAAATGCTGGATTAGCAAGAATTACTTTAAATAAATTTTAAATATAAAGAGGAACAAGTTAAATAAATGAATCAGTTTGTTTTCAATCAGATATCGGCATTTTTCATTTTTATAATTAACCCGTTACCTTTCAGAGTATTTTCTGGTGTAGTGGTTTATGTACCGCGTACACCCCATCAATTAACAGCCAGGGTTTAAAACCTTGACTGCGTTTACATCTACATTCACGTGAAATAAAAGAATTTCACATTTTTTGGTGACCCCGACGTGATTTAAGTGTAACACTTGAATCACATCAACCATCATTTCTGAGATTTCGGCTTGCTACAATCCAGAAGAATTTCAAGTTCTACAAGAAGAAACATGTCAAAGGGTACGCAATCCAGAGATATGGATCAGTTAGCTGCTGAGCAAAAGGAATATGCGAAAGGAGTGAAACAAGTCACTTCTAATTACGATAAAATGCAAGAAAAAGAATTCAAGGAAGATATTCACCATCTACAGCGATACAATGAGGTTAACAAAACAAGCTCATTGGCCACTCTGTCACCGTTTTTAGATGATAGAGGTATCTTACGAGTAGGAGGTCGTTTGGAAGCTTCCATCCTTTCATATGACGCAAAACATCCTATCTTGCTGCCCTATGCACACGAATTAACCAAATTCTTAATGGTCGATACGCATCGAGAAAACTACCACGTTGGCCCACAGGGGTTACTATCCAAAACAAGACAGCGGTTTTGGCCTATTAAAGGTAAGACCCTCGCGCGTGCTGTAGTACAACATTGCGTCAAATGCGCAAGAAGCAAACCACAATTGCTAACACAAATAATGGGCAACCTTCCACCATTGAGAGTTCAACCAGCCCGGCCATTCATCAACTCAGGCGTTGATTTCTGTGGTCCTCTCTGGGTTCACTACAAAATAAGAGGCAAGCGATCGCATAAAGCCTATGTCGCAGTGTTTTGTTGCTTTGCCACAAAGGCTGTACACCTGGAAGTAGTACGTGCATATCCAACAAATTTATTGTCAGCACATACTTACAGCTTATTACATGTCATTCAATCAATTTGTTGGATATGCACAAAGTTCATTGCTCCATATGTGAATTCTTCGATAATTTCAACCACGCATTTTCTCACCATCAGCAAATTCTATAATTTTCAAGCACGACTTGCGACAGTGAGGAAATGCTGGATTAGCAAGAATTACTTTAAATAAATTTTAAATATAAAGAGGAACAAGTTAAATAAATGAATCAGTTTGTTTTCAATCAGATATCGGCATTTTTCATTTTTATAATTAACCCGTTACCTTTCAGAGTATTTTCTGGTGTAGTGGTTTATGTACCGCGTACACCCCATCAATTAACAGCCAGGGTTTAAAACCTTGACTGCGTTTACATCTACATTCACGTGAAATAAAAGAATTTCACAGACTTGTTGATCAGCAACATCACTCGAAGAAAGTACGGTTGGTTCTATTGGGGTGTCAAAAATTAAGGACTCTTCTAGAGAAGTGTCTAACAGAAGTGTCATAGGCTCCCTACTGATGGAAACGGGAGCTTGAAAATCTGTAGAAAAGTCAATCAAGTTCTCTGCTTCTATTACCGATCGATTCTCAGCATTGGACTGTCAGGTGGGCTGTCAATATCACCAGAATCACTGACTGATATTAACGGACAGTTTGTTGTTTCCCGATGTCTGCTGATTGAGCACACTGTCATCTCTGTTCAATGATTGAGCTTGCGTTGTCGAGGTTATTGCCATTCGAGACGTCACACTTGTTCGAGAAAAGATATTGGGATTCCCGACCGTCTCTCGTTTTCTGTAGGCATGTTGTGCAGTTTGGTTTGAAGATGTTCTTACGTCCACATCCATAGCAGAACACTTGTTGCCTTTCTTGCAAGCAATATTGTTAATAGTGGCCTTGCTGATCGCAATTTCAACAAATTCGTGTTGGTGTACTCGTGACAGCTAGGTTTATCATATTATTGTCACGTTCGGGTAATGTTGGTACATCAGGATAAAAATTATATGCGTCCTCAACTTCACTCACTTGATGATGTCGATACGGGCTCAGGCCACCAGCAGTCGGAATCCGCAGCTGCGTAGCTTGAATCTGACTGACGAGGGGTTTCAGCTGGCCAATAGTTTTTGAATCTCTGGCAACAGGTTGGCCTTAACTATTTCCAGGAATTCGCTATCTGGCATCGAAGTCTGCAGCTAATCACGAAACTGCACCCGATTTTGATGGTAAGTTGCAAAACACTCGCCAGATTTTTGTCTACGGGACATTAATTGGACTCGCACCTTCAAATCATCCTTAGGAACTCCCCACTCAGATAGAAAGGCTGTTGTACTGTTGCCTGAGGAATGTTATTAGGCCTCGGTTCCTGTGAACTATCTGGTCTTTGTTGTACTCTAGGCGCACCCATAGGTGGTGGTGGTCGAGTGGTATCTACGGGAGGAATGGGTTCAGCAGGAGCTGGCTGATTAAGATGGTTAAAAATTTGATCCCTCTGTGTGATTTCTTCTCGTATTAGGTCCTGTATCTGAATTCGAAGGCCACTCATCAATGCTTCTGAAGCTACTAGGCCCTGACCATGGGTAATAGGTGCTGGACTATTCATCGTCGAATTCGGATGTGAAAAGGTTGCTGAATGTACATTTTGTACATTCGGAGACAAGGATCCACGATTTGGTGGTGGAATCGTTAATGGAGGCAGATTGAATGCAGGCACGGACTGTCGAAATTCTTTATTTACAGGCTTCGTAAAAGTCTTTCTCGGAACGGCACCTGTATAGACCGTGAATTCATACTGTGTGAGACGGCACCTACAATTCGGACACTCTAATTGTTCATCTACGTGCGTAAACACGCCTTGTGGAACATATGTCCGCAGATAGTCTCAACTGGTTTTCTTTTGGCTGCTCAGTCTCCATCCTGACCGATGGGGCACTGTTCAGGCAACTTTGTTGGAATGTCCGTGGAGGGAGCTGGCGGTCGCATGGTAGCCATTGTATAAATGTTCCGCGTTACCAGGTCCAATAAAAGTGTGATGGTATGTCCAAGTTGGATAATTCTGCGACCTGTGCAGAGCGGTTGAGCAAAAATCAGGGGTGAAAACTTTAAGTACTGTCGTCGACTAGAACCAGGACAACAAGTCTTTAAATAGGGTGAATGTTCAAAAATTTTCCATCAACGAAAGGTTGATGTGCAACCCAAGGGTTGGTGTGTAACTTCAGTGTTGCTGCTTAGATATTTTAGGAAAATTTAAATATTGAATTCACGCTATACGCTAACGTATGTTGAAAGTTTTTCAGCAAGAAGTCAGAAAAATTAAAAAAAAACTATCTTGCCAAAACTATTTAGAGTATCTACGACCGTTCAAAAATAAAAGGACTAACTCCCAGATGTTACAGGTATTTCATGCGCAGAACAATATCGAAGCCGCGATGAAGGACGCTGCTTAATTTGAAAATTGCCAACTAACTGTGCATCAGCAAAATATCTCAATAACAAGGATACTGAAATCTATAATCAAAAATATCAAATATTCCACAACGTACAACAGTCCTGATGTTCTCGAAACGAAAATCAAAAGATTAAAAAAAATTCTTCCCCCCCCCCCCCCTCCCCCTCTAAGAGCTTACTCTCCAAGACAAGGGTCCCGGTCCACTCTCCAAAATTCAGATCAAAACTAAAGCAAAAGTAAGTGATGTGGATATGTGTTTTAAAAATTGTTTGCATTCTCAACGAAGTCTCTGATAAGTCGGGTTGGACATGTCAAAAACTGAAAATTTTGCTAGAGATTCTTCAGCCAGGCAGTTGGCAATATGCCAGCTCCTGATTACTTAAGGTCTCCAGCATCACTCCAACGAATTCTTCCTCCTTTCTCAACGTTCGATCATACTATCCAACCAGTCCTGCATCTGGGCAAAACCATGAATCTGGCCAACTAGTTAGCTCAAGCCAAAAAGTCATCTCACAGATTCATGACTCCATCCAGTCGGATGACCAGAGAGACATGCCTCTTTGAGAATACAAATAAAAAGATTCGTGAGGCCACCTACTATTTGCGTAGCAGAAGACCAGAGGGAAAGATATCAACAAAATTTAAAAAAAAGTCCAAAAGCATTTCAAAAACAACATCAAAAACTTGCAAAACATTACCAAAATAAAAAATCTCAAACTCGCGAAAACTTTAACTTTACCTGCCACTAGGGAAACAAACTTTACTCAAAAACTCTGTAGATATCAAAACCAGTCAGACTCCAAGGCCGCGCATGTAAATTCCACTGAATATGAGACTTGAGGTCAATCAATTAGCAAAATGCCAAATGATCGTACAAGTCCCAGTTCCCAGTAAAATTTACAATTAGACCACCGAAGTCTGCTGAGGTTGTCCCACGTTGGGCGCCATTTTGTTATGGTTCTATGTTGAGTGATTGGCTTGGACGTAAAGTTCAGACTGTTAGCTTGAGCTGACAGATCACTCGGTAGAGAGGGGCAGGTCTTCGTGGAACCCCCCCGCCCCACCCCCCCACACGCTTCGCCAATAGCCGAGGTGAGCCAGCGTGCCGCCCTGCACTTGAATGCTGTCTCCGAGTGATCTGTCAACTCACATAGTTACATAACACGATAATGGGTAAACAGTCGAAAAACTCCGATAATAACGGACAAGTAATAAACAATATTAGTATCGAATATACAGTCAATATAGAAAATGAACAGATAGTTCTTCTAGCAATAATAATAATATAGGTGAGCACTTAGAAAAAAATATCTAAGTACAGCAGTACAATTCACAGTTTAGATAAACATCTAGTAAATGAACAATTTAAACAAAATAAAGGACGAATTAGAGAAGACTAACTAACTTCGAAAAAAATAGAAATCGCCTGAACACAGAAAAAACTTTAAAAGTAAAAGAAGAAACAATAAATAATCCTATAGAAGCAAAGAAATGTATTAACGTGACGATGGATGTGAACAGTACTCAAACTCAAAAAAGAATACTTAGCGATAACAGAGCTAATAGATAATATTACAAATCTAATAAGTAACCAGAGACAAAGCTACAAAATGGCGTTCGATATGAGAACAGCGTCTTCCCTCGTACATTACTACAATGAAAACCACGAGGATACAGTTCTGTATCTGTATTGGGGGAAACAGCTCAAACACACCAAGAATATATCAATTAAATCTCTCCTTAACAAATTTCATTACAGCATATGTAGACATGTGTGGCAAAATACGTACATTCATCATAGACACTGGAGCTGATATCTCTATATTCAAGAGAGACAAAATTAGTAATGACCAGCGATACTATCCTAAACATACATGCCTAATACAAGGAATAACAGACGCAAAGAAAAAGTCAATCGGAGCAACCTACACAAAAATTCAGTTCAACGAACAATTCTCAGTAGAGCATCTATTTCAAATCGTTGACAAGCAGATGCGATATTAAGACTAGACTTCCTTACAAAATTCAAGGCTAATATCGACTACGATACAGACGACTTGAAGTCGTTTTTGTGCTCCCTAATCCTGGTTTTAATATTCCTACCTTGATGTATTGATATTCAAACGCCTAGGTACTACAAGACAGCATGCCTTCAACATGCGATGGAAGAGCAACATTAATTTAATTTTGATAATGTGATAATTCTTAACAAGGAAAAATACTGGAAAAGGAGGAAAAACATAGAATCCTTATATATACAATACCACAAACCGGAGGCAGTCAATTTTAAAGTTAATATAGCATACATAAGCCACCAATATAAATACCTCATTAATACGCACAAAGAAAAGGCACGGAATTAACTGACAATATATTCTACACAATAGCATAGGCATTTAATATACTGATGACGTACATACCGATCTCTTCAATGATTGTCTGTTTATTTATTTAATTTATTTTCATATATATACCTATTATTTTGAACATTAATTTAAATATGTAAGGAAAAATTAATTATATGTAAGTACACAGTATCCTATAATAATAGCCATAAGCGCCCGTGATGACAAAATTCATTGCAGTATTGTATGCCCTGAGGATAGCCCAAACAAAGGACCGAAATGTAGGCAAAAATTAAAATAAATAAAAACGTCGTCGTCAAACCCAGATTTTTATTCACAACATAATATCTACACGACCAGCATTCAGCATTTATACTCATTTATTATATATAACGTGAATCTATTTTTTGACAATCTGGAGACCATTTTACTTAGGTCGGCAAGTTTTGCGAATGGCACTCGTATTTTTAATCTGGATGAAACAGCTGCAACCACCACAGAAGATATTTGGCATTGTTTCGTAGCAAATATGATTGAATTTCACATATTTTTTTCTTTATTATTAGGTTTTTTCTGAGAAAGGTATAAAATCAGTTTTCCAGGTTACTAGTGGGGAGAAGGGTACACTAGTTACTACATGAGCTATTATAAGTGCATCGCCAATACATTCCACCAGCCATAATATTCCCCAGAGTGCATTTCAAAGAAAATATTATTAAAGGAGCTCCCACTGAGTATCAGGGTTAGCTACATAAACAGGGCGCGTATATACAGAGCATTTGTACGCGTTATAAAGCACTTCATAAAATTTACCCGCATCAGCAAGGAGAATCCTACCTTGTTGGTTTATGACAACCACGAGTCGCAATTTTCAGGGGCAGTTTTAGATGTCGGCGTTATCATTTTGACTTTCGCACCTCATTCTACTAACAAAATGCAGCCACTGGATGTTGGAGTAGTTGGCCCATTTAAAACGGCGTACAACAGTGCAGTCGATTCGTGGTTGATTTGTAACTCGGGTAAGGGTTTTACAATATACGATGTGGTACATTGCGTGGGAATGACTCCATGCAATATCACTGCTGCTTTTAAGAAAATCTGAATTTTCCCATTTGATAGGGCCGTCTTTTCAAATATTGATTATTTATCAAGCTCGGTAACCGACAGAGATATTTTAGGAAGCAAATCAGAGGTTGTATTACTCAGTACTAACCCAGACTAGTATCAGCCATGAAGAGGGAAACGTTATTAACTAAATAACACCGCAAAATCAGATGCGTGATGGCGTAGATATTGAACGAAGTAGCGATCAGGCATCATCAAACCTTTTCAAAGGTCAGCAAACGTTTATAGGATTTCCAAAGCTGGTCCTAGCAATGATAAACGGAAAGGCCGAAAACGGGGAAGACCTATGATCGCCACGGATACACCAGAGAAAATCCAAATAGCAAATAAAAAGAGAACGAGAGACCTGAAATGAAAAATCCCAAACCGCAAAATACTTCCGACACAAGTAGTAGCGATGAAGCCGCTGATGCTTCTCTTCCCATCGATAGGTATGCACGAATCTGATTCCTGGTCAGATTTATTGGAACTTAAAGATGAAATGTTGTACAATCAAAACAAATCTCCAGAAAAATTAGACTACGTTCTCGTTAAGTTTCGGGCTAAAGGTACTAACTTTTTCTATGCCGGTAAGGTCATAAACAATGCGCAAGCAAACGGCAATATTTATGTGAGCTTCTTGCTTAAAAAAAGTAAATTCGTTTGTTATGCACAGGTTCCAGTGTGTGATATTAAATTAATTTTCCCAGCGCCAATGGTTACAGGTATCACTGAGCGACAAAAGTCGCACTACGCTTTTGCGGTATCGTTTGCTAAGTTAAATATACGTTAAACGCTCTGCACATACTAGTATGTATTGTCATAATTGGGTGATGATTTCCTTTCATTCCTTTTTTCTACCCAAGTTTTATCTCATTCCTGCCCAGTACTGGGTATCAGCTGGACACAGGAACCTTTGATGCATTTTGCTCTATAGATTGAGGAGTTATTCCTTTATATGAAATACTAAGTAAATATATTCAACAAATACTTTTGCGAGAAACTTCACCGGGAGAAAAAAGTGTCTCATTCCTCCACTACTTCCCCTATCCATAGACACAGTCGGAACATTTACCAAAACATAAAATGGTAATAGATACGCAGTAACAATACAATGCAATTTAAGTAAATGTATCATAATAATCCCCACAAAAGATAAGGAAGCAAATATCATCGCCCAAGCAATAATTAACGGATTTGTATTAACCAACAGACCAATGAACAAAATCAAGACGGATCTAGGAACAGAGTACAAACACTAAATTTTTCTGAAATTTGTAATATTCTGAAAATTAAACAACTCTTTCCAACGGCCGCGCATCCAGAGATAATAAGAGCTCTGGAGAGAAACCATAAATGTCTAAACGAATACCTAAGGTGTTTCGTGAACGACAACAAAGATAATTGGTATACATGGATACTGTCATTGCCCAGATCTTAGCTAGTAAGGTAGAATTTAAGCCAAGTCAATAATCATATCGTTATCATACCATTTAGCACAAATCATAAAATTATTTAAGCTAACGCAATCAGAAACTGTTATTGTGCATAAGATCGTCGAATCAGCGATCACAATTCGCCACAGTGAGCAATGGCAAATTCCACGTTTTTGCTTTATATGAATTTTCGACAATATTCACGCCAGGCATAATTATTATATGTCTCGCTATAATAATTTAATGACTTCAGAATTACTGCTGGGTCAGCATGCTCACTGCGGAGAATTTTTGATCGCCGAAGTCGATGAATTCTTCTTTTAGGTCAGGTATTACAAGGAATTTGTAATTGATTGTATGCAATCGATTTATTATAAATATGCTTCAACAAATAAATAAATGTATCAGTTTTGCTTCAAACGTTTCTGCCCAGCTATCGACCAATTTTGATTAGTTTTTTTGGAGTATCAATACAAGCATCGGTATTCCACTCTACCGCGGTCTAGATTCATGTATCTAGGCCAATTCTCAGTTAAAACAAGGGAGTTTTGATTCAACATATACCTTACTACGCATTTTGTTACAATACCACTCCAAACACCGTGCATGGATACACACCCTTCGAATTAGTATTAGCAAAAACAGTTAGTATACCATCAGAACTATTTATTAATCAACTAGAGCTTATCTATAACTATGATCTATACAGCAAAGAAATGAAATTCAGGAAACGAAAAACTTTAAATAAAGCAAAACAATACTTTGAGTCTTCAAAAGAACAACGGAGACAAGTTAACGACTTTAATGTTAACCCATTATCGATAAAAATAGGTGACAAGGTATTACTTCAAACACAAAATAGAAAAAAATTAGATCTATTGTACAACGGACCCTACACTATAACAAGAAATTGACACTGTAAATTGTAATATAAAAGACATTAATGGAAAAATGAGTAAAGTACTGTAAAGCATGACCTTAGTCAACAAAAGTAAACAAAGAAGCCAACCGACAATGAAAATAAAAACAAACAAAATTGCTTGACCTCAAGAAGAGTTTGCAAGACACGCAAATTCCGATATGCAAGATAGCTTTTTATCGCGAGAACTCCCATGCCTGAGGTCATCGCTCCACCCGACATTATTGATATGAATGATATGAGCGATATGAATCACTAGAAATTGTAAATAATTGCTGACTTAACAGTGAAAATTCTGTGAGCATAATATTGAAATTTCAGCAATTATTATGATCGAATAATGTTTATAGTAATTTTATATGACAGAACATTAATATAAAAAGCCGGTGCAATCAATAAAATCAGAATTTATCAGTTATTCAAAGTGATTCATTCTCATTAACATCGGCATACTCTGCCATCGCAAATACGTAGGCACAGTCTGCCAAATCCATAAACATCGGCATATTTTACCATTTTCGTCATAAACATCGGCACACTCTACCCCTTCTTTGCCAGAACAGGCATACTCTGCCATTATCTATATACAGCGGCCTATCAAACCCATATCAATTGTTTCGGAACTTATACCTTGCCTAAAGGTATTCCAATAACATCGGCTCTTTACCCGGGGATTACACAAGATAGTACAGCTTGCATGCAAGCGTCCCTCCAACGCGATCTGTAACTTGACAGCAGTTCGGTTGATGTCTTATCATCTTTCATGCAAGTTCATTTAAAAAATGGCATTGAGGCGTAAAGTCATGCGTATATTGTTAAATTATAGCAATAAAGAGAAAGTAGCAGAATGATAAAAACCAAAGAAAAAATTAAGAGGAAGGTGTTGGTAAATGATGTAATACAAATGATCCCAGAAAATCTCATTTTCCAGAATAAATTTATCAAATTTCTTTCAAGCATTTCTTTTCCGCCATCTTGAAAACTGCATAATGTAAAATTACTATCACCTCAGCTGCCATGGTTTTTCATCATGCAAGTTCGCTGAAAGCTGAACAGCCAGCATGGCAATAGAGGTTACACGTGCAAGAAGTATGGCAGTGCGCAGATCTCGCTAAAGTGAGGTTTGTACTACCAGGACGCTTTTTTCAATATTTACAAAAACGTCTAACCCGGGGGTTACAACTGCAAGTACAGCTTGCATACAAGCCTCCCTTCCAACACGATTTTTAACTGGACGGTAGTAGGCAGTTCGGTTGACGTCTTATCATCTTGCATGCAAGTTCATTTAAAAAATGGCATTGAGGCGGAAAGTCATGCGTATATTGGAAAATTATAGCAATAAATGAAGTAGCAGAATGATAAAAAACCAAGAAAAAGTTAAGAGGAAGGTGTTGGTAAATGTTGTAATGCAAATGATACCAGAAAATCTTATTTTTCCAGAATAAATTTAACAAATTCTCTTAAGCATTTCATTTCCGCCATCTCGAAAACTGCATAATGTCAAATTACTATCACCTCAGCTACCATGGTTTTTCATCATGCAAGTTCGCTGAAAGCTGTACTGCCAGCATGGCAGTAGAGGTTACACGTGCAAGAAGTATGGCAGTGAAACTTGCATGCAAGCTGTACTTGCAGGTGTAACCCCCCGGTTAACACTATTCATCATCATCATCTGCGTTGTCTGCATATTACAGTACATAAGAATAGAATAAGGAAAATATAGGAAGCATAATTAGGTACAGTAAAATAAGCAAATATGAATACAAAATTGTAATTAAATAATATCACTAGTTAACAATATGCTAATATACCAATATGGTAATATAACAATATACTAGTATAACAATATATTAATATACGCTAATAGTTACGTAAAACAAAGGTATCGTTTCATAGCTACATTAAAAAAAAAAAAAAACAATTAAAGGGTGTTGCACCCTAGTGAACTATACATAAACCAAATTTATAAAAATCATGTTTCATTGCTCAATAACAATTTCATTTTGCATAGCAATTAATATAGGTCAATTTCTCTTGCATTTATTTGTAAAAGGTAAATTTAATGCTGGGTAAACTATATTGCACTAAAAGAAAATTTATGTTAACGTAATCACTTTCCATTCATGATGGCAATGACACGGTATGAATTTTGTGTTTAATGTTTAGGTAATCAACGTTAATTTATTAATGACACTGTATGAATGTATGTATATAAACAGAGGAATAACAGTAAATAATAAAGTATCATTTTATCATTAAAGGTGAACATTTTATTTTGATTGAGTCTGCTAAGTGCAGTCTCATTTCTACTTCTATAATTGTGCATAGATTTTGTACCGTTGCATCATAACTACAAGCACAGGTATCTGAACCTGCTGCAGTACCTAACAAGGCGGCAATCTAATTCTTGTCGCGGTAAAAACAAAAGGAAAAGGTGTAATACGCAAAATATATCGTGCATATCCATAAACCCAAAAATCATAGAAGTTGCATAAACAACTTCCTTAACCACAATGAGCAGGTGAGGTCAATAACATATGTACAATGTACATACGCATCATAAGGAGCAATCGCTTAAACCCACTTCAAGTTAGGTTAGCGACTTGCATATGCAAATTCGTAAACAAAGTACAAATTGTCTCACTGACCTACCTAACTACCTTCTCAACATAAAATACTTTGAAGCTAAAACAAACAAAAGTCAACGATAAACGAAAGTCTTTTGTTTGTAAGATCATGTTACAATTACCACAAGTAATAAATGAAACGAAAACGTAACAAAGTAAAACGTGAGCTTTATTTTCCCAATGGAAACCAACATAGGTCAAGCAGGTAAGCGCGCGCGCAGAGTGAAACCCTAGAGTACGGAATCGCGCTATCGAGTCAGATGATATCTTAGATAACTCTCTAACCACCTCACCTTTTCAACCCCCACCCATTTAGACATCTATATTATCGTCGAGCAACGCCGGCGGTCTCCTAGTGTGCTTATAAAATTTGTAATGCTATAATTTTAATTCCAATATTTGACATATATATTTTTTATTTACAGAACTTTTGTTAACATGGAGAAAAAACATCTTATCCAAGTCCTATGTTTTTTGATGCTTGTAGTGAGAATTCGCCCAGAGTTACCTATAGTTTTGAATACTTGGGCATTTACGAATGCAACTACTAAAGGTTTGCAATCGATATTTTCTTACTTAGCTAATTACGAATTATAACATTTTTACCGAACCGATATCTCGGGATATTTGTTGAAAATGTTTAAAAGACGACTCTATTTATATTTTTTTAATTCCAGCTTGGATTATTTTGAATTCGGAGAAGGATTCTGGCCTAGATGCCCTTGTTGAAGGTTGTTCAGTGTGCGAAAGAGAGCAATGTGACGGAACTGTAGGATATGGGGGAAGCCCTGATGAAAATGGTGAAACTACTTTGGATGCTATGATAATGGATGGGTAAACCTAAACAGATCTGATTTCAAAGTATTTTTTCATAAATTAGGGGAAATATTTAAAGATTTAATTGCTACATTGCGTTGATTCACTTTGGTGATTTCTTACATCATATTTTGGCAGTCATATATGTACTCTGATAGGACCCGCATTTTAACAGTCAACAGTCGCAAGCATTTCTAACCTATATATAAATGGAAAGCAAATGTTTTTATTTATAACAGATGTGGGATTAAGGCCGATAAAAAAGACTTCTACATGTAGATTACTACAAGTTTGATTTATTGAATTCCCTCGTTTAGTTTATAACATTAAATGCAATTTAAACTAAACTCTAGAACAAAATTAGTTAAGCGTTTATTACATTATTGGAGTTATTATAAAAAAATTAATTTTTGAAGGCCCTTTAATACTGTTTGTCGCACCGATCAGTTTTTTTTCTTCTCGTCTCTCATCAGCTGTTTATCTCGTGACTATCCATCCGTAACCAAGTAATTATTGATGAGCATTGCGTGATATCAGGTATGGTTTAAAGCAAATCATCGCTCATTCCAATAAGGAATGTGTTTTATGTGTGACTTATGTTTGTTTTGTATAACTTTGTAACTGTGTTTGTCATTGCGTTATTATATTTTGGCTTGACCTTGCATAATTATATCCATGTTGTGTGGCTTGACTTAGCTTACCTTGAGATACTATACTAAATCTGTGTTAAAATATTTGTTTTTGTTAACACTTAGGATGCTCCAAAGTGCGCTTGTTGCAATAAGAATTATTATTCCCATTACTGTGATATAAAAATTGTTGATAAAGCGAAAGCTTGGACAGAAACGTAAACAGTGACAAAAAAATAAAACAGAATAACAAAATAAAATATTGTTGAAAGTAATGTGAAAGAACAACAACCGGAAGTAGTTATATATATATAGTATAGTCTCTATCAATTTAAACATTTGATATTGAGTGAGATAAAGTGTATTCCTTTGACCTGAGATGACTGCTCATTCTACTAGCACACCTTTCAATATGCATGTATTACTTAGAAGTGCTCTTTTAAATTATAGAATTTTTTAATTTTTAATTTTAATTATACGTAGTATGTTTTGTATGAATTAATTTTATTGTCTCTTTTGCCTTATTACTTTAAAAATTTTCCTTTTCTTCTCTTTCTTTTCGTTTCTTTTATTTTTATTATTTTTTATTATTGCTATTTCTAATCATTTAAAATTTCTTTAATTTCTATTTTAGTTTATTAATTATATCTTACTTTTAGTTTTTGTTTCTTACTTTTATATTACTCAATTTAACATTTTCTTATTTAACGGTAGTTAAATAAATGGATTTAATCTGTATGCATATAGTTTATCTAATAAATCTGGAAAATTAATTATTTAGTAATGTGATTCAATGTTTCAACAAAATTGCTATATACTGGCGAGTAGGGCGATGAAGTCGGGTGCTTTAGCGTAAATGCAAGTGCTGATATTCTTGCCTTGACCAATATGGAAACGTAGGCATGCTATAAGCAGAAACAGTATGATTTGGTTTCTTGGTAGTAGTGTGCGCATATTCTGGCCTAGGCCAATACGAAAACGTACACAAGGCTTAGGCCGAAACAACACGGGGACGGATAGGCGGTAAACTTGTATGCGGATATTCTGATTTAGAGCAATGCGAAACTCGTACGCACGCCTTGGGCCGAAACAGCATGGGGATAGATGGGTGGTATTATTCGACGAAATTTTAAAACATCATCATAGGCTGCAACGGTTACAGGGTGATATATAAAAACATACCCAAATATTTTTAAATCCCGTTATATCGAAAACAGTAACAACGATTCTCCCCCTCCCACCCCATATAATTTTTTGTTTGTTGCTTGTCTAAGCAAGGCCTATACATAGCCTTCAGATGCAGGACCACATACGGGACACCTTGTATAGAAACAATTTTTTTTTATTTGTAGGTAATTATAAATGTATTTTTGCGAAACTTTCTTGATGTTTTACTTCTTAATTCCGTCGAGATCTCAAGTTGAAATTTTAATATATTTTAGTGGATAATATAAGGAATAAAACATAAAAAATTAACAAAATCAAAAGTATGTCTGCAGGATATTCAAGGATAAAGCATAAATTCCTCACCCTTGAGGATGTCTTGTTCGCGTATATTTTTAAGATTCTATTTTTTTGAAATCCTACCTTTCAAATGAGCCATATTTAACTGTCCTAGCATAAATAAAAAAATATATATGAATTTTTAAAGAATACCAGGACAGAAGTTTTGCGAAATTTTGAAAATGCCATAACTTACGAAATACGAACTGTAGAAGGAAAATTTTTAATTCGTATGTTTGTTTTCACAAACCCTCAAGTATGTGAAATTTCAAAAAACTTGATATTATTGGTATATTTTGTATTATAAGTAAATTTCAAAACTGAGCTCTATAAAAGGTTAAAGTTTGAGAGATGTGCCCTCTGAAATAAGAAAGGCACTAAAATCGAGAGACCGGAAAAGAAATTTTTGCAAAATTTTTCAATTAGTTTTAAGGATTATTCACTATTTCCGTCATGCGGTTACATACGAGGAGAAAAAAAATCATTTGGACCGTAAAATAAGTAGCAGCTCAGACGTCAAAACAAGGTCAATCGGATATTTATATTACATCACAGGATGCGGAGCTTTATGATATCCTTCCCCCCATTGGGGTTGTCCAAAATTAAAGAGGGAGAAGCGGATAATCGAGTGGTGTAGTTTTTTTTGCAATTATAACTTCATAACTGAATTTATACCGCATGAATTTCATTATGTTTAACTCTTAAGTTTTAAACTTTTTTCCTATGCTTCAGATCCAAACTTAGCAACAACTTATCTGAATTTCTATTAATCCTATCCTAGAAGCGTAAGCGTTCCAGAGCATATGTCTCCCATGGTCCTTTTCAGTCTTCATAATCAATCATATAAACTGGTGGATTAGCAGTATAAACTTAACCTTCATTATCACGAATAATTTATGATACTAATAAAAAAAACTAGTTTCACATTATTGACTTTTCATTATTTTTATTATTTATTTAGGACTTCATCAAAGAAGTGATTACTAAATTTACAAAAGAAAAAAAAAGTATACATAACAATTGCAATAAAAAAAAATGTAACTTTAACTAAGCTGATCTCTTATTTGATGAGAGTGAATGCAATCAAAATGGTTGTTAAAGATATGAGACATTGATGAAATCGGCTCGTGCAAACTATAGTTCGTAATATGCTGAGGAACGACGAAGAAGTCGTGGTTCCTCAAGGAGCGCACAGGAACAGATATATTGAAAACATTTAAGAGCTCAGGGGAATTTATTGGTCCTTATTTTCAGGAGAAAGAGTTTAAGCCTATCAACATATGGAGGTAGAATAATAAAGTTATTTCAATGAAGTCCACGCAGGACAAAGCGAACGAGTCTCTGCAACAGAGCCTCAATACGATTTATGTATACAACATAAAAAGTAAACCAGACAGAAGTGGCATACTTCAAAATAGGCCTAACGAATGTGCAGTAAAGGACCTTCGTTATGAATGGATCATTAAACTCTGTTGAGCATCTCTTTATAAGCTCCAGAGTAATATTAGCTCTGGCAACGATTGTATTAATATGATCCTCGAAGAAAAGACGAGTATTAATGAAGTAGTACGCTATGCGGATTCTGGACCACTTTTCTCCCAACCTTTTTGGGTGCTCTGAACCACTGGGAGGAGAGTTCTGTGGGTGGGAGTTCAGCTGCCGCTTTTCTACACGTCACCTTCAAATTTTCCTTATAGGAGAATTTCATGAAAAAAATATTGATTTCAACAACAAAAACAACCAATGTAGGTAGGTATATTGACTTAGATAAGTAATGACAGCTTATAATAAAATTCGCACAGCCGAGTAATGTAAACAAAATCGCAGTCGAATAATGTAAACAAAATTCGCATCGAGACGAGTAAAGTAAACAAATTGAGCGATTTATGAAAGATTCTCAATTTCTTTAGCTGAAAAAAACAACAACAACAACAACAACAACTGATATATTGTCTGAGATGAGTAGTTATAATTGAATATTTCTTTTGCTAAAAAAAAAAACAAGAGCAACTGTGGATTAAAAAAACTAAAGTGATCATGATATTCGATATCAAAAATAGATCACGGCTGCTTGTAACATAAAGTAATGAAAATTAAAACCTCGGTGGCGCGGTGGCTGGTAATTTGATATCGCTTCTTACATTCGTATTGCCCAGTAAACTAAGGTGATTAATGTTTTTTTTTTATCTAGGAGTGTGTATTGAAAAAAAAGTCGTTATCACTAGTTTCGCATTATTGACTTTTATTTACTATAATATGAATACGAATTAAGATCATGTTGAATAAACTCAATTTTATATGATCGTCCGATTGGTCTATTAATCACGGAGAAATCTCCCTGCGCATTTATTTTACTCAAAGTATCAGTGTTGTACTGTGAAGGAAGAAATAGTTGATAATTCTTCAAATCCAGAACCACACGAGTTCCAAATGTAGTTGGATTCAGCTCCTGAATTTATAGGGACGCTTCCAAAGCAAGATTAATCCTGTTGTAATCAATCCGCTCAATTAACAAAGTACACAAATTCGCTGAATGAGTCATACACACCTGTGTAAACAAATTCGCGCCAAGTAAACAAATTTAATCGAATTATCCTCACGTCATTTGATATCACCGCTGTAAACAAATAAGTTGAATGAGTAATGCACACCTGTGTAAACTAATTCGCGCAAAGTAAACAAATTTAATCCAATGAGCCATCCTCACGTAATTTGATATCACTTCACTTCCTGTAAGCAAATTCACATAAAGTAAACAGCGAGGTGTTCCTATAAAGGCGCAAGCAAACCGCTAGGAGCCATCATTCAGTTTCAGTGAGTCTCAGTGTTAGTTTAACATATAAAAAAATTAAAAATGTCTTCGGTGTTAGTAAATAAAAGTTTTTCAATAATTGAAAACTTGCGAAAAGATGCGATGGAGTATTTAAAAAATTCAGTGAATAAAAACAATATTGTTAAAAAGTGCAATAGAATCAGGCATAACTTTCAAAGTGCATTTCAGGAGTGTAAGAAGAATGCTTATCTTAGCTCCTAGCTTTCACAGGTTCTGCATTTCTATAGTTCCAAAAATTTACATTATCTTTAGGTTTAATATGTCAGATCGCAATTGATATCTAGTAGCGCATAACAAGCGACGACGCTATCACTCATGTGAGAGAAGCTACTACTTCAATTCAACTACTACAAACGCTAAATCAACCTGAAGTAAACGGACAACTTATGTTGAAGCATATCAGGTTTGCTTATCATATAATTGGTCTTAGTTCCTAACTTTCATAGTTTTTACATTACTATATTTCCAAAACATTATCATTATCTTAGTTCCTAGCTTACACAGTTTTTAAATTTCTGTGGTTCTAAAAATTTTCATTATCATTAAGTTTAATATATCAGATCGCAATTGATCTCTAGTAGCGCATAACAAACGATGTGCCTATCGCAAAATAATCTATAAGCTATACTTCTTAAAAGTAAAAGATGACGCTGGCTATCACTCATGTGAGAGACCTTATCAAATTGCACTATACTTCGTTGAACAAAATCAAAAATTTCTACTCTCTGATCGGAGTCACACACAGACTGGCTTCTAAGGTTCAGGTGAGTACAATTGGTATGCCTTTACGAGACCAACTTCCCAACCCTATCTCTTCCATTGTTTATACTGGTCATCGTTTATAGATGATAACCAGACACACTAAAACCACTGCCCCAGCTGCCCCCTCTGGCATAAAAATTAAATATTCTGTCTGTAATAAGAAGGAGCCCAGCGCTAAGTTGCTAGGAGACTCTGGCATATACTGGGTAGAATATCTAACTTGTGAAAGCTGGAGTCATATAGTTTGTGTGCAAATCTCTACCAAGGACTACCTTGTTCACTATTATAATACCAAGGTGTTGTGGTTCTGCCGTGACTTTATTCGCTTCACTAAAACGCATCGAGGTCCGAATAATACTGCTAACATCACAGTCCCCAGTACACTCAGAAGTGATAACGCAGTTCGAAACCTAATAGTTAAAGCAAAGGCACTGGCTCTGGCAGCCAATGTAAAAACATTCCAGGCAAAACAGTCACAAACCCCAAACCCAAATCAAACACTGGCAAACAAGGCGCAGCGAATACTAAGGTGACTAGAAAAAGCACAGTCCCCCCTAAATCCACATGCGACGACGGGTCTAACTACTAATACCCCTAGCAGTCTAAAAAGAGCTAGTGCACCTGCAGTTTTCGCCACAGCTATAACCAAGGAACCAGCAAAATCGACGGGGCCGGCAGTATGCAAACAGCCCTGCAGACAAGGACCCCCCTTCAAGCCTTCTAATAGGCCCACACCGAATGACCCGGTAATAGGAAGTGACAGAAACTTATCTGCAGTAAATCAATCTCAGCCAGCCTCTTTGGCTGGTAACCCCGTGGGAAGCCAACCTACATACTCATAAAATACAGAGCTAGCGCTACAAACAGCACCGGAGCTCTCTGCATAATTGCAGATACTATCCGGTTTAGCTTGAACTATACGCGAAGAATTAACCACAGTTCGATCTCTTGTTCCCGGGCTTGATTCGGCTAGGCACAAGAGTGCAGACATAGAGAAGATAGATCATAGAAAGAAAACCTTAATTGTTAGCAATCTCCCGGCAGGAGCGCTTCACGTAAAAAGTAGTAGCATACTTCCTGCACTGTGGAACAGTATTGGGCTTGACCCCTCATTCTGCGCTAATATTATCTCGGCCTTACCGCTCAAATGGAACAGTGGTAATATGTCCCCTACCATCATCCCTAAACACCGAACATTTCTGAAATTTATTAGTGAAGACTGCTGCAATCTGTTCTTTCGTGCATATCTGCAGCAGCTCAAGACCAAGCCCCCTACACTTGACGATATTTTGCCTGGTAGCATAGTGGCTCGGATATACATTAACGAAGATCTTGATTCGGAGGACTTGTCACTCCATCACAAGGCCCTGACTCTCAAGAAGGCAGTCCTGCTGAAGGTTGCCACCCGGAATAGACAAGTATACGTCATCAGTCGTCCAAGTAGTGGCGAAGCTGACTTTGGTCGAGTTCTCTTCACTGCAACGCTGGCGGCGCGCTACTTGGCTGTGACCTCTGTACTAAACAATGGACAAAATGCACCATGTGCTACCAACTAGTGGTGACCTTCACCACTTCATGTCACCCACAAAATTCAATATAGTCTCATTAAATACCCGATCGACAATCAAAAATCTCCCGGAAATTAAACAAATTGCCATCAGTGGTAACGCAAGCGTGCTGCTGGTCTATGAGACATGGACCAAGAAGCACAACTCTTCTAAGATATTGGAGATCCCAGGATTCAAATTGCATAAACTTGATAGGGAAGTGGGTAGGGGAGGAGGAGTAGCGATATGTGTGGCAAACACCTTAAAGTCTAAAGTTGTGCACTCTTTTACGGATTGTAGCTGGGAGCTGTTATCAGCCCTGGTATGGAGTGATGGTGGGGATGATCTGCTAGCTCCAACTGCACTGAGAGTGGCATATAGAAGAGGAGCCACATTCGTGGACCAGGGATTGGAACTACTGATGAACTTTATCGACCTTGTGTCGGGTAGGTGTCCTTGAATGGTGCTCGGGGTGATTTCAATATTGATGTGGGTGTATCATCCAAGCTGAGTATCTCACTCATAGTTGCCTTTGCAGAGCGGGATCTGACAGTATTGAATCATGAACCCATCCGGCACGGTGCCTCCTCTGCGACTGTATTGGATCTCCTAGTTGTCGCTCCGAACTTCATACCTATCCTATCAGAACAGTGTCCTGGTGTCCGGATCATGAGGTTGTCCTCGCTACCTTTGATCTGAGATACCCGGTCCCCTGTAGACAGAGAAGTTTCCGCTACTTCACGGCAATACAGCATGATGCTTTCAGGAGTGATGTCTCCACCACGGACTGGTCTGTTATCCATAATACTGCGGACCCTGAACTGGCTGCCTCCTTCGTTACCAGCACCCTGAACAATCTCTTCAACTTACATGTCCCAGTAAAAACGATTTCCATTAAATCTTCTGATGAAAGAATTTTTAACCGCCATGACCTTATTCACCAAAGTCAGCTTAGAGACATCGCTTACTCACGTTGGAAAAGATACAAAACATCACTCAACTATTCCGAGCACATCAGAATACGCAGAAACACTGACTACCTGATCCGTTCCAAAACTAAGGAGCTTGATAGGCGCAACTTTGAAAATGGGGTTGATTGGGGTAAGATTAAGGAACTCGGGCTTGGCTCTAAAGCTCGCTGCTCAATGGATGACCCGGATGAGCTCAACCGCTTTCTTTCTAGTCCGCCAGTGGTGCAGCCTTTAGCTCCTATTCGCACTTTACATCTATACTCTTCCGCTCCAACACCCAACAACAACACCCGAACAGACATGGCGAGGCTAGACGCTAGCAGCGATGCAGCATCACCACGGACAATGCGTTCTCGCTGATGAACTGCACTGAGAGCGCATTAAATCCAATGCTGTTGGCTCAGACCGCACCCCGATTAGATTTCTCAAAATTATTTTACCAATTATTCTTTCGCATTTGACCATACTATTTAACAAGCTCATCACCTGTTCCCACTTTCCCGACTGCTGGAAAACAGGTCTCATTATACCTATTCCTAAAAAAACAACCCCGATTTCGATGCCCGACTGGAGGCCCATTACCATATTGCCAGCCATCTCCAAGGCCTTCGAGTTTATTATCGATGAACAAATCAATCAGCACCTTGAAGTTCAGAACCTGTTGAGCGAATCACAATCCGGCTTTCGATGCACAACAGCGTTGTCCAAGGTGGTCTCTGACATCCGCGAATTGTGTGATGATGGCTCTAATGTTGCCCATGTTCTTTTAGATCTGAGCAGGGTATTTGAATCAGTACCGCACACTTCACTAGTCAAAAAGCTAACCAAGTTATTCAATTTCTCCACTCCAGCGAGCTTACTAATAGCCAGCTACCTATCAAATCGACAGAAGATTGTCGAATCAAACGGTAAAATATCCACCCCTGTGGAAGTGGGATCTGGTGTTCCACAAGGGGCTGTTATGGCCCCTATAATCTTTTCCATGTACATGAATGATATATCGACAGTTCTTACTGACTATACATTACTATCGGATCTACGCTTTCACCTATATGCTGATGACCTGCAAATATATAGTGCGTCATCAATTGTAAATATCCCCAAACTCATAGGTAATATCAAAGTTGATATCTCACTATGGTGCTGGCATAATAAGCTTAGCATCAACCCAGCAGAAACACGGGCAATAATCTATTCATCCTGCTCCAGGACTCTTACTCCTTTCAGCACGAACCCTCCGCTGATTGTCAAGGTCAGATTGTTCCTTTTTCCACCAATCACGTCAAAAACTTGGGTCTTATGATGGATCCACACCTCAGCTGGGGTCTAAAGGTTAGACAGATCTGTGCACGTATCTATGGTGGACTCCGCTCCTTATATGCAGTCTCTCACAAACTCCCTCCTAGCATCCGTCTGATATTGGTCAAAACCCTGATTGTTCCGCACTTCTTATATGCTGACATAGTAACCTTTCCATACTCAAGTGGTATGATGGACAAAATCTTGCGTGCTTTTAAGGCCTGCGTCAGATTCGTTTATGGACTCAGGCGATATGATCACATCTCTCCGTTCATGAATCTATTCTTCCCATGCCCTCTGCCCGAACTCTATTTAATAAGAGTGGTTACCTTCATCATGGGATCAAAACTGAAACTGCTTCCTAGATACGTAAATGCCAAGTTTAACTGGAGTAGGATAATTGTTGCACGAATCACACAATCATGCACCCGTACCCACTTAGGATCCCGTAGCATCTATGGCCAGGGGCCACTGTGTGGAATAGGCTACCTACACTAGTAAGAGGTGCAACAGCACTAAAAAGCTTTAAAACTCTGGCACTGGAGCATTTCTCCACATTAACAGACTAACCGTTGTCTCATCTTCAGTCTATACCAAACCAACTAGTCACATCTTCTTACTACTTAGTCTGTCAACCTTACATGTTCAATCATATGGACTCTTGCTAGAGTCATCCACATCGACGGCTCACAATGTCGTGAGATCCGAATTCCGGAATTAAAGATAGGGGTGTAGCCAGGTTCCAAATACTAATCTCACAAGGGTACTCGGCCTTAGGTGTCTATAATAATTGGGTGTACACACTGCCCATTATATAACAGTGTTGGTTTTAAGCTATAAGGCTAATGGATAGTCAATTTATGTTGTTTTTGTTACTTTATTTTATTCTGTTTTATGTTTCCGATTGTTACACCGAATCAGTAGATTCGTTGCAATACTGTTAAACAGCTATAGCTTTATTTCACTATTAATGCTAACGTAGTCTATAACATTGCTAGTAATAAGCTGGTCATGGCTAAATGATAGTCAATGCATTATTGTGTAAGGTAACCTATCTTTATACCGAATCAGAAGATCCCTCGCAATACTGTTAAACAGTAGGTACACCGTCCTCTACCTCATAACTTTAATGTATATTTATAAGGATTAGTATTGTTAAGCTATATGGTGTTAGTCTTAGTTATTAATACTAACTACTAGAGACCTTGAATATCGGAGTATTTTTGCTCTACCATATTTTTCCTAATATTTAGCTTCATATTATCTAAATAGAAATTGTTCACTTAAACTTAAATTTAAGATTCTAAAATTTCAATATTATTTATCTATAAGCAATCTAACGTTGCATACTTGTACTCATTCTAAATACAACAATCTTAATTTTCGCTGTTACACTGTTTAGAAACTACTCTGTAAATATGCCTCAGTACCTAGTCGCTATACCCAACGCTAGTCTGTGGCGCATACGCCAGGGTTTGTAATAAATAAACATTGAATTTGAATTTCGAGCTGCATCGAGCATTGAGAGCGCTATTTAGAACTCCTCGTCGAGGTGGAGGAATTACACAGCGCGTAAGAAGAAGTGATTTTGTAAAGTGGGAAGAAATAAATACAGCGTTCGCAGGTAGAATTCGGCAAGGTATTATTGCAAATTTAAAACATATCGATTCGAAGCTATTTATGCAAGACACTGCCATATTATTTAGAACTCATGTAAAGAATACCTTAAAACCTCATTTTAATATTAAAGTTTCTACAAGGTTTTGCGGTGAATTTAATTTAAATTATAAAAGACATTAAATATTTAAAAGCCAGATGATAATTTACAGAAGTAGTTTAAATCAAACATTTTGGATCCAATACACACTCAGCTGGAAGAATTCCAGAAAAACGGCAGTGGCTGGGCACTGCACTCTATAATACATCTAGCAGTACATATCAACAAGTTTGAACAGCTCCGAGGATCTTCGTATATACCCCTACCAAAGGAGATTTCATCAAAGAAAGCTTGAATTAATGTGAAAAAGGATGATGAAGCATGCTTCGCGTGGGCAGTAACATCAGCGCTATATCCTGCAAATATTCACTCCGATAGGACCTCATCATATCCACATTATTCAACTCTACTTAATTTAACTGGGATAACATTTCCCATGACACTTAAAGCAAATTACGAAATTTCAAGACCAGAACGATTTATCAATAAACGTATTCATTCTATAAAAAGAGCGTTCCTTCACCACAGTTCCAGTTAGACTTACGAAACACAGGCTGGAGCGATTTGTAAATTTCTTAATTCTAAAAGATGACTATGACCAGGATGATGATGATAATGATGAGATGCTGGTAGATAGTATTTCTGCTGGATTAAAGATCTTTCGCGCCTCGTATCAGGGCAAACTTGAAAACATAAATCGAGAATTTATACATGTGACAGATGTTTGGTATACTTTTACTCAACAGAAAAATCAGCATCACACACTCCCGAATGCGAGAAGCAAAATGATTGCAGAATTATGTTTCCATCAGAAGAAAATAAATGGCTAGAATTCAAGAATTATTACCATAAGAATCCAGTCCGATTTTGTGTGTATGTCAATATTGGAGCCGATTCAGGGAAACGATCAAAATACACATCGAATCCAGGAACATGAAGTTCACAGCATAGGATTCTATTTCCACTGCAAACATCATGCTAAGCTCTCATTTTTCCGAGCATATCGAGGCAACAATTGTCAACAATGGTTTGCATTAGAATTGCAAAAAATTGTGTCCATAGCTATACAGAAAAAGCTGAACATCAGGCCAATGCAGTCTCTGACTAAAGAGGAAACGCGATCGCATATGGAAAATACTTGCTGCCATATCTGTGAAAAAACGTTTGCAGTCGATAAGGAGCGAGTTCGGTACCATTGCCACTTAACAAATAAATACTGAGAATCATAACTCAATTAATTTTTTCATAATTTCTTTAACAAAAAAATACCGAGGGCCAGCGCACAATGCATGCAATTTCATGTATCAAGACTGCTCCATAATTCCAGTAATTTTTCACAATTTATCCGGATATGATACCCATTTCATAATTTAAGGATATAGCTACATCTTTTCCAGCAAAAGTTGATCTCTTACCAATAAACAAGGAGAGATATATCTCGTTCACCAAGCACATGGAAGGCTGCGACATAAAATTCAGATTAACGATTCCTTGCATTTTATGGCAGAATCTTTAGATAAGCTATCATCATTACTGCCGATGGATAAACTAAATACTACAAGATCAGTATGGCAGGGATTGGATGATGACACAATGTCTTTCCATATGATTTTATTGATGACTGGGTTAAATTGGATTTTCGGCTTACCCACACAGGAAGCGTTCTTCAATAATCTGACTAAAAGTTATATACCTCCTGAGGACTACAATCATGCTGAAAAGGTCTAGCAGACATTTGAAATACAAACACTTGGTGAATATTCAGATCTGTACCTTAAAACTGATGTTCTACTAATGGCCGATGTGTTTGATAACTTTCGAGAAGTGTGTATGAAGACTTACAATTTAGATACTGCACATTATTACACCATGCCAGGTCTAACATGCGATGCTATGCTAAAATATATGAAAGTGAAACTAGAGCTAATAACCGACGTAGATATACTGATAGAAGTAGTCGGAGTGGTATAAGTCAATGCTCGAACAGATATAGTAAAACAAATAATAAATATATGGCTAATTTTAAGGCTGACGAGAAAGAGAAATACTTGATGATGTTAATTACCTTTATGGATGGGCCATCTTGCTTCATTTACCAACCGGAGGATTCAAATGGGTTCATACACCCAATATTGATGTTTTTAAATTCCTGATGATTCTCCAACAGGATACATATTCGAAGTCGATCTGGATTATCCTCAACATCTACATGATAAGCAAATGGACTTGCCGTTTTACTCTGAGCATGCAGCACCACCTGGAGAAAAATTAAAAAAGCTTTTGACAACATTACATCCTAAAACTAAATATGTTATACACTATCGAAATTTGAAGCAATGCTTATCACATGGCCTCATCCTAAACAAAGTGCACCGGATTCTTCAATTCAACCAATCAGCTTGGCTTAAACCATATATTGACTTAAAAACTACGAAACGGAACCAGACTATAAGCGATCATGAGAAAGACAGCTATAAGAAGATGAATAATGCAGCTCTTGGTAAGACAATGGAAAATGTTCGTAAGTATAGCGATATCAAGCTTTACGTAAAGTGGGAAGGTCACTATGGTGCAAAATCTCGGATTACGGCACCCAACTTCCAGAGTGCAACGATATTTGATGAGAATTTAGTTGCTGTGGAATTAAGGCGACTCGAAATCTTATTCAATAAGCCTCTCTATATTGGAATGGTAGTTATGGAAATATCAAAAATATACCTCTATGATTTCCACTACAGTTTTATGCAGCGTGAATTTGGAGATAAATGTAAAGTCATGAACACAGATACAGATTCTCTCATATGTATATGAACTTGAAGAGAAAAATTCACATGAGTTTATGGCCGAAAATATAAACAAATTTGACACAAGTGATTACTCATAAGATAATCAGTTCAATTTACCGGTCATGAATAAAAAGATTCCTAGGTTAACGAAGGATGAGCTGAATGGGAAAATCATGAGCGAATTTGTAGGCTTGCGCTCGAAAATGTACAGTCTGCGTATAAACGATGGTAAAAATAAAGAAAGCAAAAGGAGTAAAGACTAATGTAGTCCAGAAGCATATCAATTTCGAACACTACGTCGAATGTTTGAATAACAAGCGAATATTAACTGCTAATCAGAGCTCCATACGATCTCATAACCAACGTATACACTGTCAGTCAAAAGAAGATTGCATTGAGTCCTTAAGCGACATATTATGAGTGGAACGACGGATACTCTACCATGGGGGCATTACTTCATTTCATCAGATCAACAAGTGGCAACTGCAGAAAGTATCAAGTCTAGTGTGAATAATAAATGTATTATGGTTTTAGTTTCATTTATTAAAGTAATTTGTTTTAATTGCATTATAGCTACATGTATAATTGTAAAATAAAAAAATGTATGTAAATTTAATTTAAATTGTATTATAGTTTTGATTTTCAAGAAATTATAAAACATCTTTGTTATTAATCCAAGAATTGTGTTTTGATGAAAATCCAAGCCATTTAACGTAAGCTTTATCTCCGCTCTTCTTTAAAATTTTCTCTACGAGATAGAGGTTTGGGTGTTTAACTTTCAGTAACTCCAATTCGTAAAAGCCTGCTGTGATTGGATTTCCTGGGTAATCTTCCAGCCGATTTGTGCTGGGATTTGTGTTTTGACCTTTAATAATTTTAAAAGTCTCAACTGTCCAGTTTGGTGTATACCCTTTATCAAATATATTCTTGTATTGTTGTAGGCCTACTCCGTGCTTGTACGAAGAGAGCAGCCTGATTTAGTTATTACGATAGAGAGACACTCAATAACACATTAAAAACTCAGTTTTCTACTTTTATTTTTCTTAAAAAAAAAAAACATTTTATTCTCCACTTCAACTTTCATCGAAAAGAAAACATTTATCTTTGTACACTTTTTCTAAAAAAAACATTTTAATCTTTACTTCTACTTTTCAAAAATTGCTGCCCAGAGTATTAGGCTTGTTGCCCCAGATGCCCATGAAAGCTTTTTTTTTGTTTTTTGTATTACTTTCCCACGACGTGAAAAATCGTACGTGGGAAAGTACAAAAAGTTTAGACACAGTGCATATGCATTAATGTAAAAACGTAATTCGATATGCACTTTTGTATGGTCGAAGTAATTACTTCAAGTCGACTGACGGAATGATTGTATGTATGTAGGTACATACGTTTAGGTTTTTTGAATTTAAGAGTCTGTATGTACGTATGTACTTGTAACGGAGTTTCGGTGGGATGGCTGCGGATAGCTCGTCGGACCAGGGTTTCTTAAAAATGAAACTCCTTCAGTTACAATATAAATAAAAATAATTCCTTATTCAATAAAATAGCCTACCAGTTACACAGCTAACTCAATCTAGTTCTATTTATCCTCTATACTAGAGACTATGTAGTTCGCACGGCTTACCACTATGTTAAAAATTCTCAATAATTCTCTCTCAATAATTCTTAATACTAAAGAGACTACTTCTTACATATTCAATATGTATATCCTAGATCTATGTATCCTATACTGAAACTACGTAGTGGTAAGGGGAACTTCACACGGCTTACCACTATACTAATAATTCTGAATTCAACAAGATAATAACCTGAGAGGGAGACGGTGACGTATCAAAGGAATATTTGATGAGGACAGATGGTACGGGGAATAAGCACACGGCATACCAATTAAGTGTTAAGGCGGGATGGTTCACGCTAACCTTAACACAACGGATGAGGACGGATGGTACGGGGAAAATCACACGACGTACCAAGGAAATGTTAAGGCGGGATGGTTCACGCTAACCTTAACACAACGGATGAGGATGGATGGTACGGGGAAAAATCACACGACGTACCAAGGAAATGTTAAGGCGGGATGGTTCACGCTAACCTTAACACAACGGATGAGGACGGATGGTACGGGGAAAATCACACGACGTACCAAGGAAATGTTAAGGCGGGATGGTTCACGCTAACCTTAACACAACGGATGGGAACGGATGTTTGAGCAAATGCACGGGGATTATTCACACGGTGTGCAAGGGTTTACTAGTATGGGAATTTCGCGCTCCACTAGTCACCCAGTAAAATGTCTGATCACCTAACTCGTCGAGCTCGCTGACCAGACTGATTTCTGTGGGCGAATGGCGCGCTTTAGTTAGCCGGGGGTCAGAGCTTCTCAGTGGCTGAGTGCCTGATGCTTCTACTGGCGTAAGTATAAAAGAGCTTGCAAGCTCTTTTGAAAAGCTTGCAAGCTCTTTTGAAAAGCTTTTCTTGTACTTGACTAGTACATGTGCTGGCGTGCTGATCATGCAGCCTGTGACTATGACAGCTTGTTGGCATGCTCCAGTGGCGTGGTTACTTGAATTTAAGTTCAAGTTTTAATCAAATAACCCATAGGCGGGCAAAAATAATTTAATTCGGTTTAAATTTGTAACTTCGTTACATACTTACAATTAAATTTGATAAATGTAAAGAAAAGCTGTATGTATGTACATGCTAATAGGTACCGTGAGAACGGAATATATGACTGATAACAAAATGCGATTTATGCTAAATTGCATTTTGTTTCAGTATGAAAATGCGTTTTTAAGTAAAATAAATTTTAATTTTCAGGGTCAAATTGGTGTCACGTTGATATATTGCCTAGGGCGATATATCGATGTGCTTTTAATATGGTTGTGATTCGCGTCATAGTTACCTGAGTCACATCATCCCTCTCACTGGGGAAAAGAAAGTGTTATGCTTTCTGGTATGCTAAATTCTAAATATTGAGAAGAAACAGTAAAAGAATTGGCTGTAAATGGTTAAGAAAAACAATTATAAGATATAGTAAAACTAATAAATATGAAATAAGTGCAGTAAGTAATCCTTACTCATATATATATATATCTTTACAATTTATTATTTTCATCGATTATATTTAAAAACTAGTTTTATTTCTTATATGAAACTATTATTGTATTCTAGCCACAGTATTGGCTTTTTTTATTTTCTTGATACCAATTTTTTTTTATATTTATGTTATTATAACATTTATATTGACTATTTATTTACCTTACATATAAAAAAAATGCTACCGTTGAATTTTATTATTATTATTATTATTTTTTTTGATGTAACTGATTTTTAGTTCCGGAAAATACAAGCGAAAGGATCGTAATAAACAGTGAGAAAAGTGTTAAAAGTGTTATTGACGTTCACTCACAGTAACGCCAATCATTTATAGTAAATTATTTACAAAATAAAACCCCAAAAAATTGTGAAAAAATTGTGCAAAATTAAATTTCAGTGACATTTGAGGAAAATATTTAATTTAAATTTGTCGTTGCCATGGCAACAAAAATTTTCTAATGTAATTTCTATACATTTCGAACAAAAAATTTTAAAAAAAGAATAAAAATAAAAACTAATTAATTTAAAAATAAATAAAAAAGTAAAAGAGAACTATTAATCTACAGTGCCGCATTCAACATGAATGCGAGCAGCAGTGATTCTGAGGGCACTAATGATCCCCTCAAATCAAAAGGACGGAGGAAGAAAAACACGAAGGCTTCTTCCTCTTCCGAAAAACTTCACCAAGGGCCCACAGAAAAGGCCATCAAGGGCCCTATTGAAGAGGCCAAGAAACAGGAGACTCTCTGTGAGAAGACTCCGGCGAAGAGAGCGGTTGCGACTGGTGAAGACCATGGAGCATCTGCTTCAAACTCGACCGCTGCAATTGCAGCACTACCAGCAGGAACTTTCCCGCCGCTAAGCCCAACGCCACGTCGGCGTTCGAACTTAGCGGAGGTTGTGAAATCGGCTTCAGCTTCAGCGCCAAAGCCAAGCTATGTGGTAATGAGGCCGCCGCTTTCTGCAGCAAAGGAAAATGCCTCAAAACAGAAGCCAGCGGCACCAGCAGCAAGACCAGCAGCAGCACCACGATCCCCAGCAGTAGAGTCAGGGATCTCTTATGCCCAGGTAAGTGGCAGTTTCAAGACTAGTTCAGCTATCGAAATTTTGAGCAAAGGCATCACTCCTCGTCCAGCCCCATTGGACGCAGGTAAGCCTCGGCCCAAGACCAGTGCGGGTCTCCAGGGCTTCTTTGACGGGAGATGGCAGGACGAGAGCTACGGGATGCAGCTTGAGCACATCAGGGGATGTCCTCAGTCTGCATACCTGAAGGCGATTTTCCGCGTCATCTCTTGTGAGCAGCTGTTCTCTATGGGAATTATAGCTGGAGGAATGGTCGAGGTGTACACCACGACCCTCGAAAGCGCTACCAAGCTCATGCTTGAGGGCATCGAGGTGGAGGGTAGACACCTCGTTCCATTCCCGCTAAAAGAGAAGCCCACGAAGGTCGTGTTTTCGCGGGTCCCTATGCGAGCCCAACATGAAGACCTCGCGAATTTCCTTGGGAGATTCGGGAAGGTTCATGGAAAGGTTCGCGCCATTCCCATCAAAATTGGGGATGAGGGTCTCGGGCGGGGTATCTTCGGTACCAGCCGGGAAGCGTCCATCACTTTAAATAAGGGGTGCACGCTTCCATCAGGCTTTTACTTGAGCATATCCGGCTCGAGATACTGGATAGACGTGGGCACCGAAGCGAAATGCCATGCTTGCCATTTGGTAGGGCATTTTATTGCTGACTGCCCCAAGAGAAGCGGAAAGAAGGCTGAACAGAAGGCTCCTTCGAAGGAAACCACTGCTACAGTAGTGGCTCCGGAGAAGGAACTTTCTGCCAGCACTCAGCCTGCTATCTTGGAGCAGCCAGTGGCTAAAGTGCCTGAAGTTGTCTTAGAGGCAAAAAAAATTCCGGCTATAAACGGTGCCACGTCGGCACGCGAAGGCATGGCTACTTCCGACGAGGAGTCGAATAGCCAAGTAGGTAAAAAAAGGAGGACGAGGAGGAAGACGAAGGTGGACCGGGCGATGCTGCCTCCTCCAGAGCCAGCAAAGCCAGTCGCATCAAAACGGCCCCACTCGGAGAAGGACGATAGTGGTGCTTGCGGCTCGAAGGTTGTTGTGAGAGACACGGAAGTGTCTCTCGAGCAGCTTTCGGACTGCGATATGACCGGTTTTGATGAGACTGGTCTCTCGAGCTTCAGTGGCTACGAATCGTGTGGTAGCACCATGTCGATTGGTAGCCAATTTGAAGTCTCGGAGGGTTTGGAAACTCTTCCTAGGGAGAAGATCTCGAGGATTCTTTCCCGGCTCCTGTACAAGAAGAATTCAGGCAAAATCTGGAGTATTCTTGTGGAGGAGCTGGGGAAGCCGGAATTGCTACTTCCCCAACTTCTACTCCTACAAGAGGAGTGCAAGAAGAAGGGGAAGTACAACGGTATATCCCGGTTAGATCGACTCCATAGGAGGGTGCAGGAGTTGATACAGGAGCATCGCTTGGTTGATTCTCCTAGTCAATAGACGTCGTACCATCATCGTTTCAGCTTTTCATCTCTTTGAATGTGCAAGATAGCTTCTATCAACGCTGGGGGTTTAAGTGCACATACAAGGTTACACAGCACTATCGAACATGTCAAAATGTTCGATATAGACATCGCCCTTCTACAGGAGACGAATTTTACACAAGACACATATACACAACTTGAGCGTTATGCTTATTTGCACACTGGCTATGCAATGTTTGCCACACCTGCGCCTCGTCGAGGCTCAGGGGTGGCAATCATTGTATCCAACAAATTCACACTATCGTCTCCTGTCTATACAGATATCTTCCCAGGCTTCGCTTCTTCCTTGGACTTTGTCGTTCAAGACAAACACATCAAGGTAGTAAACGTGTACCTTCCTCATGACCAGGACATTACAAGACAAGTTCTTGATAGTGTTCAATCCTGTCTGGTGAATTTTAGTGGCGAAACTATCCTCGGAGGTGATTTCAACTGCACGCTAAATCCCTCAATGGATCGGCATTCCGGAGTTGAGTTCAACTCTGTCAATGCTACTCGGCTGAGGAATTTTGTTCGTGTTTTCAGACTCGTGGATATCTATCGTTGGATGCATCCTACGACTAGATCATACACGAGGGTCTCGCGAAATATCCATGGAAGTCTCGCAGGCTCCAAAATCGATAGACTTTACGTCTCACCTGGAATACTAGAACATTTAGTTGGTGTCACTCATGAAGTGTGTTCCGTTAGCGATCACCTTCTTGTAGTGGCAACCAGCACTCTAGTTGAAAGAAGAACTGCATACTGGATATTCAACAACTATTTGTTGAATTCCGAGCAGTTCATCAATGAATTCACTGAATTCTGGCACGATTGGCAAGAGAGGAAAGGTGACTTTCCTCTTCTTAGTCAATGGTGGGATGTTGGAAAGCTCCAAATTCGATCTTTTATCGAAGCGAATTTCAATCGAAGTGGGTATCAAGCTTCTAGCTTGTCGGCCGAAGTATCTCGGGTGGCAGCTCTTCTCCCAACTCAGCCGGAGTTGATTCTTTATTTTAATAGAATAAAGGAACGCTTGGCAACACAAACTTACAAGCACAGCTTGGAGTTTGTGCTGCGCAGCCAATCACGCTGGCTGAGGGAAGGCGATTCTCCAACCGAGTACTTCTTTCAGGCAACTAGACGACGTACTGCTTCTTGTGAAGTCGAATCGATAGTTGATGAATCTGGACAAGTCCTCAACGGACAACAGCTATCAGAATTTATTCGAGACTATTACAGTAGTCTCTACTCTGAATCGACGTCGACAACATCCTCGACCACTCATGAATTTCTTGAGAATATTCCCATTTTCTCTGAAGACAGCAAGGAGATCCTGGATACAGTAATCTCATTGGAGGATATGATCGCTGCGACAAAGGATCTAAGGCGACACACTTCACCTGGTTATGACGGCTTGACTCCAGAATTCTTCATACGTTTCAGGGATTTATTAATTCCTGACCTTTTGGAAGTCTTCAATTCGGCGGTTGAGACACATTCAGACTTTCCTTCTAGTTGGAGGAGGTCTGTTATGCGATTGATTCCAAAGAAAGGAGATTTGCAGAGGATGGGGAACTGGAGGCCAGTAACCCTATGCAATGTTGACTACAAAATCGTCTGCAAAGCATTAGGGGCGATACTCCGCTCAGTGATTGCTTCGGTAATACACCCGGAACAGTCCTATTGTGTTCCTGGTCGTAGTATCTACGACAACATCGCGGTAGCCAAACATTTGTTTGCCTACCATGAACAGAGAGGTACACAAATGGCCATGATTTCTCTTGACCAGCAAAAGGCTTTTGATAGCGTCTCGCACGAGTATCTCCTGACTGCTCTCGAGGCATTTGGGTTCCCGCCCAGGTGGCTCGATATCATCGGGAAACTGTATAGAGATTCAGCGATTTTGATTAAGCATCAAGGACAGGTTCTGGCTCCTATCTCGTTTCATCGAGGTATCAGACAGGGCTGTCCATTGTCAGGTATGCTTTATGATCTTTCGTTGGAGCCGCTACTGGTGAATCTTCGTCGAATGCTCGGACAATATTCAGTGCATCTACCATATACCAATGTGAGGCCTCTTATGTTGGCATATGCGGATGACCTTTCTATTTTCGTGACAAGAGATGAAGCTTTTCCGGTCGCTCGTGCTGTTTTCGAACAGTACGAACGTATAGCGGGCGCTAAAATCAACCTTAGCAAGAGTCAAGGCTTGTGGTGTGGAAGGTGGAGAGATCGTACAGATACTCCACTGAACATCCAATGGACTAATACTTGCCTGAAGTATTTAGGTGTGTATATCGGACGCGAGAGTAAATCAAATAATAGCCGCATCGCTCTTGAGAAACTCTCTAGAGCTGTTAACTCATGGCGTAGTCGACTGTTTCCACTATCCCTAATGGGAAGGTCAGTCGTGATAAACTATTTGATTACCTCGTCCATCGTTCATCTGCTAAAGTCTGAGACGTTTGACGAAGGCTTCGTAGGTCTTCTTCAAGCAAAAGCGATAGACGCCTTTTGGTGCGGAAGACGATGGGTTGCTGAAAGCACGCTCTGTCTGCCAGTCAAGATAGGTGGATTAGGTCTCACTAACTTGGTTGTGAAATCAAGGTGTCTCCAAGTGCGTGCATTCCAACGAGTGTTCTGCCAGAGAGACACCTTAATTTCTCAACTGTGGGTGAATGTACTGGGAGGGATCGGCATAGGGGAGTATTACTACCTGCTCTCTGTTCGACCACCCTATCCTCGTGACTGGCCGCAGTATCTAATCTCAACGATTCCGACCTGGGGCAGAATCAGGCCAGCATTTCACCTTAAGTGGAATGCTCTGCGGTACACGCAATTCGCGTCGATTCCAATCAGGTTTAATCCTGAATTAATAGATTCAGTGTTCAGTAATGCTCGAGGTTTTGAAGCTGACACGCATACACTGACAGTTCTCGGAGATATTATTGATATCTCTGGAAACTGTCGAATAAACACGAACACTCCACAACTACACGACCTGGCGGCTTCTGCGCGGGAGAGATTTCGCCAACTTGGGACCAGTGACCCTGGCACTAAGTTGGAAGATGCTTTCGTTCTGGACAGACCGCCCCACACACCTTTCAGCACACTTACAACACGTGTCCTCCGTGACGTGCTTATGTCAATAAGACCTCCGGAGTATACAGGATACAACAGATGGCGAACACACCTCGGGGTGAATATGGGCGTGATGGGAGGGATAACTTGCAGAGTAGTCTACAGTTATCCTTCTAGTTACAAAGATGCTGATGTAGCATTCAAATTGCTGCATCACAGTCTTATGCATCCTAATCAGTTGTCACATATCGACCGGCGGGTTCAGAGGATCTGCACAGTTTGTTCTGGTGAAGGCACCTTGTTTCACAGGTTCTTCACTTGTCCAGCTTTGCAGAGTCTGATGGAACTGGTGCGCGATATGTGTCAGTTGATCCACCCGAATTTCAGCATTACTAGGACATCGTTTCTATGGGGACCAAAGGTTTGTAGTCGGGTGAATTGTTTGATTAGCTTTGTGTTGACACTGGCCAAATCTACAATTCACTTGTACTACATGAGAGCCGGAGATGGGAATCAGAACACTGACCCACAACACCACGCACAAGCACTTAAGCGCCACTTCGTTGACAGATTGAAGAGACGTTTACGTCTTGAATATCTGGCAACGAACGCAGACACATTCAACTGCACATGGCAGCCACTATCGTCAGTGCAGGACGGCGCTCTTGTCTTTCACTGGTGATTTCAGGCCACAGCATTTGCAACTCTAGTCCACGGGGCTTCTCCTCGCTTTGGAACTGTTGCAAGTGCTGTGGGAAGGGTAAGCGCTTCGTTGGAGATGCTCAGCTGGAGGGATGATGAGGGCAGTTTGTAGAGGTCTATGATACTACAGGCTGCTCTCGCGGGACTCTATTACGGTATCGCGTAAATTTTTTCGTTCGTTCGGCTATTATGTTTTTAATTCGGTTTCGGTTTCGGTGCTAAATTTCAAAATTTTATTTTGAAAATTCGTTCGTTTAGGTTATTATTTTTATTAGATTATTTTGGAAATTGGAACTTCTTGGAACTGCCACTTACCCAATTGTCAAAATTGGGACTATTAAATTTTTTGTACAACTTTTAGATCCTTTTCAAAATTCTAGTATCCGTTTATACAGTCTCTTTTGAGAATTTTTTCTTGTTTGTGTCATTTTTGTTGTATTAATTGTTCTAGTTGTTTTTAATTGTCCCTTTTAACTATTTATAAGTTAGTTTAGCTAGTGTCTTTTTACAATTTTGTGCCTTTTGCCAACTAGTTTTAAGGAATATTTAAAAGAGCCACAAAAAGAGCCAAAAATAAAGAGCATATATAAATAAAAAAAAAAAAAAATTATTTTTTTTGATACAATATTTATTTATTTTATCTTATGTACATTACATGTATAAAAGTTAATTTGTTTGAAAAAGGGATCTACTTTTAATTTTAATATTTCTTCCTTATTTACGTTAATCTATAAATTCCAACGAAAAAGAAAAACGGTAAATCAATTACGAAAAGTATTTAAAAAAAAAAAAATTCAGGCCTTTTTCCCTTTTAATTTAGGTGATTCTGATCAAGATACCTTCCGGTATACCACGCGATTCCTTGAGGTAAGCCGATCAAAAAATTATTCCACATACCCCCCCTAGAAACCTTCCTTTAGGAGTTGTGGCCAGTTGAAGATTTCCCCAATATTCGTGAACCCTGATGGGAATAAATGAGTATAACTTTTGAACCACACTATATATTTTGGTTATTGTTGGCTTATTTAATAGCCCAGAATAGTAGCTGTGGAAAAGTGTATTCCTCTGTATTTGTTAATTAAGCATCTTTAAGTTATTCTCAAATATTTCCGAAATTTTGATTTTTTTTACACACAAATTTCATAAATACCGTTACTTATTTCAAAAACTTTCTTCCATGTAACCCAAATTTATTGCTTCTAATTAATGCCCCTACTACCCTCTATCACTGGAAAAAAACCGCATGCCAATACCTAAATCAGTTTTAGCACTGGAGGTTGGCAGATTCAAGCCAGATCATAAAATTGCATACAAGCAATAATCACAGGTAGGTACGTAGGATCTTTTATGACTGGAAACACAATTGCTTTGGTAATAATTTTTACTTTATTAATTTAAAGTAACAAACCCTATAAAATATGCTGGAAGTGATGTCCTCCCTGGTCTATACATAATTGCGCCCTACGAAGTAATGAGTGTCTCATTCTAACAAAATTATTACTATTATTTCTAATATGGTTACAAGCATTTTGTATCCTATTCCATAGATCTTGAATCTGCCGACAAACCGTTCTAGAAATATATGCGAAAAACCACTTCAAAAATCAAACTTACACAGAAGGGTGACAATACGAAATTTCATACGGGCATTCATCTAGGGTATCATAAGAATTGGTTTTAGACTAATTCTAGCTTTCTTACTAGCTTCTTCTAGCATTAATCGGAGAAAAGTTTTAAGTCATTATTATGGACTCTTTTATTTTTGTTGTTGATTTTAACAGTTGGAGTTTTCTGGGGAGTTGGTTTCTATGATCACATTGGGACCTGTCCATAGTGGTGAGAATTTGTTATCTCCTACTCTACTTTTTATTAAGACTTTGTCTCCGGTCTTGAAAGATTTTTGAACTGTGTTTTTCTCATATTGGGTTTTGGACTTTTCTTTATGAGCCATGGCTATGTCTGTCGCAATTTGATAGCTGTGTTGTAGACGTGCTTTTAACTCGTTTTCATAATTATCATAATTATAGCAAACGGTCGTAGATGATTTTAAGTTATTTGGGACTTCGACTGGGAATCTGTATAGGAGTTCGCGTGGAGTATAATTTGTACTCGAGTGAGGAGTGTTATTATAGACAAACATGGCATATGGAATCCATGTATCCCAGATTTGAATATCTTTCGCTACATAAGTTCTGATGTATTCTGCTAAAGTTCTATGACTTCTCTCCAATGCACCACTTGTTTGAAGATGATATGGAGTAGTTTTGAGCATTTCGACCTTTAGCAGTTTGGATACCTCGGCGAACATGACACCTATGAGGTTAGATCCCTGATCTGTTAGGATACTTTCTGGAATGCCATGTCGACAAACTATTGTTGTCGTGAAGGCTTCCGATAATGTCATATTCAGTGTTGACTATGGGAATAGCCTCAGAGAATTTGGAAAGGTCGTCTTGAAATATTAGGATGTATTTATTTCCAGAAAGGGAAACTGGAAGAGGTCCTACAACATCTAGGTACACTCTTTCAAAGGGTTTGGAGTTTATACTCGAGATTTTCATAGGAATTTTAGGATTTCTGGATACTTTGTTTACATTTCCTTACATATTTTACAACATCGTCTGAAATGCCAGGCCAATAGAATTGTTTTTTAATTCTTTTAATTGTGGGGAGACACCTTGATGGCCTCCCGTTGGTAGAGAATGGAAATCTTGTTCAATATCACTGCTGTTGGATAAATACTTTATAGAATCTTGATGAAGTTTGATATTTATTTGTTGGTTAACGAAGACATTGGTAAAAATGTTTTTAATAGTAGATAAACTTTGTGGGTCTAATACGGGGAAGGATATGCTTAGTTGATTTAACTGATTTGCTTCTGTGTATGAGCAGATCTCAGTTAAAATCTTTTCAGTGTTAGATCTATCTCTTTGTAATCGGCAAGGTAGATTGACTTTTGAAATAATTACTCTGGAGTCTTTCTTCTCTGAAAGTTTTAGTTTAGATTTTAGTACTCTTTCAAGTTCTGTATCTTGCATTGGCAAAATGAAAACTTTGGGATTAGTATTTTTGGTTAAAAGTAATGAGAAATTGGACTCAGTTATTAGCACTGAGGAATTGTTTACCAGTGATGAATCTGGGTTTGGAGCATTAATATTTGTGTTGGGTGTAATTTAATTTGCCTGAGCTTTGGCTTGATTTCTGTTTACCACGTTTACATAGGTGGTGCGTTCTATTGGTTTTTCGGAATTTTCTGGGATAGCTCTGCTGAGAACTTCCGCATTTGCGTTGAGCTTTCTAGATTTGCGGACTATTTTATAGTCGTATTCCTCAAGACGTATTCTCCATCTCATTAGCCTTGAGGAATGATTCTTTAGGTTTATTAGCCATACTAATGGTTTATGGTCAGTTATGATGGTAAACTGTCTACCATAAACGTATGGTCTGAATTGCTCAACTGCGAAAACAATTGCCAAAAGCTCTTTTTCGATTGTTGAGTAACGAGTCTCTGCACCATTGAGAGCTCGAATCATATAGGCGATTGGATGATCTCTTTGATCATTTACTTGTGAAAGGACTGCTCCGATGGCGTAGTCACTGGCATCGGAGGTGACAAGAAATTCTTTCTCGAAATCCGGATAGGTTAAAATTGGTGCTGATATTAATTTGTTTCATAATTCGCAAAATGCTTCATCGCAAATTGCATCGAACTTGAAAGGTGTATCCTTATTTAGAAGGTTAGTAAGGGGTTTTGCAATTTTGAAAAAATTGGAAATAAAGCGGCGATAATAGCCGACGAAACCAAGGAAAGCTTTGGTATCATTTTCCTTCTTGGGTCTAGGATAAGATTGAACTGATTTAATTTTTGCCGGTCTGGCGTGACTCCATTTTCAGTAATGATGTGTCCCAGATACATTATTTCCTTTCTTAGGAAATGGCACTTGTCGGGTTGTAGTTTTGAATTGAAATCCCCAAGGCGGCTGGATACATTTGCGAGCCTAATATTATGGTGTTTAAGATTGTATCCATGGAATACAATATTGTCCATGTATACGAAATGGTAAATGCCCTCGAGTCCCGAAAGGACGTTATTCATGGCACGTTGGAAAGTTGCGGGTGCACCTTTTAATCCAAAAGGCATACGATTAAACTCGTAATGATCATAAGGAGTGCTAAATGCAGTTTTTGCTCTATCCTTGACGTTTTTGCGAATTTGGTCAAATCCACTGGCAAGGTCTAGTGTTGTGAAATATTTAGACTTACCCAGTTGATCTAATATATCTGTAATATTAGGTAATGGGTAAGGGTCGCCAATAGTAATGTCATTTACTCGGCGGAAATCTACAACTACTCGCCATTTTTTGTTCGCATGCTCATCCGGCTTTTTGGTAACCAGAAGCAGGGGTGAATTCCACGGGCTATTTGAAGGTTTTATTATCTCAGAGTCCAACATTTCGTTTATTTGTCGCGTTATTTCTTTCGGACTCGTCTCTGGAAGTCTGTACGGTTTATTATATATGTGAGGTTTATTCGGGACTGTTTCGATTTTGTGCTCGGTTGCATTTGTAAATGATAGGAAATCCCCTTCTAAGTAGAAGAGATTGTTGAAATCTTTACAAATTTTCTGAATACTCTCGGCTTCTTCCAAATTACAGTGGTACAATTTAATCAGGGTGTGCAGGTTTTTTATTCTGCCCCTAATTGGATCTCTGTTGGAATCAGGAGAGATGTAATCGAAGTCGTTAAGGTTATGACATTTTGGATTCATGTCAGGAATTGCCAGTTAGATGTCGTGCTAATTCGTGTTGAGAACTAGGACTTTTGCCATTCCTTGTGATGCGTTGACTATGGTATTACCCAAAAACAACCCTGGTTTTACCTCTTTTTTTAAAATATACGGATTTCGTAGTTGACGAAGTTGGGATTTGAATTACGGATTCAGAGCGAGCGGGAATTGTAATAATTGTATTACGTAATTTATTCATTTTACCTTGGTTTTCATTGGGTTAGAGAATAATTGTTTTCTTCAAAATATTTGTTCTGGGATAGTCTTCCTATTTTCTGTTTACCGCCTGTGATTTAACGGGCGATTTAGTGTTGTTAACCTTTACATTATTTTCATTATTTAACGAATTCCTTTCTGCGTGTAGAAGGTTGTTTGTTAAATACTTCTTTTCAGAGTTGTCATATCTAAGATATGTATTTGGGTAATCTGAGCAATATTGCTCTATAAGGTAGGATGAATGACATTGTTTCACCTCTAAGGAAATGTACTTGTTGTTATAATTGATACAAGCGTTGTATTTTGACAAGAAGTCGTGACCAATTAGGCCGTCATATGCCAGGGATGAGTTCTCCCCTACTATTTGGAAGGGATGTTCTATTATAAATTCTTCGCTTGATATATTTGAGATTTTTGCCTATATTAACCCTTCTGTAGTTATAGATTCCGTAAATAAAGTATTTATTTTGCAGATTGCATCTTTATAATAAGTGCTGCCTGCTTTCAGTGTATTGAATTTTATTAGGCTTATTTCCGCTTCTGAGTACAAGGAACTTTGTTTCTTCATTCGAGCACACATTGGTAGATAGAGAGATAGTAATGGAGTTGGGGTTGATAATAATTGGTAGTATGAGCGTTATATGGTTATCTATTAATTAATGTGCATTATCTAATTGGATTTGGTGTGGACGTCGGCTTTTGTTTGGATTTGCTAGGAGCTGCCGACTAATTCCTCTCGCCTTTATTTGTTTTGTGTGTTAGGAATAGAATTTTGTATGTGTTCTTTATTTGACCTTGTATCTTTTTGGGGTTGTATTGCTGAAGAAGGACATTTTTTTCAATAATTAAAATTTGGGACCTTGCTGAAGTTGGACTGTTTTTGAGGTATTGTAGCTTTATTGGGAATTTCTGTTCGCTTTCTGAAGTTTTGATCAACCGGGTTTGTATTTCTTGCCCTGCTTACTTCCAGGGTATGTCCTAATTTATGATAATACCTGCATGTAGGGGTGGAGTTGGCGAAAGTATCACCCTGTTTAGTAGGATTGCCTTTTTCTAGATTATTCGAAAAATTGTTATTTGAGATTGGGTCTGTACGAAAGTTTTGTGGACAATTTGGAGCTAAATGACCCTGTTTCCTGTATTTATAGCAAAAATTCTCTGTACTTGTGCTGATTGAGATGTGTGTAAAGATTTTGTTGTGAACTTGGTCGCCCTGGATTCTAGACGTAGTGCTTGGTCGCCCATATATGACATTATTGGCTTTATTGTTCTATTTCCATGGAGTTTAGCTAATGTTTGGAGTTGTTCACTAATTAGTCCATCCTCTATTGCTCTAATAGCTAGTTTTTCGTTGTCCTTTACGAGGAATTTAACAGTAATTTATTTGTTGTATATGAATCCGTGGCTTCATTCAATTGAGCATATGTTATATTTATTCGCTGGAGGAATTCTTTGACAGGCTCTCCTCTTCTTTGTCTCGTATTTGCAAGCTTTGCCTGCAGTGCCGATTTTTCTAGCTTTTCCTCGAATGTTTGGAGTAATATTTGTTTTAAATCTGACCACCTGTTTTTATCATTGTAGGCCTCTCCAAATATTTTAGTTTTAATTATAGAAAACAAGTTTGAGTGGTCGATGTTGGGATAAAGTTTATTAATGTCATCACAACATGACACGAATTTGTGGAGTTCTTTTGGATCGCAGTTAAAATTTGGTATTAACGATTTAATTTCTGATAGGGAAATGTGTGGATTTTTAGTTTCTGTGCTTTCATTATGAAAGTGTGACGAGTTATTTTGGTTTTCACTTTGATAAGTATGGAAGCGGGTATCTAGCTGTTCTGGGATTGAAATTACAGCTGCTTCATATTCTGCTTCTGTTTTATAGAAAACATCTTCGGAGAAATATTTGTTTTCAAAATCTTGTGACGTAGATTGCGTTTGGAATGTGTTATTGAGTTCCTCGAATTCTACCTATTTAGAATATTTAGTTTTTGTTCTAAATATGTTTTGCTTACTGTAGGTAGGGTATCGGGGTTTCATGACTGTATCACTCGTGTAATTGATTTAATTTTGATATTTAGACTTCTGAGTGTACCTTCATTTTCTGGTTCTCTATTTTCTTTGTTCTGTTCTGTATCCTTTGTGTTCATTTGAACTCTCCACGAAGCTCTGAGTGGTGGAATGTGAAATGCGTTTTGCTGGTACGCAGTACTTTCTGATATTGATTTCAATCTTTCTGAAAGTGTTACTTTCGTCAGCTTGTACCAGTCCTCAGTTTTGTCCGAACACGATTCTTTGAAATAATCGTGATCCGCTGTGAAGTCCTCATGTTTTATTATTTGTTCTTTGGTTATCTCGAAGGTGGTCTATATTTTTTCGAGTTTTTGGAGTTTGTTTTGTACGAAAGTAGGTGTTCGTTTTGTTTTGCCGGCTTTGTGATAGTCCGCTAAGATTTGCCTAATCTCGTTGGTTCTCTCTGTTTGGGATGAGCAAAGCTCATCGAAAGAATTAGTTTCTTTAGTCATGACTGATTTGTAGAGTAGCAGACGGAAAAATTGGTACAGATATGGTATAGAGCTTTTTAATATTAATAATTAATATTAAGAATGTCCGTTTGGAGCTTCGATTTGGTTGGTCTGTGGGATGTGGATGTGACAAAATTGTATTTAAAAGAAAAACACAGCCGAGTAGAAAACAAATCGTTAAATTACTAAACAGTAATAATTTGCAAATCAGTTTGTTATGTGTAAACAGGATGTTTTATTGAGTAAAATGTAAGATGTAAGAAAAACAATTTGTTGGATTTGTTAATAGTAATGGGATTTTAATTTATTATTAGTGGATGGACCGGGGATGTTTTTAATAAGTAAAATAAAAAATAAATAAAAAGTTCCTAATTATGGCGAGAGAAAAAGTTTAAAGGAAAACATTTTTTTTTAAATATATTCCTGGAAATTTCAATCTCAAGGAAATGATTGTTTTTTTATCTATTCTAAATTGCTAATTGATGGCTCTTCCAATCAGTATGTTTCTCCTGACCGATAGGCTCACGAAGTTCTACCACAGTGGATTGATATTTGATGTTTGTCGAAGTCCTCTGACCAGGAAGCTCACTAAGTCTTGCCGCAGAGGTCGCTTCTAGGAAGAGCGGATCTAAATTTTTCTGTGTTGAATTTTTTTTTATTAAAGGAAAATTGATGAATATTGATAATAACCACTCTTCTCTCCCTGCTCACATATATATATTGTTGCGAGCGTGGCCTTTAAGGTTCGTTATTTAAAACACAATATTGTTGCGAGCGTGGCCTTTGGTTCGTTATTTAAAACACAATATTAAATACTTATTATACAAGTTCTTTATTTAACTCTAATCTTAACAATTCACAAACTTTCAATTAATCAACTCAACTTTAATTATCGCTTAATACTGTACTTTCAATTACCGCAATCTAATTACAACACTTTCGCACGTTTATTACTTTGGCTTGTTAACACTGCAACGTCTAAGACAAGACTCTTATTCTGGCTATGACAACTGTTATATTTATACCCTAGAAACTCTCCAGATTATTCTTGAGTGTTCTATTTTCCAGAAGCTTCTTGACTGTTCTATTCATTCTATTCCTGAACCTTCCTGTAGATACCATAATCAATTCTCCGAACCTAAATTCTTTTTCTCCATTGCCAGTAGATGTCAGTAGTTCTACTTCTCCATTGCCAGTAGATGTCAGTAGTTGTCTCTTTCTATTGCACGTAACACTGCCCCCTTCTTAAATTTGTTCGTCCCGAACAACAGGTGGTCCACGGTCTTGATGCTCGTAGTACTGACACAAGCGGTCCAAATGAACAATTTTATGCTTGCCTCTTGTGCCACGCTGAATCCTGTATACCACGTCATTAATTCTAGTTACTACTGAATACAGTCCTTCCCAGTGTTGTTGCAATTTTGGAGAACGTTCCTTACGTCGTCTCGGATTGTAGAGCCAAACAAGATCACCTTCATTAAATCCTGCGGAATTAGCACGTAGGTCATAGCGAGTCTTCATCCGATCAGTATTTGTTTCTAATTTCGTCCTCGTAGCCTCGTGCACATCAGCTAATTGTTGTTTGAGCTCCGATACGTAGTCTTCTGGTAACTTTTGTTCACCTCTGGGGGTACCGAATTTGAGGTCGCTAGGTAAACGCATCTCTCTTCCGAATATGACTTTAGCTGGGGTTTGTCCGGTAGTACTATGAATGGCTGATCTATAAGCCATTAGGAATATAGGAATGTGTCGATCCCAATCGCGTTGATGATAGTCAACTACTTTCTTTAGATGCTCGATCAATGTTCTGTTGAAGCGCTCTACCATGCCATCAGATTGTGGGTGTAGAGGAGTTGTTCTAGTTTTTCTTATTCCCAACATTTTACACATCTCCTGGAAAGTCCGCGATTCGAAGTTCCGTCCTTGGTCCGAATGAAGTTCGTGAGGCACACCAAACCTACTGACCCAATTCGTTATTATTTGTTCCGTAACTGTGGTTGCCTCTTGATTAGGGATTGCATAAGCTTCAGGCCATTTACTGAAATAGTCAATGGCAACTAAAATATAACGGTTACCGCCATCCGTTTCAGGAAAAGGTCCAGCGATGTCTACAGTTATCCTTTCAAAGTAGGCTCCGACGTTATACTTATGCATTTCTCCTCTGCTTCTGTGTTGCGGCCCTTTGCAAGCCGCACAGACAGTACATCTGCGGCACCACTCCTCCACATTTTCTCGCATATGTAGCCAATAAAACCTTTCTCGTATTTTGGAAATGGTTTTGTTCACTCCCAAATGTCCTCCAGAGGTTCCACCGTGCATTTCTTCTAGAACATCTTTGACGTTTGATGCTGGCACGACTATCTGCATTCGGAAATATTCGCCGTTAGGTGCTTCCCATTTGCGTTTTAATATACCACATTCAACATGAAGAGAGTTCCATTGAGCCCAGTAACTTTTCAGCTTCTCACTCCGTTCCGAAATATCCTTCCAGTCTGGTCTTTCCATATCTTCTTTCCAAGCGAGAATAGGTGAAATGTCCGGATCTTCTCGTTGTGCTGTTCTCAGGTCCTCGTTGTCCCAACCTGTAGATGGTTCCACGGTTACCAACTGTATAGTTGCTGTTGTTTCTTTTTCTTCCACCCGTGCGCAATGTTTGCATTCAAGTTTGCATGGACGTCGTGAAAGGGCGTCTGCATTTCCATGGATACGACCTCTTCGGTGTTGGATCTCAAGATCATAAGCCTGGAGTCGCTCTATCCATCTCGCGACTTGTCCCTCAGGGTTCTTAAACTGCAGAAGCCATTTAAGCGCTGCATGGTCGGTGCGAAGGATGAATTTCTGCCCGTAGAGATATTTATGAAAATGTTTTGTTGAACTTACAATAGCAAGTAGCTCTTTTCTTGTAGCACAATAATTTTTCTCTGGCTTTGAAAGTGCTTTGCTATAGTAAGCTACTGGAACTTCTTGACCATTCTCCTTCTGCGAAAGCACTGCACCAATACCTTCATTGCTGGCATCAGTGTCTAATATAAATGTTTTCCCAGCTTTGGATAATGAAGTACTGGAGCTTCACAGAGCTGTTGCTTCAAATTTTCAAAACTTTCGTTACATTTATCCGACCATATGAACGGCCTTCCCTTTTCTGTAAGTTGATGTAGGCTTCTTGCTATATCTGCAAAACCTTTCACGAATCGCCTGTAGTAGGTAGCTAAACCAAGAAAACTCCGTAATTGATGTTTGTCCTTTGGAACTGGCCAATTTTTGACGACTTCTATCTTCTCTGGATCGGTTCTTACTCCTTGTGATGAAACTATGTGCCCTAAATATTTAACTTCATCTTTGAATAGAGCACATTTACTCGCACTGAGCTTCAATTTTGCATCTTTGAGTCTTTGAAGTACGTCCCGTAAGTTGTTTTTATGTTCCTTGAATGTCCTTCCGATTACTATTATGTCATCCAAGTAGACAAGACATGTTTTCCAGGTTAAACCACGTAGAACACATTCCATTAGTCGTTCGAATGTGGCTGGAGCATTACATAACCCAAATGGCATTACTTTGAATTGCCATAAGCCACTGCCAACTGAGAAAGCAGTTTTCTCTCGGTCCTCGGGATGTATTTCGACTTGCCAGTAACCACTCTTTAAATCCAGCGTGGAAAACCATTGCGCTCCGGAAAGGGTATCCAACGTGTCATCAATCCTTGGTAATCGATAGCTATCTTTTCTCGTCACGTTATTTAGTTGGCGGTAATCTACACAGAATCGGGTGCTGCCATCCTTTTTCCTAACCAGAACAACCGGTGATGTCCAAGGGCTGTTAGATTCCTCTATTATGCCTTGTTTCTTCATAGAGTTCATCATGTCTGCAACTTCTGGTTGTTTGGCTAATGGCAATCTTCGTGGTGTCTGTCGAATGGGTCTGGACTCTCCTGTATCGATCCGATGCTGGACAAGATTTGTTTTACCATAGTCATCATCATTCATTGCAAATAATTCCGAAAATTCATCGATCACCTCTTTGGCATCGTTGTGTTGTTGTTCATTTAAGGCACTGGACGAAAGAAGTTTCTGAACCTGTTGGGGAGTAGCTGGTATAGTTTTTGTCTCCTTGACATTATTACCATTATCCAAATTGACGATTTGGTAAACGGGTTCACAATTTCCAATTATAGCACCTTCTTTTAGTTGTACTTCATTTTCGGATGTGTTAAGCACTCTGACTGGTATTAATGTTGGACCTTCTGCCTTCACTAAAGTCTTGCCAACAATGATGCTCGATGTAACTTTTGTGGGGTTAGGCTCCACCAGATAGAATCGGCAGGTCCCGATGTCATCAGTCAGCTTTGTCCATATTAGTGTCTCGGAGCATGGCGAAAGAGTAATATTTTCGCAGACCATCGTCCTCACTTTCGCAGGATGATCTGCTCCTTCTCCTAGTTTCATAGGAATTTCTATGTTCCCATATTTGAGAATCCGCTCTCCGACATCCAGATTTATTTTGTATGTGGTCATGAAATCTATTCCAAGAATGCAGTCATCCATTATGTCTGAAACCAGGAAAGTGTGAGGAAATAGTAGTTCGCCTAGTTGAACATCTAAAGTTATTTCTCCAAACACCCGTGCTGCTGCTCCAGTTGCTGTTCTTAGTAGATATTTGGTGGTATTATGAAGCCATTTGTTCTTAACAAGATCTGTTCTAATAATTGATCTTGCAGCTCCAGTATCGATAGTGACTGCGCAGTCATTTTTTCCTACACTTCCATATATGACAAGACTGCTATTATTTCTTTGCATCTGGCCTACTTCAATGATGACTTCGGGGCTGCCGATTCCACCAACCAACTTCTGCCCCACAAAGTTGGTTTTTACTAGTTTTCCGACTGCTCAACAGGAGAGCTGATGCGACTAGTCGCTGCTTGATATCTAGTCTCTCCACGAATAGCTTGTTCCCTGGCTCGACATCTTTGGCATTCTTCTTTCCCTTCTTCAGGTGATTCCACTCGTCGACGTTTTCTGCAGTCTCTTTGAAGGTGCCCTGATCTATTACAATTCCAGCATCGAAGGACACCACGTGAAGGCGGGCTCTGTGATGATTGCACTCTGTTACAAGTACATTCTTCCACTGAAATTTCTCTTACTCGTACTGCACTCCGTGAAGCTTGTCTGGCGGATTCATACGCTAATGCATAGGCTAGTGCTTCTGCTGTTGATTTCTTTCCTGCTAGCCTTAACGCTTGTTGTAAATTTTGATCTGCAATAGCGTTCACAAATGCCTCCGTCGCCACTTCATTGAGAAAATCCGCATTCACGCTGGAGTATGAAAGATGAGCTAATCTTTCTACATCTGCCTGCAGTTGTTGTAGTGATTCGCCATGTTTTTGAATCCTGTTGCGTAACTGTAGGCGATATACTTGCTGCATGTGTTCATCTCCGTAACGTAATTCTATCGCCTGTACTAATGAAGTGTATTCACGTTGCTTTTCAATCGGTACCGTTTGTAAGAGCTCTGACGCAGGAGCTCGAAGTGCTAACACCAGAGCTATAGCTTTGTCGTCATCATTCCATCCATTTACCTCTGAAGCTGCCTCGAATTGTCTCTTGAAGATATGCCACGAATTTTGTCCATCAAATATTGGGGGTTTCATTCTACCTGTGTTGGATATTTCAGCTGCTACGTTTAGAGGCTGACGATGCTTTATTCTTTCTAGATCTGCTTTAAAACTGTCAAGCTGCTCGGTGTCTTTTTGTTCAGCTTCCGCCACTTCCTGCTCGATTCCTTCAATTTTTAAATTTTGTTCGTCTAACGAGTTTTTCAGGAAAGTCTTCTGTTCCTCCGAACGAGTTTCTAGACAATTCTCCAGAGAACTCTTTTGTTCGTCCAAACGGGTTTCCATAGATTTTTTCTGCTCATCTAACCGGGATTCTAGAGAATTCTTTTGTTCTTCAAAAGCATTCTTTTGTTCCTCATTGGAATTTTTCTGTTCATCAAAACGAGCTTCCATAGATTTCTTTTGTTCCTCGAGAGAATTCTTTTGTTCCTCGAGAGAATTCTTTTGTTCATCAAAACGGGCTTCCATTTTGCTCATTAAAGTACTCAAAAGCTGTTCCATTTTCATTGTAGGCTCTTCTTCAACTTCGGTTTCTTCCAAGTTATCTTCGAAAACAAATGTTTCAGGATTCTTTCCTTCCTCTACCAAAGCTTGTCTGAGTCGCTCGACTAGAACTTTCTTTGCACCTGTCGTTTGTAATGACCGGCTCCCTAACTCCACTTTCAAATCCTGCGTTCGAAGCTCCTCGAATTTTCGCCCCATTACTTTAGTAATTCACATTAAGTTGAATATAAATTATTTTCCAGAACTTTCAAAATTTAACACAATTTCACAAAACTAATCACTCTTTGAATTTTAGAGTCAATTGCCACCACTTTATTTCGCGAATTTATTTCACTTCTGACACCAATTGTTGCGAGCGTGGCCTTTAAGGTTCGTTATTTAAAACACAATATTGTTGCGAGCGTGGCCTTTGGTTCGTTATTTAAAATATGGAAATATGGAATATGGAAATTAACTTTTGTAAATACAGCTGTAAATACAGCAGTTTGTGGAATAATTGAGGAATAGGCCTGGGATTTATTTGAGGATAATTAAAATCAGAAATTTGGTGATGCTGGAGGCGTTTTGGTCGACATATTATTATGGTCTTCCTTCCTTCCTTCTTTATCGAACGTCTTGTTGAGGCAGGGATGAAGCCTCTCAAGGGTCCACCGGTGGAGCGCTATGGCACTCTGAACAATTATAAATTTAATTAATTTTAATTTTGATTTACGTTATTTATTATTATGTTTTATTATTATAACAAGTGTATTGCTGTAAATTTATAAATTTTTCTGGGAACTTTAGGTTTTGAGACACTTGATTTGGTTAAGTTCCGCTGCCACCAGTTTGTTTTGTGCGGCGGATTTTATTATATATTTTTGTTTTTTTAAATTTTTTGATTAATTTAGTTCAAAAATTCAAAATCAGTTTATTGTTGTTCTTTTTTTATGCACTGATTGGGGTACCGCTGCCACCAGATATGTTGTAGGTCTACTCCGTGCTTCTACGAAGAGAGCAGCCTGGTTTAGTTATAGCGATAGGGAGACACTCAAACACACAATAAAAAATCAGCTATTGACGTATTTTTTTGCAATTCTAATGCAAACCATTGTTGAAAATTGTTGCCTCGATATACTTGGTAAAATGAGAGCTTAGCATCATGTTTGCAGTGGAAATAGAATCCTATGCTGTGAACTTCATGTTCCTGGATTCGCTGTGTATTCTGATCGTTTCCCTGAATCGGCTTCAATATTGACTCAAGATCGGCATACACACAAAACGGGACTGGATTCTTATGGTAATAATTCTTGAATTTTAGCCATTTATTTTCTTCTGATGGAAACATAATTCTGCAATCATTTTGCTTTTCGCATTCGGGAGTGTGTGATGCTAATTTTTCTTCAGAGTAAAAGCATAACAAACATATGTCACATGTATACACTATCGACTTATGTTTTTAAGTTTGCCCCAATACGAGGCGCGAAAGATCTTTAATCCAGCAGAAATAATATCTACCAGCATCTCATCATCATCATTATCATCATCATCCTGGTGATAGTTATCTTGCAGCATTAAGAGATTTACATGTCGCTCCATCCTGTGTTTCGCAAGTGTAACTGGAACTGTGGTGAAGAAAGGCTCTTTCTCTAGGATGAATACGTTTATTGATAAATCGTTGTGGTCTTCAAATTTCGTAATTTGCTTAAGTGTTATGGGAAATGTTATTCCAGTTAAATTTAGCACAGTAGAATAATGTGGATATGATGAGGTCCTATCAGAGTGAATATTTGCAGGATATAGCGCCAAGCGAAGCATGCTTCATCATTATTCTTCAAATTAATGCAAGCCATCCTTGATGCAATCTCCTTTAGAGGTATATACGAAGATCCTCGGAGCTGTTCAAACTTGTTGATATGTACAGATGTATTATAGAATGCAGTGCCCAGCCACTGCCTTTTTCCTGGAATTCTTAAAGCTGAGTTTGTATTGTATCCAAAATGTTTGATTTAAACCACTCCTGTAAATTATCATGTGCACTAATTGGAGCAGTTCTGGCTTGGAAATATTTAATGTCTTTTATAATTTAAATTAAATTCACTGTAGAAACTTTAATATTAAAATAATGTTTTAAGGTATTCTTAACATGAGACCTAAATAATATGGCAGCGTCTTGAATAAGCAGCTTCGAATCGATATGTTTTAAATTTGCAATAATACCTTGCCGAATTCTACCTGCGAACGCTGTATTTATTTCTTCCCACTTTACGAAATCACTTTTTCTTACGCGCTGTGTATTTCCTCCACCTCGACGAGGAGTTCTAAATAGCGCTCTCAATGCTTTAATTTGCTCGATGCAGTTCTCGAAATGTCGTTTCCTAGCATTCTTTTTACACTCCCGAAATGCGCCTTGAAATTTATGCATGATTCTATTGCACTTTTTAACAATATTGTTTTTATTCACTGAATTTTTTAAACATCCCACCACATCTTTTCGCAAGTTTTCAATTATTGAAGAACTTTTATTTACTAACACCGAAGACATTTTTATTTTATTTTTTTATATTTTAAACTAACACTGAGAATTACTGAAACTGAATGATGGCTCCTAGCGGTTTGCTTGCGCTTTTATAGGAACACCTCGCTGTTTACTTTATACGAATTTGTTTATAGGAAGTGAAGTGATATCAAATTACGTGGGGATGGCTCATTGGATTAAAATGTGTGCATGACTCATTCAAGTTATTTATTTAAAGCGGTGATAACAAATTTCGTGAGGAAGACTCATTCGATTAAATTTGTTTACTTTGCGCGAATTTGTTTAAACAGGTGTGCATGACTCATTCAGCGAATATGTTTACTTTATTTGGCTGCGCGGATTAATTACAACAGAATTAAACTTGTTTTGGAAGCGTCCCTATAAATTCAGGAGCTGAATCCGATTCATTTCAGGAAGCAAGAAGAAATTAAGCTAAGACAACGGCAAACGCAATGGATGAACTAAAGAAGCTGGAACAGTACCAGCCATCCCTGAAGACATCCCAAATTGAGTTGGGCATGGAATACCAGATTCTTGAAACAAGAAGGTGTACAACTACATTTGGAACTCGTGTGGTTGTGGATTTGGAGAATTATCAACCATTTCTTCCTTCACGGTGCAACACAATTTCAGATGATACTTTGAGTAAAATAATTGCCCGGGGAGATTTCTCGGTGATTAATAGAGGACCAATCGGGCGATCATATAAAATTGAGTTTACTCAACATGATGTTAAATTGTATTCATATTATAGTAAATAAAAGTCAATAATGTGAAACTAGTAATAATGAAGGCCACATTTATTACTGCTGATCCATAAGTTTACTTCATTACTTCTAAGGTCAGAAAAGGACCATGGGAGATACATGCTCTGAATCGCATTCGCTTCCAAGATAGGATTAATAGAACTTCAGATATATTGTTACCAATTTTGGATATGAACCACAGAGAAAAAGTTAAGATTTAAATATAATGAAATTGATGTGAATAAATATTAATAAAAAGCTATGTGTTCTAAAACTTAAGTTTTTTTTTCAATACACACTCCTATGTAATAATATTGCCGAGAAATCGTTGCCAGTAATATTAAAAGGAGATGATGTTAGATGTTGTCACCATGTTGTAGTAGTATGAATGATTAGGTCGCCATGTAGCAATAGATGAATGTACAACAGATAGGAGAAGCTCCGTGAAAAGCAGACCTCCGCTACTACGACGGGCAGATTCCCGGTAGTAGTATCAAGGGTAAAAGATGGTACGTTGGCGCAGCTGTAAAACAGCAGATGCCGAGTGAATAAAAGACTACTTGTTCTGTCTATGACTAGTGGAAATCAATTTTTCTTTATTAGGTTGTTGCTATTTTATTTATACACAAATTATTACTTACCGTTAACACAATTCTTCTTTCTTAATACAAAATGCATACTTGCATTTTGTTTACAATTATTATAGATCATGACGCAATTGCATATTTGCATTTATTTGTTTAACTCCGGCAGAAAGATGTGACGCAATATAATGGACCCGTATTACGCTGGTTGCAAAAATGTAAACAAACGCTTGTAAACAATTACAGTCACTTCTTAAGGTTGTGACATATATTTTGTTCAGCGTATGTTTTTGCTTAATTGCATTAATCAATCGATCGCATTTATTGTGATTGATTAATTGAGCGATGAGTTTTGGGTCAATTGAATAATGCAAGAATGCAGAATGTGCATTCTTGTATTTTCAATTGATTAGGAAATTGTTGTGTAAATTCACATCACACCTAGATACAAAAAAACATTAATCACTTTAGTTTACTTCGCAGTGCGAATGTAAGAGGCGATATCAAATTACCAGCAATCTGGCCCCCGAGGCTTTATTTTCCATTACTTCATGTATCTTACAAGCAGCCGTGTTCTATTTTTGATATCGAATATCATGATCACTCTTGTTGTATTAATCTACAGTTGCTGTTGTTTTTTTTTTAGCAAAACAAAATTTTCAATTATAACTACTCATCTAAGACAACATATTAGCTATTGTTGTTGTTTTTTTTTCATAAATTGGTCAATTTGTTTACTTTACTCGTCTTGATGCGAATTTTGTTTACATTATTCGACTGCGATTTTGTTTACATTACTCGACTCTGTGCGAATTTTGTTTACATTACTCGGTTGTGCGAATTTAGTTATCAGTTGTCATTAGACCTGAAGGCGGACATTTCCATTACTTATCTAAGTCAATATACCTACCTACAATGGTTGTTGTTATTGTAAATTGACGCACAATGGAATTGCAGGGCCATACATCAGGATAAAACACCGTCTGAAACAGATTTTCCGAAACTAGAATCAAAGTTAAGCTAATGACAAGTTAAGACGCAGTAGAGCAAAATTGGAAAATTTCTGGAGTTTTTTAGAATGAAAGAAGTAATTTAATATACTTTCGTCTTTTCCATGAATGGGGGAAAAGAACTTGGGTATACCTACACTATTGTAGTACAACTGCGACAACGAGTTAAAAACAAAAATCGAGAGAACGTAGGATTACTCGAACGACAAAATCTTATTAAATCCCTCAAAATTCTTTCAACCTATTCTATTAATGTACACTACCTCCCATTTTTAAGAAAAAGATAAATTTCGGTTTCGCCCAGATGCTGAAACGAGATGTAAAGTTCCTCTCAAATAAATTTCTCATTTTTCCCGAAAATATAAGAGAACCCAGCATGAGTTCTCCCACTTAGTGACAATCCCAATGTTGTGGGCGCAGACGAGTCAATTACTGCACGTAACTTAGTTGTAGTGGTTAGGCTTTGAAACTCCAGAAGATAATATGTACCATTATTATCTCTCAACTGCTTTTCACCTTCAGTTATCTCTGACGTGCTGAATGCTAGTCTATTAATTCGTTACATTTGTCTTTAAGGGGCAGACATACTTCGTAAAGTCCATCAGATTTTGTGATTACTGATATAATGATTTTCACAACTAGTCTCTTCCTCAGTTAAGTGAGTTACTTTAGGGATCTCCTCCAATTATTAAAACCTTTTTAGTTGGTTATCAATGTCTTTTATTACATTGTTATACAGGGTATCCCCCATATGTCAATATTTTGCCAAATGATTCCTCTCATCCAGACAGTAAAAAATTGTATGGCAGGGGGTGGGCAAATGTTACCCTATCGAGATACAGGGTGATTATTAAAATATGCTGTTTTTCATTACACACCCTGTATCTTCAAAAGTATACCCTGTAAGGTCTATCTTAAAAAAGCATGCATTGTATGCAGAACTTCATGTCTTTTCCAACGACTGCTTAACTAGCCGCGTATCCCTCCCCACTCACTCCAGAGTTATGACACTTCAAATTAAAAACAAAATTGTTTTTTTTGGGGTTTTAATTTTTCGGTTTTTTTTTAAATCCCCCACTAACATATACTTTTTTACAAAACTTTGAAAGCCCGGAGTCTCTTCTTTAATTTAACCCGTAACACCCTACGTGCTAACTGTAGCCGTTAAGGAGTGACTAGCTCATAACCTATTCAGGTAATACAGAAATTAGAAGATAATTTTTTTAAATGACGTGTTTTCAGTTACTAAGGGTACAAATAATCTGTAGCCTGTATAGGTTAAGAGCTAATAACTTCTTAACCGTCACAGATAGATCATAAAGTGTATAGCTTAAATTAAAGAAGAGACTCCGGGGTTTCGAAATTTTGTAAAAAAGTCTGTGTTAGTGGTGGTATTTAAAAAAAAGAAAGAAAAAAACGGAAAAATTAACAAAAAAAAAACAAAAAAAAAGTATCATAACTCTGAAGCGGAAGCGGGGAGGCCTACGGGGTGGTTGAGTAGTCGTTGGAAAGGTAATGAAGTTTTGCATATAATGCCGTTTTAAAAAGATATATAGTACTAATCATCCTGTAACTCGATAGGGTAATATTTTGCCCCCCCCCCCTGCCATAGAATTTTTTAATTCTCTGGACGAGAGGAATCAACTAGCAAAATATTGACCTATTAGTCTGGGACATCCTGTATATCCGATCACGCCCAGGAAAAATCGATCGGAGAGGATTACCCTAACGACAAAATCTTATTGAATCCCTCAAAATACTATCAAACTATTCATAATAATGTACTTCGGGTCACACTACCTCTATTTTTTAAGAAAAAGAAGAAAAAGATAAATTTCGCTTTGGCCAAGGTGCTGAAAGAAGATGTAAAATATCTGTCAAATAAAATTCTCTTTTTCCCCCGAAAATATCAGAGAATCCAGCAAGAGTTCTCCCACTTAATCTCTTCATATCAAAACAAATGTAAACAGAAGCATGTGCTGTTCAGTTATCATAGGGTTAGAGCAACAACATGTGTCCATTACAGCAACAACATGTAATTAAACATCAAGGTATATAGAAGACAAGATATTCCCATTAAAATGTTGGCACATTGCGGCTGATAGCCTGTGTAAATCTGTGAGTATTGTGTTCTCTGTGCTGTATTTTCCTATACATTTCACAAAATTACGTTACCTATTAGGGGAACATTGTTCGTGATGGGAATACTTGTCTTCTATATACCTTGACCAAACATTGTCAATATTTCATGAAAACCGGGTTTCACAAAAGCGCGGGAGCATTTTATGAGAGTCAAACGTGAAAACTCCGTCCCTTCTCATTTATTTCCGAAAATGAAACATTAGTACCATTCTATTTCGTTGCATGCAACTTGCGCTTTCATATTTTTTATCTTTATTCATAAAAGCTTTAAAGAGAGTTTGATTTTTTTTCTTTCTTTCTTCCTTTTCTTGTCATGTACATTTTGAATGTAAGACACTCGGAAATCTCGCCTGCTTCTTAACTTATTATTAAGTTAACTTTGCCTAAGGCCCGATACATGGTATAAAAAGTAGACTCCTCTTAGTATGAGAGAAAACTTTTTCTTTTTCATTGCGTCATCACTTGAAATAATTTTGACAGCTGTTAAGAAATCGTAAGCAAATAAATCGAGTTGAGTTTTTAAGTGCACATTTAATAGAAGTTAAGGCAAGGAAATCTTCTAAATGGTTAATTGTGCATAAAAGTTGAAAAAAATGAAAAAATTGCCATACATTTCTTGAAAATGTTTCATGTAGTGACGTTTTGCCTTAGATGGAACTTACTTGTTACACTTTATACCATGGGCCCGATGCACATATCAGTGTTTTGGGCGTGAGGTGCGGCTATGGTGACATAGTGGCGTACAAAACTCAATGTACACAAATGCATCTAAATACTGAAATCATACTATTTTATATACATATTCCTTGCGTAGGTAGTACTTACAGCACCGATGCCGTGCCATAGAAATCTGAGGAAGAAAGTGGACGCAATATGGATGGCAAATCACGCAACATTGCCGTGCGGTGCCGCAACGTCGACGGAGGTATATGAGTCATTCATTAACAAACAGGCGACATGTGTGACATGACCAACACCAAAACAAAAATACAAATTATTGTCGTTTAAGTTTCGCTGTTTGCGGACGTTCCCCAAATTGTTTGCTGGGGTTTTGGTAAAGCCCTCCACAGACTGCTGTGCACGGTTACGTTGGACACACGTTTATAACTTGTTTATTATAACCTACCTTTTATATCAGTACATATAAGGCCATTTACACTCTACGAACGGTGGTTTGGGACGAATTCAATAATATGGCTCTTTATTTAAGCAAAATGTTAATTTTGTTTTATCAAAAATTTTGTAAAACAAAGTGAAAAATATTAAATTAGCGTTAAATAACGTTAAAATGATATTTTTATACATATAATTACCGCAGCCCTTTGAAGTGAATAAAAACTTAATTTCCTGCTAAAGAATGGCGAGTAAATATCCGATATGCTAAATTTCATAGCAGAAAGCTAAAATTAAAGCAGTAATATCATAATAATAAAACACACTTTACGGAGCTCCAAAATTTATCCTATCGAGGTGAAAAAAATCTACTTGACCAGACATTATCTTTTTTATTAAATAAAATTAAACTTTTTGTATAATTTTCAATTATATAGTTGGAGTCAAATTTTTAAAACGCTTTTATATTCTGGAAAGATTTGTTCGATTTATTGTATCTATCATAATGTGTTCATCTGATCGAATTAAAAATGGGTCATTTACTATAAAATAGATTTTAATTTCAAATGTTTCGAAACCCAATAACATTGATAAATGAGGGGTTATAAGCTAATAATAACTGACTGGTAGCAAAAACCGATGCCCTCAGATAGGCTTTTACACTACAAATCTTTGCCATCCTGAACACCAGAAAGTAAACACAACCAAAAACTTTATTGCCAGAGTTTTAAAGCTTAGTGACAAGAAATTCCATAGAGGAAACATAGGAAAGATTCGGAATATACATATTGAGCGAGAATGGTTTCAAAAAATCCTCAAATCACAGCATCACCAAATAAACCTGGGCTTCAAACCGCTCAAAACATTGAAAAACTGTTTCACCAAGTTAAAAGATCCTACTGCCAATGAACTACGTTCTGATGTTATGCACAAAATGACTTGCTAAGGTAATAATAATGTGATAGCTATGTTGGAACAACAGGGCAATTCGTAAGGAATAGAATTTCGAATCATAAATCCGACTTAAAAGGCGGAAACCATAATGAAACCGCTCTAACAACTCACTGTGCATTAACCAACCATGCTCCAGATTTTGAAAATACTTCTATGGAAAACATTATAAGAAGGGACTATTGGTGGAAGCACTATACATTCAAAAAGTTCCAAATACAATGAACAGGAAAAAAACGGATACAGACAATATCAGTACGATTTATTGCGCTTACTTGGAGAGCTTTGGAGAACGTTAAAGCAATTCAATATTAGTTGACTTTGACGAGCGATTGGATAACCTCCCACAACACTATATAGTATCCTTGTTTTTGTTTAAACATCTATGGTTTAGTCAGTGTTATGTTATTTATGTATTTAATTGTTTATATTGTGTTTTGCCAGCAATGGTTTCCTATAGTTGTTATTTATTAATATTACTAATGCTTTCTATCCAAAAGTAGCTTTTGATTTTAATTTTTTTTCTTATTTCAAATAATACACTAATATTTGTAATAAACTGCGTCCTTGAGAACGGTTCGAGACATCGGCTGAAACGTCGGAGAAATAATAAAATTTTCGTAAAGAAAAAAGAGGTGTTTTCCTCCTGACCGCCTAGCCCAAAAATATGCAGAACCACGAAGATTAAATAAAAAACGGCCAATACACTCAAATCTAATTTCAAATCAAAAGCTCTATAAGTACAAGATTTAATGAGCATTAGCATAAAGGCTGCAAACCCAAACACTGGTTTTGCAAAACATCTAAGTTTAACTGGGCATAAACCTAATTCAGATTACATTGAATTAATATACATTTTATCAAAAGCAAATGAGGATGGCAATTTCATATTATGACCAACTAGATTATAAATTAATGTTTCACTATTAAATGCTAACTTAGTACATTATGCCTGTGTTAGTAACTCATAAGTAGTTGGTTGGCTCGTAAAATAATTAATTTCTCAATACAACAACAGCACTGATGATGAGCTCTAATAAGAAGAAACGCGATGGCGGTTGTCATATACAATGCTCATAGAGAAATGTATGTACGTATAGGAAAAAGAAAAATGTGTTTTCTTTCTATAATATGGCAGTTAGAAAAGAATTGAGTAAAAAGTTGATTTGAAAAAATGCTTAACATATCTATTAGGGGAATACAACCTACAGATTTCTTTATTTATTTTCCTTTATTACATTAATTTTATGTATTATTCTTAGATCTAATTTGAATATTGGAGCTGTTGCTGGCCTGCGAAATATTAAGGCCGCAATTTCTGTTGCCCGTCACGTTCTTCAATTCACGCGGCATACACTTTTAGTCGGCGATCAAGCAACGGAATTTGCGGAGATGATGGGTTTTAAAAAAGAATCTTTAATTACGCCAAAAACGAAGGATTTCTGGAAAAAATGGAAGTCGTCAAATTGTCAACCGAATTTTTGGGTGGTTAGTTAAATTATAATATATAATTTATTAGTTTTCACACTCTTATTCACAGAATGTCTTACCAAATCCAAGGAAAAGCTGCGGGCCTTATTCACCCATATATAGAGACTCCAGTCAAAAGATTTCAAATGGTATCGAGGAAGAAGGAGAAAACTCAGGAGAGTTTGACTTCGGAGAATTTAATCACGACACAATTGGAATGATTGTAATTACCAAAAGTGGTAAAATATTTGCTGGGACGTCAACAAATGGCGCTATATATAAAATTCCGGGGTAAATATTATTATAATCTTAAAATAATAGGTTCATTTAGAAATAGGATTCATTTAAAATCTAAAACATTAAGATCTAAAACAGATCTGCTGTCGTATTGCTTCGTTAGTTTCTTCGTGAGGAAAAGAACAAGAAGAACTCACGCAGCTAAATGAACGCGTTATCGTACAGAGTTTTATGTTATAATAAGTTTCGGTGTTTTAAATGTTCCAATATTTGTTCGTATTAAATTAAGACTGATGTATGTATATATGTAAGCGTTGTGAAGTGTGAAGTTTAGTGATTCAATGAGAAATATACACCTGAATCTCTAATTTTTATGCAAAAAGTATGGGAAGAAGAAGACACCAAGCCGGCTGTAGCTATTGATGTTATTTTTACTTTCTCAAGTGAGACAACATTATTGGCTAGCAAAAGCCATGGGCATTCTCCAATAATTGCTGAAGTTATCTACTTAGGTGGAGGTGAACTACCATGACTACTTTTTGGATTATGTAGTATACTTCAACTTTCTGTGCATCTGGCTAAGCTCTGCCAATGAATTCCTACCATTGGGACTGGCTTTTCGCGCGCTGGACATCCAGCCTGCCTTAGAGGAAATAGTGGCTGCATCTCTAAGGTGCTGTACAGATGCTGTCGCACGGATGAGCACATACACTTCTTGGGACTTCCATTTCTTTCATCATCCTGATTGGGCTGTTACATATTCTTGGCTTCAATTTGCACTTATAGCTGGTCAATCTGTGTATTTGCATTTGAACTATTCTCTGGAAACTGTGTCAAAAGATAATAAAATCTTACTTTTGGTCGGAGCTTCGTCGGATGAAGATATATTAATATCAACTTATTTCAGTTCATTTATAATTATTGTAGGTGATGGAACAAGGCTTTCGTTGTTCTTGGATTTGCATTGTTTGATTTTTAATTAAATCTTTTGAAATATATGACTGATTGATTTATAGTTTAAGCTATTGAAATATATTGGCGGGTACTGTTATTAAGGGGTTCACCATTGTAGGCATAAAGCATTAAAGAAGCGACTAATTTATTTGCACTGTCGGAAGGACGAATACAACATAAAGTGTCAATAATCTATGTTATTTGTGTGAATTTAGTGCCGGATAGTCATTGGAAATACTCCAAAATATTCTATGTGCGTGATCTTTACATAGGATTAGGTACTTTTAAGGTGTCCGAAAGATTAATTTGATTTAAATTGAAGGCAGCTCTGTACTCTGAATATTTTTACGCAATCTTTCCGATAATTATACCCCGCTATTTTTATTTATCGAGAAGCTGGTAATTACTAACAAGCTGTGTATATGTCGTAGGCATTTAATAAAAGTCGCCATTTAATTAAAAGCCTAGGCATTTAATTAAATGCCGGCATTTAATAAAAATCGTATTGATATCTTTCTTTTACCATTATCTGCCTAGGCATTTACTTAAAAGTTGGCATTTAATTAAATGCCGGTCGGCTCTCCAGGCAAATAATAAAATAAGCAAATATATATCAACGCACGATCCGCAAGCCTTTACGCCGATAGTGTAATACCACCCGATTTAACCAAATACTAGGAGAGGGAGATGTGTGGTGAAGGGGGAGGTCGCACCCAGGCCTGCGACCCATACTCACACACACCCACACCCTAATACACACACATATACACATACACACACATACACGCGCACACCCGCACCCACATCCACACACATATACACATACACACACATAAACGCGCGGCGCGTGTATGTGTGTGTATGTGTATATGTGTGTGTATGTGGGTGTGGGTGTGTGTGAGTATGGGTCGCAGGCCTGGGTTCGACCTCCCCCTTCACCACATATCTCCCTCTCCTAGTATTTGGTTAAATCGGGTGGTATTACACTATCGGCGTAAAGGCTTGCGGATCGTGCGTTGATATATATTTGCTTTGAGCCAGCCGGCATTTAATTAAATGCCAACTTTTAAGTAAATGCCTAGGCAGATAATGGTAAAAGAAAGATATCAATACGATTTTTATTAAATGCCGGCATTTAATTAAATGACTAGGCTTTTAATTAAATGCCGGTTTTTATTAAATGCCTACGACATATACATATACATGAACTAGGTATATGTACAGTAGTGAGACAAAAATTTAGCAATTGATGGAGGGTTTTAAATTTTTAAGGGGTCTATAAGACTTACTAGACTTAAAACGTAGCTAGCTCTACATTCCGAATTGAATGGCGGATAGATTTTGAACATTTTATCTGAGTGATCTTGCCATCAATTACATCCTGTTAGTTTTAATCATTACTAATCATCACTAAGCATATTTTCGTATACATGCATTACATATGCATTTACGTGATGAAATTTAATTACTGATTAAGGTGCTTCAAATGACTAGTTTTTCAGGTGTCCTAAATTTCTATTAGTTTTAAGACGTAGCTAGTTCTACACTCTGCACTAAGTGCGGCTAGCTTTTGAAAATATTCTATCTGTATGATCTTTCCATTATCTAGCGTTGAAGGTGCCCTAAAGTGATATTAGATTTAAAATGAAATTAGCTCCACACTCTCCAAGGGAACATACCATGGTGTCCAGGCCGCACCGAGAGGGGGGACGAACGGGACCGGTCCCCCTCCAGAAAGTCAGTTTTTTTAACATAATTTACAAATTATGTATAAAATGTAGTCTGTATAGTATTACAAAGTCCGACAAAATAAAATAAAACCTTTAAATGTACAATAGCAGGCTTCAAGTGCTCAGATGGATGCAGGTCGCGACTTTAGAGCCCTATTTTTCCGACTCCTTAGGACTTGGGACACCTATGGTCCCCTCCCAAAGCCAAATCCTGGGTGCGTTACTGATGGTGTCCTCTGGAATGCTCGGTCTTAACTCTCGGTTTGCCGGGTCTTTACCTGCAGTTGGTTCAACAACAAGGACGGCCGATTTGCTAAATCAGCTTAAACTACCGGCTCCAGCTCCATAGCCAAGAAATCGCCTACTGAGACACGTACTAATCAAATCAAATTATACTGCCAGTTCGTGCACTACAAATACGATTAAATCAATACGAATCAAACTAATAACTAAATATATCACCTGTCCCACATGCAACTTCACGGGTGTACCTCCAAAGAAACATTGTAAAGAAAAGAAGATTGAGTGGTTCATGTACTTGTGCTGTAAGGAGTGGCGTCACGTCTTCTATGGAGGTATTTCCTACTCTACCTTTATGCCTACTAAATGCGTCACAACGGTAAGATCTCACTCGATCTTTATTCAATTAATAGTCAAACGACTTTTAACCACGGTAAATTAATTTTTTTCCTGCCGGTCAATGCAGGAAATAGTAAGATTTCACTTACTCTTGATTCGATAAACCACACCATTGACACATACAATCAGTCCTGTATTCTTTGTGGCAGCTCTATTCTCTGTCACCTTTTACGGTTCAGTTTGCCTGGTTAACTCAAGCCTTGTTGTTTGCGGGTTTAGTTCTGTGTGTGCTCCCAACGATCAGTCGTTGACCGAAGTGAGTAAAAATAATCAATAAAATTAGCAATAATAATAACACAAAAATTAAAAGTAAAGATAAGAACCACAAAAGCTTCAATAATAGTCATAACGGACCCCCCTCCACTACCCAATAATGACCTGCATAGAGTGTGCCTCCTTTTGCCTGTTAGCACACTGGTCAAATACCAACTACTGCCAGTCCTGCCCCATCACTTACTCCCACGCGAACCCAAGAGGCAATCACCGAATGCTTATCAGTGTTCCTCACACATTCAGTCCTCTCATAATGATGCATGCGATGTGCAGATTGAGGGATCTGACTTTAGTATTAAGGCACTGCTCCTGCAACTGACTGATAGAGTTGATTTTATTACATCGACTTTCCCAAACGTTGCCGGTAGCTCAGTTAATATTACTTTCACCCATTGCATTTGCCTAGGGCGCTGATGTGTACCAAGGTCAGTGCCTTTACTTCCAGCCTTGTGCATGAGTGCTGGTCTAGAGAGCTCATTTTGAGATAAGGTCTATAAGGTCTCACCTATCAAGCCTAAGTTTGGTCTGAAAACTTCAATCTTGCCCAAAATTTTCATCAGATTTTACAAGGAGGAAGACTGCTTCTTAAAGCAGCTCAAATCTGAATCTACTAAACTTAATTGACCCAGAGGGTGCTAAAACCAACGAAGATCAAATTAACGAAGATGTATTGCTCAGTGGCGTGGCGTCCTTGGAAGCAAGCGAAGCATTGCTTCCCTTAGGTTTTCCAATTTAATTTAATTCAAACAAATAAAAATGAAAGGAAATAAAAAATTACGACAAAAAAATTCTTCAAAATATTTTCATTAAAAAATATTTCCCTAAAGCCTCTTTATTTGTCCTTCGCTGTAACATATCCAGGAGAAGCAATTATAAAATCACTTCCATCTGAACAAAACAATCAAAAACAAATCAATCAATCATTCGAACACGTCTGGACTCCGTCTATGATATCACGATTGACCACTGCCTGGAAGAGGTGGATTTATTTTTGCTTCTATCAACAAAGATTGTGGGTACTTAAGCTTGAGGTTTAGAGTGTAGCAGACAAGGCTACTAATAACCTGTGGACATTGCGACCAGAGTTGATCTATTGTGTTTTCTCCAAGATTGGTTAAGCTAAATCTATATTTTTTTACGAGCTCGATTACTGCCTTTGGAGCTTGCATAACTTAAAAAAGACCCTAAAAATGAAAAATTATTTCATTTTAATATCTCAATCAAATTTTAAAATGCATTTAAAAATGCATTCCCATGATATAACAAATTGCAATTTAGTATAAATTGCATTTTGTTATCACACACATACCACGTTTTTCAAACTTCGTCGTGAGAAAGCAATAAGATAATAAAAAAGCTTTAAAGTAATCGTCCAAACCTCGAGGAATTTGTTTTTAACCGCCCGGGCGAATTAGTCAAGAAATCGGGAGTGCCTATAATCAGAGATATGTGGAACGCTATTTTCTTTTTAAACGAAAAATTGGAGATAAATTTGGAATAGTGAAAAATAGATCTAATTAAGGAAAGTTGATATAAAATGTGAGAAATAAGTATAATAAAAAATAGTCGAAACATAAATCAAGTGAACAAATAAATTGAAGGATAACTTTAGAATTGTTGAAAATAAAATATAGAAAAATAAATTGAAGTAAATAGTGAAATTTTTGGTTTTCTTTTTCTTGCTCCCACACGCACTCTATTCCTTGGAGCACGGAATGCACGGCTATAACACGAGGTTTTATATTTCTCTTCGCACATTCGACACAGTTCAGTGTTGCAACTGTCTATTTTCTTCAAATAATAAATTCTGGGATGTTTAAGAAACAGCTATCGAGAGGCGTATAGATAATTTATTAGAACGGCTGCAATAACATTTTAGCGTATGATTATTTAACGCTTTTGTATAATTATAATCTGATTGCTTTCCCTGTACCAAGTCCACGCCACACCACTGGTCTATAACCACTTACTTGTTGGAATTTGTAACAGGATACCATCGGCGGATTTGCAAAAGGCTACTAGACAAATTGTATTTATACAGACATTAGTAAAGCCTTTGATAAGTTATCTTACTCCGTGATACTCCTTAAAATGGAAAAGTATGTGTCCGGTCTTCATTTGATGGTACAGACATCGACCGTTTCGAGTCTGTTCAGCGGAACTTCCTACCATTTGCTCTCAGGCATCTACCCGGGAATAATTCATTAATTCTTCCAAATTACGAAGATCGCTTGAAGCTTTTAAATTGCACTCGTTTGAAAAACGTAGCATGGCTGCCGATGCAACTTTTGTGCATCAACTCTTAACCGCGAATATTGATTCTCCGTTGTTACTTAACAAAATCTCTTTTTGTGAATCTTTTTTTGAGAAGGCTATTTCTGTTGTATGTTAACTCCTCTAGGCCTAACTTTAGCATGTACGAAGCTATCAATCGCATGTGCATTACTGTTAATTATATGGCATTTTGTTGTTGACATTTCTAAGAATGTTTTAAAATAAAATATATTAAAAAAAAGTTTAAAATAAATAAGTTTTGTAAATAAAATGCACTAAAAAGTAAAAAAGTATTTGTTTCTTTCTCAGTGATATACACAAGAAAAGTTTAATTGCAAAATAATAAATGCTACAACCCAGATTAAATCGTAAAAGTTTGGGCATCCATAACTCTAATCACAATTGCCTAACTGCAACTCATGCCCAAACCCCCGAATCTCTACTCTCGAATCTCGAATCCGACTCTCGAATCTGGAATCCGACTCTCGAATATCGACTCTTGAATTGCAACTCTCGAATCTCGACTTTCGAAACACGGCTCTTGAATCTTGAGTCAAGACTCATATCACACACGGCCCAAATTGCACAACCCCAAGAGGGGTAGTTACCACCTCCACCCAAACCCCCAAGAAGTACAAAAATCTTACCCCATCGGAAAGCTCCTTATTCACTCATTTTAAATCGAAAAACCCCGTGTACATAATTCGAATCTGGGTATGGTTAGTTTCTTCAGAGGTGCCACTGTGGACTTAGCACAAAGCAGTTTAAGACTAGTAGTAGTTTCCAACTGGGCAAATCAGTTGCATGATCAGCTTTGCAGTGAATATTACTGGGGTACATAAACCAAGAGGATCGTACAGCCTGGCAATGATTGACAAAACTACTCGTTTTGTGCAATGCTGGTTGCTAATCTCCTGTACTAACGGTATTGTAAGTAAATCCTTAACTTATCCATGGTATAGCGCAATTGTGCCATTTTCGATTTATATGCATGATTTTAGCACTTTATACTTTTCTTTGTTTTTAAATATTCTGGAACATCTTAAAAGGGTCAAAAGTGAAAACATTGACCGAGATGTTACAAATAAATCATAAATCTAAAATAGAATTTTTACAGTTTTAGCTTTTATATGTTCACAGCATGGCACATTTGTGCTGCCGATTGTATGGCTCGGAAGAAACGTATATGTAAAATTATATAGTTTCTGATTTAGAAAAACAATATCAATATTTTATTGATTACAAAATATTTATATACAAACATAAATGTGATAAGCTTATAATTCATAAGAATTGCATTTGATGAACGCGTGTCTGTGTTCAAGCCAAATAAGTAATTTGCAAACGCAACATTCCTTCCTTGTCCTACGCTGCCTTTTGAAACTTCTTCGACATATGTATATAACATCTTCTAGTAAACTCCGACTTGGTTGAACTCTCAGAAGTTTGTTGTATTGGCGTTATGTTTTCTAAAGGTCTGCCAAGCATACATTCTATTCCTACTTTTGTAGAAAATTGCGCAATAACCTTTGGAATGTGTGAGCGGGTATCTATAGATGGAATTGCTAATTATTTTCCTAGATCTTGGAGAAATATTCGTCGGCAATATGTTTGTTTAGCTGAAGCCGGATTATTTTTTGAATAAATTATGAAAGCTGCTGAGTATGACATATCGATCATATTGCAAAAAATTGCAATGGGCCGGCGATTTGTTTTCCGTTTAGTTGAGAAATGCGATTGCATTTTGTCCACCGTGCCGTCCCCGCCCTTGTTTTCTTTATAATAATATACAATCTCTGGCTTTTTCTTAGGGCCACTTACGTCAAATGTATGGTGCATGGTAGATAATAAGATAACATTTCTTCCTTTCCTTGGAATATATGAACATATTGTAACCTTGTCCTCACTAAAATCAAACATTGATGACAAAAGCTCACGGCTTTTGTGACTTTACATTTCTAGAGGAATATACCGTTTATTACGTTTCAATGTTCCCACGAGTGACATGTTCAACGACATTAGCCAATGTGCAAGTGTTAATTTATCCGTGTCAATGTTTCGACCAGAGTGCTTCTTCCTATTGCGTAAATCTATTACAATCCTTTCACCTTGATTCGTCTCACGACCCTCAGCCGACTTCCGGCGTAAAGTTGTTCTGAAAGACGATAAGAATTGGTCACGTCACATACCCATCAGATTTTAATTCCGTATTTCGCGGTTTTTGGACGGGACGGCATGTATTGCGTAAATCTAGTTCTCCTTCTAAGGCATTCAGTTGGAGTATACTGCGAATGGAGGTTACTGTTGGGCAAAAGCCAAAGTTCTTAAATTGGTGCTGTTTTATCAATTTCCAAAAGTTCATTACTCCTTGGCCGATTATCAAAATGAAGAAATTCGCAAATTTCCCAGAATCTGTTGATTAGCATTGTTGTTCGATAGAGTGGATCAGAATCTGATTTCCACATTTCTTTCACATGTTCTGAACTGGAATGTCGAAAGTCAGCCGTTATTAGTATTCCTGAAAATCCTAGAAACGCCTCTTGAGTTAGCGGTTTACACACTTTGGGCTTTCCAGGATTTTCGAAATTCCATTTGGAATATACACTATTTGCTTTTCGATTTGTTTCTTTTATAATTATGTTAAATTACATCATCGAAAAAGCATTTGAATGTGTCACATACAGAAAGAGTATGAATCGATGTTGCTGGGCCAGCTTTGTCGCAGAATATTGTACGAGCAATGTTGGACACATAGAAGAAAGATTGCGATGCCATATGGTGTTGTCTTTAGCGTAAAAGATATTTTGATCAGATTGTCCTTCAGGACACATATGAATATCTTCGTAGTTATCATCGCTATCCGTATTGTCCTTATTTTCAAATTCTATTTGAAGATTTGTGTCCCTATGGATATCTTTAACATCCCATTCCTCTTCAACCCAAGTTTGATCAGTTATAGGTGGTGGCATCCATTCGTCCTCAGAACCATTTTCTTCGTAGTAGTTACGCTATGTTCATTCTGGATCACTTTTCCCATACAAAAAGTGCAAGGTAGAATCCACTATTTTGATGGCTCTGGACCGGGGTTCCGGGCCACTGAGGGGGATTCCGTCTAGTGGGATACGTGACAGGAGGATTCCTTTCCTACCGTCTGGCTGACCAGGAGATGACATTAACTTTTTAGTAATAATTCAAGTTTTATTTTTTTTTGCCCATGGTGTGCTGCGCCTAAATGTATGCTTTTTTATTATGATTTTGCTGTTTTCAAGTGCACCTAAATGTGGGCTTTTGGTTTTGAACTAATATTAGTAATAATTAAAGTTAACGCTATGCTATTCTTTTTCATACCAATAGATTCTAGGAGGTGCCAGCGGATAGGGTATTGGTACTGTTGGGGAACAAAATTATCATCAGAAATCATCTACGGGGTATGGTTCTCGAGATATTAGCAATTTTACCTTTTTAGATATAGTTAATATTAGTAATAATTAAAGTTAACGCAATGCTATTCTTTTTCATACCAATAGATTCAAGGAGGTGCTGTTGGGGGACAAAATTTTCATCAGAAATCTTCTACGGGCTATGGTTCTCGAGATATTAGCGATTTTACCTTTTTAGATATAGTTAATATTAGTAATAATTCAAGTTAACACTATGCTATTCTTTTTCATACCAATAGCTTCTAGGAGTTGCCAGTGGATAGGTTATTGGCACTGTTGGGGGACAAAATTTCCCATCAGAAATCCTCTACGGGCTACGGTTCTCGAGATATTAGCGATTTTACCTTTTTAGATATAGTTAATATTAGTAATAATTGAAGTTAACCCTATGTTATTCTTTTTCATACCAATAGATTCTAGGAGGTGCCAGTGGATAGGGTATTGGTGCTGTTGGGGGACACAATTTTCATCAGAAATCCTCTACGGACTGTGGTTTTCGAGATATTAGCGATCTTGCCTTTCAATATTACTAATAATTCAAGTTACCCTGGGGAGTTGTAGATATCAGCATAATGTCGCCTTGGTTTTGCTGTTTTCTTACTTGAATATTTCTTAGTGAGGAATTTGTAGATATCAAAAGTTCCGGATGACTTTCTATAGGCGTTCTGGGCAGTGTGGTTCTGGGCATCAAATATTAAATGTTTACTAAACATTAGGCATGCTTCCCTTATTTATGATGTAATTTGATATCCCCGCTGTAAACAAATTCGCATTTAAGCTGAATGGTTCATACACACCTGTGTAAACTTCCTGTTTAAAAAATTCGCATTTTAGCTGAATGAGTCATGCACACCTGTGTAAACAAATTTAAGCAATATCAGCACATTTATTCTTTTCATGTAATTTGACACCACACTTACTGTAGGCAGCCAAAAAATTTTGTTTTATTGTTCCAAGAATTGTGTTTTATTGTTTATTCGATATCATCTCAGTCTGTAAGCAAATTCGTTGGAATTCATCATGTGAAATGATTATTCCAGCAGCAGGATCATTCATGTTCACAAACTGTTGCTATAAAAGCCCAAGCTAACTCTTGGGGAGCATCAGTCAGTTTTAGTGAGCCTCAGTGATAGTTTAAAAACACATAAAAAAAATTAAAAATGTCTTTGATGTTAGTAAATAAAAGTTTTTCAATAATTGAAAATTTGCGAAAAGATGTGATGGAGTGTTTAAAAAATTCAGTGAATAAAGACTATTATGTTCAAAAGTGCAATGGAAACATACATAAATTTCAAGTTGCATTTCGGAAGTGCAGTAAGAGTGCTAGGAAACGACATTTCGAGAGCTGTCTTGAGCAAATTAAAGCACTAAGAGTACTATTGAGAACTCCCCGTCGAGGTGGTGGAATTACTCGCGTAAGAAGAAGTGATTTTGTAAAGTGGGAGGAAATAAAGACAGCGTTCGCAGACAGAATTCGACAAGGTGTTATTGCAAATTTAAAGCATATCGATCCGAAGCTATTTATGCAAGACGCTGCCAAATTATTTATGCGCCGCATTAAGAACACTCTAAAACGTTATTTTAATATTAAAGTTTCTACAACGTTTTGCGGCGAATTTATTAAACAAAGTGCTGACAATGAAATTATAAAAGACATTAAATATTTCCAAGCGAGAACTGCTGCAATTAGTGCAGATGATAATTTAGAGGAGTGGTTTAAATCAAACATTTTGGATCCAATAAACACTCAGCTGGAAGAATTCCAGGAAAAAGACATTGGCTGGGCACTGCACTCTATAATACATCTAGCAGTACACATCAACAAGTTTGAACAGCTCCGAGGATCTTCGTATATACCTCTGCCGAAAGAGATTGCTTTAAAGAAAGCTTGCATTAATGTGAACAACAATGATGAAGCATGCTTCGCGTGGGCAATAACATCAGCGCTATATCCTGCAAATATTAACACCAATAGGACCTCATCATATCCACATTATTCAACTGTACTTAATTTAACTGGGATAACATTTCCCATGAGACTTAAGCAAATTACCCAATTTGAAGACCAGAACAATTTATCAATAAACGTGTTCATCCTGGAGAAAGAGAATTTCCTCACCACAGATCCAGTTAGACTTACGAAACACAGAATGGAGCGACATGTAAATCTCTTAATGCTGCAAGATGACTATAACCAGCCTGATGATCATATGGATGATGATGATTATGCCGACAGATATCATTTCTGTTGGATTAAAGATCTTTCCCGACTCATATCGAAGCAAACTTCGAAAAATCATGCTAAAAGGCATATATGCGACAGATGTTTGTTCTACTTTTACTCTGCAGAAAAATTAGCATCACACACTCCTGAATGTGAGAAACAAAACGATTGTAGGATTATGTTTCCCTCAGAGGAAAAGAAATGGTTGGAATATAAGAATTATAACGGTAAGAATCCAGTCCCGTTTTGTGTGTATGCAGATCTTGAGTCAATATTGAAGCCGATTAAGGGAAATGATCAAAATACATCCAGGAACATGAAGTTCACAGCATAGGATTCTATTTCCATTGGAAACATGATGCTAAGCTCTCATATTACAGAGCATATCGAGGAAAGAATTGCCAACAATTGTTTGCATTAGAATTGCAAAAAATTGCATCCATAGCTGTACAGGAAAAGCTGAACATCAGGCAAATGCAACCCCTGACTAAAGAGGAACGGTGTTCACATATGGAAAATACTTGCTGCCATATATGTGAAAAAACGTTTGCAGCCGATGAGGAACGAGTCCGGGACCATTGTCACTTGACAGGTAACTACTGAGAATCATAATTCAATTCATTTTTTCATAAATTCTTTTAACAGGAAAATACCGAGGGCCAGCGCACAATGCATGCAATCTGATGTACCAAGATTGCTCCATAGTTCCAGTCATTTTTCATAATTTATCTGGATATGATGCTCACTTCATTATTAAGGATATAGCTACATCTATTTCTGGGAAAGTGGATCTCCTACCAAAAAATAAAGAAAGATAAATTTCATTCACCAAGCACGTTGAAGGCAATCATATCAAATTCAGATTCATCGATTCCTTCCGTTTTATGGCGGAATCATTAGATAAGCTATCATAATTGCTACCAATGGATAAATTAAATATTACAAGAGCTGTATGGCAGGAATTGGATGACGATGACTTTAAACTCCAGGTGGTGCTGCATGCTCAGAGCAAAACGGTAAATCCTTATGTGTATCATGCAGATGTTGAGGATAGTCCAAGTCGACTTCGAATATGTAACCAATTGGTGAATCATCAGGAATCTCGAAAACGTTGATATTGGGAGCATCAACCCATTTGAATCCTCCGGTTGGTAAATGCTGTGACATGGCCCATCTATAAAGGTTATTTACATCATAATACATCAGGTATTTCTCTTTCTCGTCAGGCTTAAAATCATCCATATATTTATTATTTGCTTTACTATATCTGTTCGAGCATTGACTTATACCACCTCGAATACCTCTCTCTATGAATAGCAGTATATCTACGTCGGTTATCAGCTCTAGTTTCACTTTGGTATATTTTAACATTGCATCCCATGTTAGACCTGGCATGGTGTAATAATGTGCAGGATCTAAATTGTACGTCTTCATACAGACATCTCGAAAGTTCTCAAACACATCAGCCAATAGAAGAATATCAGTTTTCAGGTACAGATCGGAGTATTCGCCAAGTGTCTGTATTTCAAATGTCCTCCACACCTTTTCTGCGCGGCTGTAGTCCTCAGAAGATATATCACTGTCAGTCATTTTATTATAGAATTGCTTCTGCGCAGGTAAGTGTTGGAAATCCAATTTTGTCCAATCGTCAACGAAGTCGTATGGGAAGACACCCTTGCGCGGAAGTAGTTTAAAGTCATCATCATCCAATTCCTGCCATATAGCTCTTGTAATATTTAATTTATCCATTGGTAGCAATGATGATAGCTTATCTAATGATTCTGCCATAAAACGGAAGGAATCGATGAATCTGAATTTGATATGACTGCCTTCAACGTGCTTGGTGAATGAGATATATCTTTCTTTATTTATTGGCAGGAGATTCACTTTCCCAGGAATAGATGTAGCTATGTCCTTAATAATGAAGTGAGCATCATATCCAGATAAATTGTGAAAAATGACTGGAACTATGGAGCAATCTTGGTACATCAGATTGTATGCATTGTGCGCTGGCCCTCGGTATTTTCCTGTTAAAAGAATTTATGAAAAAATGAATTGAATTATGATTCTCAGTATTTACCTGTCAAGTGGGAATGGTCCCGGACTCGTTCCTCATCGGCTGCAAAAATTTCTTGACATATATGGCAGCAAGTATTTTCCATATGTGAACACCGTTCCTCTTTAGTCAGGGGTTGCATTTGCCTGATGTTCAGCTTTTCCTGTACAGCTATGGATGCAATTTTTTGCAATTCTAATGCAAACAATTGTTGGCAATTCTTTCCTCGATATGCTCTGTAATATGAGAGCTTAGCATCATGTTTGCAATGGAAATAGAATCCTATGCTGTGAACTTCATGTTCCTGGATTCGCTGTGATGTATTTTGATCATTTCCCTTAATCGGCTTCAATATTGACTCAAGATCTGCATACACACAAAACGGGACTGGATTCTTATGGTTATAATTCTTATATTCCAACCATTTATTTTCCTCTGAGGGAAACATAATCCTACAATCGTTTTGTTTCTCACATTCAGGAGTGTGTGATGCTAATTTTTCTGCAGAGTAAAAGTAGAACAAACATCTGTCGCATATATGCCTTTTAGCATGATTTTTCGAAGTTTGCTTCGATATGAGTCGGGAAAGATCTTTAATCCAACAGAAATGATATCTGTCGGCATAATCATCATCATCCATATGATCATCAGGCTGGTTATAGTCATCTTGCAGCATTAAGAGATTTACATGTCGCTCCATTCTGTGTTTCGTAAGTCTAACTGGATCTGTGGTGAGGAAATTCTCTTTCTCCAGGATGAACACGTTTATTGATAAATTGTTCTGGTCTTCAAATTGGGTAATTTGCTTAAGTCTCATGGGAAATGTTATCCCAGTTAAATTAAGTACAGTTGAATAATGTGGATATGATGAGGTCCTATTGGTGTTAATATTTGCAGGATATAGCGCTGATGTTATTGCCCACGCGAAGCATGCTTCATCATTGTTGTTCACATTAATGCAAGCTTTCTTTAAAGCAATCTCCTTCGGCAGAGGTATATACGAAGATCCTCGGAGCTGTTCAAACTTGTTGATGTGTACTGCTAGATGTATTATAGAGTGCAGTGCCCAGCCACTGTCTTTTTCCTGGAATTCTTCCAGCTGAGTGTTTATTGGATCCAAAATGTTTGATTTAAACCACTCCTCTAAATTATCATCTGCACTAATTGCAGCAGTTCTCGCTTGGAAATAATTAATGTCTTTTATAATTTCATTGTCAGCACTTTGTTTAATAAATTCGCCGCAAAACGTTGTAGAAACTTTAATATTAAAATAACGTTTTAGAGTGTTCTTAATGCGGCGCATAAATAATTTGGCAGCGTCTTGCATAAATAGCTTCGGATCGATATGCTTTAAATTTGCAATAACACCTTGTCGAATTCTGTCTGCGAACGCTGTCTTTATTTCCTCCCACTTTACAAAATCACTTCTTCTTACGCGAGTAATTCCACCACCTCGACGGGGAGTTCTCAATAGTACTCTTAGTGCTTTAATTTGCTCAAGACAGCTCTCGAAATGTCGTTTCCTAGCACTCTTACTGCACTTCCGAAATGCAACTTGAAATTTATGCATGTTTCCATTGCACTTTTGAACATAATAGTCTTTATTCACTGAATTTTTTAAACACTCCATCACATCTTTTCGCAAATTTTCAATTATTGAAAAACTTTTATTTACTAACATCAAAGACATTTTTAATTTTTTTTATGTGTTTTTAAACTATCACTGAGGCTCACTAAAACTGACTGATGCTCCCCAAGAGTTAGCTTGGGCTTTTATAGCAACAGTTTGTGAACATGAATGATCCTGCTGCTGGAATAATCATTTCACATGATGAATTCCAACGAATTTGCTTACAGACTGAGATGATATCGAATAAACAATAAAACACAATTCTTGGAACAATAAAACAAAATTTTTTGGCTGCCTACAGTAAGTGTGGTGTCAAATTACATGAAAAGAATAAATGTGCTGATATTGCTTAAATTTGTTTACACAGGTGTGCATGACTCATTCAGCTAAAATGCGAATTTTTTAAACAGGAAGTTTACACAGGTGTGTATGAACCATTCAGCTTAAATGCGAATTTGTTTACAGCGGGGATATCAAATTACATCATAAATAAGGGAAGCATGCCTAATGTTTAGTAAACATTTAATATTTGATGCCCAGAACCACACTGCCCAGAACGCCTATAGAAAGTCATCCGGAACTTTTGATATCTACAAATTCCTCACTAAGAAATATTCAAGTAAGAAAACAGCAAAACCAAGGCGACATTATGCTGATATCTACAACTCCCCAGGGTAACTTGAATTATTAGTAATATTGAAAGGCAAGATCGCTAATATCTCGAAAACCACAGTCCGTAGAGGATTTCTGATGAAAATTGTGTCCCCCAACAGCACCAATACCCTATCCACTGGCACCTCCTAGAATCTATTAGTATGAAAAAGAATAACATAGGGTTAACTTCAATTATTACTAATATTAACTATATCTAAAAAGGTAAAATCGCTAATATCTCGAGAACCGTAGCCCGTAGAGGATTTCTGATGAAAATTTTGTCCCCCAACAGTGCCAATAACCTATCCACTGGCAACTCCTAGAAGCTATTGGTATGAAAAAGAATAGCATAGTGTTAACTTGAATTATTACTAATATTAACTATATCTAAAAAGGTAAAATCGCTAATATCTCGAGAACCATAGCCCGTAGAAGATTTCTGATGAAAATTTTGTCCCCCAACAGCACCTCCTTGAATCTAGTGGTATGAAAAAGAATAGCATTGCGTTAACTTTAATTATTACTAATATTAACTATATCTAAAAAGGTAAAATTGCTAATATCTCGAGAACCATACCCCGTAGATGATTTCTGATGATAATTTTGTTCCCCAACAGTACCAATACCCTATCCGCTGGCACCTCCTAGAATCTATTGGTATGAAAAAGAATAGCATAGCGTTAACTTTAATTATTACTAATATTAGTTCAAAACCAAAAGCCCACATTTAGGTACACTTGAAAACAGCAAAATCATAATAAAAAAGCATACATTTAGGCGCAGCACACCATGGGCAAAAAAAATAAAACTTGAATTATTACTAAAAAGTTAATGTCATCTCCTGGTCAGCCAGACGGTAGGAAAGGAATCCTCCAGGCGTATACCACTTGACGGAATCCCCCTCAGTGGCCCAGAACCCCGGTCCAGAGCCATCAAAATAGTGGATTCTACCTTGCACTTTTTGTATGGGAAAATTGACCCAGAATGAACATAGCGTAACTACTCTTTGTCGATATTATTATGTAATAAATCTTGCGCGCTATCTTCTTCGCCTAATAATTCTTCCAAATATATGATTTGTTGATTGTAAGACATCCTACGAACGAAAAAATTACAATATATTACTAGAAAAAAAAAAAAAAAATAAATGCATACATTCTACGTACAACGCGTAATAAATCTTCTTCAGCCATATCACTTCTATCAAATTCTTCTTCGTCAAAAATAATCGACACTGTTGTAAATTGAAAATTTTTCACAGAACTGTATCTGTCACTAATAAATTTTCAGAAAAAAGCTCAAACTCACAATTCTACATGTAATTAACTGGTGTTATTTTTCAAAAAATCATTTGAATTGACTATGTCCGCAGAATAGGGCGGAACAAAAGATACATAAGAGACCGCCTCATAAATTTCATAGAAGATTTATAAATGAAGCGAACGGTACAAATAGTTCGCTTCAATCGACGGAACAAGTTCTTCTCTCCAGTATATGGGAGTTCTAGAATAAGGTACACAAAAGAACACAGCTTATGTCATAATAATCCTGCACAGAAGAAACATAGGCAACAATTATTCTCAGAAATTGGTGGAAATGCGTGAATAACTACAAAGTAGTACAAGTGTACCATGCCGTGGGGATTCGAAAATTTTTTTGCCGTGGACAGCAAGTTAAACGGGAGGACCTGTTCATCTATTAATGTTGTAAGATTAGAGCATCTCTGATATACATAAATCAAAAACACCACGGGCCAATAACTCGATCAATCTAGCCTTCAATTGAAAGCTTCCTCTTCAGTGCTCGCCCCTGATACTAAATCAGCTAAATCTGAGTATTCCTTCATGAAAGCAATGTATTGTTGTTTCATACTTGGTTGTTTGGTCAATCATTTCTCCAAATTTATAAATTGTTTCAAAGCACTAACCTAACTAACCCAGTTGATGAATTTTATTTTGATTTGGTAGCTCGACGTTTTATCTTCCGCTTGAGTCACGCGACATATTGTTTATATGATGCGATTCACATTCCTTCTCATCCCTTGATGAACAAGTTAGAAATTGAACTTCGGTAACCGTCCAGAATGGTTGAATTTGTCGACTCAAATAATGCAAAGTACAAATTAGAGATGTCACTGAACCTATAGCTGGTGCAACCGAGTGACACTTTCTTGTAATTATGTATCGAAAAACTGTCTCTTGTAATGCAGGTACTCTTGTAGGACTTTACTAACTCAGCGCACTATATCACAATATGTCTCTGCACCCAATAACATGTCAATTTTAGCCGGTAAATAAAACTGTGGACCTGGCCATTGTAGGCCACTTGCTTATGATATCAAGGCTTTCAATGGTTGTATTGGAAGATCTCGTGTAATTTTAGGCAATATTAGAAATGATAACTCAGCTTGAAAATTCGAAATGTTAGTACCGATCGTAGTTGCAACTTTACTCAGCTTTACTCAGCTCGAAGCAAAAGAGGTGGCTTTATGTGCATTTGCGGACATAGAAGGAGCCTTCGATAATACCTGCTTCGATGCAATTAAATCAGCTGCTGAGGATAAAGGCTTTGAACCCTCCACTGTAAACTGGATAGACTCCATGCTTAGAAGCAGGAGGATAACCACATCTCTAGGGAACTGCTCAGTCACGATCACCGCAGCAAAAGGCTGCACACAAGGAGGAGTTCTATCTCCACTCTTATGGTCGATCGTGATTGATGATCTGCTAGGGAAATTGACCAGTTCGGGTTTTAATGTTCAAGGGTATGCGGATGACTTAGTAGGTACAATACGGGGCAAGCATGATCAAGTCATATCCGACCTCATGCAAATAGCCCTCTCCAAAGTCCGCGCGTGGTGTTTAAACAAAGGCCTTAGCATAAACCCCAAAAAAACAGTAATCGTTCCTTTCACAAGAAGATCGAAGCTTTCACTAACGGCTCCTCTTCTTGATAATACGGAATTGATATTTTCAGACGAAGTCAAATATCTGGGGATAACCCTAGATAAAAAACTTACCTGGAATTCGCATCTGTCTAGAGTGACGGATAGAGCGATGCGATCTCTCTACACGTGTCGTCGCTTCATTGGCAGAACATGCGGTCTGAAGCCAAAAATGATGTACTGGACGTACACCCGGGTTGTTAGACCCATGGTCACCTATGCGGCCCTCGCATGGTGGCCAAAAACTAATCAAAAGACGGCTGAGGCTCTGCTTCAAAAAACCCAGCGGCTTGCCTGTCTAGGAATGAGCCATAAATGGCTCAACCATTAATATCCTCTCGGACAATTAAGCTGCCCTCAAGGCCTTAAAGTCCTACTCTGTCAGGGATAGTCTGGGAATGTCTAAAAAACCCTCAAAAATCTATCAAGGAGAAACAAAGTTATCCTCATGTGGGTATCTGGACATGAGGGCCACAAAGGCAATGAAATTGCGGATGGCCTAGCCAAAAGAGGAGCGGAAGCTAAGTTTGTCGAACCAGAGCCATTTTGTGGCACTTCAAAGTGTTACCTCAAAGCTACCCTAAATAACTGGGAGAATAAACAAAAATCCCTGTAGTGGGAAAGGCTACGAGGACTTCTTCAGGCAAAAAAGTTTATCGACACCTCTGGAGGAAAAACAAAATAACTCCTACTCCTTAGAAGAACAGAGCTCAAAATGATCACTGAGCTCTTCTCAGGCCATTGCCCCTTAAGGTATCACCTAAACAAGCTGGGTTTGGCTGAGACTTCATCCTGCCGCTTCTGTCAGGATGCTCACGAAACCTCGGAGCACTTGCTCTGCAACTGCGAAGCATTGGCCAGGCGGAGATTACTCCACCTTGAACATGCTTTTCCTCCACCAAGTTACGTATGGAACCTCAAGCCCTGAATCGTTCTAGACTTTATTAACAGTCTAAACCTATAAATGGAGCAAATTCAACGGGGACTCACAATAAATCTTTCAGGTCGCAATGATTGCGAGGCTAACGCCTATACACCCCTTCACAAATCTAATCTAACCTAGGGTACAGATCATTATTTGATTGTGTACGATTATTACATTTGCTCAATGCTTGTAATAATCGAGCACGATGTGATATAATATCCATAAACTTCTTTGGCGACAATAGCTTCGTTTGATATCAGTTCTAATTTCAACTTCACGGCGAGATGCATAGTCCAATTTTGTACATAAATAATGAACTAGAATAAGATCCCACTCTTTAACCGTCTGAGATACCACCTCCAGTTCATTATACCGCTTACTAACATTATAAGTAAATTCTTAAAGAGATGACGACGAGTTTTCTTGAACCTTTTTTATGTCATAAATCTGTTTCGCATATTCTCTCTGAAGTCTGGATTCGTTATCGTAATGATCGGTTAGTAACTTCCAGGCGGACTCGTACTTATTCCCAGAAAACGTTAATGTATCGATGTTCTAAGCAGCTGATCCATCTTTAATGAAACTATGAAGGTAGTGCAATTTAGTCGTATTCGTAAGGGAAATATTATTGTGTATTAAATCCCGGTAAATGTCTCTGAAACGTTACCATTGCATAGAACTGCAACTGAACTTTTCTATTTCTACATACATCGGGTCATTTTATCGACATACTTGGGTTGAGCTATTACTGTTATTGGAAATACCACTTTTGCAATTAATTATACTCATTAATTAATGACAATACCGGAGATTCTGCAGCTCCGTAATCTTTCTCAAATTGCTCTCGCTCCAATAAAGAGATCTGCTCTGTCATATTTTTCTAATTTCGTTTGAGTTTCATCAAACCTGGCATACGTTGTCTGAAGCCGATTATAATATATAATACTATGGTAGCTCAGCTAATGTTGCAGTTCTATTATCTGCTAGATTTTTGAAATAAGTTACACGCCTTTTGAAACCCTTTATTTGATATTTAAGGAATGTAATTTCTTCTTTATTATGTCCGAACTCTGTTTAAATAACTTTTATCATCTCATAAACCTCTGACTAAAAAACTTTGTGCCTGAGCGCTTGAGAGTGCCGTTCGTCACGAAAGAGTGTTAGGGTAGTAAACGTGGATGGATTTACATGGGGTTTTTTGATTTAGAATGAGTGAATGGGGAGCTTTCCAAAGGGGTAAAAGTTTCTTACGTTTTGGGGGCTTTGGGGCGTGGGTGGGGTTGTCCAATTTGGCCAGTGTGTGATATGAGTGGTGAATCGAGATTCAAGGGTCGAAAATCGAGATTCGAGTGTTCGGAAGTTGAGAGTCGAGTTAAAAACGTTAAAAAGCTTTAAAAAAAAAGTAAAATATTTTTAAAAAACTTAAAACAGTTAAAAAAAAGTTAAACGGGTAAAAAAAGTTTAAAAAAAAAGTTAATGTTAGGTCGTGATTCGAGAGTCGAGGTAAATAGTGAGAGTCGAGAATGGTGAGTGGGGGGGGGGGGGGTGTATAGAATTTCCGACTAAAAAGTAGAAAATTAAATATGTATTAAAAAAATAAAATTTTTAAAATATGTAAATAACTTTCGTTAATAAATTGCACTAAAAAGTAAAATAATATTTTTTTTCTCAGTGATATACCTACATAAGAAAAGTTTCGTTGCAAAATTAAAAATGCTGCAACTCAGATTAAATCTTAAAAGTTTGGGTATCGACATATAATCACAATTGTCTAACTGCAAATGCCCAAACTTTTAAGATTTAATCTGAGTTATACCATTTGAATGAAGAAGCATTTCAATGAAAAAAAAAAAATATTTTTAACTTTTTAGTTCAATTTATTTACGAAAGTTATTTATTTTAAACGTTATTTTAATATATTTTATTAAGGATTGTAATTTCTTCTTCATTATTGACCAAACTCGTTGGCCTACTCCTTGCATTGCGAAATACAAATACTTAAATCTTTTATCGTTTCGAAATAATTGTAATTGGTTCGGTCATGAATTGTATTTGAGGTAAATTTTTCATGATCCGATTATCCAATTTGTCCTTGATTATAATCTGGCTCGACAAGGACCAAAATGTTGTGGATTACACTGATGCGAACGGATTTCGGCTGACGATAAGTAAATAGCCTGTTAACAGTTTTAAACAAAAAAATCAATGCAATCATGATTCAAAACTAATTGACCATTCAAACTAATGGAATTATAGTGGAATTAAATATAAACAAATATCAATTAGAGTACAATTAAACAGTATTTTCACCTTCATGAAGTGAAATAATTCCGTCTAAAATATGAAGTAAAACCAAATTATCGAACAGAACTTTTTTAATGATTTTTTCTAAATTTTACAGAAATTCATATTGCTTCAGATTTCTGTTTTATTTATTCCAGATTTTTGTAAAAGGCGGATATACTTGCCTTTTACAAAAATTCACGAAAAAAGTTCTGTTGAATACTTATTTGGTCAACTTAAGTTCGGCTATATTTTACTTCTTGAATGTAAAAATGAATTTCAAAATTCGGCATTTCGACCGACCTTATTTCACGACACTAAAAATTAACTTCAACCATCCTTTATTAATAAAACTCTAAGAGCAATGTTTTCGCATATCAATTGGAACAATTGATAAGACGACTGCACTCACCAAGTTAACGGCGTCGAGCACCATATGACGTTATAACATTATATTTCGGTAAACCCCGTATGGTCTTATATCACTTTAAAAAGTCTAACCGAAAAATTTCAAAATGAGGCTTTCTAAATTGAAATAATGATCACTCTAGCGAAATATGGTTTTGTTGCATATGGCATTACGGCGCCGTTTGTACATACATATATGTTTTGCGTCATCTAAGATGTTGGTCGGTTACTGTGATGTGTTTTGTAACTTAGCGTATCAAGAGATGTTTAAAACCATGAAGTTCCTTTCCCGATCTTTTCTTTGACCCCTGAGATGAACAGTGATCAAAAAGCCAACAGTTCTTAACGTTCAATACAGTGGACACCAACTAGAGACTATCACCAAAGAACATCTAACAGAAAGAATACGCATCTGGTATATTGAATAGTTTTATACGACGGGTCGTAATATTATGACCCGCTTTCACAAATTTTACGAAAACTTTCTGCTTTTTAACGTCCCGCCACTCACCCCGGTGGCAAGTGGCGGGTCGTCAATGCATTAGCACCAGAAGCAGCACCTGCACTCCGCATAGGAGACAGAGAGAACAGAAAAATATTCTCTCAGTCTCAAATTTTTTCTTCTTCCCGTCTGTTACCTGCCGACTGTATAAACAATTAAGCATACAACTTGTGCATTTTTAGAGGCCAGATGAAGCTTTTTGTTAAGTTATATGTTCTTTGCTACAACACAAGTAAGAAATTACCTGTCGAAGCAGAATGAGCCCAAACGCATTCTTCTCAAGTCAATTAATGACATTAATCGATTATTTTGCACAGAAAGTTCTTTTTCAATGATTTTTTTCCACTCAATATTTTGTCACAAAATATACCAGTGTCATTAATGTTAAAGAACAGATATCCCGGTGTAATTAGCACTTGACAAAAAATATCTAAATTTAAATTTGTTTTTAACTATTCAAAAATTTAAACTATTTGAAAATTAGATAATCTTATCCTTTTTGAAATACAAATGTAATAACTAAGAATGTTTTCTTCGTTTAGTTTTCTTTTTTCCATAAATATTCTTTGTTAAATAAAACGAATTTAAAAATCCTACAAATGTACTAAGATGGCTGGCATTCCTATGTTCCCCACCAGAATATATGACAGTATGCTCAAGCACAGATTTGCCAGAAAAATATATTTATGCCAGCTAAATTTAGACGTTTTAGCCACATTAAGGCCTTTGAATCCGGGTAAAAAATCGGCTAAATCCTTTCAACCTGAACGGCAGTACCCCAGAGTTTTTTTGAAACCGTCTCAAATTTTAGTCGTTCTAGTAGGGAAGATTTATATTGAAAAGCGGCTAAAATAAACAAGAGAAAGAGTTATAATTGGTCTAAGATCATTAATATTATACTCTAGCTAGATGATAATAGCAGTTAAATAAAGTGAAACCGAATGTTCTGTATGGCAACAGCAAGAAAGGGAACTTCACGATTGAATTTATTTTTGTAATTTTATTTACTATTTTTATGAAAACGCTCTCTACGTCTACGCGTTCTCTGGTAGTGTTCAAATATATAGTGAAAAACCAAAGTTTTGCGTTTTTGAACTTGTATTTGTAATTTTTATGAAAATACCATGTACGAAATTTTAGCTTTCTACATGAACGCGTTTTGGGGCAGTGCCCAAATACCTATATAGTGAAACTTGAAATATTTATATGGCAATCCTACGAAGAAGTAGCCCGATTTGTCCCATTTTTGAACTTAATTTTACTTTTTTTTTTAAAAGCCCGTGTACAAAATATCAGCACACTAAATGAATGCATTCTCGAGTTAATATGCGGACGGACTAACAGATCGAGATGCAGAAATCAAAACAACTTTTAATATTATGCAGGAGTGTCCAATTCTTTACAAATTTTTGCCGGCTATTTAGCGGCTAAAATGGCAACTTTGCACAAGACCACATCCGACGTGAAAATAGGGTATAGAGCGCGCGCTATAGTTACGCTCTGCATGTTTCGACATGTCTCATAATTTCAAATATAATAAAATTTTTAATTTGTATTCTTTTTGTTAATGAAATAAACTGTATTTGTAATGATACGATTTTTAACTTTCCTCTTATTTTAAAACAGTTTGAGATTTAAACGACAGTAATATCTTTAATGGATCTTAATTTCGAATTCTTTTTATTTAACAATCAGTATTGTTTCAAATCAAATTGTTTTTCTGGTTTTAGTTCCATGGTATGTATTATACTTAGATTATATAGCAAAAAAGATGGGCTATCAGGAAGAAAAACTTAAGAATTTTTCTTCTTGTACTAGAACCGCATCGATGTGTTCGTTTTAGTCATGGAAGTAATAAACTACGATATTTTCATAGCGGGCACATAATTTTGTGGTTGAAACTTTATTAAGTATTGAAGAAAATCAATAGAAGAGGTCCCATTATATCGCAAAATTTTTAAATTAATTTTTAAATTTATAATTTATTGAATTTTTAAAAAATTTCCTAGTGCCCCATTTATTTGTTGATAATATTTCTTGTCGTTTCCTTTGCATGGCTGACATCATATAAATAACGCTAAACCATGATACAGAGATTAATAAGGTATGGCCGGAAAATCTGTCAATTGGTTGCTTGCCTCCTATGGCGACAATTGTCAGAAATTTGTTCGTCTCAATTTCAATCGTCCTTATCACAGTCAAAAAATAAATTTCTATTTGTAAATTTCTTTACTTTCTCACTAGCACATAATTACTTTTCGCGAAGTGATTTAAATGCAGAAACTAATGTTTTGTGAAATATTTTAATATATTCAAAAAGTATTTCAGTCAATAAAATACGAAAAACTCAAAACAAATTCGCTGCAAATGACTGTAGTCACCTCATGACGTAGCAACGCAAAAAATTCCTCTCGAATCGGCCATACCTTGTTATCTTTGTATCATGCCCTAAACCTTCCGGCAACTAACAATGACAATTCAATTATAAACAAACATACCGGCATTGGAAAATGTTCAATTTTATTGCCACGGCTATTTTTAAAACTATTTCACTTCTAATTTATTTGAAACATTATAATTTATTATTGCATGATAAAAGATTTCTTATGGCAATAACTCCGGTTCTTTCTGCAGCACAGCACAGCGCATTTCTTCACCATAATTCGTGATTATATAAAAGCTCTTACACTGACACTTCAGTACTGTTTCTCACTATTATTGAGGATATATAAATGACTTCTTATTGCTTCTTTAGGAAAAATCACTAAAAAACCACCGCACTATTTTTCGTAAATTTAAATAACTAGTACTGACAACAAATAAATAACCCAGCCTTTTTGTCATATCACTCCGTGTCTAAAAAAAAAAATGTTTGTCGCACGTACAGGAATTGTACACAGTATAGCCTATCCTTTCTGCTATATAATCTAAGGTATTGTATAATAAGTTATCTGTCATATATACTGCATAGTAATACAATTTTCCCCAAATGAAAATTGTTGTTAGAGGGGGCGGAAATTACCGTCTTTGCCCCCCCCCCCTCAAAACTTTCCTAGATCCGGCACTGATGATATGATTGTCAAACGATAAAACTATCACATATAAAACTACCACATATGTCAAAAAACTACCACATGTAGCATTTAGTCCAGTCAATAGTGACTAAATAAGGCCGTTGCCATACAAAAGGTCGAGTAGTTGTAATTTTTAAATATATTATTTAGTTCCGGGGCCCAATGAAAAATCCAAGTTTTCACCCTTAGGGCGCTCTGTGCAGTCTGCCATCTTGGATTAAAGGCACGAAAAATTGGTTTCTTTAAAATAATTCCTAAACGGCTGATCCTACGACAAAAATGGCTGATACAGATTTGAAGAAGACTAAATTCCCCACATTTCCTGTAACAACACTTTGTTTTTAGGTTAGATATGTAACCAGTTAAAGCTACGGAAACGTGAACTTTCTTCCAAAAAAAATTTATATGTATAGTACCCCATATGCAGGGTGTTTCACCCATGCTGGTCAAAAGAACAGGAGGTGATAGTAGTCATCTAATCAAAAAACATTGTGCGGCAAGGGAAGGACGGGGGGGGGGGGGGGCATCTCAACCGTTTCGAAATTACAGGGTGATTAAGAAAATATTCTAGTCTTTCATAAAAAGTGCAAGGTCACTTATAGAGCTCATGCATACAGAACTTCATGGCCTTTCCAACGATTGCTAGACCAGCCGCGTACTTCTCTCCCCTCAGGAGTTATGGTCGTCTAAACTAAGGATTTAGGATTGCTTTACCTTTTTATTCACTTTGACCTCTTTTTTTTACAAAAAGGTGCTAATAACGTAATTAACGTATTTTTTTTTTATAAAAACTTTGAACTGTGGATTTTCCTCTTTAATTTGACATATTTCGTCTATGTGCTAACTGTAGCCGTTAAAAACTTATTGACTCTTAACCTATTCTCAAAGCTATTCTCAAACCTATTTTCAAAGATAATTAATAATTATAACTCATAATTAAAACAAAGAATGTGTAATTTCGATATGACCTGAATAGGTTATGTGCTAATAACTCTTTAACGACTACAGTTAGGAGATAATAGATCAAATTAAAGACGACAGGCTACAGTTTACATCTTTTATTTAAAAAAAAAATCACGTTAAGCACCTTTTTGTAAAAAAAAAAGAGGTCAAAGTGAATGAAAAGGTAAGCCAATTCGAAATTCTGAGTTTAGACCACCATAACTCCTGAATGGAAATGAGTACGGGGCTGGTCGAGCAGTCGTTCGAAAGGTCATGAAGCTCTTCATACACCTTGTACCACGGGTACACCTGGTACCACGTGTGAAAACTTGAATTTTTTTTCGGACCCCGGAATTATATAAGATATAAAAATAACAACTATTCCACCTTTTGAACCCCTATTGACTGGACTAATTGTCATACGCAAAATTTTTTCACCGTTGCTTATTTCTTCATTCTTAGAATAAACGATAAAGTAAAAATAGATTAACTGTGTTTTCCTTTCAGGAGAGTTGGTGACTCACCCATACCTGGATCTGGTGCATACGCAAACAACGAAATTGGTGCAGCAACTGCGACAGGTGATGGTGATATTCTAATGCGTTTTCTGCCATCCTTTACAGCTGTTGAGAATTTACGAATGGGGCTGACACCAAAATTAGCCGCAGAAGATGCGATCAAAAGGATATTGAAATACTACAGAAATTTTGTTGGAGCATTGATTGTCGCCAATAAAAATGGGGAATATGGGGCTGCTTGTAGTGGCATGGATATGTTCCCTTTTTCTGTATATGAAAAGAACGTTAATGGCGTGGTTATAAAACGTATTAATTGTGTTGAAAATAAATAAATAAAAAATCACCCGTTATAGAATTAAGCCTTATATTATAAAGTCAGATGATATTCACAAACAGAATATTCATGTATACTCTGGAAGTGTTTCTTATTGATACCACATTGGTACTATGTAAGTAAAGTTTTCTCTAAGGCACGGCGGAAAGATGGCCCGATAGACAAAAAGCTTTACTGAAATATAATGAAATGGTAATAATACAATAAATGTTCTACGTTGTCCCCCTCTTGCAAGATGTACATTTCTGCTCTGAAAATTAAACGTTTCGCTTTTCACATAAGATAAACAGAGGCAGATATTAAGTAATTCTCTCTATGTTTTGAATTATCAAAGCCATTTCACACGATACCGAGCATCTCGGCACCCGACCATCTCCGATTTGGATAAAATTTTTACAGTTTGTATGGAATTCAAAAATAGCTCATTGGTAATATTTTGTTTTCCCCGGCAGTATCGAACGACAATTTTTTTGTTAATTTAAAAAAAATAGTATTAATACCAACAAACATTGTCCGGTCAATAGTACATACTATTACTATTGAGGAACTCTACACCTTTTTTGTTTGTATTTTTATTTTGAGGCTAGAAGCCTTATCTACCTACGTAATAATAATTTATTTAGGTCCGTATACACAAGATTTACATGTCTTAAATAGTATACTTATTAAATGAAAATGAAGTGCGAAACTACATGGAAGTTAAAAAGTAGCTACAACTAATTCATAAACGAGTAAAAAGTAATGTATATAAGATAATAATAAAATATTATAAAAAATAATAAAAGTAGATGTGAAGATTGAATTCCAAATGACAGACCGTATCCATATGCTCCTTGATGAGACATACTAATTAATATAAAGTGTTAAAATACTTTTAAACTCAGCCCTATCGCCCCTATCGCGTTACTTTGTGTATATGGTCACTTTAAAAATTTATAACTCCAAAACGAGCATCACCACATATTTTGGTAGAGGGATATATAAGTCTCTCATCTACAAAATAAAAATACAAAAAACAAGTAAAAAATCTAGATTTGGTCTAAGACCAATTCTTATGATACCCTAGATTAATGCCTGTATGTAAGTTCGTATGGTCACCCATCAGTGCAAGTTTTATCGTTCAATTGGTTTACCGCTTATATTTCTATAACGGGGTCGGCGGCGAGTAAAAGTATTTATAACTAATTTCATAGGATTTCATATTCTGAAGAACTTTGAAGAACATTAAATACTGCTAGGATCTAGGACTGGTCGTTTTCACAATATACTTAGAAATCCTAAGTTTTTATATGGTAACACAATTAAGAGGTTTCCCGATTTTGCCCATTTTTGAAATTCTATTTCCTATTTTTATGAAAACACTGGGTACAAAATTTCAGCCTCTACGTTCACGCGTTCTCCGGCAGTGTCCAACTGTAGTGAAAAACGAATTTTTTGTATTGCAACCATAGGAAAGAGTTACCCGAGTTGTCCCAATTTCGAACTTAATTTTACCTTTCTTTTAAAAGTCCCATGTACAAAATTTAATCGCTGTAAGTATACGCACTCTTCAGTTATCGTGCAGACAAACAGACAAACGGACGGACAGACGGACATGTAAAAATCAAAATAACTTAATATTATGCGTGCGTGTTCAATCCACATTGTTATACCAACATTATTTCTGTAAGTTACAAACAGAATGACAAATTTAGTCTTCTCTATGATTTCATATAGGCTATAAGAAGTAAGAAAGCTAGAATTGAAGACCAAGTCTTATGATACTCTAGCTAGATAAATGCCCGTATATAATTTGGTATGGTCACCCCTTTGTGCAAGTATGATTTTTGATGTGGTTTTTCGCATATATTTCTAAAACGGTTTGTCGGACAGGAAAAGTTTTATAAGATTTCACATTATGAAGAACTTTTCAGTACATTATAACCGTCTAGAACTGATCGTTTTCATAGTATATGTAAAAATCCTAAATCTAAAATTTTTATATGGCAACACCAAGAACGAGTTACCCGATTTAGTCCATTTTTGAAACTTTCTGTTCTCATGCAGTGCCCAAAAATATAGTGAAAAAATAAATTTTTGTATGGCAATCCTACGAAGGAGTTGCCCGATTCGGTCCATTTTCGAACTTGAATTTACTTTTCTTTTTTAAAAAGCCTGTGTTCAAAATTTCAGATGGCCAGACGGACAGACGGACGGACCGAGATGTAAAAATTCAAATAACTTTTAATCCAATCCATTTTGCTCTACCACGATTATTTCTAGGTGTTACAAACGGATTGAAAAACTTAGTATACCATTTTTAATTTCATCTAGGGTATTTTTTGAAAATAATACTAGTATTAACAAAAACAGTTTCGTCCGATGTTGTAGTATTATTTGATCAGAAATATTATAACACCTTAACACAAATAAGAATTGCTCTTGTGTCATGCTACAAAATTGCCGGAAGCAAGAGAGCAACTCTGGCAGTGTATTTCTATACACACTTCTTCTATGCCATTTGCCACGCGCCCCACCTATATGGTTGGCGTAGACTAGATCACTTTCAGTTTCCACCACAGAAAGTAGGTCGTTTGGACCGAGGGTACCTCTAAACTACACGCGGAATTGTCAGTTCTGGTCCGCACTAAAAGTCTCTGTATATGAAGGTGGGAACGACAATTTTTACTGCTTCTGGTGGAATGAACTGATCAGCTGATAGTGCCAACTTCCAGCATTTGAAGTTTATTTACTTTTGCGAGTGAAATCTCGTCCGCGCATTAAATATGTGACAGACTTGTATCGCGGGGTAGGAGCTAATATAAGTGGAGTTTGCGTTGTCAATTATTCTGTGGAGAAACCTCCAGTATTGTAGTGTTTCCGAGTTCCGCCTTTGAGATAGGTTCGATATATGTTAACGAAAGAGGAATTGTGTTGGCGAAATATGCAGGGTCTCTTCGATTCAATCAAACCGGGCTCCACTGAACCAACTCCCAAGAAATCGAGCTCCGGGGATCCCTTCGTGATGTATTCGGGCAGTCAGTTGGGATTTCCCTTGAACGTTTCCTGAAGTCTTCAGGTAAAGTGCACCTCGGTTACGTAAGGACGATTACGAAAATTGCACTGTGATCTTGTTTTTTTGTTTTTTTTTTTTTTTGTAAAGGTGTTATGCATACGACGTCTTTTTTTTATGGAAAGTAATCGGGTCATTAACCTTGCGTCCAGTATCTGGCTGCCACGAGGTTGCACTCAGCTGCTATCGGAGGGAAAGCTCCGAGCAGCTGTTCACTACAATTTGGTTTTCGATCCGGGAGGACTACTATTGGACGCTTGTCGGTGGAGAAACGGAATTGCAGGCGCTGGTGGGGATTATCTACGATAGTCCTATAATCCTATAGTTTTAACGCGAGAAGCTTTCTTATAGGGTGATGCGGAGTACAATTGAGGAGGCAGTTTTTCTTATTCCTCCAGTAGTATATAGTCCGGCTTGTGGGCGATGGTCAAATAGAATTGAGGCCAATAAACTTATATAAATTGTAGAACGTTATTCGTAGTAGATAGGAAACTTTCCGTGGCTTTGCGCCATTTACAGAAATCTTTGTCGTAGTTGTACACAGGCAGGTCGACTTAAATCGATTTTAGGCTTCGACGGGTGGTTTATAACAAACTTTGTCGGGACGGAGTCAAAGTACATACTGAAAAGCGATTATTAGATGATACTGCAACGAACGGAGAGAGTAGTTGGTAGAAATTGTTCAAAATATTTATAGATCGAATGCAATACAATATGATGACCCTCATCAGTTGCAAAATTTCATGATGACCCATTAAGCGCCGCTATGAATTATGTAGCTATAATGTAACGGAATACATTTGCGGAACTACATAAGTAAAAATATGTATGCAATCCAAACACAGTGACCACGAACTTAAGCGGCACTGTTTTGTAATTGTACATCTGTGGCCAGTGAACCTGAAAAATTATTACTCAATGGCCCAGGTATACATTATTTTTTATTGTTTTAATTATTATAACATAAAAAAGAAAAAGAAAAAAAGAAGCGACGAGGCAGAGGTAGGCGAGTAGTAAAATTGAGTATTGTTCCGACCATTCGCGCGGTGCCAAGTGTCACATTAATTGGCGTGTTTTGTACTAGTTGTACCTAGTTATTGTAATTATAATAGTACCTACATACACAGTGCGTAATAAAACGTAAATTAAGTGTTGTTGTTTTGATATATGATTTCTATATAAAACTGATCATCGTGCGGACTTACAAGTTCAAAAAATCTCCAGTGCTGTGCATATTAAATACAACATAAATTGCCGCAGCCGGTAGGATCAAGGATGATTGGTTAAAAAAACAACTGTAAACGCTTTAAAAGTCTTAATCCTATACGAACAAAAAGGGGTACCTGTGAAAAAGAGCCATATAAAACGGCCAAGTCATCCCCAACGATCGGGGTAGATAGCATCTGTAGGCGCCTCTGCTCCAAGCGGGCAAGCGTTCACCCCTGAGAGACAAGAACGCAGCAAAGAATTCTGGACAGCAGCACTCCAGAGCCAGCAGAAGTCAGCGCCACCACACAAATAAATTTCAGCGGAGCAGCAAAAAAACTTCGTTAATGTGTTGAAAGCGAAAACGAGGACGCCTTTAAGCCTCCCTTTCAGCAGATATAGGGGAATTTAAGATGGCCTAGGGCCCCCCGGCAGCCATACAACGACAGAACGGATTTTACAAAATTTGATAAGAAGAAAACGGGAAAAATTAACACTACAACGAGATGGAAAACAATAAATGCTCTAAGTATTTAGATGAGGTAAAAATTCAATTATTCCTTTAGTCTCTGTAATGTGCCTGATTCAATATCTTGCAATAACTTGCAAAAAACCCAAACAATCGAAATGCATGCTTGACCTAGTGACGCAAGTCACAAATAGCAAGAAAATGCAACGCATCATTCTTGATGCATACAAGTGCGGTCAGAGACACTATGCTTTGGTAAAAAAAGCATCGATATGGGTCAAGCATTTCTTCATGAAGTAAAAATGCAAAGTCGGGCATATTACAACTTTTGAAATTATATGCACCGTAGTTAGTATTAACGTAGATATAATTATCGATTAAGCAAACGATATATTTTATATAAATAGAATTAACCCAACAAGAATAAAGAGTTGTAGTTAGCAATTAGTACAAGCAACACGGAGTTTTGATTTATTGGGAGCTCTGCTACCTTGCTGCTCCCGATCTATACACCTGGAGTAAGTGCTTCAATAGCCGCTCCAACTTACGTCAAGGAGTTAATGCTCACTGAGCTGCTCCTCTTAAATATCGTTAAGAGTAAAGCCCATAGGCTGCTCTTGGTATACTTATTCGGCACCATCTACACGATATATGGTGGGAAAAAAATGAAACAATAAATACCAATAGATATCATTTGGGTTATCACATGGCGGCCGTGACAGGACAATCTTCAATAATTTCATCTTTAGAATGTGCCATCTTCTTGTAGACCGTGACATCGAATCGACAATTTTCAGGATATGATTCAAAAATTTTCGAGGCAAGCTTGACATTGTAGCAAAGTTACGCGTGAAGATCAATTAAATTGCAACAACTATGACAGTTAAAGAATAAAGTAACCTACAACGACGACATATAGCCAATTATAGAGAATATTGGGTGATATAATAGCAACATAGAACCTAGCAGAAAATAATTTAAGCTTTGGGATGAAGAATTACCGAGCAGTTAGAGATTTATAGTATGGTTGTTCTATAGACCATTTAAAATAATTAATATGATAATGATAATATGCAGATTTATAAAAATTAATTTAATTTTGAGATAAGCAATTTAATTTTATTCGTAATAATTTTCTGGTAGATCAAATTCATAAATAGCTAAACGTAATGCAAATAAGTAATAATAAATTTAACCATGAGTAAAACACAATCAAAGAATGCGGATAATAACGGAGAAATTGTTAATAATATCGGTATCAATGACACAGTAAATGTCGAAAATAGTTACATAGCAACACTGTTGCTAATAATAGCAATTCTTAAACTGGTCCAAATCATTTACGTTCTTTACAAAGACCATAAGAGAAGTTTGAGAAAAAGATACTCAAATGATGTGTTAAAAGTTTAAATTTTTCTATATATATCTCTTCTCATAATTTTCGTTCGCAAGAACAAATCAAAAGCTTGATCAAACAGTTAATTATTACATACTAGAGAACACGTATGGACAAACTAATAAAAATCGAGGAAGAACTAAAAAAAAAACTAGAAAACTTTAAAAAAGTGAATATAGGCCATATACTACAGATAAAACACTACAAGAAAAAGAAGAATTAATATATAAACTCCACGAAGAGACAACAGAAGTGGCATATCTGTGCCAACAGAAGTAGCTATAATACTACAATACAAAGTATTTATGATAAAATCAAAGAATTGGCAGAAAATATACTAAAACTAGTGAAAGATCAAAAAGGCTACACCATGACGTTTGACATTAAAACCGCAACATCCCTGCTGCTTCAAACCTATGATGGTAAGCACGAGGAAACGGAAACATTCGTTGAATCAATGGAACTGCTAGATGAATTAACATCAGCAGAACATAAAAATATAATGATCAAGTTCATTAAAACGCGAATGACAGGGAAAGCGAAACTTGCAATAACAGGAGATGTTAACACAGTTGAGGGAATAAAAACAAAAATACGCCAAAAATTCTCAGTCAAACTTTCATCTGACGCGGTACTGGCTCAATTAAACACATGCCGGCAAGGAAATAGAAAATTAGTAGACTTTGCAAACCAAATTGAAAACCTCTCCAACTCGCTAACAAGAGCGCTGATAGTTGAAAAATTGGCGACAGGGGAAGCAGCTGAAAAATTGGTTGACAAATTTGCAATACAGTCTTTCATTAATTATGTGAGAAGTCAAGAAACATCGCTTATATTAAAAGCCAGCAATCTAGCAACATTGCCAGAAATAACAACAAAAGCGGCGATGGTGGACAAAGAGCAGCCGCATAACATTCTCCATTTTAACAGCAACCAACATGGGAGATCAGGTAACTACCCAAACAAGAGTAGAAACAGCATGGCTATAGCAATTACAATAGAAATAATAACAGCAATAGACAAGAATACTACAACCGAAAGAGACCAATCTATAGCAATAAGAGCAACATAAATTACCGGCCCATGCAAGTACACCAAGCAAGTCAAAGGTAGAACACTCATAATAATTAAAATCATAGGAGTTCGCAAATCAGAAGAATTTAGCACTATGAATCGGGGGAATACCAAAACCCTCAGCCAGAACCAGAACCGGAAAGGTTGAGGGTGGTACCATCAACACGCACACACCAAGAATATTAAACATAAATTTCTCTCTAACTAACTGTATAAAGGCATATGTCGAGATGTGCGGAGCAGTATGCACTTTCATAGTGGATACGGGGGCAGATATCTCAATATTTAAAAGAGATAAAATTAGCGCCGATATGACACTTGGACGCTGACCATAAGCACGTGGGATGGAATAAGAGAGGTACCCATACTTACCGGTCCTTCTCCAAACTCAATCGTCATACCACCAAGATGTGAAATAATTAGAAAAATTCCTATACAGGAACAAAATAATTCAAAAGATCTGGTCATAGCAAGACAAGAAATATAACCAGGGATATTCATTACAGGATCTATTATCTCAAAAAGTAACCCACTCGTAAAAATACTAAATACAACAAACAAAAGTGCCACATTTCAAAATTTAAAGCTTTCAAAGAAACCACTTTCAGACTTCAATATAACTAAAACACCTAAAGACAAAAGGTCAGAAAAAGTAATTTCTAAATTAAAACTCGAAACCATCCCAAGCTATGCATGATCACAGTTTGAAAAGCTATGTCACGATTTTAGTGATATTTTTGCATCAGATGACGATCCGCTAACATCTAATAATTTCTATAAACAACATATAGAAGTAGCAGACAACGTACCTGTTTATACAAAAAACTACCGAATTCCGGAGCTCATAAAGCTGAAATAGACCAGCAGGTAGACAAAATGTTAACTGACGGAATTTTAGAAAATTCACTGTCACAATACAATTCACCAGTACTAGTAGTTCCCAAGAAATTAAGCGATCAAAACAAAAGATGGCGTTTAGTAGTAGACTTTAGGACTCTGAACAATGAAGTCCTGGCCTATAAATTCCCATTACCCAGAATAGAAGAAATACTTGACCAAATGGGCCGAGCCAAATATTTCTCTACCCTAGATTTAATGTCAGGATTTCACCAAATCCCTCTGGACAAACAATCCAGAAAGTTTACGACATTTTCAACAAATCAAGGCTATTTCCACTACACCAGACTATCTTTCGGACTTAACATCAGCCCAAATAGTTTCCAAAGAATGATGGCAATGGCCATTGCAGGGTTACCACTCGAAACAGCATTTTTATATATCGACGATACTATAGTCGTCGGATGCTCTCAGCAACATCATTTGAAAAATCTCTTAACAATCTTCAAAAAGTTAAGAGAAAGAAACCTTACGTTGAATCAAGAAAAATGTAAATTCTTTCAGACAGAAGTCACTTATCACATTCGAAACACTAAAATCAATATTAATGTCACCAATAATATTACAGTGCCCAGATTTTAGCAATCAATTCATAATTTCAACTGATGCCTCGAATTCAGCATGGGTGCCATATTATCGCAAAATATTAACGGAAAAGAACTCCCCATCGCTTATGCCAGTAAAACTTTTACACAAGGAGAAAGTAATAAACCAACTATTGAGAAGGAGCTAACAGCCACACATTGGGCTATAACGCATTTTAAGCCATACGTATATGGAGGAAGATTTACAGTAAAAACGGATCACAGACCTTAGCATACTTATTCGGAATAAAAAACGCAACGTCTTAATTAACAAGAATGAGACTAGATCTCGAAGAATTCGATTTTGAAATTAAATACGTTAAAGGAAAAAAGAATGTTGGTCCAGATGCGTTATCAAGAATTACACTTGACATAAATGATTTAAAGGACATCAATATATTAAAAGTACAAACTCGAGCAATGCACGAACAAAATAACCAATCAATTGAGAAAATAAGCTCAATAGAAGAAAATAGCGAACAACAACTGTAGCCTGATCAACTGCATGTCATAGAAGCGATATCCCAGATGAGGTTATAAACCGACCAGAGCTAAAATTAGAAACCAACAGTTGCAGCAACAAACGAATTAAACTATAAATAAACATTGTGCACAAATTAATAAATATTTCTGAGCGGTATATAAATGCAAAGATAAATCAATCAGTAGCATCTGCACTAGAGCAGGTATTCGAAATGTTGGAAAATGGTATACAATTTCAGACCAAAACTCCGAAACTTTTTGCAGAAGGCGAAATATTTAAATTGATTACAGTAACCTCAAAAAAGGCAATAAAATTCTAAGAAATATACACATTATAATATATAAACCACCGAGATACATCAAAAACAAAACGCAGATTAATAATCTACTGCATGACCTTTACGCAACACTTACTGGAGGGCATCTAGGACAAACTGGAATGCACAAAATGCTAAAAGCGATATACAAATGGAAAAGGATGAAGTAAACTATCGCAAGATATGTAAACAATTGTGAGCTCTGTGCGAAAAACAAACACCAGATGCACAATAGAGAACGTTTGGAAATCACAACAACACCAGCAAAGTTATTCGGCGTAATATCCATAGACACTGTGGGTCCATTCACCAAGGCACCTAGGGACAATAGATACGCGGTAACCATCCAATGCGACCTAAGCAAATATGTCGTAATAGTTCCGACAACACTATTGCACAAGCAATAGTAAACGGATTTATACTAACTTATGCACCAATGAGTAAAATAAATCAGCTCTTGGAATTGAGTATAAAAACCAAATCACCTCGGAAGTATGCAATATATTGAAAATAAAGCAACTTTTCGCAACCGCTGCAAATCCCGGAACTATAGGGTCTCTGGAAAGAAACCACAAATGTCTTAACGAATACTTGAGATGTTTTGTAAATGATAACAGATATGACTAGGATATATAGATACCATATTATTCATTTTGCTACAACACTACTCCAAACAGCGTTCACAACTACACGCCATTCGAACTAGTTTTCGCAAAAAGAGTGAATCTCACTTCTGAGCTCAGAGTTGCTAATCCTGAACCGAACTATAACTAACGACCTATATAGCAATGAAGTTAAAGCTAGGTTACAACAAACACTAAGTAAAGCAAAGCAATACCTAAAATATTCGAAAGAAATAAGAAAACAAAACAGTGATATTAACTGCAAACCCCTATTAAAACAAATAGGTGATCCAGTATTAATTACTACAGCACAGAATAGAAAAAAATTAGACCCATTATACAAATTACTATATTAAGTAATCGATATTGATACCGTTAATTGTATGATTGTAGACGGGAATAAGGTTAGGTCTAAGACAAGGTATATAGAAGAGAAGGTATTCTCATTAAAAAATTTGTACTAGAAGTGTGACGTGTTTCGTCCTATAACGTATATACATTTCTATTGAAAAGACAGAGAGATGAGAGAGAATATTGTGTTCTCTGTACCGTACTTTCCTATACATTCGGACACAAATGGCGGAACGTGGTTCGTAATGGGAATACCTTGTATCTCTGTACCGTGGGTCTAAGATACATAAAAATAGACTAAGAAAAATCATTATATAACGTAAACGTACATAGTCGTAGGAACAGATATGATTAAAAAATTTTATTAAAAAGTTAATATACATTAATGAAAATTATAATTAAAATCATTAACGGAAATTATACAAAGTGTAACTAAAAAATTTAATGAAAACAATCAACGCCAATTATTAAAAATATCAAATTTAATAAAAATGATAGATGCAAGATAGATATAGAAAACATATTAATGTATTATATAAACCGTAAGTAGATCTTAACAAACGCTAATTTAAATATTCACTGCATAATTAAAACAAAAAAAAAATTTCAAGTAGATAGTAGTAACAAATAAATGTACACACCTATATTTATTTCAAACAAAATTATTATATATAAAAAAAAAAAAATATACATCAAATATCATAACACATTGTAACAAGAAAATAATTAAATGAACATATGTTTTTTATGGGGAAAGGTGTAATGTGCATGCTTGACGTAGTGACGTAAGGCACAAATAGCAAGAAAATGCAACACATCATTCTTGATGCTTTGGTAAAGAAAGCATCGATATTGGTCAAGCATTTCTTCATGCAGTAAAAATGCAAGGTCGGGTATATTACAACTTTTGTAATTATATGCACCGTAGAATTAACGTAGATATAATTATCGATTAAGAAAACTGTATATTCTCTGTGTAAGGGATGGCTATATTACTTGCAATTTACTGACGTCTAAATCCAGAGTGGCACCTCTAAGAACCATCTCTATACCTAGACTGGAATTATGTGCTGCTCTTCTAGCTGCAGAGGTTACCGTTCGTGTACAGAAGATCCTCGTCTCATTGATAAAAGAGGTAATCTACTGCTCAAACTGCTCGATCGTGCTTTTGCCGAGCATCCTATATTACCACCCAAATCAAAATTCACTAAAACGTTAATCAATTACTATCATTACAGAAGTCTTCACGCTGGTGTACAGTCTCTTCTAGCTATCGTTCGCACAAGGGTCCGGCCTATAGCAGGCAAAGGTATGGCGAAGCAAGTGGTGCATAATTATATAAGGTGCCTTCGAGCTCGTCCTAAGCTTATAGAGCAACTAATGGGTCAGTTGCCAGCCGCAAGGGTGAAACCAAGTCCGGTATTTTATCATAGTGGAGTGGACTATTTTGGACCTTTCTACATTAAAAGTCCGGTACGTGATCGCCCAGCCACGAAGGCGTATCTCTGTATCTTCATATGCTTAGTTGTTAAGGCGGTCCACCTTGAAGTGGTCCCTAGTTTGACCACGGAATCATTTCTCTCAACACTAACGAAGTTCATAGCAAGAAGACTTCACGTTTCGGTAATACACTCTGACAACGCAACAAATTTCATCGGTGGGTGTAGAGAGTTGAAGGAGCTAAAGGAACTCTTCGGCTCGCAGAATCATTGTAAATTGGTGCAATAAATGTGCAAAGCAGATGGCATCGAGAGGAAATTAATACCACCCCGTTCTCCCCACTTTGGTGGCTTGTGGGAAGCAGCAGTAAAGCAAGCAAAGCATTATATTCGTCGCATTCTCGGCCTAGAATCGTACTCATTTGATGAACTACAAAGAATTTCTTGCAAGGTAGAAAGTGTACTTAATTCTCGTCCTCTCACGCCGCTTTCTAGTGATTCTAATGACCTTCATGTCCTAACACCGGTGGTCAAACGAACAGCATACTCGAACCTCTCCTTGCTGATACAGTCGATAAACTATTATCTAGATGGCAGCATATACAGGCGATGATGCAATGCTTTTGGGAACGATGGAGAAAGGAGTACCTACAATCTTTCCAGCAGCGCGTTAAATGGAAGGGTGTTCAAGATAATCTTCGAGTCGAATCCATGGTGATATTGAAGGAAGACAACATGCCTTCACTAAAATGGATGGTTACGTACGAGTAGCAACAATTCGAATAATAGCTGGCCAATAACTAAGCTTTGTTCTTTCGAAATAGAACATCCGGATAAGCAGATGAGTTGGAAGCTGGACCTTCCAAGGTGGCCGGCAATAATTAATTATTAGTTATCAAGTTAAAATCAATTAAAAATTTCGAATTCGCCGCCAATTGTACATTTTTCATGTTCATGTTACGTACGAGTAGCAACAATTCGAATAATAGTTGGCCAATAACTAAGCTCTGTCCTCTCGAAATAGAAGATCCGAATAAGCAGATGAGTTGGAAGCTGGACCTTCCAAGGTGGCCGGCTTATGTTAATTAATTGCAATAATTAATTATTAGTTATCAAGTTAAAATCAATTAAATATTTCAAATTCGCCGCCAACTGTAAATTTTTCATGTTTCTTTTTCATTTGTTGCTAATCTATTACAATTCTGTATTCAATCACATTTGTAAACAATTTGTCTAGGGCAGTAAATCTAGAAAATTCTCTAGCCGGAATCCATCATTGTCATTGTCAGAAAAGTATTGCAGAAGTCAACACAATAAAATAATTTCATTGGGGCAAGTTTGAATTTTAATTTTTCTAACCAAGGCCCGTAGTTTGGAATTTCGTTTTGGATAAACATTATTTTGGTAATTCGCTTCCTGAAAACTATTAGGAACACAGCACCCTACAAACCAGTTAGGACGTGGTTCATCAATCGTTGAAATGTAGCAGGTGCACTTTTTAACCCAAAGGGCGTCCTTTTAAATTCAAAATGCCCGTGTGGAGTACTGAAAGCGGTTTTAGGTTGGTCTTTTTCGTCCACTAACTAGCATTTGGTGATAACCACTGGCCAGGTCAAGTGTGTTAAAGTACCTTGAATGCTCCAATTGATCGAAGATATCTTCAATTCTGGGTAAAGGGCATCTCCGATCGTGATTTCATTTAGCCTTCTGAAATCTACCATAACACGCCATTGTTTATGTCCATTTATTTCAGCCTTTTTAGGAATAACTAAGAGTAGCGAATTCCATGGACTAATCTTGCTTAATTGGAATCTCATGCTTTATTGAGCCCGTATAACTCAATTTATCTCCAGGTAAAAGGAAGATATTGTTATCTTCATAACATATTTCGAGGACTACATTTTTTCCTTCCTGATTGGCATCTGTATCTATACTGATTTGCTTGTTCAGAATTTCGATTCGTTTCCAGTCTTGATGGTTATTAAACGGATGTTTTCTGCTTCCAAGGGTCTTATTCTCTTCGTTTTTTATTTTGGGTTTTTCCCAGTTTATTTCGTTTAATGTTAGAATATCGTAATTTTCTATTGGGTGAAGATCAATTTCCATGTTATCTAATTCTCTAATTCCTGATCAGTATTATTGACGTTAATAATAGGCAGCACAACTCTACCTTTCAGTAGTCTTGCTTAACAGTTTCCCGAAAAAACGCCTTCCCTCAGTTCTTTTGATAATCAAACAAATTCGCCGTTGTCTCTAATATGAATGGGTACTAATTTTTCTGATCGTGCTGGAAAGAGAATCTTCGTTCTAACTGTAAGATGCTTTGCTTGCTTATGTTCAAATTGTTCACCTTGTTGCGGAATGGACCACTTTCTATCGGAGATCTGAGTGGCGTTTTCCATTTCCATAGGTTGCGGCTTGCTAAGCTTTTCCTTTCGGACGTGGCCGTAGACTTGCTAATAGGTGAATTTAGTGTTCTTTTTATCTCCTTAGAGTCGCGAAGTACGCGGTTCATATTAAGTGGCACTGAAAATATTTCTGAGTTTGTAGGTGTCATGGGAAATTCTAATATTCCATCTGGACCCTTTATATTACATTTATTTAATAGAAAATTATTACCAAGTATTCCATCATATGGGATATTTTCACTACCTTTAAATACGTGAAATTTACATGTTTGAGCAGTTTCTATCTGAAATTTTCCCGTACATGTTCCAATTGTCTGACCCTTTCCATAAATATTGCTTAGTTGCGTTTTTCCTGTGTATTAATTATTTTCTCACCTTGTAACTGGATTTCTTTAATAGGCCCACGTCAGCTCCCGTGTCGACTAATAGTTCTACCGAGGAACTAGCTGCTGTATCCAAAGGTAATTTAACTGAACATTTAGGAACTTGGGAGGGCTAACACCGTTTTTCTTTACTAACGTTTGGACTTCCGCGGTATCCTCACAAGTCCTTATTTAGTTTTCCGAAAATTACTGGTTATTTTGAGTCGATCTACTTTCCCAGTCTTGCTTTGCTCGGCACTGGTTTGTAGTGTGTCCTATTCTTTGGCAAAAATCACATTTTATTGCGCAAAATGTGTTTTTTGGGCCACCTTCAGACGACCAGCTATTTTTTACTAGATTTATCTGCCGATTTTGAACATTACTATCCCTATTATTGTTTCGCGAAGCATACGCAGGATTCTGATAACTATTACCAGAAACCGCCTTCTTTCTGAGGTAGCACTACGAAAATGTATGATTGTGTTTATAAGTAGTAGTTTTTGGTATTATCATACTGATTCCTTGCACTGGGGGCGAAAATTTTATAACGCCTATTTTGGAGTGGGTTTTTAGTGGTATTACTTAAGTCCTCCGGCTCCACTAGTTATCTTGATTAGATGTAAGTAAGTGATACTTCGGGTGAGTTGAAACTAGCAGATCTCTCTACAGGATGCCTGTAAACACCGGTAGTAGTTGGCGTAGAATAGTAGTTCGGTTTGACTACCCTGGATATCTTGAGGAAATCGTATACTCTTGGATGAGAGCAACAACACAGTTCTCAGTACAACCACAGGATAATGTAATATAAATGTCGATAATGTCGATTTAAATCAGCCTTTTGCAAAGTGAATAATAGCGTTTGAACAGAACATAAATGACCAGTTGACCCTATGTCAAACTGGTCAAACCTTGACAGGCCACTCCTGTCGTTACTGGAGTGTAAAGTTAGCCTTGTTATTCTATTATGATATATTTCGTCGGCAACCAATATGTCTCCTAATAGCTAGTCGAGGTGTAGCTGATGAGGACAGTTGGAGCACCTAGCCAAGCTGGGCCGTCAAAATCTATCGGTGGGTAGGTTGTTTCAACCGTGCTATACAGCTGAGAGTTGATGGGGTTTTGAACTATAACCTTCTTGAGTTATCAGCAACCAGCCGAGGTGGCATTCTTCACAATCAAAAGTAACACTTGCAACATCGATAACTTCAGTGTTCTTAAAAGTGCACTCTGCATGGGCCGTTCTAAGAGGAAAGGCCTAAAAAAATAGAAAGAAAGATAATAGTGTAGATGCCATGGGAACGGGCATAAACATTAGCCTTCAGCGAAATCCAGTCCAATTAAAACCACTGGTGTTATGGATTCGTATCCGTCCTTTATTAAAGTTTCCTTCGTGAGAATTAATTTAAAACGTTATAATCTTTTGTAGCGACAAAAAGTAACCTCTCTGAACAACAATTCTGACATGAATGAATTTTCTTATAAACTAAATTAATTTCTATTGTCAATCGTCGCCTACCTAGCTAAGGCTTTCCAAACCCAACAAAGTATTGCTAGCTGAGAACTTAACGAAATAAATTATATGATTCACAGTGGCTGGTCAAAAGTTCAGAAAGGAAATGTTGACGAACACAGACGCGTCGCCACAGGTTGTGCATTGGTGAATCTCTGATATTACCATACCTTTCCCTAGGCATCCAAGTAGTATTGACTGGATAACTATCAATTACTGGTTGGGCCAATGATATACCTGGAGGATTTTGTAAAATCGACAGTGTTTGTCTTTCGGATTGTTCTAGTTTCTCAGCTTTTTCGACTACTGATGCTAAACTCTCACCAGAGTCCTGTAAGAGAAACATTCTGTGGTTTGGGTTAATTATACCTGTTTTATATACGTATATGGCTGTTTCCTCTAAATCCCTTTTCACTGCTCCTGCTGTGTGTCGATCAGGAATTTTAGAAACGCAGCTTTTGAATAAAGTTTTTATTCTTTGAGCATAGTTTGTCAAAGATTCTGCCCTTAGTTCATTTACAAGGGCCACATAGCTTTTCGTGTTTACTAACTTATTTTGGATATGGGTCTCCAATTGCTGGAAGTTATTGAAACCCGTACCATCCAAGGCACTTTCTGCTCATCCTCTGAAGCGCGTTGGAAAGAGATTAAAAAATACAGGGATAAAATATAAATATGTATGTTTATTTCTGGAATTAAGTTGGGACCTATTTCGCCCATTAAAATTGGTACACTATTAAATATTAATTGGTTAATTTTAATTATATCCACTGGTGGTTCCATTTCTAGTATTAAGAGTTCCGATGGTCTGCCTCCACTGGTTAACTCGTCTAGTTGCACAGAGCTATCTGAAGATTGACTCTTCTGTTTTTGTTATTCTACCTCACTAGTTATACCTTCTAGCTGTTCAGTGCTATTTGAAGATTGATTTTGTGTTCTTCTTCTTGGATTGATGGCAGGGCGTCCATCCTGATCTTAAGGGCATCAATTCCGTTGTTGTCGTCTCTGGTCTGAGTCTCCACATCTACCTTCTCAATAATTGACCTTCTATCTTGTGTAGTTTCCGTAGCGACATACTTCCCTTCTATTGGTTTGGGGATAACTGGTTTATACTCGTCCACTTCTGGAAAAATTAACTTATCCTTTGCTGTTCTCGAGATTCCACAATCAGTTCCTGAGCTAGTGTCCTCTGTACTAACAGACGGGCTGGTGTTCTCGTAGGAAAAATAATTGATTTTCTTTCAGAATTTCTTTTGAGCGGAATACAAAAAAATGGATACTTACTTTGATCTTTCGTCGCTGGCGTGGAATGGCTCCTTAGAGAACTGCTAAAGGCGGGATTGGGCGATTTTGGGTCGTCTGATGCGTTGTGTGACATTAAACGCCTTTCTTCGAATCGATTTTGCTTTCATTGCACTTGTTTTTTTTTATCACTAACACAATTTTACATGTAACGTTACTTTCTCGATATCAACTTTTTACTTTAACCGAAAAATATTATAAGAACTCGACAGGCTTAGCTACTATGTACATCAAACGAGTATCCAAACGAAACCAAAAACCAAAACGAAAATTAAACAAAATGTTTTCAACACTTACTTCGAAAATAGATAACACAAATATCACAGTTAAAGTAATTAACCTGATAACCATTCAAAACAAATGTTCTTTTTTATTTTTTTTAATTATATCACGATTAATATCAACTCTTGCCGTTAAAACCGATCAAATTAAAGGAATCTCGATCGCATGCGCGTCGCTAGGTAGGGGCACGGGTGGGCCCCAAAACGGCACCGACCCCCCCCCCCCCCAGAAACTTTAGGCAGAATAAGAAATTCACAGCTTAGAAAAGATTTTAAGAAATCATATTTATTAGATTTATTTATACTGTTTAATATGGTATAAAAAAAAAGAATTCATGTACGGTGACTGTGGAGGTGCTCCCAGCTATTTACGTACTTTATAAAAGCCATTCCTTCGTTTTTCTGGCACAATGTTTAGGATCGTTGTCTCGTTGGAAGACAAAATTATTTTCTAAGTTTTAAAATATTGATATAAGCATATTGATCCATCATTCCATCAATGAAATGAAGACTTCCAAACCCAGCCGCAGACATACAACCCCATACCATAATAGCACCACCTCCATGTTGAACGGTTGGTTGCAGGTTTTCTTTGTTGAAGTCAGTTCTTGGAAATTTACCCTATTTCATACATGATCACTTCATGGGCGGATACTTTTGTGTCTTTGTTTTGTAAGCTGATTCATCATTGTTAGTTTTTCTCTGGAATTTATTTATTATATATTGTTTTTGAGTATGAGAAGATATCGTAAACATGTTGGAGTTTATAAATGTACATTTTTTAAATTATTAGCATATGAACAATTTTTTTAAATTACTTGCAGTTTGTCGGGAAGATGGGCGGCTACTTTTGTGACTAATTGTATATACAAGTCGAAAATGTTGCTATACAAGTGCCGATACAAATCCAGATACTTTCTCCATTTCGACCGACTGATAATAAATCCATCAGAATAATTGTCAACTCAACATTTTTCCATTCTAAAGCCTTGGTTTCCAACAAAGTGCAGCGGCACAATTACAATTGCGCAGCATTCTCTTGATAACCAAGGCTTTAGCATAATGCGACAATGCGCTACATTATTTACGTAGAAACAAACCCCCCAATACACCGATTCTGACCATGTAGTGGCACTGGGCTGTCCCTGACTTACCATACAGCCAGAGTATGCGCAATGTGCTTAATTTGACCTACAAATTGGGCTCTGTATATTTTTTTTCTTTCTTTCCTATTTTCGGTCGCTTTGCTCATATATAGAAAATACTATGCGCAATATGTATGATGCTTGACCCATATACTGACACTAATGATCTTTCTGGTTATTGGCCATGGTAGCAATTAGCCTGCGTTTAATTTTTTTATGCGTGGGGGAAAATGTTCCATTTCTCTTGTATAACCGAAATAGACTATTTCCAATATTCAATTAATATATAAATCGGAAGACGTACCCCAAAATTATACACTTACATTAATTTATAAATGTTCGTCCCTTTACTAATTCTTGCTGGATCACCAATTATCGAAGAAAATCGATCGATGATCCTAAATAAAAGGCCGGTGTGTCGCTGTAACTTAGGCAGTAGTTTTTATAAATAAATCAAAAACGAACCAAGAGACCCCCGACCCACGGTAAGGTCTCTTGTTCCCCTAATAACGAACAAAAAGGAAAGGTGGAATTTTAAATATGTTAATAAGCTCAAGTTGACTATGAAAAGAAGTCTATTCAGCATGCAGACATAGTGGTAATGTCTTAACCCAAGCGATTTTTAAGCTCCATACGCGCTGAAGAAATATTTTAGCCCTTATTATTATTATGAGTTTGAAGTTCCTTTATTTACAAAACGAAAAATATCTTGCTGAGGTTGCTAAATCATGCCTAATGTTTTAATTGCATGTTCACCAGAAAGACATTGAAACATTTTTCCAAACAAGGATCATCGATCAGAGACAAAATTTCATTTCAGAGACATAGAAATCAATGCGAAGAATTTTAGCTCTATTAGGATACTTAGATTCCTCATCCTGTGCTAACTGAAAAAGGCTACGTGTTGATAGAAAAGATGCAGGTGATGTACCGTATAAAACAGTGGTCAAACGATAGGCTTCCAATGCCTTCTTAGGTGAATCTCCTAGATTATGCATTACCAGTTTGTATCTGATAGCTCTACACACACCTGTCTGTACATTTTAGAAATATCACCTGTTAAGGCAACCCTATGGGAGCGAAATCTGATGAGGACAGTAAATAAGTCATCTTGAATTACTGGGCCAATAATGAGGACATCATTGTGCGAGTATCCTGATGTCGTTTTGCATGTAGAGTCGAAAACTACTCGTAACTTTATACTGCTGCTCTCTGGTTTAAGCACGCAATGGTGTGCGAGAAAATAGTTTTCACGAAGAAGAGTAGCGAACGATATCTTCTCCATATGGTCGGACTCCACATAGTTGGTTAGGAATTCCGAATATTGGCTTCGAAGATCAACATCCTTCAAACATTTTTGCTCGAGGTTAAAAAATCTCCTTTTCGCAATTTCCAATGAGTCACCAAGTAAGTTTTGGTTTTCTCGAAATTGCAATTTGACAGAAAATCTGCCAGTTATATCTCTTTTCACATTCCTGACGAAGTGCTCTTTGCATTCCCTCTCAACGCAGGATAGTGGGTTGACGGCATCCTTGCAAGCTTCGAGTTCCCAAACCCGCCGAACAACTTCTTCGATGTCATCATCGCCTTTCTCAGATGCATTTGTTGTGACTAGACAACTGCCAACAGACGTCTTTCCGCCTCCGGATACCACCCATCCGAGCAATGTCTTCTGTAAAACGGGAAGTCCCTTACCAAAGTGGATCTGACCAATCGAAAGCAGTTCAAAAAATAGGCTAGCATCAATTAATACATAAACGGGTCGAGAAGTATTGAATTCTGGATCAGCGAGTGGAAGTTATCAGGTATTTTCCAATGTTTAATATTAAAACTACGCCAGGGCTGATCGCTCGCTATTTTGGGTAGCACTATGGCTTCAAATGAACTTTGATAATCATTCATATTTAATGACAATCTGGACCTTATACTTCACTGCCGTGGAAGTAGTGCCTATACCAGTGATACTAATATTAACTTTGGATCGTTCTAACCTCAGCTGTTGAACCATTTGCTCTGAGATGAAATGCAGAGAAGACCCTGATACCCGATACCAACACATTGGGTTGATGGATTTCTGAATGTCTGTGTAGGAGAGTGTTGTGCCTAAAGTTACAATAGCGACATCTTCCCGATTTACAATTTTTTATGGCATGATTAGCCTTTAAACAATTTATAATAATATATAATAATTTCAGAAAGGAGCTGCAATTCGATATTTCATGGCCTTGATCATGACACAGTATGCATGCCGAGTCAACCTGAGCGGCTGAACATGTTGTGTATTTTCAAGTGTTTGATTCCTCCTACTGTTAGAGTAACAGCATCAACCTTGTCGTGAAGTATTTGAAGTAATAAACCATCAGCTATTTGTTCTTTAGTAGGGATATTATCTAAAGCTCTGAGATGTGATTTGACTGAGTCTGCGATTTGTCTTAAGTAGACTGCTGAATTCTTCTCCGCTGTCTTGAGCTTAAACAATGCCTGAATATGGCCTTGGAAGATAAGCCGCTTATTCTCATATCGAGTCTTTAATAAACTGAGAGCATTCTCAAAGCCGTTTTCATCTAATCCTTTATTATTTGTGCTGGTCCCTCTTCTACTGAATTGTGTAGGTAAGCCAACCTTTCTACATTACTAAAGGAGTCGTTCTCTTGTACTAAAGTTCTAAACGTTTTATGAAAGTCCGGCCAATCTATGGGGTTATTCGTAAATTTCTTGATCTGCAACTTAGGCAAACTTGCATTGCGAATTTGGCTGGATGAAAACACAGAAGTATTGCTTAGGCAAGCTAATGATATTCGCGGACGTGTTTGATCTATTGTTATGTTATGTTATGAAGAGTGATTGGCTTGGACGTGAAGTCCAGACTGCCAGCCTGAGCTGACAGATCACTCGACGGACAGCGTTGACTGCAGAGCGGCACGCTAGCTCGCCTCGGCTATTGGCGGAGAGTGTGGGGAGGTTCCACGAAAAACCTGCCGCTGCCGTCAGCCATAATCAAAAATTTCGTGCCTACATTCAAAGGCCGTCGAACACACTCAGTCCAGAAGGGACCTTTACACCACTTACCTTTACCTTGGTGAAGGCGCAGATGTTCTGCCTTCACTGCCTTGCCCCAACCACCCAATGACACTGAGGGCAGATCATTTGCAGTGTCCCTATTGTTGATGACCTGGAAGAAAGTTTAGCGAAGGAGTAGACCTTAATCAACCATTAGCTCGAGGAGGATTCAGGGAGAGTGAAGGAGAAAGAACAAAAAATTTCACGGCTCCATTGAGAAAACGATTAACTATATTGACATGAATCCATTACAGTTAGTATTTATGAGTTACAGTGCCTCGTGCACTTCACAATTTGAACTTCGACTTACGCTTAATTAAAAACCTTGATTACCCTAGTGACAACAATTTGCCGGCTAACATGAGATAATATTATTGACTATCCTAGTTAAGTTAGTATAAGTGGAAAAAAAAATAACAATGAAAAGCAACCCAGAGGCAAAGGATGAAATGTGTCTTATAAGAAAATTTTTTTTTTGAATCATAAGAAAAACAACGAGTACTCACGGCCATAAACTTCCTCGACATGTTGAAGCGCTCCAGCATCCGGTAAGCACCTGTATAGGAAAAACAAAAACTTTTACATATTAAAATTATCTTTTCGATCTAGGTTGCCCGGCACTGATTCCTTTACTTTGGTACTACCAAATTTCCCCATTATTTCTTTTTCATTAAATTTTAGTTCAAAAATAGCATAACCTATTTAGCATATAACCTGCTATCCTTATTTTTTTAATTAAATCCTATTTTTCTGATTATTTTCTCCAAAAAAGTGACTTACTGTCTGACGGGTGTAAGATATTCACATGTGTAAGTTGAAATTCTTATCTTAACTTAATGTTATTCTGTGATCAGTCGTTTGATCATGACATCCTATACAGGATTTCCCGCTATAGATAAACTAAGTCCTATCTCTTCCTGGGCCCTATGCACCAATCTATCACAACTTATGCCTGGCATCAGTACAAAAAGTTACAGTAATATACTAAGTTAAAATTCATTCCGAAAGCGCTCTTAATGAGGTTTACAAACTATAACTGCTTGGTGCCGACGGTCCTGTTTCCAGGTTAGTCTTAGTACTATCAATTCAAATTTTTTTTTTCTACTTCGTGCCTTAGTTATTATTCTTTCATAATGCTATTTCACTTAGTCTTTCCTCCGTCTTCTAATTAAATTATTCCAATTAAAAAAACTCACTTAAGACTATGAAAAATATAGAATCTATGCACGCTCGACGCAACGCAACATTTTTTAGATATGTACGTATAGCAGTACGATAATAATAACTGGAACTCCATGACGGCTCATCTTAACATTACGTAATAGAAACGGAGTTTATTATAGCTGTGGTCTACTACACGATGACAGAAATTTATCTTGGGACAAACACGTCCTCATCCTTAAACAAATCACTAGACTTACTTCGATAATATAATATATAATATAATGATAATATATATTATTAGCTAAGGGAACCTCACTATCCAGGTGATAAGAATATTTGTGTACCTGATCGGGGTTCTGCAATAAGAGAACTTCCGTATTTTGATTGCGTTGGTTTTATTTCCAGCTTCCAGTGTTGGTGATTGCTCTTTTATAGGACCGATTAGCCCCTTATCCTTAACGCAAAGCACTCCAGTTTCAACTCGCCCAGAAATGCAGAATCCTGATCCGGTTCATTTGAAAATGTCACGAAGTTAATATGGATTTCTGTTTTCCTGTCCGATGCCTATAGAATTTTATCCGGTTAATAATCTTTGTTCCCTCGTTGTAGGTTTCTGTCACAGAAAAGATTATGGCAGCCGGCCGGCATCCGTGCTGCAGTAGTTCTCCGTGTAGCATGCTGCTATAGGCAGAACGCTACGACCATAACACTATTAACGCGAGAATTTTGCTCTTTAATGCAATATAAGTCTCTTCGAAAATCTGACGTTTATCAGTATTATGTTCTTCAGGGTACTCGCACTCTAATTGACATTGAATATCATTGAACCGCACTAAGTAATCTTCAAGCAACCCCAATCTTGTCTCTAATTCGGTTAAACTAAAGACTTTACCTGGAGATTCCATATTATTTCTCATTTTTGTTTCCTGCATACTCACTGTACCGCGTAAAATTCGTTAGTCCGAGATTTTCTCTTTATTTAATTGCACAATATCATTGTCTGGGTCTCCGCTATCACTGTCGTTGCCTTTATTCATTATTACGATTAGTGTTATAATAAAATAACGTAATTAACGATAAGGAGTTCAAATCACCAGGTGTGAATTTGTGCGAAAGTTCGAATTATTTTCAGCGGCATAAGATTACATCTCTGAATATCACCGAATTGATTCAAACTTTGCATACCAGTTCCTTTTTACTCACAAATCACAAATATGAAAACGAAATTTGTCGGAAAGTTATAGTTTCCGAGATAATCGACTTTAAAATTCCCGATATTTGTACTGCAATTCACAACACAATTTGACATTCTCACAAATTAATTAACTCTTCTTCTTCTTTTTAGTAACAAGTATACAAGTAGTGTAAACAACTTTCCAACATTCGGGTTACAAGCATTACATTTTTTTTTATTCCGCGCGCGAGTTATGGATTCCCTTCGAGGAATTCATAAAAAAAAAAAAATTAATCAAAAGAAAAATTAAGTAAAACACTTCAAGTTTGTTAATCAAATTTATTTCTGCTTTCGTACTAATCCAAATGATAACTGATTCAAAAACTCTTCCTACTCTCTACACAAGTGCTTTTACCTTTTTTTTAGAAGTCATTACTTTGCGAAACGTGCCTTCTGTTCTTTTGAATAACAGGAAGGTGTCCGCTTTCATATGATGTCTGAGAATTTACTCTAGTTAGTTATTCTATGGGAATATTAAATTATCTTTTATTTTAAATATGCTTCGTATGCATATGTTGGCTATTTGGTATGTTGCAAGGCAACATGCCTACGTACGTAACTCCTCCCCCCTTAGTGAAGCGAAGGCCAAAGGAACTGAATTTTTGAAGTTTCTTTTGCAGGAGCGTCTTCCGGTTTTCCAGGGATGATGTCCTTTAAGGGCAATGATAGGTTGACATTTTGATTTCCAGATCTTCGGTTTTTCGTTCGGCTTATTATGTAGGTTGTTAAGATGGCGATGATGAGTATGATGGATATGTATATTGCATAACTTTTGTATTGGACGTTTGTTTGTAAGAGTTGAATTGATTCCAGGTTTTCAAAATAATATGTTTTGAGTTTTTCCAAATTTAGGTTCTCGACTGTTTCAGAAGCGTTGATTTGACCGAATATTGATGGGTAGATGTTAATGTCATCCCAGTAGGTGTTACTGACTCCTTCGTATATGATTTTATTTATTTCTGCTTGGCAGTCTTCGAAGTGAATTAATACGGTTCCTTTAATCATCTTTTCCTTAACTCCGCATGTTGAGTATACTATGGTCTCAGGAGCATTGATTAGTAGGATGTAGTTGGGTTCTGGTTGAAAAATGTTGTTTAGTTCTTCTTCCTTGGTTTCTATCAGTTTGCATGTTGCTGGTTTGTTGTTAATTAGTCTGGCGATGCAGGAAGATTCGTATGTCCTCTCTCGGTTGTTCGAAATTTTGCAGTAGAATGTCCCTTCTATTTTTGGGCAGATCTCGTCTAAGTATTGAATATTATCTTGATTTAGGATGGCATAAGGATTGGTGACTATTGTTTTTGTTTTGTTGATTGGTAAGGGTATTAGGTGAAAAAGGGAGTAGGATTCGTTTGGGATTATGGGAACTTCAATATTGAAGATTATATTTGAGTGGTTATAATAAGCTTTTAAGCCGAGAAGTTCATATATATGTTCGTCTGATTTAATTTGTATAGTTTGATTTTCAAAGATATTGTAGAGTTCTGATAGTTCATCTGGACTCCGTATGTGTTTAGAAATGATATTAAATCGAGCCAAAGTGATAGCTTCAGCTATATTGCTTAAATGATTGTTCAAAAGGTCTATGTTGTAATTGATTTGATTTAGATATTGCATTTGTATAAGGAGATCGTCTTCTGACCTGATTCTATTCTTCATTTGATCTTGGTAGTGATTTAGATAATTTTCTATGACTTCTTGTTGGGTGTTAATATGGTTAGTAATATTGCTGAATCTTTCTATCATTTGATTGTTCATTCTTATTTGTTTGTTTAGTTCGTTTTTTGTGTTCAATTGGTTTGTTTGTAGACTCTCTATTTCTTTATTTAGACGATGGGCGTCGTTTGCGTCCATGTTGCCTGTTATACTTTTTACTACTGTCCCTAATCCGTCGATTAGCCCTCTCTTATTCCTTATTCTAGGTTTTAATGTCTGTAATTTATGTTTTAATTCTTTAAGCTTAAGGTTGGTTATCTTTATAGAGTCTTTCAATTTGTGTGGCTCGTTAGTTTTGGAAAATGTAGTTAATGAATTTTCAATCTTCGTTACGCTTTTTTCATAGTTGTCCAGGTTTATGATGTGGATCAGTTTGTTGTGTCTCTGTATGGTTTTCGCTTCTCCCAATTTCATTGGAAGTAGTCCTTGGCTGTTCGTCCAGTCCTGTATTTCTATCTTCTGTCCGTATGTTATCGTCAACCTGTAAATTATGTTTCTTTTTGAGTTTTGATTTATGTAGTTTTTGTTTTCTGTCAGCTATGAGTGTTATTTTGTTGTCTCTTTTAACTTTGTGCTTGCTAAACCTGCGTGTTAATTTATTGCGTCTACATTCCTTTCTAAAGACTACGGTACTCTCTCTAAGTTTACTGGGTGTTTGCCTATTTTGATTTAGTTTTTCAATGTTTTTGTTAACAATTTCTTGAATTTGGGTTTTAATTGCGGGGTATAATTGTGCCTGAAATTCATGTAGCTTTGTTAGGTATTCGTGATCGTCTTTGAATTTTAGTTTATTGTTAAATTTATATGTTTTCCCGTTAAATAATTCGAATGGAGTTAATTTTGTTGTAGAGTGTATTGCGTTGTTGTAAGTTATGATAGTTTCGTTTAAAATGTCGTCATGGTCTTTTTCTTTTTGTTTGTCGTGGATTAGTCTGTATATTTCGGTCAGGGTAGAGTGCATACGTTCTACTGGAGCGTTACTACTGGTTTGTTGAAATGAAGTTATATGGTGGCGGATACTATATTGTTTGCAAAAGTCTCTGAATATTGATGCGGTAAATTCAGATCCTTGGTCTGATATTAATTTGTTGGGGATGCCGTGGAGGCTTATAAAATGTTTGATAGATTTAATGATGGACAGACTATTTCTAGCTGGTAATGTATATGCGGCGGCAAATTTAGAAAATTTGTCTATTATGGTGAGGATTTGTTTGTTGTTTATGCTATAAATGTCTGTGTGAATGATATCTAGAGGTTTCTCTGGAGTTTCTGGGATTTCAAATTTTAATTTGGGAGGATTTCTATTGTATTTTAGTAACTGACATTCTTCGCAATCATTAATTATTTTTGTGATCTTATTTTTCATAAGTGGGAAGTAGTATTCGCGTTTTAGATGAAGTAGAGTCTCAGTTATGCCTCTATGGTTATTGTTTTTGTGGTAGTCATTAATTAATTTGTCTTGTTGGTCATTGTCTGTAATCTCTGATAAGGTTTCGGTACAGCGGATTATTTTGAATGTCTTACTTCTAGAGAAGAATTTTGTGTAGACGTTCTGGACGATTTTGAAGGTATCATCGTCACTAAATATGGCTGTTAATTTGTTCGGTGGCAGGTAACGTTTAAAGATACTAGTAATGGATTCCTCTGTGTAATTTGGCATACGGAAGGTGCGCCTTTGTTTGTTCTTAAAGGGTACATCCAGCGATATTGGTGGATGTTTATTGGTTTTTTCGAGGATAATTTGAAGGTTGAACTCGTTCAAAGGTCGTTCAGATATATAAATGCCATCGTTAAGATTTTCTACTCTTGAATGTACTGTAGTAATAGCTGAGCTTTGATCTGAGTTATGCGTTTCAGTTTCGTTAAAATTAATTTCTATTTCATCCTGGTTTGTGAGTTCTATTGGTTTAATTCGGCTCAATGCGTCTGCGTTCGTATTAAGCTTGCCCTTTTTATAAACTATTTCGTAATCGAATTCTTCAAGCTTAAGCCTCCAACGAATTAGTTTGGAGTTTGGGTCTTTTAAGCTCATCAGCCACAGAAGGGGTTTGTGATCGGTGATGATCTTGAATTTGCGACCAAATAAATATGGCCGGAAGTACTTTGTCGCCCATACAATGGCGAGTAGCTCTTTCTCGATTGTAGAATAGTTAATTTCAGATTCGGTTAAGGTCCTACTAGCATAACCTATTGGCTTGTCACTACCAATAGGTCCTTGAGATAAGATTGCTCCAACAGCGTAGTTGGTAGCATCAGTGGTTAGTAAGAAGGGTTTCGAGAAGTCTGGATATTGGAGAATAGGGTCGTTCATGAGTATATCTTTGCATGTTTGGAAGGCTTTGTTGTAGCTTTCACTTAATTTTACTGTAGTTCCTTTCTTCAAGCATTGGGTTAGAAGCTTGGTTAATTTTGAAAAATCTTTGATAAATTTCCTGTAATACCCTAGTAATCCCAGGAAGGATTTAATTTCTCTTTGGGTTCGTGGGATTGGAAATTCTTTGATAGTCTGAATCTTTTCTGGGTTTGGTTTGACACCTTTACTTGTTACAATGTGTCCCAGGAAGGAAATCTCTCTATGAAGGAATTCAGACTTGTCTATTTGGACTTTTAAATTTGCTTCTCGGAGTTTGTCGAATACTTTCTTTAGACTCTCGATATGTTCTTGCAAAGAAGTAGAGAAAATTATAATGTCGTCGAGATATACAAGACATCTTTTTCCTACTAGGTCACCTAGGACATTGTCCATGACCCTTTGAAATGTAGATGGCGCATTCTTCAGACCGAATGGCATTCTTACATATTCGAAATGTCCACCCTCTACAGTAAAAGCTGTCTTCTCGATGTCTTTTGGATTCATCTCAATTTGGTAGAATCCGCTTGCTAGGTCAAGTGTTGTAAAATACATACTTTTGCCCAGCTTATCTAGTATTTCGCTAATATTGGGAATTGGGTACCGATCGTTTATGGTTTTCTCGTTCAGTTTACGATAATCGATAACCAGGCGCCATTTCTGTTTCCCACTTGCGTCCCGTTTTTTTGGGACGATCCAAACAGGTGAACTCCATGGGGAATAGCTTGATCTTATTATGCCTTGGCTCAACATGTCATCCATTTGTCTTCGCACTTCTTGTTTGTGCACGTAGGGGTATCTGTACGATTTAGTATAAATTGGAATATCATCTGTTGTGGGGATACTATGCTTTATTTTGTTCGTGAAAGTTAATTCTTGTCCCTCTTTGAGGAATATCTCTTCGTAGTCTCTACACGTTTTCAATATTGACCTTTTTTCTTCCTGATTTAGGTGTGATACCCGTATTAGCTGTGTTATACTGCCCGGTGTATCTACCATAGGGACGGTGTTTTCTAAGTCTTCGTACTGTAGGCTAAAGTTATTTAATTCGAGAAATTCTGCTTGGGGCACTGGTTTGACCTTTAACGGTTGTTCGAGGAAAATCGTTTGGTCTATGTTTGCAATGTTTGTTACTTCAATTGCGCTGAACCAATCTTTTGCCTTGTATATTCCTTCGGAGATATAAAGGTTTGGTTGGATTTTGATTGGGCTAATGTAGATATCCCCATTTTGTATATCAACGGGTAATTTAACAATTAATTTTGATTTAGCGGGGACGTTGAACCGGTTGGACATGAAGTTTGGTTTGAAGGCCAATGGTAGAGTTGCGTTTTTAGTTATTAACATTTTATTTGATAGATCTATCTTTGCACCTAACGTTGTTAATGCATCAAGGCCAAGTAGACCGTCAAAGTATCCGTGGAATCGGAAGACTAAAAATCTTAAACTGCCAGGTTGTTGAAATTCGAGAAAGGTTGGTAAGGTTATTTGTTTATCTAATTTATGCTTGCTTAATATGGTTGTTATTACTATGGGTTCAGTTTGGACGAGGTCTTCTGGGTGTGTAAATTCAGGATTTATAAATGAAGATGAAGCTCCGGTATCAATAAGAAATTTTAAAGGGCGTCCAAATGGTGATGATACATGGACATACGGAAGTATAAATCCATGTTTATTTATGTCTAAGTACCCGATTTGTCTGTCGAGGCTGGTACAAGAAAATTTGTGTCTTCTACTTCAGGTGGCATACTGGGATTGTTATTATCTTGTTCGTAATTATGATGTACGTCTGAATCGTAGTCGTAATATTGGTCTAACTCTGGTATATGAGAAAACCCTTGGGGGTAATTCTCACTAGGGAGATTTGCTTCACCACAGGATTCATTGTTTAGTGCTGTATGGTCTTGTTCGTAGACATTATGAAGTTCCTTACTCACAAAATTTGGTGGACCGTTTAATCTAAAGAAGTTATTTTGTGGGAATCTTTGTTGTTGACTTTGGTTCGAAGCTTTTTGTTTCAAATATGTATAGCCTGAGCTGGTATCCATAGGCTCAGGTTTGGGAAATTGAGGACGATTGAATTGTTGTTGTCGCGTAAATTGTGTTCTATTACTCATGAAATTATTATTAAATGTTGTTGGGTTATTAGGTGCTTGCACCTTCCGAATTTGTTGTTGTGGGATGGGTTGTATGGTCCTAATGTTATGTTGGAATATTGGTCTTGATTGTATGTACCTTCTATTTATTGGGTACTTATGGTTTTGATTATGATTGTTATTTTCGGATTTTACATAGAAAATATTCTGTTCAGAAATACATTAAGTGAATGCTTCTGCTAATGTCGTGGGTTTCATTGCTCGTATTGTAGAGCCAAATGGTTCTCTTAATCCTGTTAAGAAAGTATTTAAGCACATTTCAGAATATAAATTCTTCTTCGCTTTGATAACATTATCGTTTTCTTCGTGAATTTGAATATGATTACTCATAGCAGCAAGAATTTCTACAATTTCGCTATAGAACTTTTCAATTGTTTTGTTATTTTGTTTAAGGTTGTGCAGGTCTTTTATCAGGGACGTTTCGTTCCTTTTATCTGAATAATGTAGTATGAGGTTGGCTTTAATTTGAGCCCATTCAAGCGGTGTCCCATAAACATTTAAGACTTCATTGGCTGGTCCTTCAATCTTGTTTCTTATAGCACGCAATAATATTCGGCCGTGAGGTGTACCGTCAATTGCAGATATAAGAGAAAGGATTTCTTCGACATTCTCAATGAAATCGTAGAGTAGTCTTGGGTTGCCGTCGAATTTTGGCAAATCTTTAATAGCGTCGGGTATTTTTAATGCATTAAATACATCTGTATTTTTCGGATTTGAATTTACATTATTGGAGTTTACTAAAGTAGGGTTTCCTACATTAGGATTTCCTACGATAGGATTTCCTTCAGCATTTAACATTTCGTTATTTAAGAAACTGTTACCAGCAATGCAATTTATACTGTTTATAGATTTATCTTTTGCACTGGTACTATTGATTTTGTTAATTTCAAATTTAGGTTCTTCTAGATTTATTGGGAACGATTTATCACTACGTGTTATATTTAGTCCTTCAGAAAGATTCGGTGAATTTGTATTTTCGTATTTTTCTAATAAATTGATTTGACTTAATTTTACAAGCAATTCTTCGTCAAAATTATCACTACTTGATTCTATTTTACTATTCAACTTTTCGTCAGACTTAAAAATTTCGGTATCAGATTCACTATCGCTTTCACTTGTATTAATCACTTTTCTTCCAAATAAAAGTTTATTTTTCTCGGGCTTAGGCTTAATATATTTTGGAAATTTTGGCATTTAGGATAAATATAAAGGAAAATATTCAAACTTTGACTTACATAATCAACCAGATAAAAATTCTCTTCATATTTTAATTATCTGTGGTTTCCCTCGTTGTTTGTGGTTATAATTTGATTAATCACTATTGTTGTATTTTACACGATATTCCTTCGCGAATTGATTATCTCACGTAGGTCTGGAGCTAAAGAGTTGAAACTCACCAAGTCTTCTTAAAAAAACAAATTCTTGTGTTCCACTTTTCTCTAATTAAACAGGGTTATGCCACTTTTACCGATATACCTTCGATAATGCGATTATTTCAGCGATAAACCGTCGCGAAATTTTCGACACGACACAACAACACCGTAAAAATTTTTTGAGAAAAAGATAGTTTTCCGACTATCCTACCGACTGCGCCAGTTATGGATTACCTTCGAGGAATTCATAAAAAAAAATTAAATTAATCAAAAGAAAAATTAAGTAAAACACTTCAAGTTTGTTAATCAAATTTATTTCTGCTTTCGTACTAATCCAAATGATAACTGATTCAAAAACTCTTCCTATTCTCTACACAAGTGCTTTTACCTTTTTTTTAGAAGTCATTACTTTGCGAAACGTGCCTTCTGTTCTTTTGAATAACAGGAAGGTGTCCGCTTTCATATGATGTCTGAGAATTTACTCTAGTTAGTTATTCTATGGGAATATTAAATTATCTTTTATTTTAAATATGCTTCGTATGCATATGTTGGCTATTTGGTGTGTTGCAAGGCAACATGCCTACATACGTACGTAACTCGCGCGCGCGCGCGCGCGCGCGTGTGTGTGTGTATGTTTCTTTAATAAATTTTTTTCTATTCCATTCTAACAAAATGCTGCTCTACACATCAATTGAATATTTGTAATGAATAAAAAGACGTAATGCTGGTAACCCGAACGTTTGGAAAGTTGTTTACACTACTTGTATACTTGTTACTAAAAAGATGAAGAAGAAGAAGAAGAAGAGGAAGGGTTAATTAATTTGTGAGAATGTCAAATTGTGTTGTGAAATGCAGTACAAATATCGAGAATTTTAAAGTCGATTATCTAGGAAACTATAACTTTCCGACAAATTTCGTTTCCATATTTATGATTTGTGAGTGAAAAGGTACTGGTGTACAAAATTTGAAGAAATTCGGTGATATTCAGAGATGTAACCTTGTTCCTTTTTAGCAAATTAAATGGATCGAGAATCGACAATATAATTCTTCAATGAATTCACTGAAACCGTATGCCTTTATTGCATATGTACTGTTAGCTAGAGCTACTTGACACCACCTTTGAGCACCAGTGATATGCGTTTAATTAAATTCACAAATGAAATTCCAATAAAGGTCGCTTACAAAATTCTTTAATAAATCAAAAGTTCATATTTAACCAAAGGCAATTAAAGATTTTGCGAGTGAGGCAGTAGTTGTAAGTATAGTCTAAATGACAATGCAATGATAATTGAAATATGCCAATTCGCTTTAAATATTTTAATCATTATTAAATAAAAATTCCAAAAAAAAAACATCCAATTTCAGTCGAACTTGCAGTTGTCTTTCGTGATATTTATTTCAGTTAAATAAATGTAAAGTACTCACAACTTTTCTGCCTTCACAAATACATATTGTTACAGTAATTAGTCTTACTAAAGGCTAAACTCCCCAGAACGGGTTGTCCGAGCGGATTTTAAATTCCTTTCTTTTATTTGACCTGGTATTATTGGAGGAAATGTCTAGAAAGGGGAAGGAAAGAAACTTAGCCGCAATCACCGGTAAACAATTTATTGTCTATAGATGGTGATACGATCACTTTAATCAACCTCTTGAACGACTTATCTAGAGAGAAAACAAACAAAAATAAAGATTTTCTGAGACTAGTCCAAATAACTCACAGTTAATCGTCCGGAAAAACAAAATTTGCAATTTATGTGTCGAGGTTTGTTTTAATTGAATTGTTCACACCAGTAAGTTATCTGTGTCACTACTAAACATTTATTTGCATTCATGAAATCGGTTATGGTCAATTTTCCAAAAGCCTCAATGTAGCAAAAAAAAAATCCATAAATTCTTTACAAATTCAACAATTCATTCAGTAAATTTATTGTTACTAAACCTAAATTTCCAATTTCTTTAGAAAATAACAAAGTCACAAACTAAGTTTAACACGAAACTATTTCAGTCTACTTTATCCGCCGTCAATGGCCTTTGCGCGAATGGTATACAACTTATTTACAATGCCTCTCCACTCCATAACGAATGAGTGGAATTTGACTGTTGCAGTCTGCTTACAACTTGCTTACAATTCAATTTGTTCGTGAGGTTAATTTTAACATGAAACGATTTCGATCTGGTTTATCTGCTGATTACTATATCTCCACGCAGGAACGAATAGGCGGAATTTGACTGTTCCAATTCGTTTAAAACTTGTACCATTCAATTTAATGTTCCGATATTTCTTAAGACTTTCTTGACATTTGACAATTCCATCCAATTTATGTCGATGAGGTTATTGTGCTCCTACTTGTACGGAATAATAAGAAAATTGTTTAATTTATGATTTGCCCGCTTTTATTTTATGGCTTTGCTTTGTTTGTTTTTAGAATGAAGAGCAAATTAAGCAAGAGTTATGAAGAAATATTTGCCCGCCGGATCTAGAGTGATTCAAACGAGTGAAAAATCGTCAGCGAAGCACCTTCCCAGAGCTACATATATAAGTGTCTATTGCCAACGTTAGTATCGGATAACTCCAGCCAACATCAGTACTTCCTCGTCCCGATTGTAATTGGACGGAGCTATATCATTCGTTCCTGCTGTTCCTGGCTCAGCAATTTTTTATTGGTGTTAAGGATACAAAATTTCGTAATGTAAAGTACAGTCACTGATATTTATGACTTATTCATAATAGCGCGAAAGTAAAGCAATATGTAATGAAGAAAAAAAACTACTTATCTGGTCTTCCTAATATGTATTGCGTGGCGGCCGGCGTTACTTTTATTAGTTGACCCAAGATACTTCCTCTGTAGAAGAGCTATCAGTGAGGCTGGAGCTGCCGTATCAGCAGTGAAGACTTCGCTAGCACTTCCGCAGTCGTTACTGGGGATTTCTTTCACACCACTATTGAAGTACTTGTTAGCTCGTATTTTTGTTCTTGCAGATTGGCTTCTTTGAGCGCTTTTTGTTTTGTTTTAGAAATAATGAAGTAGGTACATGGCATGAGAGTAATTCATCAGTAAAACAAGTAAAAAAGCTAGAATTGGTCTAAGACCAATTCTTAGGATACCCTAGATGAATGCCCGTATTAAATTTCGTATGGTCACCGATCTATTCAAGTATTGATTTTGAAGTTGTTTTTCGCATATATTTCTAGAACGGTTTGTCGCACAGACAAAATGATTATAACCAATTTTATAGGATTTCGTATTCTGCAGAAGTTTTTAGTACCATAAAAATGTCTTGGACTGATCGTTTTCAAAGTATACGTAAAAAACCGAAATTTTTATATGGCAACACCAAGAAAGAGTTGCCCGATTTAGTCAATTTTTGACATTTTATTTGCTAATGTAGTAAAACATCATGTGCGAAATTTCAGCTCTCTACGTCGACGCGTTCTCAGGCAGTGACCAAATATATAGCGGAAAACAAAATTTTTATATGGCAACCCCACGAAGGAGTTGCCCGATTTGGCTCATTTTCGAACTTAATTTTACTTTTTTTTTTTAAAGTCCGTGTACAGCTCTCTAACTATACGCGCTCTCGAGTTATCGTGCGCACAGACGGACGGACGGACATGCAAAAATCAAAATAAGTTTTAATATTATGAATGGGTGTCCAATCCATTTTGCTCTACCATAATTATTTCGACGTGTTACAAACGGAATGACAAACTTAGTATACCCCTATGATTTCATCTAGGGTATAATTAAAGAACAATGTACTTATCTGGTCGTCTTAGGGAGTCTGCTTGACGGCTGGAGTAAATTTCACTGGCCGGCTCCTTGTGAGGCTTTCTCGGTAGATGAACAGACAGCGTCGCGTTGCCTCTGCAGCTGTGACTGCTTTGTCGGCTCAGAAGGCGTGGGGCTCCACTAGCGATCACGTGGAATAAATGGTAGGTTAGATCGACCCTTCGCAGGTATTGCACCTGGTTTTGCGTCTGTCAGGATTTTATAGGCAAACGATAAACCATACAATAATTTTACGTAGTTTTAAGAAATCTCAAAAACGCGTGGTAGGAGTTTTGTAAAGCTTCAGCGCAATCTGAACAATCTTATGTCTCCCAAAAAAAAGCAGAACAGTCTCGGTCTCTCGCTTCTTCTCGAAAAAAAAACGTCACGGAAATCGAAAAACAAAATTCGCTATCTTTTTTACATCGAAAAACTGCCTAATCACCTGGCATTGCAGGGTGACAATTTGCTATAGACTAGTTCTCCGATATCTTTTCCCCCTATTTTGTCTTTTGGCTACCTCTCGTGGGAACACGAGCTATATAATGTGTTCTTAAGAACTTCTTGAAAGTATTTCAGAAGTAAGTAATTCCTTATGTGAAAAATTTAATTTTGTGTACTAGTTACGTTTGTGGTTACTTGGCCCTTGTGTTACAAAAAGAAGAAAAGGGTTGAATGATTGTCTAAAGAGAACATTGAGAATATTACGCTCGTTCCTGGGTAGCTCATATAAATAAATCATAAATTATCATAAATCTACTGCTTAAATACGGATTAGTTAGTGTTAGTGTCCTAATAGATATCACGGGCTTATAGCTAAGCGACAGGTTAGAAAGATTAGAAAGTAGTTTTCCGTCGTTTCACTCACGGGTTTGCTTCCTCCTTCCGATTATCTCACTACTTCAGTGTGCTGCCAGTATGTACAATAGATTTTTTTCTGCCACATGTGCATGCGGTAACTCCGGCGAGGAGAAGACGATGATGCTGCTTGACCTCATAGTTCTCCAGCTTCGGGCTGTGTTCAAAGTTTCCCCCAACCCAAGACAATAAGGCAGGCACAATCCTTCCTTGGGTTAGCTAATTATTATAGGAAATTTATTCCGCAGTTCTCTAAAATAGCAGAACTCCTCAATAAACTCCTACGAAAAAATGTAAAATTCAAATGGACGAAACAATGTAAAAATTATTTAAAAAACCTTAAGCACAAGCTAATCTCGCCACCTATTTTAGTTTACCCTGATTTCGATAAACCATTTGCCTTAACAACGGATGCCAGCGGAGAGGCTTTAGGTCGGGTGTTATCCCAAGGAGATGTTGGGAACGATCGGTCTTTGCATACGCAAGCAGGAGTTTGAACAAAGCCGAGAGAAATTATTCCGCCACAGAAAAAGAAATGCTCAATGGTCTGGGCTACAAGAAACTTTAGATGTTATTTGTATTATTTACCATTTACACTGATCACAAGCCATTGAATGGAATTTACAGTACCAAAGATTCTGGCTCATGATTAATAAGGTTTCGCCATAAACTCTCTGAGTATGGTTACATTATAGAGTATAAACCAGATAGGCTCAATCGTAACGCTGACGCTTTAAGCAGAATCCAGAGTTCTAGTGAGATGAAGTGCAATATGAACGAAGTTCCGCAGACAATAATAACTAAATAATAACTAAAGGACAAGTCCACCATTAAAGGGTTACAGATGGTAAAGAAGATAAAACCAAACCCACATGCATGGCCATTACTAGAGCGAAAAGCCAAGTTAAAGGAAACAACACAACTTTCTCAGAAAGACAGGATGACACAGATGATTCGCCCAAGCGAAGGAGACTCAGAAACTAATTCCGTTAGTTCCCAAGAGTCCAAAATGGACGAAAGTGTACACACACTTTGTAACCGGAATGATATCAAGACCATTATTCGAGATTACAATAACAAACTCTTAGGAGGTCGTCTGGGAGTTTATAAAACTTATAAACGCATCAGAAGAAACTTTAAATGGTAGGGCATGCTGAAAGATATACGGAGACACATTAAAAATTGCATTAAGTGTAGAAGAAACAAGCATGGTATTACCACAAAATATAAGTTCTATTGCGGCGAGGCCATTCGATAAATCACTAAGGGAAAGAAATACATACTTACCCTACTAGATGATGCAACTAGAGTTTTCGATTGCATATCGTTGACTAATGGAGAGGCCACCACGGTAGTCGAGGGTTTTTACAAATTAATGACGAAGTATAAGATACCCAAAGCTGTCATCACTGATCAGGGAGCAAATTTCAGCAGTAATTTGTTTAAACGACTTTGCAAACTATTCAAAGTGAGGAAGTTGCAAACCACAGCCTACCACCCACAGCACTTGGGAGAGCACATGGACCCCTAACTGATTATTGAAGAAGTCTGGTGGATGAAAATGTAGCCAAATGGGACCAGTGGCTCGAAGAAGCAGTCCATGTTCGAAATCAATCGACTCATGTTGGTGGAAAACATACACCGATGGAGGCTCTATGGGGATTTTAGACCAGTCATCCAACAATCTAAAGCGACCGCCTGAACCCATCTATAACCATGAAGATTTTATAAGCGTTCGTAGGTAGAAGAAGAATGCAATAAGAATGATCAAGCATGTCAGGAAGGAGCTTATTAAAGGCAAGATAAAGTCTAAGGATTATAACGATAAAAATACCCCGTAGCATTGTACTGCATGTAGGAGACCATGTCTTACTAAGAAATGCAATTAAAAAGAATAAATTATCACCAGCTTGGACTGGGCCGTATATAATAAAACAGGTTAATAATGATGTAAGCTGCATGATCCAAATTGGTCGGAAATATATGTAGCGAACCCTCAAGCTGCTATAGAGACTCTCACCCCCACAGGCATATTATTTGAGCCCCTCAATCCGGCATACTTATACACGAAGACCTAGGTTGTTTATACCAAAATTCAAATCACTGAAGAAACGGAGGCGTTGGAGTTTATTAACCGCTGCGAAGACGCAGTGGAGCGTCTCTGTCACGTACAAAGAAGCACCGTGGAAAGCGACTCGTGTTATATGTGGAAAATACACTTAGATCGGCAGATAAATAAGATTAAGAATATGGTAAGAGATACGAATTATAATTTATTTCAAATTCAAATCGAATTTCAAATTTCTTATTTGGTACTATGAATGATATTTACAAAAATCTAAAAGACCTTCACAGCCAAAATTCAGAGAACATACATTTAATGGAAAAACAAGTCAGCATAGTGAAGTCTAAATTTAATGCCATTGACCAAACTTTTCAATATATAAAGCATTACCGACACAGCCTTGATGAACGCTTTAAAGATTTCATAAACCGCGTCAGAATTCCATAGATGAAATCAACACAGAACTCAAATCGGTCCACATTAAAGCTGACACAAATGGACTTCTCATATATATTCTACACCAACTCCTGCAAATACATCAACGCCTAACAGACGAATATATGGTAAATGCTCTACACCAACACTCACTAAAGGATGTAATTTTATCCGGAAACGATTTAGTCCAAATTTATAAAGAAATCAGTGCGCAGGGTATGGGAAATATTCTACTAAATTTTAAATTGATTTATTTCCAAACCGTACCTAAGAGAATAAGTTTCAGTAAGTCTAATTGTCTCATGGGTTTTTTCAATAATCCATCGCCGGGACCCGCCCCTTGTGCCCACACAGCTATGGAAAATAATATGAATTTACTTACAAAAATGGTTAGACCGAACTCTTAGCTATTTGTAGCCACGTAGGGAGAAGTACTTTCTTTTAATTGTAGTAATCATTTCAACTACATGACCCTAAAAGGTTCTGAAATACTCTCACTAACCAAACCATGCATATTTAGACTAAATGAACACAAGATACCCTATGAGAGTAGTATCAGCTATCACACACCCATACACCAACCTGAGCTGCAAAATTTCCACAAAATCCGCCTAGAAGAGATGTTTAGGGAAACCTCAAAAGTAAAATTCGGAAATAAAACAGGTCTAAAAATAAATACCTCCGGAAATCACAATATAGAGCTCTTGAATGACAAGTAAATATCTTGAAGAACTACAACACGAATTGCGGAAAACTATAGAAAAAAGGGAACGTGAAAAACTTAGTATACAAATATATACTAACATTAGAATTATGGTAACATTTTCTATTGCGCTAACTCTGTTTCTAATTATAAGTTATATTAAATACAAAGGCCAGAATAAAGCATCTGTCCAAGCCCACAACAACCTTCACTATGAGTAGAATTGATACACACCAAAACATGAAATTCACACCGTTTATTTAGTTTATTTAGATTGTTTGCAAAACCATTTACCTAATTTACTGGAAGACATGCCACTTAGTATTTACAGAGAGATGTGGTATCAGCAAGACGGCTGCCCAGCGCACTATGCCCTTTCAGTTAGAGAATATCTCAATGAAGAATATGCGGACAGATGGATAGGGCGGTCTGGTACGATCTCGTGGCCAGCCCTTTCACTTGATCTAAATCCATTAGATTTATTTTACTGGGGAGCAGTAAAAGAGAAAGTTTATAAGAAGTCAATTGAAAATTTAGCTGAGCTTCAGCAAAGAATTACGGAAGTAGTCGAATTTGTCAACAACGGAAGAATTGCCCGTCTGATAACCCGATGAAAGAAGGCAGTCTTCTGTAAATAATAAATCTTAGCATCCAAATAATTGGTGTTTAATTTTAAAATTAAGGAAAATTTGTCCTAAATTTAACAAAAAGTTAGCATCTCTAACTTGAAAGCGTCATTATCTGTCTCAATCACACTTCATGGAATGACTCTCCGTCTCACTCAAGCTAGAATCTTAAAGTTACGCTCTTAAGGCAAGCTTTGGGTACACTAGAATCAATTTTAGTAGGTGAAAAGAAATTTTTCAAACCTGGGTTTCTTGAAGAAAAAAATTTTTTTTTCCGTAATCTAAGAAATAATGTAGCAAGTGTTGTACTATTTTAGAATCCTTATTAAATGCTTCAACTTTTAAAGTTACTTGCCAGATTGGCGTAGTACATTTTTTTTAGTACAGTCAGGTAAAGTTCAACGAATTATTAATTTTTTATAGTTGGTTCGGCAAAATGTGACATTTTCTTCCAAGGCTGGAGCAGTTGGCTTAAAACTTAAAGCAACAGGTTACATAGGCACTATTCGGGATTACACAAGAAAAATAAAATTAAAAAAAAGTAAAGATTTGTAGCAACAGGAGCTAAAAAACCATCACAAGATGTACATTTTCTCGAAAACAAAAGAAATGCCTATAATTTGAAAAATACATGACTTAGATTTTTTTATATTTTCTGGTAACTGTTATGATTTGGTCTATCACCCGGTTCCGGCTTGACGTCGACTTACGGGACACCCTGTATATATAATAATAACGCTCAGATATGTACAATGTTAAGTTAAACAAAAAGAAGGCGACAATTGCTTTTTATTAAGTGAGAAATTTGACCGTCAATGTAAATGAACAAAAAAAAAAACACAAAACGAGAAGTTAGTCAGTATTAACAATTTTGTATACATATATCTCGTTTTCGATTTTATGTAATGATAGGTAATCATTTTTCAGGATACGTAAAAGCTCGCTCGCGAGCGGCTCCTGATGCGGCTTGCAGCTCCTAAAATGCTTGCGAGCCGAGCCATTATTTTCCAAGTAACTCCCGCTCCCGAGCAAGAGCTGTGTACAGCGTTGCCAACTGAATCTATCAGAAAAACTGAGAAAAAAGCTGAGAAGTTGCGAAAAGAACTGAGAAATGAAATATCATATCTAAATCTCTTTATCTCTTTTATTACTTATCATGTAAACGAAAACATAAATATAATACAGTACTATATAAATTAAATAACAAAAAGTAACGAGTTAACATTTAGATACAATCTTGCTTACAAAAAAAAAAAAAAAAAAAAAAAAAATGATAATAAAAAGTACAGCCTTATTTATTTCGTTCAAAATCATACATATTTTTATTTAATAGTTGGTGCATATTTTTTGTTCCTTTCGCGTTAAAGCAATTCATGTTCCTTAGTTTTAAATAATCTTCTGAATAAAGAATTGTACAGAGGGTATCTGTGCCGAGTTTTTTTCTTACTTTCGTTTTATTGATGTTAATTGTTGAGAATACCCTTTCTACATTAGCAGAAGAATGAGGGAGGTATAACATTTCAAAAAAGAATTTAGAAAGTTTAGGAAAAATTAAAGAATCGTCGTGTCTCTTAGAAAGTGACGTCATCGGTTAGATTTTTAAAAGGACTAAAATCAAAGAGTCACAGCTCTCCATTCATCATCTAACTATTATATATTTGGTACTAAGTTTGGAAAGTTTTTGTACTTTCATTTTGGCCCTTCATGATATTTTCTGGATTAATAATACTTAAACTCCTTAAGATTGGATTACTGATCTTTGAAAAAATTTGTGAAACTAATTCTATATAAAATGCTTAGCAATTTTTATTAAATTCTTCTGTTATTTCTGGTTTATTTATTGTATTTAAAATAGATTGCACACTTGGAGGTAAATAAATGCTGCTTTTAAAAACTTGCGGATTTTTATATCCTATTTCAAATAAGTCTGTATTTTTTACGTGATCAAAGCATATATAGTTGTCCAAAATGAGTCGTAAAAGTCTTTCCATATTACCGTATAGTTTTAATAGTTTGGCGACTCACTTTGATATAATTTATTCAAAGTATTTTAAATTATACGACAGAAAATGAAGATACCTTAATGGGATTAGATATAATCGTAATAGTTTTTCTGCTGATTTTATTTTACAAATAGATGTGCAAAATATATTCGTAATGGCTCGATTAAAATTATTAAGCGGTTAACAACTAATTATAAAACTAATTATCATGTTACACAAGTACCAACACTGAGTGTGGTGAGAATATGAGACAATGAACAATTTTCTTCTTTTGTTTACACTATCCCTTGCTCATTCTTAGGAATTAAAATGACCGAACTATTTCAATAATAAAAGACGTTTTTTTTATATATTTTTATATTAGGCTTCACAAGAGATAAAACATAAAAAGTACATAGTATACCAACTCTGTATATTATGATTTTATTCTTCGGAGAAATTTTATTTTCCCAAAAAAAAAAATAAATTTATATATTTAAAACAACGCTCAAAAGATATAAATTGCAATACGGAAACTGTACCGAAAATATAGTTTTTATTTTTTTTTACGACATATATCTACAGGTAAAAGGTAAATATAAATTACAGAAGCATACCTGTACCTAAATAAAAACTAGTTTTCTACCTTGATTTTCCTAGAATTTCCGTATTATTTAATTTAATTAAAATGAATTCTGAGACCTGGTATACAGATACCTATTGGGACCATTGTTATTAACAGATTTTTATGCGAAATTTTTTAGGAAAATCTCCGATCTTGGTAGAATTAAAATATAAAAGAGTTGTTTAGGACATCTTTTATTAATATTCTTTTAAAAAATTATGCTCTCCCAACGTTTCGACTCTCAGTTTTTGAGTCCTCTTCATGGGGCTGTAGAACAATATAAACATATGTAGACCACTTTTTGAAAATATGAACAAAATTACCTTAAGGTTATAATAAATTAGATTACAAAATAACAGATGATTTTAAAACAACAAAAACATGTGAAGTTACATTAAAAAATAAAATGTTTACAGGAACAAAACTTAACTATGCGTAAAAAATTTTTTAACAAATAACTGACTAGATACTGACATTACGTGCTTAAGCTATTGACTAGAGTAGGAGATGATCTTGTCTCGTGTTTGCATTCATCGATGTCGGTGTTTAGTTGGTGATTACTGTGCATGTGTGTCGTTATGATGTTATGACCAATGAGTATATGTGGTGTTAATATGGGTATTTTGCGTGTTTATATACTTTAATATTTGGTAATATTCTTTGTGGATGACTTCTGATTCTAGTCTTATGTTGACCAGGTTGTGTTTGTTTGTGTATATCTGGCAGGCTTCCTTAATTTCTATTCTCATTCTGTTATTTTCATTGGCAATGATCGTGGCATCATCAAACTTAAAAACATGACCTGTTTCAAGGGAATGCGTTGCCAATGCTGAGTGCGGGGTCTTTTTCTCTATATATTTTGTATGTTGCGATAGGCGGGTTTTTAATTTTTTAGATGTTTGGCCAATATATGCTGCTGCACAGTTGTCACAATTAACTTTGTAAACTACTTTGCTTTTTTCAGGAGTTTTTATTTTATCTTTTGTTCTGGTGTAAATGTTGTTGAGTCTGTGGATGGGTTTGAATGTTATATTTAATTTGTTGTCTGCTTTATGAACGTGTCGTCTTATTTCATAGGCTATTGGATATATGTAAGGAATTGAATTGAATATTTTATTTTGGGTATTTTCAAGATCTACATTGGTTGTTTGTGTATTGTTGCTGGTGGAAGCCATAGATTTATGTTTTCTTATTGCGCTCTTTATGACCCTGTTTACTACATGCGATGGGTAGTTATTTTTAAAGAGGATTGTTTTAATTATGTGTTTGTTTTTTGGATGGAATCTTTTGTTGCTTAAACTTATAACTCTATATGCAAAAACCTTAGCAGTGTTGGTTTTCATTGATGTTGGATGATTAGAATGGTAATTAATCACTTAATACAGTTCTCGCCAAAAGTACATCCCAAAGAATCTTCCTACTAAGATGTAAGGCTCTAAATTTAATTCCTAAACACATTTTAGATATATGTAAAAATATTCCTTGTCATGTTAATGATCCATCTTTACGCAAAAAACTAGAACACATAAAAACAAAGACAGAAATTGCACTTCTTAACATCGAAATAAAAGACTTTCATATTAAAATAAATAATCTCAACAAACAGATGGGACAGAAAATACAACAAATAAATGATAGGATCCCACAACAAATTGTCGAAACTTTCATTCTCTCACAACGCAACAACTTTACAAGAATCACCAATCTTAATAACAATAGACTAAAAAGAAAAATTGCAAATCTAATTCACACACAAGCTGAACAAATAGATTTTAGGTTTGATGACAATTGCGTAGAAAATTTAACAAATACTGAACTTCCCACAGAGGCAACTATAATATTGAGCCTGAGTCCAAAATTCAATTTACCTACGAAACTAAATAAAAACAACACTATTGAACTAATATCAGCCTCGGAACATATAATTAACTACATACAATCCCCAGAAAGAAGACAAATTGCAAGGAGGAATATCACCAACACAATCACACATCACTTAAAAAATGATCAAACTAACAAGGTTAACAAGTTCATTTCTCACTGCTACAAGAAAACCACACAGTTCCTTAAAAACAATCCAGATCTATACATTGTCAATTCTGACAAAGGCAATAAAACCGTGATCATGAATAAAGAAACTTACCAAAATAAAATCACTGAGATGCTAAATGATCCCAATACATACACACTCATGGAAACTGACCCCACACCTCTACTGCAAAGAAAAAACAAAAGACTATTCCAAAAATTATTTGACCAAAAATACATCAACAAGTTCCAAAAAAACTGTTTACGCACGGACACAGCCACAAGTCCCAGATTTTACGGGCTTCCTAAAATACACAAAACAGATATACCAGTGAGGCCAGTTACTTCCATGATAAATAACCCCGGCTACGCTCTATCCAAATACATGACAAAATCTTACAACTTATACACACGGATCACACCATCAATATAAAAAACGCCCACTCGTTAAAAGCTTATCTCGAAAACATTCAATTAAACGACAATGACATCCTCGTCTCATTAGATGTGCAGTCTCTATACACAAATGTTGACGCACAGATGGCTCTACAAATTATTGAAAATAAATGGCACCTCATCGAAAACCATACACCGATTAATAAGAATCTGTTCAAAGATATCATTGATTTCTGTGTCGTAGACTGCAACTATTTCTCTTACGACAATAAGACATACAAACAGAAATTCGGTTTGGCCATGGGAAACCCTTTGTCTGGAATTCTCGCAGATTTCACACTTGACCACATAATTGACGAAGCGTTAAAACATACCACACACAAACCTTCCTTCATTAAAAAATACGTGGATGATATCATCTGTGCAATATCACGAGAACATATTAATGACTTATTATATGCCTTTATCAGCATCAACGCCAAACTCCAATTTACGCTCGAGGCGGAAAATAACAACACCTTACCATTTCTCGATATGCTCCTCATTCGGACTGAAGATCAAAATATTATCACCGACTGGTACTGCAAACCTTGCAGTTCCAATCGCATGGTTAATTACCATTCTAATCATCCAACATCAATGAAAACCAACACTGCTAAGGTTTTTGCATATAGAGTTATAAGTTTAAGCAACAAAAGATTCCATCCAAAAAACAAACACATAATTAAAACAATCCTCTTTAAAAATAACTACCCATCGCATGTAGTAAACAGGGTTATAAAGAGCGCAATAAGAAAAAATAAATCTATGGCTTCCACCAGCAACAATACACAAACAACCAATGTAGATCTTGAAAATACCCAAAATAAAATATTCAATTCAATTCCTTACATATATCCAATAGCCTATGAAATAAGACGACACGTTCATAAAGCAGACAACAAATTAAATATAACATTCAAACCCATCCACAGACTCAACAACATTTACACCAGAACAAAAGATAAAATAAAAACTCCTGAAAAAAGCAAAGTAGTTTACAAAGTTAATTGTGACAACTGTGCAGCAGCATATATTGGCCAAACATCTAAAAAATTAAAAACCCGCCTATCGCAACATACAAAATATATAGAGAAAAAGACCCCGCACTCAGCATTGGCAACGCATTCCCTTGAAACAGGTCATGTTTTTAAGTTTGATGATGCCACGATCATTGCCAATGAAAATAACAGAATGAGAATAGAAATTAAGGAAGCCTGCCAGATATACACAAACAAACACAACCTGGTCAACATAAGACTAGACTCAGAAGTCATCCACAAAGAATATTACCAAATATTAAAGTATATAAACACGCAAAATACCCATATTAACACCACATATACTCATTGGTCATAACATCATAACGACACACATGCACAGTAATCACCAACTAAACACCGACATCGATGAATGCAAACACGAGACAAGATCATCTCCTACTCTAGTCAATAGCTTAAGCACGTAATGTCACTATCTAGTCAGTTATTTGTTAAAAAATTTTTTACGCATAGTTAAGTTTTGTTCCTGTAAACATTTTATTTTTTAATGTAACTTCACATGTTTTTGTTGTTTTAAAATCATCTGTTATTTTGTAATCTAATTTATTATAACCTTAAGGTAATTTTGTTTATATTTTCAAAAAGTGGTCTACATATGTTTATATTGTTCTACAGCCCCATGAAGAGGACTCAAAAACTGAGAGTCGAAACGTTGGGAGAGCATAATTTATTAAAAGAATATTAATAAAAGATGTCCTAAACAACTCTTTTATATTTTAATTCTACCAAGATCGGAGATTTTCCTAAAAAATTTCGCATAAAAATATGTTATGAACACCCGATCAAAAGCACAGCAATAAGCTACTTGTAATTGTTATTAAAGAAAAAAATTCATACCTACATAGGTAGAATTTAATGTAACCCAAATCAACTGTATTTTGTATATGTGTCTAAGGGAGGTGGAAAAAAAAACAAGCGATACTGTATGCTATCGTAGCAACGTATTATTTATTTGTGACTTCTGTATCTAGATGTAAGCCAAAGTGTTATAGTTTGTGCTGTCTGCTGCAGTCTGTCTCAGTTAAAAATTAATCATGTCGATAAATTTGTGAATAATGGCACCTTATATAATATAATGATGACAAAACTAAATTTTTCCGTATTGGAAAATGTTGATCTTAATTTCATAGACGAAGATTAATTTATGGAATAAAAATTCACTATGTTGTATTTAATTTTTCATAACTTTTCATTTTTTAAACTATAGTTATATGTATTAATTAAATGAAAAAAAATACTAATATATATAATTTACCAAGAATTAAAGAAAAGGTTTTTGTTACTTACGCGTACCTAATTAACACATGTCATAAATTTGATGTGGGCAGTTTTCGTAAAAGATTTATTTTTAATATGTCCCTAACTCTAAAATTGCACCGAGAGAGGAACACAGTGAAAAAACCCAAAACTTGTATGCATAACGATGAAGAGCGGGAGCGGTACAATTGCTCGGTCGCGAGCCCGAGCAATTTAACGGCTCGGGCTCACGAGCGAGAGCCTATAAGAAAATTTGTTTGGCTCCAGCTCGGGAGGGAGAGCTTTTAAGTAAAAATTGTTGGGGTCCGGCTCGTGAGCGGGAGCTATTTTACAAAGAGCTTTTCTGAGCGCTCTTTCGAGAGCCGCTCGCGAGCGAGCTTTTACGTAGCTTGCATTTTATCCTTTTCTTATCGTTTAGCAAATATATGTGTATAATTAAAAAGTATGTAATGAATCTATGTCAAATTAGACATTAGGGTTAGAAAGTTAGGGTAGGAAAAAAATCTAAAAACATGTAATAATATGTAATATTTAATACTTAACATGTTAAAGAATACAGAAGTATAATAGTACAGAGCTTTTTCGTTTCCAAAATTCACATATAACATTTCCTGACCGCCATTCATAATTCGTTTAACCCACGTGCAGGGATTGTTGGTTTAGCCTGTTTTCACCACAACGATGATAGGTTTCCATCAGATGAATGCGTCATCACAAAATTCCCAACTATTACACATACAAATTAATATATTCATAACAAAGAAATATAAATTATTATTATTATGTGTTATCAGAAAAGAAAAACGAACTAAGAGGAAGCTGGATCACGCTGTGTCTCATCTGAACCTCTGCATACACTGAGCTCTTAATTGTGACCGTATGTCGTGTACTTTTTAAGGTACAGGGCTTTTTGTAAAAAAATTGATTTTTTCTTAATCACCCGGTAACTCCGAAACTGTTAATATGTCCCACCCCCGCCATGCAATTTTCTGTTTGTCCAGGTGAGTACTATTACCACCTGCCACAAAAGCACCCTGTATATATAGAGGTACATATATAGATACAGCAACACATATTCATGTAAAGCAATAGAAAATCAGTATACGTAGCTTTTAATGAAGAAAATTGTCCGCCAGTAATTGCAGCTCATTTCTTTACTGATGAACGCCTTTGGGCATAATAACTGCTCCTAAAGCTATCACTATTCCAGACCCCTTGTCTCGGCCTCGCACTTTATCCAATATATTAACTTTTAAATGCGGTATCACGCTCTTCAAATTATTTTATTCGGGCCAGTATCGTTTTTCACTTTTTTTGTTATCGGTCTCAATAATCAGTCGGCAGAAACAATGAACTCACTGGGTGCACATTGTCATGGTTACATACGAGTGAGTATACTTGCCGTGCCTTCAGGTGTACAGACCGATGTGGCTTTCAGCGCATCGGTGCGTACATCACCGGCTGAACGCACGGTTAGACGTGAAGTCCAGACTGTCAGCATGATCTAACAGCTCACTCCGTGAACAGCGTTGAAGTGCTGGGCGGCACGCTAGTTCGCTTCGACTATTGTCAAAGAGTGTGGGGGAGTTCCACAAAAGCCTGCTGCTGTCACATGCCACATACAAAAAAAATTGTGCCTGCCAAAAATACACAGCAAAACATACGGCCCTGAAGGGACCCCACACACTTATCTTTACCTGCTGTGAAAACCTAGATGGATTGTCTTCCTTACCTTGCCCCGTTCACCCAATAACACTGCTGGCACTATGTTTGCAATGTCCCTACGATGAAAGGAAAGTAAAACGAGAATAACGCATACAAAAATATCATTTATTCTTTTTTTTTTTCTTAATTTCAAGCTTGATTTTGTAAAAATTGAAAATTCTGATATCCTTATCGCTATAATACAATACAATTTTACAGTACCTTTCACTAATAAATTTCAATAAATTCAGTCTACAAGATATATGATAACATTAGTGGGTGAGCTATCACACAGCTTTAACGTACCGCGCCTATAAGTAATATTCTACAGAGTGGCAGGGATATGCAAACAAAAATTCCCAACAGTTGCAATTTGAACCAAAATAAGCAAGCTATAGCATTAAATCAAAAACTCACAACTATAAGGATGTAATACGTTATGACATTTTGTTAAATATAATCAAAATTCTACTAACTGCAAGTTAAATCTAAAAAATATTTTGCAATAGTATTGTTGAATAGGCTATAGCACAAAAGATAATCCTTTTGCATACATTGTTTACGAAGAGTCTTCCTACTATTCAATAAGACACCAATATACATACACTGGACGAAGGCAACCCAAGAGAAGTCGAACAATCTGGTTGTTTATAGTTAGGACTGAAAAGTACTTGCAGTCAATGTTCCGACACGTTGAAGCGCTCAAGCTGCCGGCAAGTATCTGTATGAACGAAACAAATAAATTGCATCTCCCGAATATCGGTCTTGGGTACCCTGGGTGAAGAATAACATTACGTTTACTATCTGGCCTAATCAAGGACAAAAGTATACGTATACAAACAGAATTCTTCGAAATGCTCTTTGGAATTCCAATACCTAAAATTAGCTGCAATTGAGATGAAAATCTCTGAACCAATTTAGAAAAAAATATTAAAATCACTTGTGAATTCTTCTTAACTACAACAAGAGTGAGTAACTCACTTCCTACCTTGTGCCAAAGTATCTCTTGCCCCGAATGGAAGGATATGTAAGGTGCCTGAGTTAGCACTGTTGGATGCCAACATTTGTGGATGATAATGTGGTTTCTGGAGTTTTTTTTTCTTTTTTCAGCGCTGCCTCCGTTGATGACATAGGTCGATTAGCTTAATCTACTCTGCATATATTGTTATCAATGGTTTTAAATTAGTAGAGGTTATAATTTTCGACGCGTGGTTCGAGCTGTGTATGATTTACTTCAGAAATTTGCAAGCTGCGGATATTTTTTGTCCCTTTTGTGTTCGTGAGTTCGGGCTTCTTCCCGTTTAGACAACTTAACTATAAATTAAAAGGCCTACGGTACCTGTGTTATCGCCCCAGATAGTTATCTACTACCAAAACCATAAGGCTTAGATGAGTTTTCTTCCTCCTAATTATTCCAACTTTATTGTTCCAATCCTGACTCTTGGAATGATTTTTCTCGTTTCTATCAACTACATCCCATTCTGAGGACTTCTTGTGTTTTAGTTTTTAACAACATTACAATAATACCGGATTTATACTTAGCAACACTTTTCTGGAAAAACATTTCACCATAACGGCTTTTCTTCTTCTTCCTCAGTTTTTTCGTTTTCCCTGCCAGAGCTTACTCGTGCAGTCAAGTCAAATGTGGCTGCCATTCGCCGTGTCGGTTTGTCCTAGTTGTCACTAGGTGACACAGCGACACGATGTAGCTTACTGCATCATGTGATCTTGCGACCATAACAGGACAGGGTCGTATGCTTCACCTGTGAATCAGACGACTCTGAGAAATGCTTGACTGAGCTAGCCAGTCTTAAAACCTCAATTTTGCTGGCGCCCAATTTATGACATGACCCACGACCATTGTTGTTGTTGAAATGGATGCTGTGCTAGCTTTAGAAAAGCCAGGGAGGCTTGTCAGACTCTACTTGTGCGTGACGACCAAGGCTTATACAGAGCTCAACATCTGCCCCAATAGTGGAAGTCAGAGGTACACTCATAGGCCAGCAACCTAAAAAGCCAGTCTGTCAGCACCCCTCTGCCTACCCATACCGAGATGAGTCGGAGTAGCCCCTACAAGAAGTATACTAACTAACTGATTAAAGAGATTATTCCGCTCTTGACATCTCATTCCGACCGCAGATCAAAACTCGATCGAGGCTACAAGTTCCCATACACAGATCGAGTCTTTAAGAATTTAAATTAGGCAATAAGGGTGCTATCGCAGTAGTGCAGTGCCACAATCACCGCGTTTGATGTGAACGCTCGAAATTGTTTTAATATTGTGCATCTCACCACCACCATGATCTTCAGATAATTTTAAACTGTCACAGTGAATTCGTGGCAGGGCATCAGCGACTACGTTCAGATTTCCTGTGTTCAATGGTGAAGTCGAAGCTTTCAAGTTTCAGACTCCACCGAGCAAGTCTACCGCTGAGGTCCTTTTGAGACATCAGCTATTTTAAGCACGCATGAATAGTCACTGTCTTAAACGGCATAAGTTGAATTAAAAGCCGGAATTTCTGCACAATTAGTATTGCTGCTTAGCATTCCTGCTCTGTGACTGTGTAATTTCTTTGTGCTGAGTTCAACTTTTTCGAGACATAGACTTCTCGTACCCATAGTCATCGTAGTTGTAACCACACTTCACCAACCCTTATTGGCTCGCATCGCATCGTGTAACGAACGGCTTGGTAAAATCTGGGCTCACTAGCAATGGAGCAGAAGTAAATTTCTATTTTAACTGTTCCAGAGACGTTTGGGCTTCAGGTGTCTATTGAAACTGACTGGGATTTTGCACAGTGTCAGTGATGGAGGCGGTATAGTCAACGAATGAATCGACAATACCATCCCGCCATATTTAGTAGGCGTCGGGCCTCCATTCCTAACAATGCAACCCAACTATTTTGCCTATGTAATACAAAACTTACTCTTCTCTACATTGATAGTGAGGTCAGCTTTCCTCAAACAATCCGTCACCCGAGCTAGTAGAGTGTGATGAGGGTCAAAGTCTTCTGACAGAATTAACAAGATGGAGGAAAACATTTTCGCAAAGATAGAACGGGATGACTTTTTCCATAAGGCGGCACATAGTTTGTGGTGCGTTGCACAAGCCGAATGGCATCACTGTGGACTGATAGGGAGGATGACCAGGTATTGTAAAAGCAGTCTTTTCTCTGGAATCAGTGTCCAGTGAGATCTGCCAGACAGCGTCTTTCAAGTCCAGGCTTGTTATGTAATTTACCGGAGTAAGTCGACTGTGAAGTGCGTCTGCCTGCGACAGCGGATAGGCGTCCTTCTTAGTAACGCAGTTGATTTTCCTGGCGTAAAAACAAAGCGAAACTTTCCCAAGCTTCCTCACTAGAACAACTGGAGAGCTTCAAGGACTCTGGATCTCCTCTATCACATCCAGTGATAGCATTTGCTCTAATTCGACATCCATTGAACTCTGCATTGAAATCGGTGAAATTGGATAAAATCTCTTTTATCAGAGAAACATAGTTCGTTTCGATCTGTGAGTGACCAATGACGTTTTTCCTAAGCCCGAAGAGGCGCGAAAGATAGAAAGAGCTGCTTAGTGACTTCAAGATGTTGATTTTCCTGACTAGAAAGAACATGGCGGTCAGTGTCGAAGGTAGCTAGCAGACCTTGTTTCACCTCCGCAATTGCACATAGCACATCTGGAGCCAGGCGAAATAGATGCCATAAGTCTACTCCCTGCATGCTTAAGTGACCCCAGGACCGACAAAAAAGGGCAAATCCACATGACCACCTCTACTTAATTAGGTGCGATACCTCGTCCATCGACATATGTTTCTCTTAGCTTTTCTAGAGCTCCTTGGCCTAGGATGCTGATAGTGGCAACACTATCAGGCAACTCAGTCTCAGTTCGCCCGAGCAGCTTTACTTCAGCATATGGCCGAATATCATCTGGTATCAGCAATGAAAAGTAGGCCAGTTTCTGGCTCTTTCCTCTACAGGGATCATAATTCATATACACCTTGTTATAATTTTGTAGACGCAGATAATACGGCGTTAACGGATTTAAGACCGGCTGAGGCCTACTCATCCTCGCAGAGTTTGGTAGTTTGGTGGCCGTCTTCATATTGAAAAAGCGGGAGCCCAAACTTCCTGCTCAGCAACAAGTTATGATTGGTTGTAATGGTACGTCGAAAATTTGGGACTGTTCCAAAGAAGTATCTATTAAAAGTGTCTCTGACTCCCTACAGTTGGAAACGGGAGCTTGAAAATCTCCAGAGAAATCAATTAAGTCCTCTGCCCCTGCTAAGAGATTACTAACCTTCGCTTACTATCAGGTGACGGGTTGAGATCACCACGGTCACTCAATGATATTAACGAACAGTTCAATGATTGGTCGATGAGCTCATATCACGTTTTCCTGTAGACATTGTCTACAGTTAGGCTACAATATATCCAACACATCTTTTCGTTCGCATCCATAGCAGAACAAGCGTTGTCGCTCCTGTAAGCAGTCTTCATAAAAGTGATCTTGCTGGTCACAGTTCCAAAAAACAACAGGTGGTCTTGACTGGACAGCTAACACAGCTGATGTTCTATTGTCATATTCTGATGTTGGAGACAAATCATCAACCTCGCTTACACGATGACTACGATATGTGTTCAGTCTACTGGGGGTTGCAATTCACGGCTGCGTAACTTGTATCTGTGTTACCAACGATCAAAGTTGGTCTATAATATCAGACGGGTGACGGGTGCAAGCAGATTTTTGAATCTGAGGCAACAAATTTGATTTCACAATTTCGATGAATTCACTGTCTGGCATGTGGTTTGTAACTGTACCAATCTCTGCAGCAAATGATTCACCACATTTTTGGTTTTGTGAGCTGGAGTCTGAGCTTAAGGTCACCCTTTGGGACTCCCCATTCAATCACTAATCCGGACTTAACATACTCCCTCATAGGCGTGGAATTATGAATTAATAAAGACTTAAAGTACCAGTCCATAGCTGGTCCTGACAGTAATATGAACATGTGCCTGACTCACAAGTCAAAATCACCTTCTAAAGCGCAGTAGATGAGTACTTTCACTCGAAAAATAAACGCATTTACTGAGAGCTTTGAGCTGTCTCCACAGTAGGAAATGTTCCATCGTCTGATGAGACTTCCTCAGCGTCTGTGCCATGAATTTGTCTGAGCTCGGTTGGCTGAATGTGATTGTGCCTGAGGGGCAGATATTGATGTAGGTGGAAAAGAATATCTTTGCTGACCAGCTGAGGACGAAGGTCTCTGTCATGGATGTCTAGAGGTTTCTGCGAGGTATATAGGTGATATGAAACGCTCCCCAAGAGGTGGTGGTGGACGAGATAGGTCAACTTGATGGACAACAGCAGAGACTTGTTGTCGAACATCTGAAATCTCTACACGCAGTGAGTCTGTGGCTACCTTCACTACGAGCTACGGGCACCAACCTTTGCTTAGCAACCTCACTAAGCATTTGTAGGGCTTTGGAATTGACACGAATGGGCACTTGTAAAAGATTGAAAAAGGTTATTAATGAGTAGGCCTTGACTTGTATTAAAAAACAAACAAACAAGGAAATTTTTAGTCTGACATCAGATTTAAGCGGATTAAGTTGTTTAAGTAAAATATAATTCTAACGTTAACATATTTGTTCTGGAGCTAGAAAATAATTAATTTAAAAATAATTATAACGTTTACGTATTTGTTTCTGGAGCTAGAAAATAATTAATTTAAAAATAATTATAACGTTTACGTATTTGTTTCTGGAGCTAGAAAATAATTAATAAAAAAATAATTATAACGTTTACGCATTTGTTTCTGAGCTAGAAAATAATAAAAGAAGACATAGTTGAAACACGATCAATACGGGACTTTAAAGCTGTCACAATATTTCAGAAAGCATATTTTCATGACCGCTCAAATAGCGGTCCCTTCTCTTTTATTTACAGCTTACGCCTACCTCGTGAACGATAGAGCACACTTACAAGAGCTGTAAGACGATCACATCGGCTCCAGATACAGACAACTTTAAGTAGTCCAGGCTCTCACTGTCGTACACGAAAGTCATAGGACTACGCACCACAGGGAACTTTGGACCCCTGTTCTGTGAAATAATTTAGGTTGGTTAGGAGTGCATCAAGGACACGACTAACCCCTAAAACTGGTGACCCCGATAGAACAAATCAACAGCAGCCTTCAAGGAACGTCGCCCGAAAAATCGCCTGCTTCCAATTTCGTCCAACAATTCTGGCATTCTATTAGTTACCCCCCACCAGTGGTAAGGTGCTAAAAGAGTGCACCAGAATATCCAAGATTGCAGCAGAAAGTACGAAATCGCAGCAGAAGATACAGATCGCAGCAGAAGATACAAGATTGCAGCAGAATTCGCAAGATTACTACGGAACATTGGAGATTACAGCGAAATATGCGCAAGATCCCTGGAAGTCTGAAAATCAACGGAAGTTTAAGGTTTGATAATAACATTACCAACATATGGCAATGAGTTAAAATCAGAAATAATTATTTTAATATTTCCTACCTTTACTTTTATTTAAAAATAATGTGTCTTAACACTAATTTCTCAGAGTAATTCGTTTTTTTTTTTTTTTTTTTTTTTTTTTTTCACTTCTTTTATTATATTGTCGTTAAAAAATTGTGAAACCTTTTCCCATCCTCGAAGTGTCCTTTTCGTTGTCAATCTTAGCTTCGTCGAAATTACTCCTACTTACGTCGTTTCATTGTTTTGTTTCGTTGAGGTTGCTCATCAAAGATGCAGGACGTTTACTCGTCAGCTGAGGATCTCTCAGGTGCTAGCTCAGGCCAGGACAATTCTTCTCCAGCAATTTCGCGTATTACATCAACAACTCCTGCACCGGAGATCACTCTCAATTCGGTCTCGGTGAAGTGCACGCCTTTTTGGAGGAGTAACCCGCAGTTGTGGTTCCGCCAGTTGGAGGCACAGTTTGCGTTGGCACGAATTACTCAGCAACAAACTAGGTTTTATCATGCGCTAGCTTATCTCGACGAAAACAATGCTAAAATAGTAAGCGATATCATTGATAACCCCCCTGAAGGTATCGAGTACGATAGGTTAAAGGACACGTTGATCTCTAGGCTTACAGGTAGCGAGAACCGACGTCTAAAGCAGTTATTGACGGAATTGCCATTAGGTGATTCTAACCCTTCGCAATTACTTAGAGAGATGCGGAACTTGAACAACGGGAAGTTGTCTGAGGACGTTCTAAAATCACTCTGGCTTCAACGTTTGCCCGCACACATACAGGCCATCCTAGCCTGCAATACAGGAAGCTTAGAGACACTAGCTTCGTGCGCCGACACAATCGTGGAAGTCAATGCTAATCCCCAGATGTATTCTATTGCCACGGGATCCGAATGTCATAATTCCGCTCTTACACAGCTAGCCGTCGAAGTCCGAAATTTGGCGAAACTGGTCACAAGCTCTTTAGCGCTCAATCGCAATCCACATCGTAGTGACCGTTCGCAGTCCAGAAGTCAGTCCAGAAATAGATCTCCATCACCCCGTTTCCAGTCAAGCCAAAGGAATTCTGTTTGTTGGTACCACCAAAGGTACGCACACAAGGCAAGGAAATGCATCCCTCCTTGTTCGCACCGCAAACAAAATTCATGTGCCAATTCGGCTATCACTTCACAACCTCCGACAAACTAAACAGCCCTCCGCCATTGACGACGGGTGGAAGAGGCTTCTTAAATAGTCGTCTCTACTTATATGACAGATCATCAAAGAAACATTTTTTAATCGACACTGGAGCTGATGTATCAGTCATTCCGCCAACTCCAGCTGACCGGCGAAACAAATCTGATTTATGTCTTGTCGCTGCAAATTCCTCAACCATTCACACTTTCGGCAGAAAAATCCTGACTTTAGATTTAGGCCTCCGTCGCGCATTCCCTTGGCAGTTTATTTTGGCAAACGTACCTAGACCCATATTAGGAGCTGACTTCCTAGGTCACTACGGGTTGCTCGTCAATGTCAAGGAGAGAGCACTTATCGATCCACTTACTGCTCTGAAATCTTTCGGACAACGTGTAATAGGGCAAAATTCAACACTATCAGTGCTTATCGATCTGGAAATAGACAGTGATATACAAAAGCTGTTACGTGAGTATCAGTCTATTACCGTGGAGACGGGCTTCATTAAGCAGGTAACTCACAATGTAACTCACCGCATCATTACTAACGGACCGTCCATTGTTTCAAAGGTACGACGCCTTTCTCCCGAAAAGCTGGCTGCTGCTAGAAAAGAGTTCGATTTTTTGCTTAAGCAGCGAATTTGTAGACCCTCAAGCAGTAGCTGGTCTTCTCCTTTACATCTCGTGAAGAAGAAAAATGGCGACTGGAGACCTTGCGGAGACTACAGGCGGTTGAATGCCATTACCGTTCCTGACCGCTACCCTATCCCGCTAATTCACGATTTCGTTTACCACCTACAGGACTGCAAATATTTTTCGACTCTAGATCTGGCCAAAGCATATCACCAAATTCCTATTGAACCGGAAGACATTCCCAAAACTGCTATATGCACTCCATTTGGGCTCTTCGAATTCACTCGCATGACCTTTGGTCTCTGCAACGCGGCACAAACCTTTCAAAGGTTCATACATACTGTGCTTCAGGAATTTGCCTTTTGTTTCGTCTATTTGGACGACATTCTTATTGCCTCTCGATCTAAATCCGAACACATTACCCATTTGAAACAAATTTTCACTCGATTAAAAGAATATGGTCTCATCATAAACTTAGACAAATGCAAGTTTTTGCAAGCCCAGGTCAAATTCCTAGGACACCTCGTCACACCTCAAGGAATTAAACCATCTCCCGAACGTGTGTCAGTAATTTCGAACTTTTTAATCCCGAAAACTGTCAAAGAACTGCGGCGTTTTCTAGGTATGGTAAACTTTTACCGCAGATTCCTTCCCCATGCGGCCAGTCACCATGCTCTACTCAACCAATATTTAACCGGTCCGAAGAAGAAGGGTGCTCAAAGTATCAATTGGTCTGTGGAAGCCGTCAAGGCGTTCGAGCAGGTAAAAACTCAACTAGCTGAAACAACTCTGCTAGCTTTTCCTATTCTTTCAGCCGAGCTCGCATTACATGTTGACGCCTCAGACACTGCTATCGGCGCCGCACTTCACCAAAAGGTGGACAACTTGTGGCAGCCGCTCGGTTTCTACTCAGTGAAGCTCAACAGCGCCCAGCGTAATTATAGCGCTTATGATCGAGAGCTGCTTGCGGCCTACCTAGGCATTAAATACTTTCGTTTTCACCTAGAAGGACGCGCTTTCACATTATACACGGATCACAAACCGTTAACGTTCGCCTTTAAACAACAGCCAGAAAAAGCCTCCCCTAGACAATTGCGACATTTGGATTTCGTGGGACAATTCACAACAGACATAAGACATGTAGCAGGAAAGGACAATGTTGTCGCGGACACTTTGTCACGCATAGAAGAAATAAACATCCCGAGTGTTGTTGATTTCGGAGCTATCGCGGATAGTCAGGTGGAAGACCCCGAGTTGCAAGAACTTTTGCAAAATTCGCAGTATAAATTCAAAAGAATTCCAGTCTTTGGTACAGAGAAACAATTGTATTGTGAAATTTCGCCTATTGGCATTAGACCTTTTATTCCACCAAAGTTTAGAAAGCCAGTGTTCAACTCCATTCACAATCTCGCTCATCCTGGTATTCGTACATCAAACAAAATGGTTACATCTCGTTATTTTTGGCCTTCCATTAATAAAGATGTTAACTCTTGGGCACGGTCTTGCTTAGCCTGCCAGCAATGCAAAGTCTCACGTCACGTGAAAAGCTCACCAGGCACATTTCCTTCATCGTCACACCGTTTTCAGGAATTGCACATCGACTTAATCGGTCCACTTCCGCCTTCACAAGGATTCAGGTACTGCCTTACAATTATTGACAGGTTCACCAGATGGCCCGAAGCGATTCCTCTGTCAGGCATCGACGCTGGAACGGTCGCAGAAGCACTTGTCCAACATTGGATATCGCGTTTTGGCGTTCCTAAAACAATCGTCACCGACCAAGGACCGCAATTCGAGTCAAATCTTTTTATGGAACTCTCTAAATTGTTAGGTTTCCGGCGTAACCGAACCACTGCTTACCATCCTCAGGCAAACGGTTTTCTAGAACGATGGCATCGGACACTAAAAGCAACGATCATGGCGTATAAAGAAAAATCTTGGTCGAAAATCCTCCCGCTAGCCTTATTAGGACTGCGGACAACTTTCAGAGAGGAGTTTCAAGCAACACCAGCAGAATTGGTATACGGCGAAAGTTTGCGTCTTCCCGGCGACTTCTTGCTTGGTTCAAAAAGCCACCCACAAAACGAATTTATTACTTTGCTGCGGAATGCCTTGGCCGAAATTAGACCTGTTCAAGCATCAAATCACTCTCGACACGCGCTGTTCAAATTCAAGGAGCTTGCGGATTGCTCTCACGTCTTTATTCGTACAGACCTAGTGCGAGCATCCCTTCAACCACCTTATGAAGGCCCATACGAGGTCGTTGATCGCAAGGACAAATTTTACACTATCAAAGTAGGAAACAGGGAGACAAATGTTTCAGTCGATCGGCTGAAACCATATTTTACCGAAAACAACATTGCCGTCCATCAAAACCATCACGTTGAATCGGATAGTCAAAATAACACTCCATCAGACAACCTAGAACGATTCCAGTTAAATCCCGAATTTTCACCACAGGCACGACCTGAAGACGTATTAACTTATCAGGACGCTCCCCTCTCAGATGACGAATCTGATGGTTTTTATGGTTTTGAAGACTCATCCGAATTAGTACATGCAAACACACCGCCTAGCCCGCAGTCTTCACGGGCAGTCAGATTCATGCCAGACGGAAACACTGCGTTCCGACAACAAACCACAAGAACCGGCCGAACCACACAACCTCCCGGTAGATTTAGGTATCGCTAAACCAATGGTTACGCTGGCGGGGGAGTGTTGTGGCTACCTTCACTACGAGCTACGGGCACCAACCTTTGCTTAGCAACCTCACTAAGCATTTGTAGGGTTTTGGAATTGACACGAATGGGCACTTGTAAAAGATTGAAAAAGGTTATTAATGAGTAGGCCTTGACTTGTATTAAAAAACAAACAAACAAGGAAATTTTTAGTCTGACATCAGATTTAAGCGGATTAAGTTGTTTAAGTAAAATATAATTCTAACGTTAACATATTTGTTCTGGAGCTAGAAAATAATTAATTTAAAAATAATTATAACGTTTACGTATTTGTTTCTGGAGCTAGAAAATAATTAATTTAAAAATAATTATAACGTTTACGTATTTGTTTCTGGAGCTAGAAAATAATTAATAAAAAAATAATTATAACGTTTACGCATTTGTTTCTGAGCTAGAAAATAATAAAAGAAGACATAGTTGAAACACGATCAATACGGGACTTTAAAGCTGTCACAATATTTCAGAAAGCATATTTTCATGACCGCTCAAATAGCGGTCCCTTCTCTTTTATTTACAGCTTACGCCTACCTCGTGAACGATAGAGCACACTTACAAGAGCTGTAAGACGATCACATCGGCTCCAGATACAGACAACTTTAAGTAGTCCAGGCTCTCACTGTCGTACACGAAAGTCATAGGACTACGCACCACAGGGAACTTTGGACCCCTGTTCTGTGAAATAATTTAGGTTGGTTAGGAGTGCATCAAGGACACGACTAACCCCTAAAAGTCCATACTTTGGGAGATCCCTTCACGTAATAAGTAGTGGAGCTCTGAGACCGGCTATAAGTGTGTCTGTTACTAGGAATTGGGCAGAAGGTACATGTGACAGAATATTTCTTCGCGAGCTCGTATGCGAAATGGTTGCTGAACGTAAACCAGGGGATAAAAATACACGGCCTGGCCCTGAGACTGTTGGTGGAGGCACGTTCAGCTGTAGAGGATGCTGACGAGAATCCTGATTACCTTTCTGGGTATGATACCTTTCTGCAATCGCGCTTGTGTATGCAATAAAGTTCTGTTGCGTGAGGCCCAGTTTGCCTACTCACCTATCCAGGTCTGTAGACATGCTTTCTGAAACACATGTCCACAGATGATAACTACTGGCTTTCTCTTGGTAGACCAATCTCCTTCTTGACAGGTGGTGCACTAGTCTGGCGTCTGAACGGGAACGCCGACAGGAGGTTGTGTTTGCATGGTAACCATGATATGAAATCAATAGTCTAAACAAGGAGAAATAAAAGTATCTTTCCTTCAGTAATGTTCAAAATTACAAAAATTACAAAATTATGTACAGAAATCTGACGTAATCTAGAAAAGCAGGTATTGACAAGGCTGGGATCAGAATACCCAACTATCAATGGAGAAAAATTCAACAAAAAATTACTTTCATCAACTATACGCCTAACATATGTAATAGCATTTTCAACAGGAATTCTGTAAGAAAATTGATTTCACCGAAAGATAAAAGTCTCTATGACTATTTGAAAATTACAGTGAACTTTAACAGGAAAAATAATAGCAAAAATATACTTCAAAATGTAGTTGACAATTTAATTTACAAAAAAAAAAAAAAACAAAAGTTCAAACCAGCAGCTCAAAAAGTAAACTACTACACCATTATAAGTGCACGAGGAGCCAAACTCCAATCATGATAAAAATCATCGTCAGAATAATTTTTGTATAATTTCTCTCTCCTCTCTCCACGAGCCAACGCCCAAAACAATCTCTCTTATGAGGTCAGGTATACAGTGGTACAAGCAAGCATTGTGGATGTGTGTTTACAACGGGGGAGTGACCATGTCACCACACTTCTCTACGAACTCTCAGAAAAGTCGGATTGGAGATGTCAAAGACTGAGAATATTACTACCGATTCTTCAGACAGGCAGTTGGCAGTATGCCAGCTCCTGATTACTGAAGGTCTCCAGCATTACTTCCATCCTCTAACAACTCTTTCCTTTCTCTTCGGTCGATCGTGAAATCTAATCAACCCTCCAGTTGGGCAGAACCATGAATTTGGTCAACTGGTTAGCTAAAAGCCAAAAAGTCATCTCAAGGACTCATGACTTTGCCCAGCCAGATGGCTGAAGAGACATGCTTCCGTGAGAACTTCAAACGAAAACAATTTGTGAGGCCACTTGCCATTTCCATGGCTGAAGGCCAGCGGGAAAGATAAAGAAAAAACTTGACAAATTCAAGCCTTGAGGATTGACCAAAGTCAAACCTGAAATCGAACTTCAGATCAAAACATCAAAACAAAAATATTGAAACTTCAAGCTTTATTTGAAATGCAAAATCTCAAACTTTAAAATGGCAATCAAACTTTAACACTTTCCTCAAAACGCAAATTAGTCAGACCTAAGTCTACATGTAATTTCCATTCGATATGAGACTTTAGGTCAATCAACTAGCAGATTGCCAGTTGATCGTATCACTCTAAGTCCTAATCTCCTGTAAAATCTCCAATCAGACCACCGCAGTCTACTGAGATGGCCGCGCGTTGGGCGCTATTTTGTCATGGTTGTATACGAATAGTATGGTTGAACGTGAAGTCCAGTCTGTCAGCATGAGCGGAATGCTCCCTCCGTAAAAAGCGTTGAATTGCAGGGCGATCTACTAGTTCGCCATGACTATTTTCGGAGAGTGTGGGGGGTTTCACAAAAACCTGCCGCTGTCACATGCTAAGGTCAACGTACTTTGCTTGCTATGCGCAATGTGAAATAATTTGTTGGTGCCCTGCGCAATTCAGAGGCAATATAAGTCGCAGGCCAACATGAATCTTTCTCTTTTCGCATCCAGCTCTCGTAGATTGCGCATCATTTGGAATCGACTTGGCTAGAGGTAACAATATCGAATTATTAACAAATTTACTTTATCCTGGGTAACGACTGAGATAAAGATATTTATTGTGGGTCTCGACTGGAATAAAATTTACTAACTCAATAACTTTATCTTGGGTAACGAATGAGATAAAGATATTTATTCTGGTTCTCGACTAGAATAAAATTTACTAACCTAATAACTTTATCTTGGGGATCGGCTGAGATAAATATATTTATTCTAGGTCTGGACTGGAATAAATTGTACTAACATAATAACTTTATATTGGGGATCGACTGAGGTAAAGATATTTATACTGCGTCTCGACTGGAATAAATTTTACTAACATAATAACTTCATCTTTGGTAACGACTGAGATAAAGATATTTAATCTGGGTCTCGCTTAGAATAAATTTTACTAACATAATAACTTTATCTTGGATAACGACTGAGATAAAGATATTTATTCTGGGTAGCGACTAGAATAACACTTACTAATCCAAAACCTTTATCTTGGATCTCGACTGAAATAAAGAGAGTTATGCTGGGTAGTGACTAGAATAACACTTACTAATCTCAAACCTTTACCTTGTGTCTCGACTGAGTTAAAGATATTTATTTAGGTACCGACTGGAATAAATACTGCTAATAAACTTTGTTTTGGGTCTCGACTGAAACAAAGTTTCTTGATCCGGGCACGACTAGAACAAGATAACCACTAACTATTTATTTACCAATGCCATAAAGTCGATACCACCTTGTAAATTGGTGAGTACATTTTTCGATTGATCTTTTATTATATTTCATATCACATATCCCATTTCTTATTATATTTATATATACATATATACATTTGGTGTCATTCTTCAAAAGTTATCACAATTAGTGACAGTGTCGTGTATAAATTGAACTTAGAGACATAAGTAAAATCTAGTTAGTAAGCGATTTTATTGAACTAATTTACATAAGTTAAGTAACATTATCTAAGTATACATTTTACGTAATATAATTGAAATTAAAAAATATTAAATTTAGTTGGAATTTTGTAATTAAGTGTGACGTGTGTGTGTAATAAACCAGTCCCCATTCTTACACATATTTTTGTTTGAGTTTTCTCGTTGAGCAAAACAGTATTTATGCGGTGCGCATTTCTTATTGCGAAAGCTCTTTTTCATAATACGTAGTTACGTATGCACATACATATTGTAATTTTCTCTACAAATCTTACTGATGGTAATATCTGTCTTTTGATTAAATTTTTATTACAATTGTTTTAAATGACAAATTTTGTTGAGGGCAAAATTTGTCGTGGTAATTATTTCTATTAAAACGACTTGGTTCAAAACTGAAACTTTTATTTTTCCCAAGCGTTTTATGGAAAAAGTTTCCGTTCTTAATTTAAAGAATGTGAAGAAATTGCTGACGTAATTTCTTCGTCTTTCTAGAATATAAGCTAACCATGTTTTAAGCATGATTATCTTATGTATAATTTTAATGAATGAAACTTAATAAATTTATTTTATTCTACCCCGTTTTAGGATTTTAGATATATAATATAACGTGTCTGAGTTAGCAAAATTGGATGCCACCACTTGTGGGTGATAATGTAATTTTTAGAGTTATCGTTGGTTCAGCTCCCCAAAAGTCGGGAGCCTAGAATATCCTGGTAGCTGGATGTGTTTTTTTTTTTACCAGCGCTGCCTCTGTTTATCGCTTAGGTGGGGTAACTTAATCTAGTCTGCATATATTGTTATCAATAGATTCAAATAACTAGAGGCTATAATATCTGACGAGTGGTTCGAGCTGCATACGATTTCCTTCAGAAACTTTCAATCTGCGGATATCCTTTTGTTCCTTTTGTATACATAAGTTCGGGCTTTTTCCCGTTTAGACAACTTAGCTATAAGTTAAAAGGCGTACGGTACTTGTGTTATCGCCCCTGATACTTATCTGCTACCAAAGCCATAAGGCTCGGATGATTTTCTTCCTGCTAATTATTCCCACTTTATTCCTCCAATCTCTTGGAATGATTTTCATTGTTTCTATCAACTGCATCCCATTCTAAGGCCTTCTTTGTATTCAAATTTACGTCTTATTTTTGCACAACTTTACATTAATTTCCGGATTTATTCTTAGCAAAACTTTTCGGACCAAACTTCTGACCATCACGACTTTTCTTCTTCTTCCTCAGTTTTTTCGTTCATTCTGCCAGAGCTTACGCGTGTATTCCTGTCAAATGTAGCAGCACATTTTGCCGTGTGGGTTCGACGTCGACCTAGTTGTCACTAGGAGCTACGCGATGTTGTATACTGTGTGGTCCTGCGACCATAACAACATGGCACCGGCTAAATACGCGCATTGCGGGCGGATGAATAACAAATTTTATGAAAGGGCTTTGGCGCGGTTTTTGAGAGTATGAGCAAAATTGTATACGAGTAGCAGTATAGTGAGCGCTAGTAATATAAAACAACAATTTGAGGTTCCCGGTTTCTCCAGCAAGTACCAACTGAGAGAACTGTAAACAACAAATGAATAAATGCGTTCATCGGAATAAATGTTTTTTAATTAATTATTTAGGGGGGGGGGGGGGGGGGGTGGAACTGATAAAAACTGTTTTACTAAACGGAATATATTCAAGATACATAGCAGAAACTCGAAAAGTTTTATTAATATAACTGTTCGAGCTGCGTGAGCTATATTCCGGGTAAACTCAGCGTTTATTAGACATATTCATATAATGTATGTCCCATGTACTAATTTCCTTTTAAGTAAGTTTCCCTCGATTTCGTTCGTGAAAAACAAATATCTTGAGTTACAAACTCAATTTGGCATACGTTAGATAATCTGCTTAAGCGCTTTTGGGAAATCGAAAATCACACTTCAATGGTGAAAGGTACTACATCTGAGGAAATGGAGTGTGAAGCCCATTTTTCTAGAACTTATTTAAGATTACCATCTGGTAGATTTTCGGTCAGACTACCTTTTCGATGCAGCCCTTCCATAATAGGAGATTCTTTAGAAACGGCCAAAAGGAGGTATTTTAATTTAGTATCCAAGCTATCAAAATCATTCGAAATTAAACAGCAGTATTGCAAATTCATGGAAGATTACTTGAGATTGGGACATATGCAACCCATTAAAATAAATGAACTCAGTATCGACCACTACTTTCTCCCTCATCATTGTGTTCTCAAGCCGGAGAGCACCTCTACAAAGCTAAGAGTAGTTTTTGAGGGGTTATGTAAAACCAGTACTGGTCAATCTCTTAACGATATCCTTATGGTGGGCCCAGTAGTCCAAGATGACTTGTTTACAATTCTACTCCGTTTTCGAAAGTTTCGATATGCGATGACTGCCGACATTTCAAAAATGTACCGCCAGGTAGAGGTACAAGATCCTGATAATCACATGCAATGCATTCTATGGCGGAATTCAAAGGACACAGATTTGCAAATATATCGTCTTATGACTGTGACCTATGGGACTTCATCTGCATCATTCCTAGCAACGCGTTGTCTTAAAAGGCTAAGGGAGGAGGTAGAACCATCATCTGATTTAGGATCACGAATTGTCAAGAATGACTTTTACGTGGAGGACATGTTAACCGGCACAGATAGCATCGAAGAAGCTATCAGAGATCGTTATGAAGTAGAAGGATTACTTCAGAGAGGTGGGTTCTTACTTCACAAATGGTGTTGTAATGATGATCCAATTCTTAACCACATACCGGTAGAAAGCAGAGAAAAATTGACCAATATTGGAGAAAACGATGCTGTGAAGACTTTAGGGTTGACTTGGAATCCTACTCAAGACAAGTTTCACTTTACTTTCGCAGATTCAGACAACTCTGTCACAGCAACGAAGCGTAAAATTCTTTCGACGATTGCACGATTGCATGATCCACTTCGATTAATAAACCCAATCAAGGAGAGATTTCTCGTCTAACAGACAGAAATTTATTGAAAATAATTTCAATAAATTTACAAAATGCATTTTAAGTGCAAAAAAATTATTGAACTTTTCACCCAATCATAGTTAACTCGACTATTGTCCTTTCATGGATTTCGTCACAAGCCTGCAACTTGAACATTTTCGTCGGCAATCGTGTCTCGAAGATACAAGAGCTAACTCAATCCCGCAGTTGGAAACATGTGCCCACATCAGAGAACCCGGCGGACATAATCAGCAGAGGACTTTCACCTGGAGAATTACTGAGTTCACACTTGTGGTTCAATGGACCTAACTTCTTGACTGCTTCTGAATCTTCATGTCCTCCACAACACATCCTTCCACATCATCACTTGCCAGAGCAACGGAAGGTAAAGGTCGCGTTAATTACTGAAAGGGTTGAAGACCTTGTCACTACTTCAAAATTTCGCAACACCCTTTTGAAACTTCAAGCTGTGTTTGCGTACATATTTCGATTTTATCATAATGCGAAAACTAAAGAACCCATCTAAAAGAATTTTCGGCCCATTAGGCGTAGATGAATTGGACTTTGCACTTAAAGCTGTCATCAAGATGGTACAAAAAAGGGAATTCTCTCCAGACTACGATGATCTTAGTTCAAAAAAGCAAATTTCCACTAAAAGCTGCTTAACGACCTTGAGTCCATTTGTAGACAAGGAAGGCTTGGTTCGTGTTGGAGGAATAATAAGGAATTCGGGTTTAGACTACGACTGCATGCATAAAATCGTACTACCTCGCTCACATTCGCTCACAGATGCACTAATCAGTCACTACCATCACAGGCATTTGCACGCTGGACACCAAACATTGCTATACATTCTTAGAATGCGATTTTGGCCTCTGGGTGGAAGGAGCACGGTGAAGAAGGTTTTACATAGGTGTATTCGATGTTTTCGGACACGCCCAAAATGAATTCAACAATTGATGGGAGACCTTCCGACAGAACGCGTTCAACCATCACGACCATTCGCAACATCTGGCGTAGACTTTTGTGGTCCATTTTATATAACACAACTCGTACGAGGAAAATCACATACAAAGGCATATGCTTGCATATTTATCTGTTTCTCGACCAAGGCAGTACATATCGAGCCAATCTCAGATCTCACCACTGAGGGATTCTTGTCTGCGTTAAAACGGTTTATCGCCAGAAGAGGCTGGATTTCAAAGATCTACTCGGATAATGCTACAAACTTTCTAGGCGCAAATAACAAGCTAAAGGAATTGAGAGCTCTTTTTAGCTCCCAGCAACATATTAAGGATGTCTAAGACGTCTACACCAAAGAGTCCATTGAATGGAAGTATATCCCACCACTTTCGCCGAAGTTTGGTGGTCTTTGGGAGGCATTGGTAAAGATCGCCAAGTCTCACACTCGTCGTGTCGTCGGTTATAGGAGCCTCACATACGAAGAACTTGCAACACTTCTCCCTTAGTCTCCATTCCTGAACCCAGCATATTAGATAAACATATTAACTATATTTCTCGTTGGCAAAAAGTACAATTAATGCAACAGTTGTTTTGGGCTCGCTGAAGTAAGGAATACTGACAGCATCTACAACAGCGTTCGAAATGGAACACTCGTGAGGCAAACATCGCAGTAAACACTTTGGTAATCCTAAAGGACCAGAACGTGCCACCGCTTAATTGGCCATTGGGGCAAATCTTAGAAGTTCACACTGGCGCCGATGGATTAGTTCCTGTCGTCACTGTACGGATCCCTACCGGCATATTTAAACGGGCCGTGGCAAAAATATGTCCTCTACCTATGAAGGATGACGACTCTTGAGTTTTGGAGCTGAAGCGTCCAAGGCGGGCGGAATGTTTTTACCTTTAAACAAGAATTCTCATACATATCGTATTTTTAATTTTAAAACTAAAGCTACCTAATACTATTATATTCAACTTTAAACTTCAATGTTGGTAGTATTTTTTGTCAGACTGTTGCCTTCATTTTTTGTAATAAAATCTTACTTTCGCTCAATCTCTCGTTTCATTCACATCGTTATCTACAGTTCACTACAATTTTCGCATCACCTACAATTTTCGCATCGTTTCATTTTTCGCAAATTAATCCAAACTCTTGAATTAACAAAACATTGTCAAACCAAATTAAATTTCAATATTTATTCACATCAAATTAATTATTTATTTCTAAATCTTCAGTTATAAACTTTTTCCCTATGTTCTATATTCAAAATCGGTAGCAATATAAGTGAAGTTCTATGAATCCTATCTTGGAAACGAAAGCGATCCAGAGCATATGTCTCCCAAGGTCCTTTTCTGGGCTCATATTCAATTATATAAACTTGTGGAGCACTAATACTAAATGAAACTTTCATTATCACTAATAATTTAGAAATATTAATAATAACAACTAGTTTCACATTATTTATTTTTTTATTTAACGAATATAATAATTAATTGGATGCAAATTAACATCATGGGGAATAATCTCTATTTTAAACGTTCGGCCGATTGCTCCTTTATTGATTACATAGAAGTCTCCCTTGATGTTTATTTCATTTAAAGAATCCTCTGAAATTCTGCTGTACCTCGAGTTTTGCATCGCTTTGCTGCAACAACCTTATATTTTGGCCCAGCTCCATTTCAGATGTCTTCAGGCTTCTGTAGTTCCTCCATTGCGCCGGCCATTGTTTTGCTCTATGTCGTTGTTGCTTCCTTGAATTCAAAAATAAAACTGATTGCAAATCTGATTCAGCTCCTCAATTCATAGTCATGATTCTGAAACAAGTTTAATGCTGCTTAAAGCAAATTTGCAATATCAGCACATTAAGCTGAATGATTCATGTAATTTGATACCACAAACAGCCCAATTCCAAGAATTTTACTGATCGAAACTTTTCATTGGAATTCGTAAACAAATTTTCACATCCTGCTGTAAACAAATTTAAGCAATATCAGCAAATGATTCATGTCGGGGAGGTATAAGCCAATGTTTCAATAGATACAGTAAAGCAAACAATAAATATATGGATGATTTTAACCCAGATGAAAGACAAAAATACTTGATATATTATGATGTTAACAACCTTTATGGATGGGCCATGTCACAACATTTACCTACCGGAGGATAGTCTCAATATTGATGTTTTCCAAATTCCTGATGATTCACCAACTGCATACATACTCGAAGTTGATTTTGGCTATCCACCACATCTGCATGATTAGCATAAAGACTTACCGTTTTGCTCTGAGCATACAGCACCACCAGGTTGAAAATTAGAAAAACTTTTAACAACATTACACCATAAAGAAAAATATATTATACACTATCGAAATTTGAAGCAATGCTTATCACATGGCCTCATCCTAAAAAAAGTACATCGCATCCTGCAATTCAACCAGTCAGCTTGGCTTAAACCATACATTGATTTGAATACCTCCAAACGGAAACAGGCTACCAGCGATCATGAAAAAGACAGCTACAAAAAGATGAATATTGCTGCGTTTGGTAAAACCATGGAAAATGTACGCAAGTTTAGTGATATCAAGCTTTGCGTAAAGTGGGAAGGCCGCTATGGTGCCAAAGCTCTGATTGCAGCTCCCAACTTCCATAGTACGAAAATATTTGATGAGAATTTAGTTGCTGTGGAATTAAGGAGACTGAAAATGTTGTTTAATAAGCCACTGTATATTGGAATTGCAGTCTTGGAAAAAACGTGCCTCTACGACTTCCATTACAGTTTTATGCAGCGCGAGTTTGGTGATAAATGTATACCGATACAGACTCCCTAATATATGAAATTGAAGAGAGAAACATATATCACTTTATGGCTTAAAACATTTCTAAATTCGATATAAGTGATTACCCTGTAAATAATCAGTTCAATATACCGCTTATGAATAAAAAGATTCCTGGTCTTATGAAGGATGAGCTGAACGGGAAAATCATGTGTGAATTTGCAGGCCTCCGCTCGAAAATATATAGCCTACGCATAAATGATGGCAAAACTGAAAAAAAGCCAAGGGAATAAAGAGGCATATAAAGTTCCAAGACTACGTTGAATGCCTGAACAACAAGCAGCTTTTAACTGCAAATCAGAGCTGCATACGATCGCATAACCACAATGCCTACTCCATCAACCAAAAGAAGATAGCTTTAAGTCCACATGATAACAAGCGATATATTTTGAGTCGTACAACGGATACTCTACCATGGGGACATTGCTCAATTCCACCAGAGCAACAAGGAACAAGCACAGAAAGTTCAGTTCCAGATCAACAAGGAACAAGCATGGAAAGTATAGAAATCTAAGCTCATTATTGTAAATAAAAACATGTATTATAGTTTTAGTTTCATTTATTTAAGTACTTTGTTTTAATTGTAGTACAGTCTAAGATATTATATTTATAATTATATATTTAGTTTTAAATTGTATTATTGTTGTTTCTTCAACAAATTATAAAACATCTGTGTTATTAATCCAAGAATTGTGTTTTGATAAAAATCCGAGCCATTTAACGTAAGCTTTATCTCCACTCTTCTTTAAGGTTTTCTCTACGAGTAATAGGTTTGGGTGTTTAACTTTTAGCAGCTCCAATTCATAAAAGCCTCCTGTGATTGGATTTCCTTGATAATCTTCCAAACGATATGTGGTGGGGTTTGTGTTTTGAACATTAATAATTTTAAAAATCTCAGCTGTCCAGTTTGGTGTATAGCCTTTCTCAAATATATGCTTGTATTTGCTGATGCATACAAAATCCCCAACTTTATACTTTGCAGGAAGAGCAATTTTTATATGATTGGAAAGCAGTTGTTTCTCATTGGAGGTGTTGATATCACGTGGTCTCATTTTTGTAGTTCGATGTATTCTTGAGTTGTATTCAGTGAGCAGTTTCTTTACCATACCAATCCACTGATAAGTTCCATTAAAGCTGAATTCCTTCCACATCATATCCTTCAGAGTTCGGTTAAATCGTTCCACTATTGATGCTTTGAGGAAACTGTACGTAGAGTAATGATTAATTGCATGCTTCCGCATTAGATTTTTAAAGAGGTTGTTGTAGAATTCCTTTCCATCATCAGTCTGCAGGTTTTTAGGTATTCGTCCCTCGCTTAATATAGATTGCATTTCATCTCTTACTTCTTCACCAGTTTTTCTTTTAAATGGAATTGCCCATGCATATTTGGAGAAGGTATCAATTACTGTCAGCAGATAGCGGTAACCCTTGTTCACATACTTGTAGGGATCCATTTCAACCAAGTCTGCCTGCCACAAGTCCTCTAGTCCTTTGATAATCACACGACGTCGTATAAAATTTTTTCTCGCTAGTTTATGCAGCTCATTTACCACTTGTCTCTTACTCATCGTAATTATAAATGAAACTGATTTCTCAAGAGTTTTTACTCATATACACCATCTTTCGGTGTCAAGTTTTTCTTATTTATTACTGAAGTAAACAGATAGTTTTTAATCTTCGCGATTTCGCCACTGATATATAGCGTTAAATTTGGCACCTCTATATTAATAGTTTTTCTTATTTCTTCCACACTTATTTTAATTTTCTTGTCAACATAGTCGATGGTAGTAGCATCATCATTTTCAAGGGGCTCACCAAGTCGTTTTATACACTGTATACCAGCTGGGCCTTGAATTCCTTGTTCACCGGCCGGCCCCTGAGCTCCCGTTGGTCCACGTTCACCTGGTTTCCCAAGATATCCTCGCTTAGAAAAACGACCAAACTTGTCAACGCTCATCTGTAGATTGTGTAGGAGTATGGTATTGAAGTAGTATTTAAACTATAATATCTGCTTCTCGCAACTCCTCCAGTATAGATACAATTTCATTGTTGTGACTGGTGTTTCCAGCCTGCTTTGATGCCATTAGAAGGCGGAGTCTATCCACTAATTCATTTGGATCATCCCAGTAAGTGTGATCAATATTTTTTTAGGCAGACGCATTAGTCCCATGCCTTTATGCTGTATAAGTTTACTGATTATAGCTTTATACTTAGCCGCGCTAGTACCTTTTATTTGTCCATCTTCAGCATAGTCACGTTTATATGCATTGGTATGTCTCCAAATAGATCCATAATTAGTTAAATCCTCTATAGTATATAGACTTTTTACAGGATCTTTCATAAAAAGCAGTTCACATAACCCCAAAGTTGTTTTATAGCTCTTCCCCTTGATAACAATATTTCCTACATCATCAACATCAAACGTTGAATTACCGATTCTCCACACGTTGTCATCATAGTAAACTCAATAGGTTGGATCAATTTTAGCGCTATTATCAGTGAAAAGCTTTAAATAGTTTGAAACTATGTATCCAGACGTATCAGGGGAGGTCGCAGGAGACCTTCCTATCAATGTCCTTGAATGTTCAGATGTTAAAGAATAATCCCCATAGTTTATAGGTGTGCTACTAGCCTCCATTTTCACATATTTTCGTTTTGGAGGAGTAAAATGTTCCACAATTTCGCTGTCTTCTTCTTTTTTTGGCTCCAATTTGACTAGTGGCTCGTTTTTGGCTCTGGTAACAAACTCTTTTAAGGATTTGGTGATTGACTTAAAAGTTTCTTCAAGTTGAGCTTCTGCTTCAATCCTCCCCGTCTTTAGAGCTTTAAATTTCCTTCGCACCACATTCCTTGCCTTGATGATTTCTTTTAATAGATTTTCATTCATCTTCGATATTAACAGCTTAACAGCTTCTCAAACAGCTCTGATAACAGCTTAACAGCTTTTCAAACAGCTCGGATAATAGCTTAACAGCTTTTAAACAGCTCTGGTAATAGCTTAACAGATTTCCAAACAGCTCCGATAACAGTTTAACAGCTTTTCAAACAGCTCTGGTAACAGCTTAACAGCTTTCCAAACAGCTCTGATAACGGGTGATGTGTTTTTCAAACAGATCTGATAACAGGTGAACAGCTTTAATCTACTCAGCAGGTCCACAGGATTTGGTGTGCTTTCGGCTGAGTTACAACTTCGAATTATGAATATTTCGCATGTTTCATCCTTTTATAGTACAATGAAGGTACCGCCGCTTGTTTAATGAGCTATCCTTATCAATCATAAAGAAACCATATTCATCGTTCCAACATGTGGCACAGGCTCTTCGAAATTTATCAAACTTCATGTCTGTATTCACGTGATCATTATAGATATGTTTCAAATTAAAGTCATCTTGCTTGAATAAGATGATTAAATTAGCATTGTCACGTATTAAATGCTTTGGTATATGCGTATATGTTTGACAGAGATAGAAGCTGCCTCTATTTTCGTGACGACCCATGCAAAAATAGGATCGCACATTATTTTGCTTTTCACATGCTACATCATCGAAAATAAACACTGAATGTGATTCGGCTTCCTCTGGAGGTAGAACGTTGCAGTTGTTTGAGAATGTATAATACCCCAATCCTGATATGGGAGTCATCACTCGCTACAAGTATTCATACCTTGGTTGATGTAAAGATTTGGAATATATGTAAATATTTTCATATCTCAAACCATTGGGATGTTCCAGCAAACTTATCATAACATTAGTTTTTCCACAATTGAATGGTCCAACAATGATTCTCCTTATAATATTAGGCAATAGGGGGCCATGCTTCTTTTTCACCTTCATAACAGCTACATCAACATTTCGACAGGAAAGGCTTGTTGTTGTTTAATGAATCGCATATTGAAGACTAATGGATTCCTATAAGTACACCTGCTTGTATTACATTTCAACAGTATCATCGGAACCTTATCAGATGTCGGATAACAAATCGAAACGCTCCAAAAAATCTTTGAAAGGGGGTAGAGGAATATTAAATTCAATTATCAACAAATTACCTGTAGAATTACATTTACCGGGATACCAGTACTGTGGGCAAGGAAAAAAGTTACAACAGAGATTGTCAAGAGGAGATCCAGGCATTAATCCACTGGATGCAGCCAGCAAGGAACACGATATAGCATACTCGCGACATAAAGATACAAGTGATTGGCATATAGCTGATAAAATATTAGCTGAAAAAGCCTGGCAGCGTGCAAAATCTACGGATGCAAATTTGAGTAAACGTGCCAACACTTGGCTTATAACAAAGGCTGGATAGAAGCTACAAAAATAGCTCTTAGTGCAGCTAAAAATATTTTGAAAAGCAAGCAGAAATCAATTAAAACTCCACGAGTGATACCTGTACCAAAGTTTGGTGGGGCACTTCCATTCCTCATCCCGTTGTTTGCTGGGCTTTCAGCATTGGGAGTACTATCGGGAGGTGCAGCAGGCATAGCTAAAGCAGTAAATGATACCAGTGCGGTAAAGGCAAAATTGGAAGAAAGCAAACGTCATAACCAAGCAACGGAAACTATAGCGGTTGGTAAAGATGGAAACGGGCTGTTCTTGAAGCCGTACAGAAAAGAACTTGGACTCTACTACAACCTCAACCAAAAAAATATTAAAGACGCTACCCAAAAGACCGCTAGACGAGTTGGATCTTCACAAGTATACCACACACTTGCCACACTTCAGAGGAGTATTTATGCGTGATAATCTACCTAAAAAACCATGGAAGCAACACAGCGGTATTGTTAACTTGGACATCTCAATTGTAGCAGGTACACACTGGGTAGCGTACTACAAGACAGGTGATAACATCGAATTCTTTGATAGCTTTGGCAATCTCCAACCACCAAGGGAGCTCATAAACTATTTGGGTAGTAATATTACCTACAACTACAGTTCTTATCAGAATTATGATGCAGTAATTTGAAGTCACTTATGTTTAGAGTTTTTATATAATTGTTATAGCCATTAATTATTGTTGGAACCAAAACGGTTCGAATATATTTTTGTTTTTATCGATACTTTTAAAAGAAAAACATCCTGAAAATAAAGCATCAAATTTTGGGAAAATTAAATCTAATTTGATTACTCTTAATCAAAAAACAGGTACACAACCTAACAAAGCCATGTATTTGTCATCTACATAACACTTTGCACATATACAATACAACAATATTGCCTCATTGAGCAGATCAAATTAAAATTCTTATCATTGCTTCAATCATATGATTGAAGCAATTAGATTCGTGCTAAAAACAATTGCTGAAAAAAGAACATATGCAAAAATACCATGCTAAAATTGAGTTCTAATAGCAAAACAAATTCAATCTAATTACAAATTTTCCCAGAAATAGGTACAACATCTAACCAAAGCATGTGTTGTCTTGTAGCATACAATGCATGGCACAAATACAATCAGATCAAACAGATCAATTTGCAACTCTATCATCATTATAAGTACTATCGAACGGGAATTTCTTCTCTACGTGATAGAGATGACATTTTTTGCAAATATACAGAATTCAGTTTTACCCAGACGCATGGGTTGCTTTAAATTTCTTGTTACTATGCATTTTTGTTCGTTGCTATGCATATTATATATCTAGTACCGTAAAATTACAAACGCACGGCCAATTCTTGTAATCATGCGCCTCTGCTACTCCATCATTGGTGTCGTGTGCAAGCAAGGGCTATATAAACAGCAATTTAACTTGACTCGATCTCTTTTTCAGTTTGGCAGTGCAGTGAGTGACTTGATAAGTTTTTAGTGGTATTTCCTAGTGTTGTGAATTTTTATTAACAGTCTAACACTTTGTTTGGTTGACAATTAGAATACATTTTTCTTATTCTGGGTTGCGACTAGATTAGGAGATTTATTTGAATAGCGACTAAAATAAAGATTCTTATTACGGGTAACGACTGTAATAAGAAATTTTACTAATAAAACACTTTATTGTGGGTAACGACTACAATAAAGATTCTTGTTACGGGTAACGACTATAACAAGAAAATTACTAACCAACACTTTATTGTGGGGAATGACTGCAATAAAGATTCTCTGTGGGTTTCGACTGCAGTAAGAACTACTCACCTCACTTTATTCTGGGTATCGACCAGAATAAAGAATATCCCAATCCTAACCTCAGTTAAAATTATTAAAATCAAGTCAATCAACTGCCAAACATAGATCAGGTGAGTACAAAGTTATTTGCAACAGAATTACTACATTTATTATATATTTTATATTTCTCATTTATTGAATATTGATAAATTAAACTATTTGGATCTAAAATTTATTGAGTAATAAAGCTCTAGTTTAACAGTGAAGTGTAAAATTTGTAGACAAACGAATCCAACCACTAACTTTATACCAGTGGCATCAATTTTTATCACATTATACATTCTTTTCATGTACACTCTAACTACGGGCAGTACATTTAATGGTCCTTCGAGCCTGATTTAAAGTCTAGTGGTATATATTCTCAGTCTTTCAATCATGACTACACTTCAAAAACTTTTCGCTAACCAAACCACCTCTGCAAAAATATTCGAAAAGTCGTTCAACAACTACAACAAGACTGATGTAGAAAAACGAATGAAAGGACTCATTTGTGAGCGGTTAAGCGCCCTAAGCGAAATTTGGTCCGATTATAAGAATACACATTATACAATTGTCCAAGCCACTCAGGCTTTAGAGTACAGCGAACTTCAAAATTACGATTATTTCACAAACGATCACTTCTCAAGCGCGGAAAATACATACTACACGTTTCGAGGTATTCTCAGAGATGCATTAGATGTATTCGAAACAAAAGTAGACTCAAAGCCAAGCATGGATAATGAATCTTCATCGTTTCTGAGATTGCCTAGCAATCTTCTGATGCAAACCTTATGGATTTCGGGATGCTCATGGGACGAGCCGATACCTTCACATATCGACATGCACTGGCGACAATTTAAAGAAAAGCTATTTCACTTTAGCTCAATCCATGTACCACGGTGGATATGCACCACTAGTGATTGGACAGATTCTTCTATTATTCTATCGTGGATCCGCAATCATCCGAACAATTACAAAACTTTTGTTGCAAATAGGATCGCAGAAATCCAAAATTTAACTGATATACAGTCATGGCAACACGTGCGATCTAACGAGAATCCTGCCGACTGCAACTCTAGGAGAATTGAACCTGCTGCATTAAGGTTCCATCAATTATGGTGGCATCTACCTCAGTGGCTGATGAATCCTGAAGAAAAGTGGCCTCAATCATTACCTGTTACGGAAAGCATCATAGAATCTGAACAAAAGCGAGTAAGTTGTTTATCTACTACTCAGTTAAACACTAATGAACTTTTTAGTAAATTCTCAACGTTTGTTAAGAAATGGTCACATAAATATATTGAAGGCTTGAAATAAATGACGCTGTGAAAGAAAAACATCTTTTATTACACAAACCTAACTTTTAGGTTAACCAGTTGCAATTCGCTCATCTCTTTCCCCCTTTTTTTTGTTGTTGTTTGTGTGAATAATTTATTTTTATTAAAACTTCAGTGCATACAAATCCCTACTTTTTTATCATCTGTACATATATTAACATAATTTACATGAGACTATTTGAAAGACATTACAGCCTTTCAACGCGAGGCAGTATGTTCGAACCAAATCGGTTCGAATATATTTTTGTTTTTATCGATAATTTTAAAAGGAAAACATCCTGAAAACAAAGCATCAAATTTTAGGAAAATTAAATCTAATTTGATTACTCTTAATCAAAAAACAGGTACACAACCTAACAAAGCCATGTATTTGTCATCTACATAACACTTTGCACAAATACAATAAAACATTATTGCCTCATTGAGCAGATCAAATTAAAATTCTTATCATTGCTTCAATCATATGATTGCTAAAAACAATTGCTGAAAAAAAACATATGCAAAAATACCATGCTAAAATTGAGTTCTAAAAGCAAAACAAATTCAATCTAATTACAAATTTTCCCAAAAATAGGTACAACATCTAACCAAAGCATGTGTTGTCTTGTAGCATACAATGCATGGCACAAATACAATCAGATCAAGCAGATCAATTTGCAACTCTATCATCATTATAAGTACTATCGAACGGGAATTTCTTCTCTACGTGATAGAGATGACATTTTTTGCAAATATACAGAATTCAGTTTTACCCAGACGCATGGGTTGCTTTAAATTTCTTGTTACTATGCATTTTTGTTCGTTGCTATGCATATTATATATCTAGTACCGTAAAATTACAAACGCACGGCCAATTCTTGTAATCATGCGCCTCTGCTACTCCATCATTGGTGTCGTGTGCAAGCAAGGGCTATATAAACAGCAATTTAACTTGACTCGATCGCTTTTTCAGTTTGGCAGTGCAGTGAGTGACTTGATAAGTTTTTAGTGGTATTTCCTAGTGTTGTGAATTTTTATTAACAGTCTAACACTTTGTTTGGTTGACAATTAGAATACATTTTTCTTATTCTGGGTTGCGACTAGATTAGGAGATTTATTTGAATAGCGACTAAAATAAAGATTCTTATTACGGGTAACGACTGTAATAAGAAATTTTACTAATAAAACACTTTATTGTGGGTAACGACTACAATAAAGATTCTTATTACGGGTAACGACTGTAGTAAGAAAATTACTAACAATAAACACTTTATTGTGGGTAGCGACTACAATAAAGATTCTTGTTACGGGTAACGACTATAACAAGAAAATTACTAACCAACACTTTATTGTGGGGAACGACTGCAATAAAGATTCTCTGTGGGTTTCGACTGCAGTAAGAATTACTCACCTCACTTTATTCTGGGTATCGACCAGAATAAAGAATATCCCAATCCTAACCTCAGTTAAAATTATTAAAATCAAGTCAATCAACTGCCAAACATAGATCAGGTGAGTACAAAGTTATTTGCAACAGAATTACTACATTTATTGTATATTTTATATTTCTCATTTATTGAATATTGATAAATTAAACTATTTGGATCTAAAATTTATTGAGTAATAAAGCTCTAGTTTAACAGTGAAGTGTAAAATTTGTAGACAAACGAATCCAACCACTAATTTTATACCAGTGGCATCAATTTTCATCACATTATACATTCTTTTCATGTACACTCTAACTACGGGCAGTACATTTAATGGTCCTTCGAGCCTGATTTAAAGTCTAGTGGTGTATATTCTCAGTCTTTCAATCATGACTACACTTCAAAAACTTTTCGCTAACCAAACCACCTCTGCAAAAATATTCGAAAAATCGTTCAACAACTACAACAAGACTGATGTAGAAAAACGAACGAAAGGACTCATTGCTGAGCGGTTAAGCGCCCTAAGCGAAATTTGGTCCGATTATAAGAATACACATTATACAATTGTCCAAGCCACTCAGGCTTTAGAGTACAGCGAACTTCAAAAATACGATTATTTCACAAACGATCACTTCTCAAGGGCGGAAAATACATACTACACGTTTCGAGGTATTCTCAGAGATGCATTAGATGTATTTGAAACAAAAGTAGACTCAAAGCCAAGCACGGATAATGAATCTTCTTCGTTTCTGAGATTGCGTAGCATCACAATACCAAAATTCTCAGGGTCATATGAATCATGGAGGTCGTTTCACGATCTATTTCATTCCTTGGTTCATACAAATTCTGCGCTATCACCAGTGCAAAAATTTCATTACTTGAAATCAAGTGTTTCTGGAGAAGCAGAACACTTATTGCGTCAACTTCCTATGACCAACTCGAGTTATGACAGCGCATGGAAGATATTGCTTAACAGGTATAACAACAAGCGAGTATTAATTAACGCTCAGCTAAAAATTCTATTCAATTTACCTAAAGTAACACAAGAGTCAGCCAGGGCAATAAAAACAGTGCTGGACAAATCTTCCGAATGTATATACGAACTCGAAGCATGAGAAGTCCCCACTAAACACTGGGATACAATCTTGATTTATATGCTAGTGCAGTGCTTGCCAACAGAAACTCATCGCTTATGGGAACAAGAGGTAAACAGTGCAGATGGACTGCCTACCCTTGAATCTTTGAAGACGTTTCTAGAAACAAGATTTAGAACTCTCGAAGCAATCTCAGACGCAAAACCAAATTCAGTCAATAAATCAGTTCAAATACCAAGAGCATCAACTCACTTTACATCATCTGGCGACAGATGCATAATGTGTAAATAGCAGCATCGATTATTCAAATGCCCCAAATTTATTAAATTGGCCATAGATACAAAATTCAAAATTGTCCCGTCAAATCGACTGTGCATTAACTGCCTTTCAAAAAGCCACAATACAAAATATTGCGCTAGCAAGTTTATGTGCCAGCGATGTGGAAGGAAACATAATTCCTTACTACATACGAATATCACAAATCCACAGGTTTCGCCTAAACAATCAGACAACCCACAACTACAAGTACAACCTTGTAATTCGTCTTCCACATCCAAGGGATCAATTCAAACGCTTCACGCTGCACGCAAGCTGCAATTGACCACTATGAATACATCGATGCAAATCACTGACTTAGGAAAGTCAGAAACTATGAGTGTTAGTAAACAAGCATCAGTAAACATTCACTCTTATTCAACTTCGAATAAGATAACTACGATAAACGATCTTATTGTAAACACTAACACGGACATACTGCCTCCGTCCACCATTCCAAGCAAGGAATGGAGCCACGTACATGGCCTGGAACTCGCAGATACATTGTTTTTCAAGCCAGGAAAAGTCGACCTGCTCTTAGGAGCAGACGTTTATGGAGAAATTCTTTTAGAAGGGTTGCGAAAAGGCCCTCAAGGTACACCTATAGCACAAAACAGCACCTTAAGTTGGATCCTTTTCGGCAATTTAAAAGACACTCACACAATTTCTACAGCGTCAACCTTAACAATCAATGCTCATTACGAGGAGAGTCTTCTCTCGATAAACTTCTGCGGCAGTTCTGGGAAACCGAAGAAGTTGCCCCAGGAAAACAACTGTCTAAGGCAGACCGCGATTGTGAAGAGCTTTATAAAAAAACTCACCATCGAAATGCAACGGGCCGTTACGAAGTCCGCTTGCCCTTTATTAATGAAAGTCCCAGCTTAGGCGACTCTCGTGGCATGGCTCTACGAAGATTTTATTGTCTAGAGCATAAATTGCAACAAAATCCTGAGCTTAGTCAGGAATACAAGGCTTGCATTAACGAATATAAATCATTAGGGCACATGATATTGGCTGATAAAGAACCCAGTCGTGATAAATGTTATTATCTTCCTCACCATGCCGTCATCAAGGATATCACTACGACCAAGGTTCGAGTCGTCTTTGATGCCTCGGCTAAATCCACTAATGGGAAAAGTTTAAACGAACAGTTGCATACGGGTCCAGTACTGCAATCTGAGCTTTTCTCAACATTACTTCGATGGCGAAAATATAAATATGCTATGTGATCAACATTCAACCCCAGATCAAAATTTTCAACGAATAGTCTGGAGAAATAATCCCAACGAAAGCATCAGAGACTATAAGTTAACCACGGTCAGATTTGGCACAACGCCAGCTCCATACTTAGCCATAAAGACTCTTCACCAATTAGCAACTGATGAAGCTGAAAAATATCCTATAGCTGCCAAAATTACACAGCGTGATTTTTATTTTGATGATCTGCTTACTGTAGCAGATTCCACCGAAGAAGCCTTGGAAATACAAGCGCAGATGATTAACATTTTGTCGTCAGCAGGCTTTAACCTAAGGAAATGGGTAAGCAATTCATCGGATCTCCTATCAAGCATTCGGGAAGAACATAGGGAAGTACAACTTCCATTACGGTTAGCAAGTGATGAATGTGTAAAAACCCTGGGAATACATTGGCATCCAGGAACTGACCATTTCACTTTGCAATATAAACAATTCGCAGATCGCATTTCTACAAAGCGTTCTGTGTTGTCAGAAATTCTACACTTTTTGACCCACTAGGTTGGATATCTCCGATCATAGTTACAGCCAAAATTCTGATGCAAACCTTATGGATTTCGGGATGCTCATGGGACGAGCCGATACCTTCACATATCGACATGCACTGGCGACAATTTAAAGAAAAGCTATTTCACATTAGCTCAATCCATGTACCACGGTGGATATGCACCACTAGTGATTGGACGGATTCTTCTATTGTTCTATCGTGGATCCGCAATAATCCGAACAAGTACAAAACTTTTGTTGCAAATAGGATCGCAGAAATCCAAAATTTAACTGATATACAGCCATGGCAACACGTGCGATCTAACGAGAATCCTGCCGACTGCAACTCTAGGGGAATTAAACCTGATGCATTAAGCTTCCATCAATTATGGTGGCATCTACCTCAGTGGCTGATGAATCCTGAAGAAAAGTGGCCTCAATCATTACCTGTTACGGAAAGCATCATAGAATCTGAACAAAAGCGAGTAAGTTGTTTATCTACTACTCAGTTAAACACTAATGAACTTTTTAGTAAATTCTCAACGTTGTTGCAATTAGCAACCGAAATAAAAATATATAAATATATAAAAAAAAATACAAACAATACAGTTTGTAAACCAATATAGAAATTTAACAAGTATATAAGAATGCATATACATACCTCCAGTGGACCAATCTTTGCCACTTTTCGAATTTTTACTTACAAGTAAAAAGTATATACGCAGCAGCCAGGCTGTTGAACATTCCTAACATTTACCATAAAGATGTGAGGTGTCCCAGGTCTTACTATATTTAAACATAGCAGCATGTATATATATACACCAGTCTAATTGAAATCTCATGTAAGATTTCGGAAAAAGACGACCTTTTAAGGAACACCTTGGTAAATTTGAATGTAAACATTCAGCCACTCAAGGATTTAAATTTCTGTCCACGCAAGGACTAGAATATGCTGTCAACACCAGCAAACATAGCTAAAAATTAAAAATTAAAACAAAATCACTAGTTTGACCAAACCAAAAGAAAACAACTTTTAAAAAAAGGAATCACTTAGCTTGTCATCTGCAATATCCAGTGCAGGGTTTTTTGCCAGTATATGTCCTCACAAATAAATCAAAAACGTTCCACAAATTTTATTTTAAATTGAGTTACACTTTTTCACAATAAATATAAATAATTATTATGAAAAAAACACGACACGAACAAAAATACATTTGTCATTTAATGACAAATGTCAAACCACAACATTTAAATTGTGGCGCCCCCGTCATCTCAAAATTGTAAAACTTCCACAGCGCCGTGGTGAACTTGCGCAAAGTTGGAAACAATAGCCAGCAACTAAGCGAAGCCACAGAACAATGGGCGGCAGCTGGCCCCAACCATATAAAAAGGGGGCGATTTGAGAAGAAAAATCACTTGTTGCTCGGTATTTCACCAGTAGAGTCAGCTAGCTGGACCATTGCCACTAGCATTTTTTTTTCACTTGTCCTCAAATTTTTTGTAGGGTTATTCCCACATTCAAATCTTCACCATACACAGGTAATACAAATAGAAATTTTTTTTGGGATATTACCAGAAATTTTCTATTTAATTACAAAACCACTGGAAGTATAGAGTAAATTCAAGATTTTGGGATATTACCAAATTGAGAATAAATTTCTATAAATTCAGATCTTCTTTCTTCATATGCAAAAGGGAAAATTTCTGGGATATTACCAGAAAATCTCACATTAAAATTTTTTCTATATACTGAGATTAGAGAATTAATTCGCAGTTTTGGGATATTACCAAGCTAAGAAGAAAATTCTTTCGTCTCAAGTTTTTGTCTCATTTTTTTTTACTAACTATTCAGCAAAGTTAATTTGGGAAATATCCAATTAACTAAGGTTAACGAAAAAGGTTTCACAAAACATTTCATTTCGGGATATATCCAAGTGAAGTGTGGCAGGAAACTCAAGTCAATCAGGAAATCATTAGTATTGGGCGATTTCCATACTAATTAGAAATCCCGGTCAATATCTAGGCTAAATCGGCGGCAAAATCCTTTGGGATATTTCCAGGGATTTTTTTGCTGATTTGATTTTGGATTTAGGAAAGGGACAATATCTTGGTATTGAACCTTTTGGGAGATTTTCAAGGGTTCAATCCAGAGACCAGAATTAGGTCAAAAACAGGTACAGGGATTAGCTACACCATTCAGGGTTGAGTATACTACAGGCAATAAATAAGTATAAAACTTACTAACGTTTTTATTTCAGAAGATATTAATTAACTCCTTTTTTATATTGAATTTTTTTTTAAAGAATTTGAATTGCTATTCATTTTTTTTTCGCTTTATTAATTTGTTCATTTCTCTCATTGCAGATCATTAGCAATAAGTAGAAATTAAGAGTAAAGTTAATAATTAAGATATTTTGAATTACTTTATTTTTGTTAATTTTTTTTGTTTTTCATTTTTCTTTGAATTTAATTTATTTGTTAGAATTATTGTTAGTTTGTAAGGATACAAAATAAACGTATTAAAAGCAGGTTAATTCTTTCAATCAGCAATTACCTATTTTTTTACTTCCATTTTTCATTTTCATTTAATTTTTTTTATGTACAGCCATAGGAGCTGTATCAACGTTTGTTAAGAAATGGTCACATAAATGTATTGAAGGCTTGAAATAAATGATGCTGTGAAAGTAAAACATCTTTTATTACACAAACCTAACTTTTAGGTTAAGCAGTTGCAATTCGCTCATCTCTTTCCCCTTTTTTTTTGTTGTTGTTTGTGTGAATAAGTTTTTTTTATTAAAACTTCAGTGCATACAAATCCCTGCTTTTTTATCATCTGTACATATATTAACATAATTTACATGATTTTGTTCAAGAAAGAATTTTTTGGGACTCTCCGGTATATAGCAAAAGCTGAGAAATGTTCTAATTTGTTATTTCATCACACAACCATTAATTTTTGGTGACAAGTGTTTTTTCCTCATATAATTCACACCCAGAATTTATTTCTGAGTTTATATGAGAAGAGATCATTTTGATCTATTTTCAAGCGTCTGCAGCAGGCAGAAAACCAAGCTGCACCGATGAGTGTAAGGTTTTCTGCTGACACGAAACGCTTCTTCTTCTTCCTTTCTTTTTTTATTTTTGAGCCCACTGCGTGGCGTATACAGGTTCTTTCAATCAGCAATTACCTATTTTTTTACTTCCATTTTTCATTTTCATTTAATTTTTTTTATGTACAGCCATAGGAGCTGTATCAACGTTTGTTAAGAAATGGTCACATAAATGTATTGAAGGCTTGAAATAAATGATGCTGTGAAAGTAAAACATCTTTTATTACACAAACCTAACTTTTAGGTTAAGCAGTTGCAATTCGCTCATCTCTTTCCCCTTTTTTTTTGTTGTTGTTTGTGTGAATAAGTTTTTTTTATTAAAACTTCAGTGCATACAAATCCCTGCTTTTTTATCATCTGTACATATATTAACATAATTTACATGATTTTGTTCAAGAAAGAATTTTTTGGGACTCTCCGGTATATAGCAAAAGCTGAGAAATGTTCTAATTTGTTATTTCATCACACAACCATTAATTTTTGGTGACAAGTGTTTTTTCCTCATATAATTCACACCCAGAATTTATTTCTGAGTTTATATGAGAAGAGATCATTTTGATCTATTTTCAAGCGTCTGCAGCAGGCAGAAAACCAAGCTGCACCGATGAGTGTAAGGTTTTCTGCTGACACGAAACGCTTCTTCTTCTTCCTTTCTTTTTTTATTTTTGAGCCCACTGCGTGGCGTATACAGGTTCGATTCGCTTCGAATGAATCTGTTTCTTAAAATTTTTTTAAATTTTTTTAATAAATAAAAAAAAAAAAATTGTTTTCTCTATTTTCTCAAACTTTTCATTTCTTTCTTCTTTTTTCATTTTTTCATTTGTTTTTCAAATCACACAATTTCGCTATTTGTGACCTGTTGATGAGTCGAACCAAGACTTGAAACTTGTCACCAAAAATTAATGGTTGGGTGATGAAATAACAAATTAGAACATTTCTCAGCTTTTGCTATATACCGGAGAATCCCAAAAAATTCTTTCTTGAACAAAATTAAGTTTAACCCGGTAAAAAGTCCAAACGTAATCTGTTTATAATTTACATGAGACTATTTGAAAGACATTACAGCCTTTCAACGCGGGGCAGTATGTTCGAACCAAATCGGTTCGAATATATTTTTGTTTTTATCGATACTTTTAAAAGGAAAACATCCTGAACACAAAGCATCAAATTTTTGGAAAATTAAATCTAATTTGATTACTCTTAATCAAAAAACAGGTACACAACCTAACAAAGCCATGTATTTGTCATCTTCATAACACTTTGCACATATACAATACAACAATATTGCCTCATTGAGCAGATCAAATTAAAATTCTTATCATTGCTTCAATCATATGATTGAAGCAATTAGATTCGTGCTAAAAACAATTGCTGAAAAAAGAACATATGCAAAAATACCATGCTAAAATTGAGTTCTAAAAGCAAAACAAATTCAATCTAATTACAAATTTTCCCAAAAATAGGGACAACATCTAACCAAAGCATGTGCTGTCTTGTAGCATACAATGCATGGCACAAATACAATCAGATCAAGCAGATCAATTTGCAACTCTATCATCATTATAAGTACTATCGAACGGGAATTTCTTCTCTACGTGATAGAGATAACATTTTTTGCAAATATACAGAATTCAATTTAACACAGACGCATGGGTTGCTTTAAATTTCTTGTTACTATGCATTTTTGTTTGTTGCTATGCATATTTTATCTCTAGTACCGTAAAATTACAAACGCACGGCCAATTCTTGTGATCATGCTCCTCTGCTACTCCATCATTGGTGTCGTGTGCAAGCAAGGGCTATATAAACAGCAATTTAACTTGACTCGATCTCTTTTTCAGTTTGGCAGTGCAGTGAGTGACTTGATAAGTTTTTAGTGGTATTTCCTAGTGTTGTGAATTTTTATTAACAGTCTAACACTTTGTTTGGTTGACAATTAAAATAAAGTTTTCTTATTCTGGGTTGCGACTAGATTAGGAGATTTATTTGAATAGCGACTAAAATAAAGATTCTTATTACGGGTAACGACTGTAATAAGAAATTTTACTAATAAAACACTTTATTGTGGGTAACGACTACAATAAAGATTCTTATTACGGGTAACGACTGTAGTAAGAAAATTACTAACAATAAACACTTTATTGTGGGTAGCGACTACAATAAAGATTCTTGTTACGGGTAACGACTATAACAAGAAAATTACTAACCAACACTTTATTGTGGGGAACGACTGCAATAAAGTTTCTCTGTGGGTTTCGACTGCAGTAAGAATTACTCACCTCACTTTATTCTGGGTATCGACCAGAATAAAGAATATCTCAATCCTAACCTCAGTTAAAATTATTAAAATCAAGTCAATCAACTGCCAAACATAGATCAGGTGAGTACAAAGTTATTTGCAACAGAATTACTACATTTATTATATATTTTATATTTCTCATTTATTGAATATTGATAAATTAAACTATTTGGATCTAAAATTTATTGAGTAATAAAGCTCTAGTTTAACAGTGAAGTGTAAAATTTGTAGACAAACGAATCCAACCACTAATTTTATACCAGTGGCATCAATTTTCATCACATTATACATTCTTTGCATGTACGCTCTGACTACGGGCAGTACATTATTATCTATAAATAAATATATCTATATTGAAATTGGGAACAACCACCGTGTCATTAACACTTACTCTCACGGGAAATTCATGTCTACTCACTGGTGAGTACTTTCCTCCACTGGAGCTAGCAACGGATTATGTTTGTGGATTAATTGATTTTTAAACATACAACTCTATACCAAATATTGATGTGAGCAATAATCTGGTTCATGTAGGGAATGAGGTTGTTGAGATACCTGTTGGATCCTATGAGATTGATGATATAGCAAAATGTGTACAAAGATACTTGGATAAAGAAGGGAGAAGGATAAAAGTTGCAATAAAGGCTAACAATAATACATTGAAGAGTGAAGTTAAGGCAACTGAAGAAATGCATTTTGAAAAACCGAGATCCATAGCTCCTCTGCTTGGATTCAGTAACAGAAACTTATCTGCTAATATAGTGCATACATCGGAGTTGCCAGTCAACATTATTAAAGTAAATACTATACGCATCGAATGTAATATTATATCAGGATCGTTCTTCAACAACACACAAATACACACTCTCCACGAGCTTTCACCGAACGTGGGGCCTGGGTATAAAATAGTGGAGGTACCCAAAAATGTAAACTATTTGCCTGTGAACACCAAACGTATAAGTTCTCTAACATTGAAGCTCCTTGACCAAGACGGTGACTTAATCAACTTCAGAGGAGAGACTATAACCATCAGGTTACATTTGAAGCCGCAGCATATTGATATACAATAGTGATAAATACGAGTTCGGAGAAAACAAGATCATTAGTCAGCGGACAACCTTGAAGCGATCAAGACCTATATTAACACCTGCAAATACATCATATTTACAATCAATAGGCTTAACGCTGAAACAATGAATAAAGGTTTTCCTAGATATTGCACCAGACGCTCACTTTGATAACAGAGTTACCTAATTTGAACATCACTCCTATTCACCCTTTCTAACATCATTTAAAAACAGCGATGAAATCCGTATATCTATACAACATCAGGACTTGAATCTTCTACCCAGCAGGAGTTTTCTTTATATTGAGGGGTCGCTAACAAAGCTGGATGGAACCGTTTCAGCAACCGCAAAATTAGCTAACAACGCTCTACAATTTCTTTTTGAGGAAATACACTATGAATTGAATGCAGTGGAAATCGATCGTAGACGAAATCTTGGGATTGCGACAACATTGAAAAACTACATATCGCTAAATGCAAATGTAACCAGGATACTACTCAATGGCAGTTGGTCACCAGATTAATCCGTTATACCAGTCAATGGACTGTTTGACTACTGTGTACCTCTGAAATATTTATTGGGATTCGCTGAAGATTACAAGAAATTTCTTATAAATTCCAAACATGAACTCATATTGAGGCGGAGCAGGATAGATGCTAATGAAATTATATCGCCCACAGATGAGGTGAAAATTGAAATTACCAAACTTCAATGGAGCATTCCGCATGTTACATTATCCGATGATGAAAAGCTGCAACTATTTAAAATTATCGGGAGAGGTCACCCGATACAAATACCATTCCGCAGCTGGGACATATATGAGTATCCAGTACTACCGGAATCCACGCATCAAACCTGGTCAGTTAAGACTTCCACTCAACTAGAGAAACCTCGATTTATCATCTTAGCATTACAAACGAATCGAAGGAACGATAAAACCAAAGATTCTAGCAAATTTGATCACTGCCAACTTACCGCTGTTACAGTTCATTTGAACTCAGAATCATATCCCTACGATGATTTGAATTTGAAATTTGATTTGAATAGATACGCATTGCTGTATGAGATGTATATAAAGTTTACACAATCATACTATGGTCAACAGTATCAGCCGTTCCGCACATGGGAGAAGTTCAAAGCCGATGCTCCGATCGCTGTCATTGATTGCTCACATCAAAATGAAAGAATAAAAACTGGACCTGTTGACATAAGGTTAGAATTCAAGACATCTGAAAATATACCGGCTAATACAACAGCATATTGCCTGCTTCTACACGATCGAATAGTGGAATACAGTCCGCTGACAAGTGAAGTTAGAAAGTTAAATTAAGAAGTTGGCTGTCATCGTAGACGTCCAAGGATTCAAAACAAACCTCAATGAATTTATAACTAAAGATCTGGCAATTTTAAACAATGAAAACCAGATCCAGCACTTTATATTTCAACCACCGTTCAGATACAAAGATTTGACTTCAGCAAATAGAGGCAAGTAAAATGGCTTCAACACAATTTTCATGGATTCCGCTGGGATGATGGCTACATACCGTATCACAAGCTGTACACTATAGTTGAACCACTGCTTCGAAACAAAAACATATATGTAAAGGGAGCTGAAAAAGTTCATTGGATGCAGAAGATAGTTGGAGAGGATGAAATCATTATGTTGAACACACCTGAAATAAATAACAAAATATTAGAAGAAATCTATTAATTATTTGTTGCTTCCCTTAGAGTCTCCTGATTCCTCCAGTTTCAGCTGCAGGTATATCCACCACCACATGAACGTATCTGAAATGAAAATGATAAACAGATATTAGTTTAAAGCAACTAATATAACAAAGTAGCATATAAAAAACTATGGAAATAGGCAAATTACATGCAGACTGCCAAGAAACCAATTTCTTGGCAGTACAACAACAAAAACATGCAAATTCAATTATTCCAATTTCTGTGCAAAATTCATAAGCTCTGCATAATAAACATGCAAAGAAACAAATTAGTTAAGTAAGTTAAAATAAGCGCAAAGTGAATAAGTGTATAACGCGTAAAATTAGAAAGGGCTACAAATTGCATTTAGCCAAATACATGCCAAAATAAGGCATAATGACTACATATGCAATCGAGCAATTAGTGAAAAAATTAATTTGTAGTGAATTTATAAATTGAAGTGTTTCACATTAGAGTTATTTAATAAGTACAACAGTAAACATAAGCATACATATCTTTTTTTCATACCGCTACACTGTCCACCTAAATGCCGTAATATAGCTGTAGTTATCGATTGCAGCTACATTACAAAACATTTATTGGTGGTTCCATCCAGGATTGCGTGCCTGTTTACTGTTGTGATTGCAAATAATTCTAGTACACTCAATTTAGTGATAAACATGTTTTAAAATTATTTTTTCGAGTTAAAAACCATCGAAAATTAAGTTATAACCGTGCTTAGACGTGGCAGTCCTAATTAAAAAACATCGAAAATTAAGTTATAACTGTGCTTAGACGTGGCAGTTCTCATTAAAAACTACAAAAATTAATTTATAAACGCGCTTAGACGTAAAACTTCAGGGTGCCCAGACGAGGCAGCTCGAGTATTATCGAAATTTCTGTTATTATTGCTGAACTTACATGTCAGTAAATCGCGATTAATTAACTGCTGAACTGACATGTCAGTAACTCTTAATAAGTAGTTAATTAATTAAATTAATTAGAATTAGTAACAAAAATTTAGTTAAATATTTTTCATGTCAATTTGTCATACACGGCATCCATTTACTTTCTTCGACTAAATTTTCATCATTTAACCCACACGGTTAATTAACTGTAATAGTAGAATATAAATCAACATGGATTCAGTAGATAAACTAATCCTTACGGAAAGCATATTGCGTGCGCGAATTGAAAAGTTAATCGAAAATGGAAAGAAAACAAACCTTGTTAAACGAACACAAGGCTTTTATGAAACTAAAATGACAGAGTTGAAGAAATTATGGGAAATATATAGCGATATAGATATGGCAATAAATCAGGCTTTATTAGAAAGTTCTGATGAAAAGCAACATGAGTATTTAGCCCAAGATAATCATAGCTCAACAGAGTTAAAATATTCCGAATATATGGGAGAATTAGTAGAAGGAAGCATCAAGCTCGGGACAAGTACCAATTCATTCGACAACTGTTGTTCAACAGGAATCATTCCTTCCGCGCATTCAGTTGCCCAAGTATAACGGCAACTACGATTTATGGCGATCATTTCATGATCTATACATCTCTCTTGTTCATGAAAATACAAAGCTAATACCAGTTCAAAAGCTGCATCATCTGAAATCTTGTTTAGTGGGTGATGCCGAGAAATTGTTGCGGCACACTCCAGTAACAAATGAAGATTACATGCCAGCATGGAACAAGTTGAAGGCTAGATATGAGAACAAGAGAATTTTAGTTAATCATCAATTAAAGGTTTTGGTAAACCAGGCCAAACTAAATTCAGAGTCTGTTAAAGGACTCAAGCCAATAATTGATACAACAGACGAATGTATCCAACAATTACAAAGTTTAGAATTTGATACGACATCGTGGGATGTACTTCTAATACATCTGTTAGTACAGAAAGTACCCTTCATTACCCTCAAACTGTGGGAAGAAGAGCAGGGAGGTACACAAGAACTCCCAACATTCAAGTCATTTAAGCAGTTTTTAAGTACGCGTTTAAGAATTTTAGAATCGTTAGCAGATAGTCTAGTTAAGTCCACACAACCCAAATCAAGCTGCACACCTGAAACAACCAAATCATACCATATTACAAAGGGAATCAAATTCCCAGCATGCAATGCAAGTCACTTTTTACAAAGATGCCCGAACTATCGTAGGATGGACATACCATCAAGATATCAGATAATCAAGGCATCAAGCCGTTGTACCAATTGTTTAGGCTTGCATCATGTCAACAAATGCACTAGCAAATATAGCTGTCAAAGATGCAACAAAAAGCATCATAGCACCTTGCATGAAGACTACAACAGGGACAAACCCAATCATGCAGCGGTCGGAACTGAGCATAGGTCAAATAGTAACAACGTTAGCTCGAACTCAAGTCAAGATAATCAAGCTAGCAATACTATGCATAAACGCTCTCCGCGGTTACAGTCAGTGAACAGCACTGACGACTTAAACACTAGTCAAAACTTTGTAACTAGAGAGGACCATAATGCACTACTATCAACAGCGTTAGTAGTGACACAAACAAAAAGCGGGAACTCACATATTCTAAGATGTCTCATAGATAGTGGCTCGCAATCATCCTTTATTACAGAAGAAGCCTGCATGAAACTGGGAGCATGTCGCAGCCCAACTGCAGTATCAATTACTGGCTTAAACACTAGCCATACAGCAATTTCAACACAGCAAACCACACTTACACTTCGATCCCGAAAAGTGAAGTCTACAAGAATATTAGAAGAAAATTTTCTAATATTGAACAAAATCACAAATCCTTTACCTTCCAGAATAATCTCTAAAAGGGAACGTTTACATCTCAATAAACTGTCACTAGCTGATCCCACATTTTGGAAGCCTGGAAAGGTAGATGCTTTACTAGGAGCAAGAGTTTATGCTCAGATAGTCTTAAACGGCATAAAACAAGGATCTAATACTCCCCTACAGCCATTAAGACAATATTTGGTTGGATTTTACTAGGGTCAACAACAAATGTTGTAGAAAACAATACATCAGCGTTTACCGTCACAACTGATGACTTAGCTGAACAACTTAAAATGTTTTGGGAAACAGAAGAGTTTCCCACAAATCCGATTCTCAACAAAGAAGACAGAGAATGTCAACAGAGATATCAACTCACCCATCAACGTCTTCACAATGGTACTTACCAGGTGAAATTACCATTTGTGAATGATGAAGTGCCTGACCTAGGGCAATCAAGACAACAAGGAATTAAACGCTTTCAAGGAATACAACGTCAATTTGAAAGGAATCAAGCTTTAAAGTCCGAATATGAGAAATGTTTAGATGAATACCTCGAGTTGGGTCACATGGAGGAAATACCTCCACCCAACAACAACGAGCCACACTACTACATACCTCACCATGCAGTTGTCAAAGAAAGCACGACAACAAAGGTGAGAGTAGTATTTGACGCTTCAGCGAAAACGTCAAATGGCAACTCACTCAATGAGTTCCTATTAAAGGGACCAGTTTTACAACCTAAATTATTATCTCTTCTGGAAAAGGATTTACGACAAGCCATTCATGCCTCAACACCAGAAGCAGCAAAATATTTGTCCTCCAAGCAAATCAACTGCACATTTCGGAGGAATCTGGGAAGCGGGAGTAAAGTCAGTAAAATGTCATCTTCGAAGAACACTACAATACTCCAAATGTACGTTTGAAGAATATGCAACCCTATTAGCTCAGGTCGAAGCGTGTTTAAATTCTAGGCCACTATGCTATGTTAGAAATGATCCAGCGGATTTATTTAACCTTACACCTAGACATTTCTTGATTGGCCAAGCACTAAACGCGATTCCAGAAGCTGATTACACAAATGAACCTGTAGTATTGTCTAAAAGATGGCAGTACATTCAACAATTGAATAAACAATTTTGGGATAAGTGGTCAAAGGACTACCTTAATCAATTGCAGAACAGACCCAAATGGTACACAAGGCAACCGAACATGCATGTTGGAGATGTTGTCCTTGTTAAAAGCGAAAACATGCCACCCACTAGCTGGGCAATGGGTATAATAGAGCAAATACATCCAGGTGCCGATGAGCTAGTGCGGATAGGACGAGTCAAAACGCGAAATGGTAGTTTCTTACGACCAATCGCTAAAATTAGTCCTCTACCATTAGCATAAGACTAACTGCCTGTTATTAGTGTCGTCATGTGTCTGTCCAAAAGCGTCACATTGTTGGATGAGCGTCATCATAATTTTGATACACCATAATAACAAGCTACTATTTCAGATGTCATCCACATATGAGCAAGAGGATACGCTATATAGTTTAGAGGACATCCAATTTAACCCTCCAGGAAGTCCAGAACGCAGGATGCTTCGTGACCCAGGGTGCGATGTCTTCGGCATGCCTCGACCAGAATTGGCTCATGAATTGATACCGCGGGACAGAGGAGAACCATCAACGAGCCGTGCATCAACGAGCCGAGCATCAACGAGCCGAGCATCAACAAGCAGAGCATCAACAAGCCAAGCAAGGACAAGTCAAGCGACCAGGGTGACAACTCGACCGTTTGTGGGTCCGACTCCCTACACGGATCCACATCCACAACAAACAGCAGTAGTCAATGGCAGCCGCATTACTGCTTTGACAAAGCTTCTGCCGACTACAACCATCAATGAATACGAAATGAGAGCAAATAACAGCTTTCAAAGATTCACAACTCGAGAAAACGAAGATATATATTTGGCTCGATACGTTTTGCAGCGCATTGACGTCAGAGCAATACAACGGCGACGAAACAGGGAGAAAACCATTAATCTCCCAGATAAATATCAGGTTCGACTACGAGTCAATAAGGATGGCAAGTTGACCTTCCATCACTACCATTAGAGGGGTATACGCAAAATAAAAGATGCTTTAGTTGAACAAACTGTTCAACGGGGGGGAGTATGTTGAACACACCTGAAATAAATAACAAAATATTAGAAGAAATCTATTAATTATTTGTTACTTCCCTTAGAGTCTCCTGATTCCTCCAGTTTCAGCTGCAGGTATATCCACCACCACATGAACGTATCTGAAATGAAAAAGATAAACAGATATTAGTTTAAAGCAACTAATATAACAAAGTAGCATATAAAAAACTATGGAAATAGGCAAATTACATGCAGACTGCCAAGAAACCAATTTATTGGCAGTACAACAACAAAAACATGCAAATTCAATTATTCCAATTTCTGTGCAAAATTCATATGCTCTGCATAATAAACATTTGCAAAACATGCAAATATGTTTAAATATGCAAAACATAAAGAATTCCAACCCGCACATACATTATAATTAATGAAATGCAACAATTTATGCCATTGTTGACATTTCAAAATTCACCTTTCCAACATGAATAATTATCAAAATTTACATAGTTCCTGCAAATTATTCATGCTGGAACTTATACACAATTAATAATAAACACTTAAATAGTGATAAAAGACACTTACTTGGATAATTAATCCATAATTGGCCGAGAAAAACACACAAAACAACACGGCACTTTCACATAAAAATATCGCGATCGCGACTGTCAAATTGACTTGCGAGAAAGTCAATTATACGATGTTGGCTACGCGCTACCTGTTGGTAATGCTTAAAAACCGCGAAAGTTACCAGGTAAGCAAATATTCGCGAAAAAAGGTAAATTAAATTCCCATAATAAGTGGGAAAGAGAAAGATGCGAAAACGAGATGCAAGAAAAATGAGAAATATTTGCGTTCCACATTGGAAATTGTCATAATATGGCAAGAAGTCGCCATCTTGATAAATTTCAGAAAAGTTAAAATATTTAATAAAATAAATTACGAAAATTCATGGATAATTTAAAATAAATTAGTTGAAGGAAATTGGCACATTTTGACATAAGCATACAAGTCAAGCAAAGTCGAAAAATATGCTTAATTTGCATTTTTCTTGTGGAGCACATGTCAAAATGGCCGCTTAGAGCCTATAAAAAGGGGGCAATTTCTAAGATCTCTCTCAGTTTTTCGACAGCGATCACACATGCCTAAGCATAAGATCCAAGAGTTTAACTCAGTTTTTCGACAGCGAATCAAGTGTAATTCAAAGCAGTATAATCTCAACCAAGTTTTTTCTCAGTTTTTTGACAGTTCCTCAGCAGATAATATTTGTTTAATTTTTTCAGCAAATAAGCATAAAATAAACGTGCCATATTAAAGGTACAATATTTTTACATGCTTGAAATTTGTGTGCAGTGGGTGTTGGCAGAGGACAGGAAGTTTTTGGGTTATTGTATTCTACAGATAAGTATTGTGTCAATTAATTTAGTAAATAAGTTTCTTGCATAAAAATTAAATACCAGCTTTCGGCATTTTAATGATACATGCAAAGAAACAAATTAGTTAAGTAAGTTAATATAAGCGCAAAGTGAATAAGTGTATAACAAATTGCATTTAGTCAAATACATGCCAAAATACGGCATAATGACTACATATGCAATCGAGCAATTAGTGAAAAAATTAATTTGTAGTGAATTTATAAATTGAAGTGTTTCACATTAGTGTTATTTAATAAATACAACAGTAAACATAAGCATACATATCTTTTTTTCATACCGCTACACTGTCCACCTAAATGCCGTAATATAGCTGTAGTTATCGATTGCAGCTACATTACAAAACACATTATCAACGTCGAAGATGAATACAACTGTGGAAAACTAATAGAGATTAACACAAATGCACCATCTGGCAAAGTTCATATTGGGCAATGTGCTATAAGAAATTCTTTTGTAATAAGAAATTTTATTGGAAATAAAAACAAATCTTTATAATCATCTTTATAAAACATAAGACTTTTCAATAAACATACCCCAGAACCCTCACTGACATCTTCTAGAATCTGTTCATGGTGATGTCATGTTATGAAATTCGAATGATGCTGATATCTACAACTTCCCTGCTAAGAAAACTTATTTAGGTGCAGCAAAACCATGATGAGGTCATGCCGATATCTAGAACTCTCCCGCTAATAAAAGAAAACAGCAAAACCAAGGCATGCTTAAGGCCGCTAGGGTACCTTACTCAAGAAATGGCGTTTGAGCCCAAACAAATGTCGCTAATATCTCGAAAACAGAAGCCCGTAGAGGATTTCTGATGAAAATTTCGTTCCCCCTCCCATCCTACACCGCCAAGAATCCATTTCCATGAGCAAAAATAATTTTAATTATTAATAGTCCAGATCCAGTATAGGATCTCTGATGAAAATTTTATTACCCCTGTGGCGGTATCTATTTTCACTGTCACTCATGATTTCGGAACACTTTGGGTATTTCGAAAGGTCAAGTAGGCCAACAAGATATTTTATAAAACAAGCAACCATGATTTAGAAAAAACAGAAGGAAGAGTTTTTGTTTTTAGTCTCTGTAGAAGTTATCCGAGCGGAACGTTTTTAAAAAGGCTTTAAAACTAATCTTAACTTATAAACTATTGATAAATAAAAACTTATAGTTAATTATAATTAATATTATCTAAAAGACGTTTGGCTTTATCCATTTGAGGATTAAGCATCGTATTAAGCAACTAGGCTGTGTTAAATAAATCAAGTTGAAAAGGAGTACTAATTCTGTTATTTTCTTCCCCAAAAGTAGTCAGGAAACTAATAGAACTACATTGGTGACCCCGACGTGATGGAGCAGATCGCATCCTGCACACAAAAATCAAATTTCAACAACAGCAATCATCATTTGGCGTATAAACCGGCATCAGCAATCAGAATCCGATTAATCAAATAAACAGGAACAGCAACAACAAATTTTTTTTACTGTCTCAGCAGTATTTGTGTTCGAGTCTTCCATCAAGAAAATATAACATCAACAGCAACGACAGATAGGAGCATAAGACCGCAAGAAATAAACCAAAAACGAGTGAATCCTTCCACTAAGGAACACATCAGATTTGTCGCCCAACCAGGTTTGAGGCGCTTTGCCGTAGTTTTTACATCAAATACACATAAGTACTTATATATATAATCTATGTTTTTCAAAATCTAAATATTTTTACATATTGCATTAGTACATATATCCACATTTCAAAATATTCCCTATATTATATATTTTACGGTACATTAATTATTTAAATATATTATAGTATATAACAGGCATTGAGAACCTTCTGTTCCCCTCTAATTGTTTTTATAATATTTTCTTAACATTCGAATACAGCACCAGTATCTCGATAGCAACATAATAGGTATTGTAAACCTCTCAAAATACCCAAAGTTCCTTTCTCCTCTCCTCATTTTATACCCAACCATTTTGCGTTTTAATTATGAACGAACGTTGGTCATCGGTAGAGGGGTTGTCCAGTATTGTATGCAACGCCAGTGACAGAGGCCAGCCAGTTGTGTCGGCTGCGACTTCATCGCCTAATATGTCCCAATCAGCCTCAGTAGACGCGATTGCTGTGAAGAGCGTGCCATTTTGGAGAGACTCTGCGGCATTGTGGTTCCTCCAGATCGAAACACAGTTTGCGTTATCGAGAATTACTCAAGAACAAACTAAATTTTATCACGTAATCGGAGCTCTCGATGAAAGCGTCATTCGCTTGGTTAGTGATGTCGTGGCCACTCCAACCCCAAACCAGGAGTATTCCCATTTAAAAGAAACCCTAATTTCCAGGTTGTCAGGAAGTGAGGATCGTAAAATAAGGCAACTTTTAACCGAACTCGTATTAGGCGATGCAAAACCCTCAAAGTTGCTTCGGGAGATGCGTGCACTTAACGGAGGGAGACTTACTTATGAATTCCTTACGTCTCTTTGGCTTCAACGCCTACCGCAGAATATTCTAATTATCTTGACCTGTAATCCATACCTTGGACGTTCTGGCAGCATCCGCAGACAAGATAATTGAGGTAAATGCAAGGCCCGAGGTTTATACAGTTAACGTTCCTTCAAACAGCCAGAGCGCTTCCCTAGAACAATTGTCAGGCGAATTCAGGGATTTAGCAGACTTCGTTAAAAAGTCATTAACTTTCCGCCGTGATACGTCACGTAGTAGTCTATCCAGTAGCTCATCCGAAAAAAAATCAGCACACAGATCTCAGTCACCACGCTTTCAACCAAGACGAAAGATTGACTGGTGCTGGTACCACCAAAGATTTAATGAAAAGGCAAAGAAATGCATTCCTCCTTGCTCATTTAAATCGAAAAATAAAAGTGCAGGTTTTAAATCAAATTCAGATAATCAGCAAAGCTCGACAAACTATTAAGCCCTCTGCCTTTGACGGCAGGCAGATGTGGCAATGGAAGTACTCGTCTTTATATCTTCGATAGCTCTTCTAGGAAACATTTTTTGATTGATACAGGGGCAGATGTGTCAGTAATTCCCGCAACTCCAACTGAACGTCGTTCAAAGTCAAATCTTCGTCTGGTCGCAGCAAACGCGTCAACTATCAACACTTATGGAAATAAAATTCTTTCCTTAGACCTGGGATTGCGACGTTCATTCATTTGGAAATTTATTATCGCCGAAATACCAAAATCAATACTAGGCGCAGACTTTCTGGGTCACTATGGGCTTTTGGTTGATCTTAAACAAAAGGCACTCATAGACCCGTTAACATCACTCAAATCTCAGGGTCAACGAGTTTCATCCCAATTTTCAGCTCTTTCAGTGCTTATCCATCCATCTATTAATCCGAATATCCAAAGACTTTTACGTGAATACAATAGTATTACTACGCAGTCCTCTTTCGTCAAACCAGTTGTTCATTCAGTAACACACCATATTATGACCAAAGGTCCGCCCATCTCATCAAAAGTTCGTCGGCTATCACCAGAAAAATTGGCAGCCGCAAGGAAAGAGTTCGATTTTTTATTGAAGCAGGGCATTTGCCGACCCTCAAGTAGCTGTTGGTCGTCCCCTCTACATCTCGTTGAAAAGAAAAATGGAAACTGGAGACCATGCGGTGACTACTGGCGCCTGAATTCTTGCACAACTTCAAAATTGTAGTATTTTTTCAACCCTCGATTTAGCAAAGGCCTATCACCAGATTCCAATTGAACCCGAAGATATTCCCAAAACTGCTATATGCACCCCTTTTGGACTGTTCGAGTTCACGCGTATGACTTTCGGATTGTGCAATGCAGCCCAATCCTTCCAAAGATTCATTCATGCAATTCTTCAGGAATTCCCTTTCTGTTTCGTTTATATAGACGACATCCTGATAGCCTCTAAAACTGAAGCTGAACATTATAAGCACTTAGAACAAATTTTTCAACGTATCAGCGAATACGGTCTTATTATAAATTTGGATAAATGCAATTTCTCAAAACCGCAGGTAAAATTTCTAGGTCATCTCATCACTCCCCATGGAGTCAAACCCTCTCCGGAACGAACGGAGGTAATTGCAAATTACAAACTTCCGGTAACAGTCAAAGAACTACGCCGTTTTCTAGGGATGCTAAATTTTTATCGTCGTTTCCTGCCACATGCAGCCAAATACCAAGTTATTCTTAACAGTTTCCTAACCGGATCTAAGAAAGAAGGTTCCAGAAAGGTAAACTGGTCTAAGGAAGCGATAGAAGCTTTCGAATTGGTCAAAACCCAGCTTGAACAAACCACTCTTCTCGCGTTTCCACTTTCTTCAGCTAAATTGGCTCTGTGGGTAGACGCGTCTGACACGGCTATCGGGGCCGCTATCCAACATAAGGTAGACGAAAACTGGCAACCACTAGGTTTCTATCCGGTGAAGCTAAATACCGCACAACGCAAGTATAGTGCGTACGACAGGGAACTTTTAGCAGCATATAACGGTATCAAATACTTCCGATACTTGTTAGAAGGTCGCACCTTTACGCTTTTCACCGACCACAAACCCTTAACCTTCGCCTTCCTACAAAACCCCGAAAAAGCGTCACCTAGACAACTACGGCATCTGGATTTCGTCGGACAGTTCACCACTGATATACAGTATGTTCCAGGTAAAGCGAACGTAGTTGCTGACGCTCTCTCCCGAATAGAAGAATTACACCTGCCCAGCTCAATTAATTTCGAATTAATTGCCGATGCTCAAATTGAAGACGCAGAACTTCATCGACTCTTACAAAATTCTCAGTACAAATTTAAAAAATTCCCAATTTTCGGGGCAGTTAAACAATTATACTGCGAAGTTTCCCCAGGCAGAGTAAGGCCTTATATCCCACCGAATTTCAGAAAATCAGTATTTAAAATAATTCATGATCTATCTCATCCAAGTATTCGCTCCTCCAATAAAATGATAACTACTAGATACTTTTGGCCCTCTATGAACAAAAACATCAGCACTTGGGCTCGTTCTTGCCTATCTTGCCAACAAAGCAAAGTATCTAGGCATACAAGAAATTTACTTGGAACCTTTCCGGCTTACTCTAATCGTTTCCACACAATACATATCGACCTTATCGGCCCATTGCCTCCATCCCAGGGCTTTCGATATTGCCTCACTATCATTGATAGGTTTACACGATGGCCTGAGGCTATCCCTCTAATTGACATCAACGCCGAGACGGTCGCAGAAGCACTCTGCCGAGTCTGGATATCTCGCTTCGGAGTACCCAAGATCATAATCACCGACCAAGGAATGCAGTTCGAATCTGGCCTTTTTTCAGAACTTGCCAAATTACTAGGCTTCCAGCGTAACAGAACCACAGCCTACCACCCTCAATCTAATGGTTTTCTGGAAAGATGGCACCGAACATTAAAAGCAACACTTATGGCATACCAAGAGAAATCCTGGTCCAAAGTCTTACCTTTCGTGCTATTAGGCCTACGAAGAACCTTCAGGGAAGAATTTCTAGCAACTCCCGCAGAACTGGTCTATGGTGAGAGCTTGCGTCTTCCTGGCGATTTCCTTCAAAACTCTACATTTCAAGCACAAAGCGAGTTTGTTAAGTCACTGCGTAAACATTTCTCAAATATTAGACCAATCCCAGCCTCAAACCACTCGCGCCAAACTTTTTTTTAAATTCAAAGAGCTGAATAAATGCTCACACGTTTTTGTTAGAACCGACGCAATCCGAACTTCTTTACAACCTCCGTACGAAGGCCCTTTTAAGGTAATTAAACGATTCCCCAATTTTTTCACCGTCAAAATTAAAACTAGAGACATTAACATCTCCATAAACCGTTTGAAACCCTGTTTTGAGGAGTTCGAGGACTCTACCGATAATCGACCAAGCGAATTAAATGCGGACATCGCACCGGATTTACACACTATACCCAACTCAAACAACTTACAGGGGTGCTCTCAGCCAGTGCAGCGAAACCCCGAAACAACACCAATTATTAATCATTCGGGTAATAGAGAACCCTCTCAATCAACGTCTCACATTTCTCTAAATCAACCGAACCCAATCACTGTCCCCATAGACAATTCTGATTCGGCTCCATCAGATAGAATACGGTTTCTTACGGACGGAAATACAAATTTTCCCCAACGCATTACACGAACTGCGCGAATCACAAGGCCTCCCCGTTTCTTTTAAGCATCGCTGAAACTAAAGTTTCGCTGTTAGGGGAGTATTGTGGCGGTATCTATTTTCACTGTCACTCATGATTTCGGAACACTTTGGGTATTTCGAAAGGTCAAGTAGGCCAACAAGATATTTTATAAAACAAGCAACCATGATTTAGAAAAAACAGAAGAAAGAGTTTTTGTTTTTAGTTTCTGTAGAAGTTATCCGAGCGGAACGTTTTTAAAAAGGCTTTAAAACTAATCCTAACTTATAAACTATTGATAAATAAAAACTTATAGTTAATTATAATTAATATTATCTAAAAGACGTTTGGCTTTATCCATTTGAGGATTAAGCATCGTCTTGTGTTAAATAAATCAAGTTGAAAAGGAGTACTAATTCTGTTATTTTCTTCCCCAAAAGTAGTCAGGAAACTAATAGAACTACACCCCCCTCCCTATCCTATACTCTAATACCCCCTCAAAAGCCTACCATCTATAATCCATTGGCATGAACAAAAATTTCCTAGCGTTAACTTTAATTATTACTAATATTAGTTCAAAACCAAAACCCTACATTTAGGCGCTCAAGAACAATCATAATAAAAAAAACTTGAATTATTACTAATGTTGACTATATCTAAAAATGTAAAATCGCTGATATCTCGAGAACCATAGCCTGTAGAGAATTTCTAACAAAAATGTTATCCCCCTCTAACACCTTCTAGAATCTATTGCCATGAACAAAACTATCCTAGGTAGCTTGCATTATTAATAATATTAACTGTATCTGAAAAGGTAAAATCTCTAATATCTCGAAAACCAGAGCCCGTAGAGGATTTCTGATGAAAATTTCGTCCCCCCTAATACCACCACCCCAACCATCTAGAATCCATTGGCATGAACAAAAATTTCCTAGCGTCAACTTTAATTATTACTAATATTAGTTCAAAACCAAAAGCCTACATTTAGGCGCACCACATATCTATCCAAGAAAACCGTAGTACCGGAACATGCTGGTAGTACCGGCTAATGCCGCTACGTCGCAGTCAAGACCAAGTGATACATCCAAGACATAAGCCAGTTACAGCTCAATGGTGTATCCAAGACAAGCCAGGCAGGACTCAATGGTGCATCCAAGACATTAACCAGTAAGCTAAGACTCAACGGTGCATCCAAACCATGAACCAGTTCATCCGAGACACAAACTACATTTAGTATGGACTAAAACCACCTAGAGATGGTGGCGCCATCTGTGGCGAAATCCTGCAAGCTAAATCAGTGGCCAGAGCATACCTAGAACAACTACTCAAAATATACCTGTCTTTACATGTGCTATATTGCGCTGTGCAGGGTAGACCTGTGGCGTCCTGAACGCACGACAAATCATAGTTGAATCGGGCAATATTTTTCTTTCCACTTTCTCGCTAGTAATACTTGCTGGCCTTCGAAAGTATCAAATAAGTAGGCCAGAATTTGTATCAAAAGAAAAAACAAAAATTGTAATTTATTCTCTTGTCAAAACTATAACGAGTCGGTTGATTTGTTTTGAAAATAAATATTAAATAATAAACAGAGAATTTGGTTTTCGATCTAAAGTGAAATGGAACGAAGGATTTTTTTTATTCTAAAGAAGGAAGACAAACTTCCTTTCTAATTAACGCCGATATCCCCATTGAATGGGACAACAAATCCAAGATTAAGGAGAACCGAAGCAAGCAGGAGTTTGGCAGAACCAGTCCTCACTGACACCTCTGAGTAAACATAAGAGTTTAGCTCACTAGGCAATCACCGATGCCCATGTTTTTTGTTATACAAAACAGATAATTTTTATTTTCAGCATCGTTTAGTTAATACGTCAAACGAACAATTCGTATCAGCTTTCAAGTCCACATAGAGTTGACTGGATCCTCCCAAGGTTTCAACGACAAAGAGAACAACAATCAGACGCATTTAAACTTCTGCCGCTCCAATGAAACTCCTTCAAATACAACGAGTAACATCATAACTTCTGACGTCTAAGTCGAAGTCCTTTTCGATTGCTACTCTACTACTGCAATCCTGCGCAAATACACATTATTCCGAATGTACTCTCTGTTCCAGAAGGCGACATCACGGATATTAGTAACCGTTGAGACAATACAATTTGTAGCGTACCCCACATACGCTACCTTTTCTTCTTACGCAACTGCCCTTTTTTATTTCAAAAATTTCCCCCCCCCCCCCCGGGTATCTGAAAAGGGGTAAGAAATCATTTTATTATCTCGGAAAGTAGCCCTTTGCTACTTTCCCATACGGCATTCATCCTACATAAAAGAATAAAACCTGAAAGGAGGAAAAGAAAAAAGAAATTTTTTTTATTCTAAAAGAAAAATCCCAATTTGTGCAGAACGCGCACAAATTGCAATCTTTCATTCAGAGCCCAAAAGAAGAGAAAACCTAAAACCCGAAGGTAAAACAACAACAAGTAAAATATTTTAAACGAAAAAATTCTAATTTGTGCAAAATGCACACAAATCAGAATTTTTTCTACATAAAACTTACCGCTAGCCAACGACATCCAGGCAACGAAAACGGTAGTTCGCCTAGCTGTAATGCATCGCGTGATACCATCACGGAACACATTGCAGCAGGCCTGCCTAAAAATTCTACGAAAAATTTTGCCGACAGCAGAGAAACTGTGGCAGCGATTTTGCCTGAAAAAAGATACACAGACACCCGTACACATAGCCGCCCGGGCAGTCGCCAACCAAAATTTGATGATTCGATCGAGACAGAAAAGAACGGGTCGCCTTTCGGTCGTGATATAGAGAACGACGGAATGTAGGCAAGCTGGCGGTAGTAGGGCAATCGAGTTTGGGTTTTGCTTGAGAGAAGACGTGGCGTGAATATATATTGTCGGCGGTTGTATAAAGATGAGTTTGCCATTGCTTACCTACAAAAAAGCATATTTCGTTTTTTTGTGTTTTCTTCTTATTCACGCGTCGAATAGTGAAAATCTTCTGGGAAAGGATAAATATCATTATTAGTGTTAATGATCCAAAAATCTTTCGTGGTGAACTTTCTTACCTGCAGAACATATTTTATTAAATCATCAATTAGTGAAGTTTTCTGGAAAAGATACGTATTATTAGTGTTATAGATCAAAATCTTTCTTGATGAAATTTCTTACCTGCAGAACAGATTTTCTTAAAGCATCGAATAGTGAAATTTTCTGGAAAAGGATGCATATTATTATTAGTGTTAATGATGCAAAATTTTCTTGGTGAACTTTCTTACCTGCAGAACATATTTTATTAAATCATCAATTAGTGAAGTTTTCTGGAAAAGATGCGTATTATTAGTGTTATAGACAAAAATCTTTCTTGATGAAATTTCTTACCTGCAGAACAGATTTTCTTAAAGCATCGAATAGTGAAATTTTCTGGAAAAGGATGCATATTATTATTAGTGTTAATGATGAAAAAATTTTCTTGGTGAACTTTCTTACCTGCAGAACATATTTTATTAAATCATCAATTAGTGAAGTTTTCTGGAAAAGATACGTATTATTAGTGTTATAGATAAAAATCTTTCTTGATGAAATTTCTTACCTGCAGAACATATTTTATTAAATCATCAATTAGTGAAGTTTTCTGGAAAAGATACGTATTACTAGTGTTATAGATCAAAATCTTTCTTGATGAAATTTCTTACCTGCAGAACAGATTTTCTTAAAGCATCGAATAGTGAAATTTTCTGGAAAAGGATGCATATTATTATTAGTGTTAATGATGCAAAATTTTCTTGGTGAACTTTCTTACCTGCAGAACATATTTTATTAAATCATCAATTAGTGAAGTTTTCTGGAAAAGATACGCATTATTAGTGTTATAGATCAAAATCTTTCTTGATGAAATTTCTTACCTGCAGAGCATATTTTATTAAATCATCGAATAGTGAAGTTTTCTGGAAAAGATACGTATTACTAGTGTTATAGATCAAAATCTGTCTTGATGAAATTTCTTACCTGCAGAGCATATTGTATTAAATCATCGAATAGTGAAGTTTTCTGGAAAAGATGCGTATTATTAGTGTTATAGTCCAAAATCTTTCTTGATGAAATTTCTTACCTGCAGAACCGATTTTCTTAAAGCATCGAATAGTGAAATTTTCTGGAAAAGGATGCATATTATTATTAGTGTTAATGATGCAAAATTTTCTTGGTGAACTTTCTTACCTGCAGAACATATTTTATTAAATCATCGAATGGTGAAATTTCTGGAAAAGGATGCATATTATTATTAGTGCTATAGATAAAAATCTTTCGTGGTGAACTTTCTTACCTGCAGAACATATTTTATTAAATCATCGAATAGTGAAGTTTTTCTGGAAAAGATGCGTATTATTAGTGTTATAGACAAAAATCTTTCTTGATGAAATTTCTTACCTGCAGAGCATATTTTATTAAATCATCGAATGGTGAAATTTCTGGAAAAGGATGCATATTATTATTAGTGCTATAGATAAAAATCTTTCGTGGTGAACTTTCTTACCTGCAGAACATATTTTCTTAAAGCATCGAATAGTGAAGTTTTCTGGAAAAGATACGTATTATTAGTGTTATAGATCAAAATCTGTCTTGATGGAATTTCTTACCTGCAGAGCATATTTTATTAAATCATCTAATAGTGAAGTTTTCTGGAAAAGATGCGTATTATTAGTGTTATAGATAAAAATCTGTCTTGATGAAATTTCTTACCTGCAGAACATATTTTATTAAATCATCGAATAGTGAAGTTTTCTGGAAAAGAGGCGTATTATTAGTGTTATAGATAGAAATCTGTCTTGATGAAATTTCTTACCTGCAGAGCATATTGTATTAAATCATCGAATAGTGAAGTTTTCTAGAAAAGATGCGTATTATTAGTGTTATAGTCCAAAATCTTTCTTGATGAAATTTCTTACCTGCAGAACCGATTTTCTTAAAGCATCGAATAGTGAAATTTTCTGGAAAAGGATGCATATTATTATTAGTGTTAATGATGCAAAATTTTCTTGGTGAACTTTCTTACCTGCAGAACATATTTTATCAAAGCATCGAATGGTGAAATTTCTGGAAAAAGATGCATATTATTATCAGTGCTATAGATAAAAATCTTTCTTGGTGAACTTTCTTACCTGCAGAACATATTTTGTTAAAGCATCGAATAGTGAAATTTTCTGGAAAAGATGCGTATTATTAGTGTTATAGATAAAAATCTTTCTTGATGAACTTTCTTACCTGCACAACATATGTTATTGAAGCATCGAATAGTGAAATTTTCTGGGAAAAGATGCATATGTACTATAGGTGCTATTGAAAAATTTTATTTTTGGTGAAGTTTCTTACCTGGTATAGCAGGTTATTGTGCGATTACGCATTGGACAGACGTACCTTAGTTACGTATCAACAGCGAATTTTTCTGAAAGAGTCGAATGTAAGCAGTATCATTGATCGATTCTCTCTGAAACAGAGGGGGAAGGAAGAGCAAAGAGAAAATAAGTATATAAACTTGGCTAATCAAATCACATGAGCACCGCGTAAAGTTTTGGTGTCTCCGGCACACTGGGGAAGATCGGATGTCCTGAATCACCTATGGCGCTTGGCAGCTGTGGACCTTTAAGTCAAGAATATTCAAGTAAGCATAGTCGTAAGGCAGGTCAAGTTAGACAAGGAAGGTACCTGAAGTAGGGTAGCTTAGTTTATAATCGTTTAAGCACAAGAAATAATCTCTGAATTCTTATAGTTATGGAAGTAGAGTAGCTAGCCATCAGAACGATCTGGCGCTAATGATGATCATTCCACTGAATTTGTAGCGACACACAATGATTTACTAATTATAATGTTATTTGCGTAATAATATCTAAATTGTGTTTTTTTTTATTTTCTTCTCTTGTTGAATTGCATTATATAGATATATATTCTTTTGGTGGTTGTTGAAATTTTTTTTTGCTTGCTTTTCAGGATTTGCTGTTTTCTTGTGGCACATTTTTTTTTTTTTTCCTTTTCAGGGTCCCAAAGTGTGACGCCAAAGGCAGGGTGATCCAGGACCTCGGGTTCATCAGCGGCCTGCAGGAGCCGGCGAAATAAGCCTTTGATTTCACCCTACTCATATTTTTTCTTCTGCTTCTAGTCTCTTCCTTCCCTTGCTATTTTTAGCTAATCGGATACCGCTGGGACTTGGGAATTTTGACTCCAGGTGGAGGGGGTGAGAATAAGTTCCTTAGATCTACGTAGTCAGTCGATCAGGTGATGAGGTTATTACGACAGGGCCTTCCTAGCGGCACAGAACTGATAGTCACGATGTCTAGCTAGGTTACTCGAAATGGAGGGGCCGCATCTCACTAAGGATACAGCCTAGCGTACGGTCTCACAATCATAACAAAAAGGGGCTAAGCAAAATATGTTTTCGCTTTTGGAGGCTTAGCAAGGGTGGTAGGGGGCGATCGGGCCTACACTCTCCAAAGGCAGAGGCTTCACCAACATCGGAAGTCTCCTCCCCTCCCTTCCTGCGCTCTCACTATCTCTCTCTCTCCCCCGTCTTCGTCAGCGCGGATATAGCGTCACTCCTTTACCTTTATTTTTTTTTTTTTCTCTTTTCAGCCTGGTGAAGTGACGAACAGCATTTGTTACCAGGAAACATTCGGTTGTCATAAACACCGTCCCCTCGATTTTCTTCTGGTCCGTCCGTCCGTCCGCAGTCTCTAGTCCGTCAGTCTACTATAATTGCTAGGTCCGTCCGTCTGTCCGGTTATTCAACTTGCACAGCTCCCAAGCATCGGAGGGTTGTGGGTGGCAAGGACCTCCCCAAGCCGGCTGAACGCTAGCGGCGATTTGCTGTGCAGCCACTCACAAGCAGCCCAACGATGATTTTTGCAGTCAGAGAGGGTGGGCTGATAGCCGACCTTGTCTGCTACAAATTCTCAACAACATCTTTGATACTATCGGCGAACGCAAACAACTAGCCGTTATTAGCACAAGACTAATCTACTGCTTCACCTTCAAGAACTAGGCATTACTGGATCTATTACCGGATGCAAGCATTACTTAATACTGCACAAAGCAAAACTGCAACATCTCATGAACCCCCAAAGACTAACCCGCCTACACATGCAGCGCATTGTTTCGCAACCTTTTTTTACACCCGCAGTGGTCCATGTATGTTAACTCACGCCATATCTCCTTAGCTTTAGACCATTGCGGTACCCAACTGTCATTAGATGATTTCCAACCCCAAGAGGATGGCAATGGCACAAAGGCATCATCAAGAATAAGGGATTGCCCCATAAGTGGCTGCTTGAATTATGACACAGAGCGCGTGTTTTTGTAATGCTGCCGATGTTGGTGGGATGCTGGTTACCAATTTATTTTTGGTAGCAAATAGTTCCTTGCGTACCAAGTTGACCGACGAATGAGCTGTTTGTGGAGCATATAGGTAGCAGATGAACTTTTCCAGCATAGCCATGATCTCTTCAGGAAGAATTTGCAGTGCCTGTTATATATTTAAAAGCTGGTGTAACTTCAGTGTGTGACAATCACGTTTTGACGCGATACTTCTATCCTTTTGTATGGAAAGAAGAAGTGGTGTCCGTCCCTGTAAAGGTGTGAAAACCACGAAGAACAGTCGATCTGTCCGGACCCAAAGTATTAGCTATTTTATGAACTTCGACATAACGGCGTTTATTTGTAGTCCGGGTCCATAACTCAATAACTCTTGCAGGCCACCCTCAATTAAAGTTTGATGAAAATATGATATTAATAACACCAGAACATCCGTATCGGAAGATCTGATCAAAATACGAGTGATTCCCTGTTCTGAGATATCTTTTGCGTGAAGTACGATGCGGCCATCGGCTTCCTCCGCATGCGTTCCTATTGTTTTTCCAGAAATCGCGGTCCAAGAGTAGTCTGAGGAAGTCAATTGATTAGCAACATTTGTCACCACATTAGCAGCATCAAAGTCATTTAGGAAGGCTTGCCCCAGAAATTGAAAAAGCTCTAATTTGTTTTTTTTTCATTTCGCAGAAAATCTGAGCAATCAGAAAGTAAGCTATTATTAGCAATAACTTGATGTCGAATGCCAGCTCCTTTTCCTTCTCATTCTTGTCTCTTCAGGCTATTTGGCAGATAAAGATCCCAAACGAGTTCTATTCTCCTTTTTCCTTTTTGTACGAGTTGGAGAACATGCGGCCTGAGATCTGTTGCGTAATAATCTTGAAAAGTCTTGGAGTTCTTTGGACAAATCATTTGTATAAGTACAGCACCATCAAAGATTATTCCATAAAATTGAATGGGTACGTTTTCTGTTCGAACTGCAGATTCCAGGGTTTCAGCTAGATCAGCCTTAATGCCTGAGCGAAGTTGTCCATTTTCTGACAAAGATGGTGGGCATCTTTGATTCTCATATTGAAAAGAGTGTCCAGATCAAGCTTACGCTCTCTTTTGATTATAAAAAGTCTGGAATAAATCTAATTGTCCACTTTCAAACTTTTGACAGCGTTTACTTCTGCAAATTTCTTTGTTTTCTGAGCAAAAGTTTTGGAATTAATTTTCTTGATGCGATCGTGTATTGTTTTTGAACCTTCTACAAATATCTATTTTATGAATGCTTGATATTTATCATTTCCTGTAACAGCTTTTGAAGGAGCCACCATTCGAGTATCTAAAGCCAAGAGTTCTGTGCCATGCTCCATAAAAGGGCTACCGGTTTCAATAAAGCTGGTTTTCAATGCCACAGATCGGTCAAGGAATTTTTTTTTTGATAAGCAGGGTACTCTTCATGGCGCGTATGAATGATCCGCACAGCATTGAATTGTATTGACTCACATTGCTTTACAAGCCGAGCTATTTCGGCGGGTCCATTCGTCGTAAATCGACGAAGCGATGAAGAATCTTCCTTAAACCCGTTACTCCACCAAATGCTTTGATTTCGGCATTGTATTGTTCGTGTGCTTGATCTATTGCTAATGCAGAAAATAGGCGTCCTGTTTTGAGAAAGCAAAGTTACCTAAAACAGAAAGTACATGTTATGATAATGTTTAATTTGTTTACAATGATAGAGATGTTATTATTACGGTATATCATTGCAAAATTCTTTGTGAACAGATGAAAGCTTTTCCGATAATTTTTTGAGTCTTTCAAATGAACTGCAATCCAATGTTCATAGTTGGTATAGTCAAAAGAAAAAAACCGAGGCATCATTTGTTTCAGAACATTACGGTAGGAGCTTTTGAAGAGGTTTGTGCTAGCCGGGTGTCGAGATCTTTGTGAACATCACGCTCTTCCATCTCATAAGCCTCTAGCATAAGACTATGAAGCACAGCTGCGGTCACTTGATGCATGAGTGACCTGTTTAATGTTAATGAATTATTATAATCATTATCAAGACAAGAGCATTATAGTTTATAAAGTATATACTACATTTAATTTATTTTTACCTTTAAGATTGCTTCTGCCGAACCTTTTTCAATAACTGCTCTGCTTGTAACAACACCCATCCATCCGCTGCGTGCCATAAATTGATCCAAAACTCGAAGAAAATTCGAATCGATATAAAATGAACCAAAAAAGAGTACAAACTTGTCCTCTCCAAAATATTCTGGATAATTTTTCCGGGCGGTCGATAACCTTTCGCGCGTATCGCTTCACGTAGCTTAGGCCGTCAGTGGTACGCTTTTTGAAATGCGTGTAGTTCAAAAACTACCCAACGGATTGTCAAGCATTTTCTTATTTTGTAGATAATATTAGCAGGTTTTATTTAAATTGAAAAATATGTTTCCATATTGTAGGATACTTCCCTATTATTTTCATTAGAACGAAAATATGTATTTGAAAATTTTACAATTTTCTTAATATTCGGCCGCCATCTTTAATTTCTTAAACGGTATTTTTTTCTTTTGATTAAAGGATACAATACGAATGGATTGACATCCCAGTCAATCAAACCGGTTCAGCCGTTTTTAGTCTATAATTTTTTTAAATTATGGCAGCCGCCATTTTGGGACAGGTCCGCCATCTTGATTTCCAGTGGATGAAATTTTCATTTCCTCGGATGAAATCATTCATACTGGTCCCTGGTATCACTGCACGGTTAAAAGTTTGGGATTAAATTTTAATCTTTTTTGGGTTGAATACATATATGACCAGTCCAATAAAAGATTAAATTTCAATAGTATGAATGTATTCAAAATACTTTTCAATACTTTTTCTTAATATGTATAATTTAATACTCCATGTATTATAAAATATAATATCAAATTTGTTAAATTATAACCTTTCACTGGAATTTATTTGTAATAAAAAGAATTAAAATATAAACCAAAACGATTATATGTTTTAGTCACAAAGTACTAGGAATTAAATTTTAATAGTATAGAATTTTAATAAGATCAATACTAAATTTTAGACTAAGTTCAATTCAAATTTTTACTATAACTGCATTACAACTTAATAAATAAAATACTTCCTATTTTTCTTTTTGCCATTTTATTTTATAAAATTAACAAATTATACTTATACAGTACATATGTACTAGATACATCAAATTAAGATATAATTATGGGAACCAAAACATATAACTTCATGTTTGCAAAATAACTTTCAAAAGTTGCTTTGTAAAGTAGATCATTATGTTTAACAATACAGTTTTCTTCTGTTTTATTCAATTCAAAACAATCTACATTTGTGTCGAAACCAATACAAGTGTGTTTATTAACAATAAAAAAGATTTCGTTAATTCTGTAAATTATATCTATAATACGGCTAAACAAAAAAGCTGGATCCTTATCCATACAAATATAAGTGTCTTTTCTATAATGAAAACCTGAACTGACTTCTACCCAGGAAGTATTGAATGTTTCTTCATTTAAAAAACTTTTATTTAAAAAAATATCTTTGTCAGAGGTTACTTCATTGATATTAATTTTTTGCAGTTTACCAAAACTAAAAGATTCTTCGAATTTTAAATTCTTTAATGTGTGTGCCATAAATTGCTGATGTCGAATGGTTAATGACTTACAAATGTTAATATAATTATTTAAGGAAGAGCTTAATTTTGAAAAATATTTATGCTTAGCTTCGTAGCGCATTGTCCAACTGTGAACTAAGGGGCCATATCTCTTTATTAGACCCGGATAGTGAGTCATCAGGTGATGTTTGGGAATTGAATTCTTTTTATAGGTATTTATTATAATATTTCAGTGAAGCTTAATTAATTTTTTTAAATCACCAATACACGTTGCAGTTAGTTTTGGGGATAATATAATGCATATTATTCGAATTAAACTCAATACACCTAGCCAATGTTGTGGTACTACTTTTTGAAAGTCTTCAAAAATTAAGGTAAAGTTTAAAATTAAACACAGATTCTGTGACGCTGTTAGACGCTAGTGCAACCATTTTGTGATAGCGTTATATTAGAAGGTAATGTTTTTCTATAGAGGTAACCGTACTTAAAGGAATTGATTCGATTATTTATACTTTCCAGTTGGAGTAATTTTAATTCATTACTTAAATGTCAAAAAAAGGAAAATGGAACAGCACCTTCCAAAACATCGTGCATAATATCTACATTACTGTTTTCAAAAATATTATAATAATCTAAATCATTTAAAACGCAGTAATCTTAAGTCCTTTGGACTCATTGAAATCACTAAATATAATGTTCAAATTTTCGCCTAAAGTTATCTTGTATTCCTCAAACGTTGTTAAAATTGCAGGGTTTTCTTCAGTTAGATGTTGGGTATCATTACGTTTTGCACAACAAATTCTACAAAAAAAAAATTCGCCCGAAATGATTCCACAAAATCTAAGGCAGTACTACCTCCCAAGTTATCGTGGCATATGCCGACTAAGCTTTCTTTAAGATTTTTTTCATCAACGTATTTTATATTGTGAAATATAGATTGTAAAACCGTATTTAAATTAGTATTTTCATTTTTTAAATCGTTCACTAAGAAAAGTGCCACCAAGTACATATTTTTTCAAAAGGTATATTTCTTAATGTCAGATATATAGCACCAATTTTATGTATACTAGTTTTACTACCTAAGGGATTTACGACCTCCAAATCGTCGTAAAATGACTGTATTTGAATTGAATCTGGAAATTTGCAAAAAATGGGATTTGAACTGAAATTTGATGAACAACAAAAATCTTCATATTTTTCTACATTGCATTCATGGGTTTTTTCAAAATATTTCTTTCTAAAGGAAGAGTTTTCAAATAATGCATTCAGCGTTTTCACTAACGGCACGTACTGAAAAGTACATTGAATGAAGACATCCTTGTAAATGCTGTCTTATTATCGTATTTAATATCCCATCTTCCACCTACATTTTTTGGTACAGCATCAACGAAAAAAGTGTATGTTTCAAGATTTTTCTTTCTTTTGTAATTGGTATTAACTTTTCCAAATTGCTTTTTAAAACTGAATGGTAATTTGAAATTAATTCCATAATAAAATGTTTGTTATTTTTTGTTTCTTGATTTGAAATATACTGAACTAATAATGTATTATATATACTACAAGTGTCTGATAACATTTCAAGAATTTTATTAACGTTAGTTTCAGCTAATCCCATTGACATTAAATTGTTAGCAAAATTAGTCGTTAACTCTTCAACAAGTTTTACAAAATTCGCTTTATTCAATTCATTTTGACTTTGAAATGTTCAGAAAAATTATCGGTATTTTCGAGAGTATGCTTTAATTTAGGCATCTTCATAATACATTCTTGGTTTAAATTTTGTGGGTATAATTGCGTACTATTAGTACATTTCATTACATGACGCCTTATTCCACTATATGAACAAAACTCAAGTTCACATAATCGATTTGAGATACAATGAAGGTTTAATGATTTGTTTTCTGTTAAAAAATGAATATCTCTTAAATAATTTATTACAAAGGAAATAGTATTAAAATCTTTATACCATATAAAACACAAGTACATTATTATTGGAGAAACTTATTTTCAAATTTTGAATTGATTTCAACCAATCTAGTTGAAGGTTTAGATGTACTAATTTTGTATATATAAATTGCAAAATATTGCATAAAGTTCTTCAAAATAAGTTCGAATTCGATATTGAATATATAAAAAGACTTAAAATAAAAGTCAAAAGCTTCAGTGAAAGATATGTTAAAAGGCAAACAAATAAGTCATTCATCTACAACTAGAAAGTATTGAGTTACCGCACTTTTGTTTGGTCCGATGGCTAAAATAAAAGATTGCTTGCTGTCAATGTCATAATCTTCTTTTATTGTACTTGACTAATAAAAGACGAAAATAAATATCAGTAGGTATTCACAAGAAAAAAGTTTTTGTTTTTACTTTCTCATATCTAAGAAATGCTTTGACGGATCTTTCCAGAGTAGTTTTCCTTATTTCTTTAGTCCTAGGTCCTCCAGAAGTAGGCGGTAGCAATATTAATAATGATATGAAGTTTTTTACTTCTTTATTCCAATCTATTAAAAATATATAATAATAACGTCTGCGAAATAGTACTTACTAACCGAATGTTTCAATATTCTCCAATGGGCTCTCTTTTCCCGTCGCTTCATTTAAAACAATATCAACAAATTCAGCATATTTCTTCCATTTATCAAATAATAGAGAAGACTGAGTTGTATACCTCAACTCAAAATCATAAAGCAACTACAGTAAAATTGAATTAGTTCACAAGTATTACATAAAAATATTCCTTACCAAGTTCGAATCAAAAAAGAAGAAAGGAAATTTTTCGAAGACGTTGATTGGATTTAAAGAAAGTTTTGCTCGTAGGTCAACAGTAGCTTTAAGTCTTAATTTTATAAGTTCTTTCTGCTCCTTTACCACACAATTTTTAAAAAACTCAAGGTTGTCTTCACCGAGAATTCCTAATTCAACTTTCTCTGTTCTCTGTTTCTTCTGCTCAGGTAATTATTTTGTCAAATTCCCTTCAACTTTATGCCTTTTGTTATTAGAATTTTTAATTTTGGATGCAATATATCCCGTATTGGAAGTAGGATCATAAAATAAGTCCATTGAGCTTGAAACACATATATATCAACTAATTTGAATAAAGTCTTTCGTACAATTCCCTCTATTGCACTATTTTGAACTTTAAATGAAGGAAATAAAGTTATGATGGCTTTCGCTGCTGCAATTTTGTCTTCCCTTTTGGGATAGTTCCCGGAAATATTTCGCAAAAAATCTGCTGTAGCTCTAACCAAATTCCCACGATTCACATCACGTAATGTCTTCTGATTTTCATATTCCTTCAATATATGTGTATAATCATTATTTGTCAAGTAACCTTTTAATGTCTGAAAAATACAAATACGTATCAAGTGATCGCCATCTACAAAAACTACACGTGTGTTTAACCACCATTAATTAAACCTCCACTATCGGGACATCTGAGATTTACTATTCACATTCTCATTAATTTTTGTCGAAAGGTAGACTAAAATCATATTAATATAATAACTATATGCGTAACTTTTGCTGATGGCAATCAATTCACGTTACCATCACGTCCCTATCGTATATTTAAAAATCCTTATAATTGTTTCTCACTTGGCTATTTATTAGAAGCTCTGACCCAATAACTGCGTTGCTTCTTTGAACAGGTGTGAAATCTATTTCGCCTTAAATACAAATAGCAGTGTGTACATAAATAAACACTAACTAATCAATTAATTATGCCATACCGTGTTGTGAAGTCAAAGAAGAGGGGACATTATTAAAAACTAAGGAAAAACAATTACATCCGTTAAATTGGGAGACAATTTGGGGCAGTACATCAAAATCAATTTCTATCCCATCACTATCAGTAATTATCCAAATTTCATCAGAACTACCACTGACACTTTCTCTGCCGGATAAAACTAATTAAAAAATCAATATAGTTTTTGTTGCACATACACATTTGCTTTTAAATCTTACTGGATAATAATAGATAATTTGAGTTTAAATAACAACTTTCATTTTCACTGTCAATTTGGCCTTGTTGTTGGATATTTTAAATATAGACACTTTTTCTTTTATTATATCTTTTTATTTATATTGATATCCAACTGCACAGAAGAACAAAAGAACTCACAACGGCGGGAATACAAAAATGTCTTTTCTACATGCACTTTTCAATTAATTAAAAACCTGGTTACAACCGCACAAGTCCGCTTTAATTTCGACTCTCTTCTTCAACCGTGCCACAAAATAGCTTTTTACATTTTTTGCACAACATGTTCCCACAGTCTAGCTTAGCCGCGAGCTTAGGCTTCGTATTACCGGCAAACTTTACTTGAAGTGTGAAACTAGAGACTTGTTTGCTTTTATATAATTTTAATTATTTTTTTCATTTCAAGATATTTGAAGCCTTGTCTGGACGAAAGATATTTTTTAACAAAAGTGTGGGAACATGAATTTAGCATTTTTCAGCTAATTTGGGCTACCTAACATTCCTTCCCTCCTTGAATAAGAAAAGCGATGGTTGAATACCAGCTGTCGATTTTCTTTTGAAACAAAATTAATTATTAATTATTTTTTTGTCTTAACATTAAAAAGTAATGTAATATATAATATAGTAGTAATGGAATTACTCCTATTTATAAAAATGTATTATTTTCTTATATTCTCAATATTGGATTTTTTTTTTTTTTTTTTTTTTAATACTTAGAGCTGAATTATAATAAACATTTAAATCAACTTCGTTAATAAAATTCTAAAGTTATTGTATAAGGAAATTATAGAACTTAATAGATTTATTTTATTTACTTTCTATATAATTTTTTTTTCTCTTTTTTTTTTTCAATTGCCTAGAACTACAAGTTTTCTCAGTATATGTCATACATATACATACACATATACATGTATAAGTATGTACATTCTCTCCCTTTTTTTTTCGTTACTGCGTATGGTTTGAACTTTAATCTTTTAGTTCTTTATTTCACTTATATTATATAATAATATAAATTTTTTACATTTACATTTGCCTGACTTAGTTTCCCTTAATACGGCGAAGGTCATGGAATTACTATTCCGTTTATGCAGCTAAATAGGATACTTTAGAAACGTTAGATTCGATATGATCGTCTCATTTTGGAGTGTTTAGTTATGCAGAGCGCTGGTTCAACGTCAGCTTCTAATTGTAATTTTTTTGCTTTAGGAGGGGTTATGGACACACCTGGAGTACTTGATTGCTTACTGACACAATCTTTATCTGACAATGGAGCTCCGGTAGGCATAAGCTCCATTTCAACACATGAAGTGTTGGGATTAACGTTTAAGGTTATATTTCCTGACTCCTTAACAGGGGTTTTATTTCGGAAACAATTTATTTGATTTCTATAGTGACAACATAGGAGAAATAAAGCTAATATTATTCCAATGGTAATAAAAAACGAATTAAAATGAGTTTGAACCTCGAATTTTTTTTGAATTTCTTTCCGATGATAGCATCCACAATTCTTTTTCTAGATCATTCAAGGCCACACTGCCTTTTCTAAGTTCTGGCATGTAATCGTCATTATGAATTAAGGCTGGTTTGGATGTGCTTAGGCTTAAATATTTATAATTAAGCTCTGATACCTGAGAGGTAGAAATTAATGGAAAGTAATTACGGCCCGGTTGGTGGGTTAGTAATTCTGTTTTCATATTGTTGTCGTATGGAATTTCCAACGTACCTAGGTGATAAGAACAACGTTGTGTCAGCGTTAATATACCGTTCCTTTTGAGCACTTTTCTTATTGAGATTCCCTTGCAGAATCCCATTATTTCTTTGGGTTGCTGCAAAGAGTACAGCCAACCATTAACTCGGTGTAATTTAATAAAAATCTCGAGATTATGCGTGACTAGGCGGTGTGTGGAGATTGGAGGTTCTATCGTTTCATTAACGAATAAGTCAACAATGAAATTACCAGTTTTTTCGCCTATTAATTTCGGATAAACTTGATGACATATATAAAGTGTGGTGAAGTTGACCGACGTATACGATTTACAATTTTTGTCGCAGTCAGCTTGGGTTAATTCCAAGAAATGTCGGTTTTGAGTATTGTTTAATATGAAGTTAGTTTTGGTATCAAAAATATAGTAATCGAGATGATTATTTGAATGGGGTAATATATAGAGTTTGTTAAGCGTGTATTCTAGGGATTCCGTTAGCGGCAGTTTTAAAAGAACTAGTAATTTGCCATCCATCTGCAAATAGTTCACTTTTGTTATTTGAGTGAGTAAACCTAAGTCATACAGATGGGAGTGACCCACATCATCATCGAGTTTCGGAATGTCCTTATAAATATTAATTAATTCGGTACCTGACAGTATTAGAGGATGAAGTTTCTTTTGGTCTGCATATATCTGCTGGAGTTTTGTTAATATGAAAAGAACAATTTCGGTTATATCGTTTTGAGTATGAATTGTACGTATGTCTTTTGCCATAGCCTTTATTTCCATTGCAACTCGGTTTGTAAATACCGTGAGTTTATTATCTAAATTACTTCGATAGTTGGTTAAATTTTGTATCACACGATCAATAGAGTTAAACCTAGATTTTACAACAGTTAGTTGCTTTGTCATCAAATGAATATTTTCGCCATCTCGTTTTTCGAGTTCTTGTAGGCGATCGTAAATATTTTTGGCGTCTCTGTCGTCCATTGTTCCAAATAAAAAGTTTGAAAGCCTACCTATACCGTCAATTACAGCTCTTGCTTTTCTTCTTCTATTTGCGTAAATCTCTATATCTTCCATTTTGTGTTTTATTTTATTTATGCTATTTGAAATTTCTGCATGCCAGTAAAGACATGTTCTTTTATATTCTGCGGGTTGGTGTGTACATAACTCTTCAATAGTTTTATCACACTTTTCAATAAAACTCAAAGCTTCAGTTTCGTTAACCAAAGTAATTTGGGTAAACAAGGTCCACATATTTCGATATAGTAAAGCTGTTCCCATATTCTCGAACAAAATTCCCGTTTCACCCAACTCCTGAATTTTTATTTGCGCGAAGCAAAGAGAAACTAGGCTGAGTGAAATAATAGTTGTTTTCCACATCTTGCGCCTGTCGTTTCCTGAAAGAGAATATAGTTTATTCCAGGAAAGAAGGCAAAAAGGTCTGTATGAGTTGAAAATTTGTAACTGATTAATTTTTAAAATTTCTTGAGGCGATTATTATGTACTCGACGAGATTTTTTTCCTATCTTTATTGTAGAGTTAACATCGTTATGCACTTGTGTAACCTCGTACGGACCCATCCAAACTGGGGAGAGTTTGTGTTTTTTGTTCGGATTTCGCAGCAGAACTTTATCCCCTATATGAAATTTTATTGGGTGTGCATTACGGTCATAATATTCCTTGGATATTTGTTTACTCCGTTTAAGGTTCTCACGAGCAATTTTGTGGGTTGCCTGTAGCTTGTATTTTATATATTTACAATAATCGTCGAAATTGTACACTGGGTCCGGATCCCTTTTTAGGTTTGTGGGGAGATCGTTACAAAATCCATAGAGCGCATCCGTAGGGGTCATTTTATTTCCCGTGTGGATTGTGTGATTGTGGACATAGGCTGCCTCTGCCAGCCATCTGTCCCACGTGGACGGATTATCGTCCACAATACTCCTAAGGTAATCAATTAGGGGTCCATGTGACCTTTCTAAAGCTCCATTCGACTGGGGATGATACGCGGTAGTTCGAATTTGCCTTATTTTTAGTAATTTGCAAACGTTCTTGAACAGGTCGCTCATGAAGTTAGACCCTTGATCAGTAATGACTTTTTTAGGTATTTGATACCTTAAGATTATATTTTTATAAAAACAGGCAGCTGCCGTGCTTGCTTCCATATCAGCGATAGCGAAACAATCGAAATAACGGGTCAAGTCATCAAGAAATGTTAGAATGTATTTGTTGCCACTTTCCGTTACAGGTAGGGGGCCAACAATATCTAGAAAGACCTTTTCAAAGGGTGTCTGAGCTGTATCTGTCACCATCATAGGTGCTTTAAGTTGTGTTCCTGCTTTATTCATCTGACACTTTACACATTTTTTGATATATTGGGCTATATCTCGCAGCATACCTTTCCACTTATATGGCCGACTTATCCTTTTGTAAGTCTTGTAAGCGCCCGTGTGCCCTCCTAGCTGTGAATCGTGGAAATCTTTTAGTACCATCTTGATCTCTTCAGGTTTGGTGAGGAACTGAGGCTTTTTGGTGAATACGGAGTTTATTGGGTCTATGGCTCTCTTAGGCTCCAATTCTTTAGGTTTATCTTTTATCTCAATTTGCACCGCGGATTTTTCATCAGGGTCCACTTGTGTACTTCCTTGGTCAGGTAATAAATTGTTAATTTTGTTAGTTTGTGACTTTGTTATAGCTTGACAGGTGTTGAAATCTTTTTTCCCTGTATCAGGGCTTATATTATATATCAGGCCCATACTATAGCCAGCAATTCTTTTTCGATTGTCGAATATTTTCTCTCTGCTTGATTCAGAGATCGACTGGCGTAAGCGATGGGTTTGTCCCTACCAATATTCCCTTGAGACAATATTGCTCCCAAAGCATCTCCACTAGCATCCGTAGTTAATATAAATGGCTTGCTAAAATCCGGATATGTTAGTAAGGGTGGATTAGTTAAGGCTTGCTTGAGTTCAGTGAAAGATTTATCTTGTGGCTCGCCCCATATGAATCTGGTATTTTTTCGGAGTAATTTATGAAGGGGTTCGGCTATTTTAGAAAGTTTGGTATAAACTTCCGATAAAAATTAGCTAACCTCAAAAAAGATTGCAAATGACGTACCTTCCGAGGTATTGGAAAATTCTGGACACATTTAAATTTTGATGGATCGGGCAATACGCCGTTCTTTGTGCAGATGTGTCCCAGATATGCAATTTCTTTCCTCAGAAACTGGCATTTTTCAGGCTGTAATTTTAAGTTATTATCTCGCAATCTCTGAAAAACTTCGCCCAGTTTCTGATGATGATCTTCCAAGGACTTTGCATAGATGACAATGTCATCTAAATAAACAAAGCATTTCAGTCCTTGTAGACCCGTAAGTATGTGGTTCATCAAGCGCTGGAAAGTAGCCGGGGCACCTGTGAGACCAAAAGGCATTCGTTTAAATTCAAAGTGTCCCAACGCGGTACTAAACGCGGTTTTTGGACGATCTTTTTCATCTACCAGTACTTGGTGGTACCCGCTAGCCAAGTCTAAGGTCGTGAAATAGCGAGAATACCCCAGTTGATCGAGAATATCTTCGATTCTCGGCAAAGGAAAAGCATCTCGCATCGTTATATTATTTAACTTCCGAAAGTCGACCACCACGCGCCAGCGTTGTTCACCTTGAGGCCCCTCTTTTTTTGGTACAACCAGCAACGGTGAATTCCACGGGCTTTTGCTGTGTTGAATGATGTCTTGTTTGATCATATCATTGACCTGATCATCAATTATATTTTTTGGCTTCTCCGGGAGTCTGTACCTCTTTTGATTTATAGGGGAGTGATCAATTTTAATGGGTATTGTGTGTTTAATTGCGCTAGTGTATGCTAGCTTATCGCCGGGTAAGTAGAATACATCCGTGTATTTGGAGCACAAATTTACGAGGGAAATTTATTCTTCAGTATTTAAACTGTCGTGTACTAAATTCTCCCTAAGGGCCTTCATCCTTTGTGAATGATAATTTTCCATTGTATTTATATGTAATATATTTGGTTTTTTCTTTTCTCTAGTTCTTGCATAATAAATTACTGGTCTATTATTACTATCTTGGATTCCATCCAGTTCAACAATATCAAAATCATTTAAAGACACTAATTCTACATGATTTATCACACATTTTAGTTCGTAGTTATTTACGTTAAGTACAGGAACGGTTATCTCTTCATTTACTGAATTTACAAGACAATTACCTAGAAATACACCGTGCTTTATTTCTTTTGCTAAACATATAAAATCGCCTGTCTTCGTTGTTTTTAATTTGATAAGTTTTTCCGTTCGAGCCGGCACGTGAATTTCCTGACACAAGACAACCTGATTTTCTAAAGAGTTTGTATCTTTAGTACAGTTACCTATTGAGCGACTCATCAGCTCAGTCTCACTTTTAACTACACCGGTTTCTCGACCTTTGTTAGCAAAGTCTAGACTATAAGATTCACTGCGACAGTTATCAGATGCAATACATTGATCATTGGAAATCTGACATATATTATCGTTATTTTTTTCTTTGTACTCTTTTAAAGCGATTGAGAAAGCCTTTTCATTTAAATTGCGTGGAGCGAAATGCAAAATTTGGTTTGGGCAATCTATACGACAGTTCTTTGCCAAGAAATCATTCCCTAGTATTCCGTCACCTGGAATGTTGTTACTGTCGGATATGACGTGAAATTTGCACTTTTTCGGAATTGGTGTTTGCAATATGCCCTCGCATGTTCCTCGAGTTACACCCTGTCCAAATGCACAAATAATTTCTGTTTTGTCTCTTTTATTTACGAAACTTGTGGGCGCAACAGCGGATTGCTTAATTATGCTAACGTCAGCACCAGTATCCACCAGCAATTCAACCTTAGATTTTTGCGAAATATCTAAGGGAACGTTAACGAATAGCTTTCCGCTGGAGCTATGACACCGATCTGAGACATCTTGAGGGCTGTCGCCGTGGTGTCTGCGGCCGCCCGTTTTTAGTTTTCCGACACTTTATTGGTTATATTGGGAGCATGCCTTCTCTCCCATTCTTGTTTTGCACGACACTGCATAGCACTGTGATTATTTCGTTGACAAAACTCGCAACGTCTTTTTACAAAATCTTTATTCATTTGGTTTGAGAGCACCGGATGAAGATTTATTTGTTGGGCTTGCCCCTGAGAACAATTTGTCAGATTATGACCATATACACGGCACTTGTTACAGTAGGGAGTGCTTTTGCGAATTCGGCAATCTGTATAAGTATGCCCTGGCTTGTCACAAAATCCGCATTTAATTGTTCTCTTTTCTGCGCTTGCATTTTCAGAATTAATGTAAATTTTAGAAGAATCTGCCGCAATTGGATAAGGGCCTTGTATTGGTTGTTGTTGAGGAGACGAATTATACGGCATTTGATATGATGGGAAATTAATTTTAGGAGAACTGTAGTTTTGTTTACAACTACTTGAAATGTTGTATGGTGGTATGTTCATGAAGGCCTCGTTAGGATTATTACCGTGGATGAAATGACTGAATTGTGAAAAATTCTTATCAGAATATAAATTCGATTGATTCAAATGAGAAAATTCTGGTGAATAAAAATTTGTGTGCAAAGGGAGGGAATATTGCCACTTAGACATTTTCTCTTTATCTCTCTTTATCTCTTTATCCTCTGCCTTTCTTAAAACCGATTTGAAAGAAGTGTCACCATTTTGAAAAAAGAAAAAACGGAAATTAGGATCTTGAAGGCCTGACTTGAAGGTATGTATTGCCATTTCCTCCAGATCACTTAATGCACTTCTAGTATTGTCTAGTTGTTCTTGACCTGCATTTGGAGCTTGATGCTGTGTTTCCGCAGCTATCTTGCACTGCTGATATTTAAAATTTAAACGAGCACCAAATGATCGTATTGGTTCCCCGGGAAGTTGACGAGTAAATCGTAATTCATCCATCAATACTCGATATGGCTTATTGGATGTGAATTTTTGTGACAGGGCTTCCTTCAGTTCTTTCAAACTGTTGTAGGAAGTTCCCGTCAAAATGCCAAAAGCCCTTCCACGAAACCGAGTTGCTAACAATCTCAAGAGCAGACTTTTCTCATCATCACCACTAATGCACTCACTTACTTGATCATAACACTTTATAAATATTTTCGTATCACTTTCCACATTTGGACCTTCGCCCGTAAATAAGGGAATATTTAAGTTTACAAGCTGGTTAATTTTATTATAATCTAAAGACATTTTTTCTATATTTTTATGTATTGAAGAAAAAACTAAATTTCCTACCTTACTATTATCTCCCACTATTATCTCTTCCTGAGCGCAGAGTTCCGCGCTGGATCGTGTTTTGTTCTGCTGGACCTGGCTGCTCCTGTGGTTGGTTGATTTGGTCCGAATTCTCCTCGTTGCTTTGATGGATTTCTTGAAATTCTGGTGCAGTTTGTTGTCCTGAAATTGTAGCCACTCTTTCGCTCTCGTTGCTAGTGCTCATCCAACTAGGGCTGGTATTTTCAAAACTGAAAGATGTTATAAACTTTTCGAATTTCCCTGCTGGCGTAGAAGTTTGCTCTTCTGACATATATTATGATTGAGACTAGCGCATGCTCGCCTGGAGCAGAGGCACCTAAAGTTGATAGTCTCTATATAATCCTTACTGGATTGAGTCTAGCGCTTGCTCGCCTGGAGCAGAGGCACCTAAAGTTGATAGACTCTGTTGTGGTTAAGCAACAATTATAATTATAATAATAACATAATTATTATATTATTATCATATAATAATCACAATTTTTCTTTTTATTATAGGTTCCTTAATCGGCTGCGCCAAAATGTTGGATATTTTAAATATAGACACTTTTTCTTTTATTATATCTTTTTATTTATATTGATATCCCACTGCACAGAAGAACAAAAGAACTCACAACGGCGGGAATACAAAAATGTCTTTTTTACATGCACTTTTCAATTAATTAAAAAACTGGTTACAACCGCACAAGTCCGCTTTAATTTCGACTCTCTTCTTCAACCGTGCCACAAAATAGCTTTTTACATTTTTTCCACAACATGTTCCCACAGTCTAGCTTAGCCGCGAGCTTAGGCTTCGTATTACCGGCAAACTTTACTTGAAGTGTGAAACTAGAGACTTGTTTGCTTTTATATAATTTTAATTATTTTTTTGCATTTTAAGATATTTGAAGCCTTGTCTGGACGAAAGATATTTTTTAACAAAAGTGTGGGAACATGAATTTAGCATTTTTCAGCTAATTTGGGCTACCTAACATTGTTCACTTGCGAATTTTCTTAATTCCACATACTTTGTCTTTTGATTGTCACTTTTATATAACACTTTTACAAAAATTCCCGCTTTGCACTCCATTTTTGCCGAGTTAAATGCAGCTTAACCTGTTCCAACCACTTAGAACTTCCATAAATATAATTATCACTTACGAAATGACACACGAATTCACGGAAATAACAGTAAATGGTTATAGAAATTAATTGTATTCATGAAAAAAGTTAAATTTTACACCACATTATACTGAATGCAGTAAAATTTTATTCTTTCGAAGAGTAAATTATATTCCAAGTTATTCTGAATGCAGCATCAAGTCTTATCATGTTCTCCCTTCATACCAATGGGGTTTAATTTATAATAGAGAACGTATTACAATTTCCTACACTTCAGCCGAACACATACACTGAGAAAAAAGGTCACATAAACTGGAACAAAAGTAAAAAGGAATCCCTACGATTTTCATCCAAAATGACCATCCGCTTAAAACAAAATGGATTTCCGGCTTAAACTTTTGTGAAACAATTCAAGTATATATCTATTCAAATTTATATGATATTTTAATTGGACGTCTTCTTATTTCAAGATGATCACATATTTTATTTAAAAGGAAATCTCCTTGAAATAATAATGAAATCATGTTAAAATAAATAAGCAATGTGAATCCTTTTTAAAATAATAAGAAGTCATAACTGACCTTTTAATATGAAATAGCATATTGAACTCGCTTTTTTAATATGGTTTAATATTATTTTCTTTTGAAATATTATTTTCTACATTTAAAAGAAATATTTTTCATAATTATGAACTTAACAAATTTATATAATTATCTCTAAATAAAACAAGATTTCTAGACTTTATTTAAATTTTATTATCCTTTTTATAATTGGACATATTTGCATAAGTTATTGCAAATGTATAAAAAACTAAACAAAAAAATCAGTCAAATTCAACAAAACAATAAATAAATAAATCAATTACATTCAATGTATTATACTACAAAACGTCTTATACTTCATGTATTTTTGTAATCGTAATCTTAAACTGCTGTAAATACATTTATACTTTATTGCCAATATTTCTTCATCCTAATGACTTTCATTCCATTATTTAAGTAGTAAAAGGATTTGATGTAAAATTTAGTAATTCAAAATGATTTGAAGAATTTTTCATTATAAAAGTTTGAAAGTGTTCTGAAAACTTTAGAACTTCCCTATTTTGACAAATAAGTATACAGAAATTAAAATATCTACTATTTCAAAAACCGATGGTAAATTTCCACTACTGCTTATTGTTAATACATGTCCCTTTTTGTAAGTTATTCCTCTAAAAGTTATAGAAGATACTCTTTGGTTTGGCAGCTCAGTGCCATTAGTTTCTAATTTTGAATAGTAGTGTTGTGTTTTAATATTGATAGTCTCTGGAGAGGTATATATGTATTCTTTTTGAAAAAAGTTTCTATTTAAAACTGCACTAGAAAACTTTAATGAAGCTTTTCTTTTCAACGTTAAAGGTATATTAAGTCGCGATGTAATATTATGAGCATATATTTTATGGATCCTATGCTCCGCTTCAAATCTGAAACACCATAAAAATTTGATTGGTCCAAGATTTTTAATAATTCGCGCATAATGAACCATATTATGAAACTTCGGTTTTAAATGATCATGGAATAAACTTTGGTAAGTCTCATGGTGTTTTTTAATAAGGGCTTGCAATTCAATTAAAACCGTTTCATTGAATGAGGGCAATAGAAGTATATCAATTAACTTGATTAAAATAATTAGAAACTTGTAAGCTTTATCATTTGGATCAACTAAGTCCCCAATCATAAGTGTTAAAAAATGAATGAACGTTTTCATTTCCTTAGAATTCATTTTGAAAGATGCATTTTGAATGTGGGCCTTTTCAATAAGCGAACTTACATTGCCTATTTCGGTATCGCCATAACAAAACATCTGCTTTCTGTAATTCAATGTATCTATTGTAAAATATTTTTTCTTGTATATAAAATAATCTAGAACTTTCGCTAAATCATATTTGCAAACACCATTGAATATATCGTGCATTATATGACAAGCAATATTATCAGTGGCATGGAATTGAGGCAATGTGTTGAATATTGAATTTTCTTTAATTCCAGTTTTCTTAAAGTCATTTAAAATTAAGTCATTTTGATAATTGATTTTATCTCTCAGAAAATTGGGAAACTCTTCGCAGTCCGTATAAGTATGACGTTTATGTCTCTTACAAATTCTGCAGAAGCTGTTGGAAACAAATGATTTTACGTACCCCAAGCAAGCGTTTAGACCCAAGTTATCTCCAAGTATTTGACCTAGCTTGAAATGTACTTGGAACTCTCCATTTTCGGTGCTACCATTCCATCAGATTCTAACTTTTTAATAATTTCAATCAAAGGATTTAAAGATAATCTATATACATAGTCATTAAGATAACACGATTTTATAAAACCTGCTACAAATATATTGTTCAATTTTCCAATGTGGTGGCTGGGTATAACAGGGAAATTGTAATATATTCCACATACTTTTTTATGGCCTGAGTGTGATCCAAGTGGATCATTCACTTCAAAATCATCCATATACAAATGGAATGGAATTATTATTTTACTTTCTGGCATACTCTGACTTGACCAACATTCGCCATTAATAAAGTTTTTAATTATTTTTTCATTTAAAACCTGTTTGATATTATCTAGGGTTAATTTTAAAATACCGGGACTCTCAAAATATTTTTTGATTTGAAACTGAATATCCATAAGGCATATTTCTATCTTATTGCCTTCTATTGTTGGCGTATTATTGATAATAATTATTTCTGATAACTCATTACTTATTATAAAACTCTTGGGAGCTCTGTATAGGTCGCAACTTTCTAAAAGTTTAATAAATTTATATTCTGTTTCCATTTCAGAAAAAGGATTTGCAATATTTTGAAGAATAGCATCGTTCATAATTTCAGGTTTTAATAAATTTGAAATCAAATTAGAGATTGGCTTCGTTATAAGCTCTGTAATATTTTCAATTATGTAGATTACATCTCTTCTGCTAAATCCTGATTTTTCATGTAGTTTTAAAATAAACATTACAATGGACTCATCTAATTCAGAAGATTTTATAATATCCTGATTTATTTGTTCAACAGTACATAGCTCATTTTCTGAACTTTTATAATTAACATCAGTTTCTTTATTATTATTCTGATTAACGGAACTAAATTTGAAATTACTGGGAAGTGTATTATCAATAAGGGTTTCGTGCTTTTTCAAGTGTTTCTTAAATGCATACGTATTTTGAAATATTTGGTTACAGTTTTCTTGTTTGCATTAAAATTTATAATTTGTTGGAACTCCGTGTACCAATTTAAAATGATTCATTAGCTGTTCAGCTATTTTAAAGCTAGTGTCACACATAAAGCAAATTAGTTCTGACATATTGGTATGAATACTTTAATATTAGCGTTTTAATTTGTTTATTAAATTTGAAACTGCTGAGAATTTCTTTGAGGTTAAATCGAAAAAGTATTGTTTCAGAAATGTCCAAACTAATTTACTTATGTGTGAATATTGAATGTGGTATACATAACAAAGTTTTATAATTACATCTAAGCATTTAGTAAAAGTATCCAATTTATACTTAACACCATCACAGAAAACATAAAATTCCTTTAAATCGTCTAGTTTCTGCCCAACAACGATGATCTTCGGCTGTAATGTTTTTTTCTCCTTAGCATATTCTGCCATTAATGTCTCCAGTTTGGGTTGAAGATCATTAATTTCGCATATATGCAGCAAAAAATCTTCCTGCCCATCAGCTATTGTAGGCTTATGTGCTTTACTTTTTCTTTGCGGTTGGAGAACAGAAAAAAGCAATAATGCAGCAATGCAATCTCTAGAGCCTGTAAGTGATAAATGTTAATAGAAATCTAAAAAAAATAAATACTTTTAACTTATTTTTGTCAATGCCTGGATCATTTAGAAGAGCTAGCTGCTCCCTGCATAATTTCGCTTTTATTTCCTCATTATAATAGACTTTGATTCTATCTACAAAATCATCATAGTTTGCTAGCAATAAATTCCTTTTTCCAGGATATAGATTGTCAAAGTCTATTTCCACCTGTAAGACGATAATCAAAAATTTTATTTCAGTCAGTTAATAAATACAAATAATTCTTACCAATTGATATCCGTCCTTATCATTAAACCTTGGCCATTCTTTCAAAAATGCTTTTAGACTCTTTTCAGTTCTTTGGAACTCAGATATTCTTAAAAGCGAAGTTGCTTTCCATTTCTCACAGACAATTTCCCATGGAGATAAATTATTTTGCAACCAACACTTATACTCCAGCAATTCCTCTAGCTAGGGTATGATAAGTTAATTACCTACTGCAAATTAAATTAGCAATCTTAATTACCTGACGAAAAACCGCTCTCTAATGGAAATGAGTTTTCATTAGGTTTAGTTTTTTCTGCCAATAATGGATGCTTGGTATTCGACCATAGTTTTCATGTTGGATTTTTCTGTCCGGATTTTCTGCTCATAAAATAGGTTTCCTGAAAAGCATTTAAATATAAGTTACTTAATTCAGCAACATGAATAAAGTTGTATTTACAGCTTTCTCATTCGGAAAATATTCCTGAATAGCCTTTGCCCAATTTCTCATATCTGCATAGCTCATATAACTATTCTTTGTTAGGAAATAATCAACTATACAGTGGGTTAAATCTTTTTGCATCCTAGAATCCAACTTCTTCTTTGATTCATATTGTGCAATTATCATCTTGCCCCTAATTGTAGTGCTCAGTAAGATTTTTAAATTCTCTGAGGTTGGAGTCAGATCTTCCGTTTCTGATAGCACTGACGGCGAACCACGACCGTCACTTGACGCATAACATGAATGGGATGAAATGCTAGTAGAAATTTTGTCAAGCCAATCTAGAGTTTTACTTGTTGTGGTAACAGATTCCGTGTCTTTATCACAAACCATTGGCTTCTCCTAAGGTGTTAAAAATTGCAATAACAAAATTTAAGGTTAATGCTCTGGACAGGTGGCGATAAATTGAAGCAAATGTTGTAGAGGTGTTTATGTATGTTAAATTTTATAAAAGGCAGACGTAATGCCACAAAAAAAAAAACAAGCGAAGAAAGAGTAAGAGAAGAGTAAGAGAAACAGCTATGTCAGTAGGAAGGTCTAATGTATTGACCAGGGAGCAATTATTCAATGCCAGTCATAGGAACAGGAACTGGAAAATATATCAGAATAATTGAAGCAGTGCCAAACAAAGCTTCAGTATTATCAGAGAGACTGGCAATATATCACAGATCACTTAACAGGTGAATTGAAAAAACGTGTGTTGAGTGGAGATCTCAAGAATATTCTACAGGAACTAGAAACAGCCTCTCAAACAAGCACGAAAGGAGAAGTTGTGGATCTTTTGGTGATGATAACTTTCGATATTATTCAAAAAGAGGAGGGTACAATAGAAAAGGCACTAGAGAATAGCCGCGAGGATATTAAAGCTCTGGTCAAGAAGGTGGATTCCTTAAACATTCAATTGAAGGAAGCAGAGCAGACTGCGGCCGAACTCGAACGGGAGTTGCCGATAGAATTGCAGGAACGTCAGTCAACCAATAAGGGTAATAGCAACCAAGGAAACAGCAGAAACTGGTCTCCAAGAAGATAAGTATTTTGGGATCAACAGTCAAGAGCCAAAACAAAATTCGATCGCACGCGGCAGTGTGATTAGCGTAAAGGGAAATAAGGAATTAAGTCAGAAGGAAAGTTGAAAATCAAACGAAGGTTACATAAAAATGGTGGCTAAACACGATAAAGTGATGGATATAGTACTCAAGTACGTACCTATGTTTTCCGAGGACCGATATCCAAAACTAGTGAACGAGGTGTACAGATTCTTAAGCTGCGGCAAGGATTTGTACGTCCGACTGAAGCCGGAGGAGCAGAACATTTTTATGAAATGTGTGAAGTATCGGTTGACGGATGATTCTTACTATCTGATAAGTTCAGAGGAGCCAAACGATTTTGAAGCTCTACAATTAAGAATCAAAACAGCTTATATGCCGAAGAAATCATTTAATGAATTACGAATGGAGTTGTTGGCCTGCAGACAAAGACCAGGTGAAGACATTAGAGAATTCGCGGACCGATTGAAGGAACTATTGAGTCAGATTAATACAGCCGCATCAGCGAAGTACCCGGACAAGGACGGAGGACTAATAGAGGAGTTACAGGCTCATACACTGGCAACCTTCAAGGGTGGTGTGCTTAATCATGCTACTCAGGTACACCTCACTGGAAGGAGGTTTGAAGCAATGGAAAAATTTCAAAAGGAAGCTCTTTACTTCGAAAAGGACTCGGAAAAACTTCAAAACATGGCACCAGAGACGGTGAAGGAAGAACAGGATTTTTCCAGAGGAAGGACACAGGAAAGGATGGAGGACTAAAAATTTTAATGTCAAAAGACAGAGAGCTTTTCCATTGCCATGGAGGTCAGCACAATTAGGAATAAACTGGGAAAATAAAGCTAGGACTACACAGCAGCCCAGGTCATGTAAGCTGAAAGCCTAGGGAAATTTAATAATTTCAACTTACACTGGAACGTGTGCTGAAGGAAGTATAAAGAGGAAAAGATTCTTCTTTGCGTTCAACTAATTCACCTTTTATTCCAAACAAGAGATTGATTTCTTTACAGACTTTCACTTTTCCTGCAAGATCCCTAGTACGGCCGTCCTAATACTACAATCCTTATTTAGCTAGAGGTTAGTACTACTATTTTTAGTTTCTCAAATTTTTCTTTTGTATTTAATGGGTTAGTTTTAGTATAGAATAATTTTATATATTTTTTTACTTCATTAACTTATTTATATTTATTTATTTATTGTATTATTATTGTTTTATATTATTTTTAGTGCAACTGATTATGGTTCAAATCTACTTATCGCTTTTCATTTTTCCTTATCTCCTTTTGGCTAGGTTATCCGCGTGCTCCAGTTTTATCCGACTAATCCTCCGGCCTTTTCTGGTTACTCCTGGGCGGCGATTTTCTCGGAGTTGTCTTCGCACTTTTACTGCTTTCAGATTTTTTTTTGTTTTTGATTTTCTTTTAACTTTATTAACTTTACTTAAGGTTGAAAACTTTTAATGTGAACTGGAAGCTTCCTTGGCGGCTTGATGCCCTTGCCGATGTCTCCCCAGCAGCAAGAAAAAAACGAGCGCGAAAACCGAACCTCCTGTCGCACTCCACTCCATCCGTCCGCCCTTTTGTTTGTATTGCCCCTATTTTTGGGATGGTTCCGAAAGCGGTTGAACTAAAGCTGGTCTGGAACTGGCGACAACTTCAGTTGTATAAGGCGAGCTATTAATTATTATTGTTGTATTTGTTGATTTCTTGGACTTGATTAATATTTATTTATTCATTAATATTGTTTATCATTTATTAAGCATTATGTATTATTTGTTTAATTATTTACATATTTATGATTATGAGCTTACTTAGACTAAGTGAGATACCAATCTTCTATTTATGTCTCTATTTGAATGATGTGTATGTATATTTGCAGCTAATATTTGACACGTCTTACAGCACACGTTACATTCCTCCCCTTTCTGGGTAAAAAAAAAACAAAATGCGAATCATTTTTTTTTTTTTTTTGTTCATTACCAATTACTTCCCAAAGTGCGACATGTGCGACAAATTTGGAATTTGGCCGACACTGGCACTTACGTACTCGAGATATTGATGCAATATGATCCGAGTCAGTGGGCATAATAGCCAGTGTGATTTACTATGTGTTTCAATGCTTCCTTAGTGGAAAGTTACTAGGCGAGCGCAAGGTTGCTAAATCCTAGTAATTGTTTATTTCAAATGCTCTTTATATTAGGGATCTTTACAATTCTTAAAATTCTTAGTGATTTTTGCTAACTTGTTTTCTTCGTGAGTAATTCGTCGAAATTCTGTGCCTATATACGCAATTATTAACTAGTTAATGGGGTATGAGGAGCAATAAATGCAATAAATGTAATGTTACGACTATTGTAAGCGCATACTATAGGAGAGCACTATACATGCTTAGTCCTACTTTAATTAAAAAAAAAAAAACGCACTAAAATATCTTAATGTACTTAACTTAAGTTTGTTTTGCATTCACGCTTTTTATAAAACCAATTTATTTACAGGTTATGAACAATTTTCTATGTAGGTGCACGTGAGGAATCTAATTGTTAGGCTTCTTTGGATATTAATCTATGTACAGCTATATGTAAATAATTTCATCATTTCGAAATCATAGTATATATTATTGGTAAAATTATAGTGGTGTGCATATTATCCGGGAAAATGAGTAGTTATACATAAATGGTTTCAATTTGGTTCATTTGTATATATCCCTCCCTTTTTTTTTTTGTGTGCCTTTACTAAACATTTTTTAAATCTTTCACATGCCACCATCCTATGTCTTTTCCGCTTTCGTCCGCTAGCCTATATACCAAGTCAGATTTTTTTTCGAGCACCGTGCATTTTAGGAATTTTGGCGCAAGCTTAGCTGAGAATCCCTGTACAGCATCCGAGATTACATAGTTCCGTTTGTAAACTACATCTCCTTTTTCAAACTTGACCTTAACCTTGCCTCTATCAAAATACTTCTTGTTGACCTCATAGGCTTTCAGAATTCTTTTGGTTTAGGTATTTGGTCCTGTGCTCTAGTCCGGTTGTTTCGATGGGATTATACAAGCTGTAATCTGAGGCTGAGAGCATGTATTCGCGACCGAAATTTAAATAGAAGGGGGAGTATCCGGTGACGGCGTTGACTGCCGTACGTAAGGCGACTTGAATAGGTCCCACCTCGTGGTCCCAACGTTTATGATTATCAGTAATATAAGACCTGAGTGCGCTTCCGATGACCTTATTCCACCTCTCGGTGAAATTGTTCCGCGGGTGGTATCGACAATTTAACCAAAATTTGTGAATATCATAGTCTGCGAGGAGCTTCCTGAATTCATGCGAGTCGAACTGTCGTCCATTATCGGTAATGACAATTTCTGGGACCCCATATTCCAAGAAGATTCGGTTCTCGACTACTTCCTTAACCTTTTTGGCAGTTGCTTCGTGCATTGGGAACAAGCAAGGCATTTTAGTAAACCAATCGAAAACTACTAAGAGCCAGCAATTGCCTTTTGTTGAACGTGGAAGTGGCCCAATTAGGTCTATGGCAATCATTTGCCACGGACGTTTTGCTTCCTTGAAATTTCCCATTGGACCAAAAGGACGCTTTGTGGTTGGCTTGGATTTCAGACAGATTTCACAATTTTTGACATATTTGGTAATGTCATTCAGCATTCCCGGCCAGTAATACCTTTCCGTGACTCTTTTTTTGGTTTTAAAGGCTCCTAAGTGGGCTGAAAATGGTGAGTCATGACATTCTTTTAAGACTTCAATACGTTTGGATGCTGGGACTACCAGTTTCCATTTATTTTCCTCAGGTCTCATGGATTCGCGAATTGGCTTGATATGTAGGACACTACCTTCTATTTTCCAATTTTTCATGCGGGAAGGACATTCCCTCACCTTATTGATCATATTTGAATACCACTCATCACACACATGTGGATGGCAATCGATTAGGTTTACTTCTGGTATTCTTGAAAGCGCAATATTATTTTTGCCTTTCACATACTGTAGCTCAAAGTCGAACTGTTGTAACCTTAATATCCACCTAGCAAGACGACCAGCCACATTCTGTTGCCGGAAAAGCCACGTCAAGGGTGAATGATCCGTAAGGATAAAAAATTTCTGGCCTTCAAGATATCCACAAAGCTTCTCCATGGAAAATATAATACTGAGTCACTGTATAGTTAAGTTCAGCTCCTCTTAGTTTACGACTGACAAAAGCTATAGGATGCTCCGCATTTTCATCGTTTTTTTGAAAAAGCAGCCCAGCTATAGCATGGTTAGAAGCATCGCATTGGATGAAGAAAGGTTTTTCAAAGTCGGGGGAGGCCAAAACAGGTGATTTAACTAAGGCACTCTTTAATTCTATAAAGGCTTTATCTGCTTCAGGTGTCCATTTTAATGGCTGTCGTTTTTTACCTCCTTTGGTTAGTTCGTGTAGAGGCGCAGCTAGTTGTGCAAAATGTGGCACAAAACGCCGGTACCAGGAACCCAAGCCAATAAAACGTTTCATTTCAGTAAAATTTTTCGGGCGGGGAAAATCAACCATTGTCTGAACTTTCTCCGGGTCTGTTCGCAGTCCGTAGGCATCAATGATAAACCCCAGATATTTTAAGCTAGACCTAAAGAACGGACATTTCTCCTTATTAATCGTAAGATTCGCCTCGAATAGACGATTTGCCACTCGGGTTAATGTGTGGATATGGTCGTCGAATGTTTCCGTCGCAATTATGAGATCATCGAGGTACGTAAATATGTTATTCTCAGTTGGACCGAACAGTCTGTCCATTAGACGCTGTTGGGTGGCTGAACTATTTGTGAGCCCGAATGGCATAACCACGAACTGCCACAGCCCATGTCCTGGGACAGAGAAGGCTGTTTTTTCCTTAGCAGTTTCCGTCAGCGGAATCTGCCAAAAAGCATCTTTTAAATCGATTGATGACAAGTACTTAGCTTTATTGAGCCGATTCAGTATTTCTGTGATTCTTGGTAAAGGATAGGCGCATTTCTTAGTAACGGCGTTTAGTTTTCGACTATCAATGTACAGGCGGTCCTTACCATTTGATTTTTTAACAAGGACTGTCGGGGAACACCAGGGACTAACTGATGGTTCTATCACACCTGTAATGAATTCACATTCATTCCTATATTTCCCTATAAAAATACATTACAATGAATTGCATGCATATACCTACCCATTAATCTTTTTATTAAAATTAAATGTCCCAATTTACAAGCCGATTGCTTGGTTTAAAATTGCTGCCGTTGCTACGGTAATGTATTACACCTCCACCGAGCATAAACAATACCGGCAACACAATTTCGTCATCACCAGACTAAAGTGCCTAATCAGCCTAGCGATACATTGCATTGCTCCCGTGCTCGGTAGGTCAACATAGCAATGACCGGCAAGTAAATAATGAGTAAACGATTTCCCCTACACTGTCAGGCATATAGTAAGAACCAATGACGTACGCCTCTTGTATTGTGCTTTCGATAAACAATAATCGGCACATAGGCGCACGTACAATAAATGATCAGTGATAGGCGCCTCCTCTTTTTTTTCTTTTCTTTTCTTCCTCTCAACTTTTAATTAAGAATGATCGTTGATTGGCATTCTCCATTTCTCATTAAATTTTATTAAATATTTTCCCCCCTAAGGAAAATTCGGAGGTATCGATTGAATGGTCAATAAAAACCCGGTCAGAGGGCATTAAGCGGTTCAGTGCACTTTTAATAATAGATAGAGAACAAGAGAGTCCCCCGACCACCGGTAAGGCCTCTTGTTCAAAGTAATTAGATTCAGCAACATTGTTTTTTTTTTATTAAATTGTAAAGGCTCAAAGGAAGCCAAGTGTTAAGTAATAAAAGTAATAAAGTGTTAAAGATACATAAAGGATTTTTTTTTGGGCTGGTGACCTTCTCTTACTAGAAAGCACTCCCAAGTCCTTTGTTGCTAGCGGCAACTAATACCCGCACAACATAAAAAACTGGTGGCAGCGGTGGGATCATTATTCAAAAAAAAGTAAGAAAGTAAGATCCAAGCTACCCAACATACAAATTAAGGTAACCTAAGCCAGGCGCTCAGAGGATACCCAACGTTGTCTAAGACAACCCAATCTCAAGACAGGCTCTAGAGATTGTGAAATAAAATTGAGTAAAACGAACTCAGAAGGCATCATAAAGAAATCATCAAGAAGACATCAAAACTATGGACCCTAGAGAAGAAAAAGCCAAGGAACTGCAGAAAAAAGTAGAAGAATTCACCAGAACCGCAGAATCCGATGAAGAGACGATGGACTTTGAAGAATACAGGAAATTAAGCGAAAGGTTACAACGACTAAACACCTTACGCAGGAAGTAAGTCAAGTCAGACCCATAATTATTATTTAATTATTTAAGTTATTGATAATTTTCATATACATATGTTCGTAGGAAATTTTTATTATAAAAAATATATCCAATGTTAGACAGTGAAAATTAGTGAATTAATGTAAATTTCTTTTTGCTTTTAATCGATTGTCTCACAACTAAAGGAAATCGTCACAATTCTTTTGTTGCAATTTTGTCTTGTAACTTACAGAAAACGTTACAAATTCTTGTTCTCGTTGTCGTTTTTTTTTTTTTTTTTTTTCTCGTTTTGTGCTGATTGTGAAGTTTCCTATTCAAAAAACTGATTGTGAAGTTCCAAATAATTCTGATCCATCATCAAAAAACTTTTTTTGAAATTATTATAACAGCTGGAACGTAAGCTGAATATTTTTTGTTATTTACGCAATTATTAACCGTTCAAAATTGTGAGAACAAGGGCCAAGGAATATCTAGCCCGTGCTGCCGATAGCCGCAGACACGTTTCATCTCGCTTGGCTCGAGCAATACGATACGTAAAACAACCAAAAATTACCACAATGCTTGGAAGCAATCCCAGTTCCGAAAATTCTTCTTCAAAGTCATCTGACCTTAAATTATCTCTCACAGATGCTCGAAACTTAATTCCAGAATTCGATGGGAATCCCGAGGACTTGCATAAATTTATTTCTTGTAGCGACCTTCTTTTTTCTCAAAGCAAAAATGACGCAGATCGCAGCATGTTCCTCAATATTTTAAAAACTCGATTAACTGGTCCCGCTTACGATATTTTTAAATATAGATCAATTACCACTTGGGAAGAATTAAAAGACGAAGTAACTTCCCACTTCCAAGACCACAGATCCCGTATAGTTATTCAAGGGGAACTCTTCCGCTTAAAGCAAGGCCTTCGCGAGAATGTGCAAGATTTTGCCGGAAGAATATCCAAACATTTGGCTGATCTGAATAGCGTCACGATGAGTGAGGCAACAGAGACTTCTTCGCAAAAATACTTAATAAAAGAAAACGAGAAAAATGCTATTCGAGCGTTCGAGGATGGTCTCAGAAGTGACCAACTCAAGGTAATAATTAAAGCTCGTTCCGAAATCTCGCTGAGAAAATTAATCAGTTTCGCGACCGAACATGCTCAACGCATGGAAGAAGCACACCAAAGTGTTCCTCGTCCTATTCTTAATACCTTACATTGCGATTTTTGTGGAAAAAAGGGACACAACAAAGAAAACTGTTTTAAAAGAAAACAGTTACCTCCAGTCCCCAACTACGCTAACATCAAAAGAGAGGTAAACAGAATCTTCTGTGGATATTGCCACAAACCAAATCACCACGCTAATGAATGTAGGAGAAGAATCGCAGACGAGCGACATTTTCGTCCACAGCATCCAAACGCCAACGCTGTAAGGACATCACCGCTCAGACCACCTCAATCTGATCAGCCTCGTCCATTTAGGCAAGTGCGCTGGTCCACTCCGAGTACAAACTATCATGACTCTGAACTTCAGGGAAACGATTACGAGCGGGAAGAGTTGGATGGCGACGCCTCTCGCGAAATGGTTGCTCAAGCCATCATACATCAGCATCAAAACTAAAATTCACACAGAGTTACACAATCCGAGTACCCCTGAGTACTCATAAAAACACTCTGTTTGTTGAATTCCCGTTAAGCATTTCCAAATTTAAAATTACTAAGTTCATTGTCGATACTGGAGCTGAAATTAGTTTACACAAGGCCGAAGCCACTATTGACTCAGCCATGGTGCATGAGAATCAAAAATGCACTATCACTAGTCTTTCTGGAGACTTTTAGGCGTGTCTTACGGAAATCTTGACTTCATGACATATGAATCCACAATAAACCACCCTTTCCATATAATTCCCGATGGAAGCAAACTACCCTATGATGGCTTACTAGGAACCGATTTTCTAACTAAATTCCAGTGCATTCTTAACTGTTCAAAGGGATACTTGGAGTTAGAAATACCCAAGTCATTTATTTCAAACGTAGTTATGAACTCTAACTTAAATTACATAAAGGAAGATGTAAAAAAAACGCTAAGAAAGAATACATTATCAGAAAAAGGAGAGTGTGAGAACAAGAAAATTTATAATAAAGAATATGTAGAAAAGCCTAGTATAAAGGCAAATGTCGAAGTACAAGGAAAGTGTCATGAACACTTAAGTAACAAAAAAAGCACATGTTGTGTTATAGAAAAAAAATGTAACGACCTCTTAGCAATCTTCCAAGTGTACTGTTATTTAATTCTACTATCAAAACAAAAAAGTGAAACGTCTAGTCCCTTGAATGATCCGGTATGTCAGAATTCATCCATGCTAAGCCAAGCGAATTCTACTGCCTGTGTGGATCTGCAAAAGGAGACAACTGAGAACGCAAGTCGCGAATCAAATAAGCAAGATCCTATTAAAAGCAAAGTGGTAGAAAAGAAGGATTCAGACTCTATACCCGAAATAGATAACGGGACTAATAAAATTAAACTACCTCCACGATCTGAAGTTGTAGTAGATTTACCTACCAGAGAAACAGAGGAATTATTCGTCGAAAGAGAAGAAATTCACCCTGGAGTTTTCATAGGGAACACTATGTCCAAACCAATCAATAAATCAATAAAAATTTTGATGCTAAATTCAAGTGACAAAGAAGTTGAAATACCATATCAACAAATAAACCCTAGTTGGGAATACCTTGATCAGTACGATATTGTCCAAGCAGATTATGATCATGACCCAGTGGAAAACCGTCTGAAAAAGTTAGAAAATATTTTGGAATTGCAGCATTGTAATAAAGAAGAAAAGAATACAATAACAGACATCTGTCGCCAATACAATGATCTGTTTTATCTCGAAGGTGATGTACTTACGTGTACTGAATCATCAGCACATACTATTCCGGTTAAAACCGACACTGTCCCAATACACGTGAAACCATATCGGCTACCTGAATCGCAAAGAGTGGAGATTGATAAACAAATTGGAGAAATGCTTAACCAAGAGATAATTAGTCCCAGTAGGAGTCCATGGAACTCCCCTCTATTACTGGTCCCCAAAAAACCCGATGAATCTGGTAAAAAACGTTGGCGAGTGGTAGTAGACTTTCGGCGTCTTAACGAAGTTACGTTGGGAGACGCTTACCCTTTACCAAATATCACTGATATTTTAGATCAGCTCGGGCGATCTAAATATTTTACTACATTAGATTTGGCGAATGGGTTTCACCAAATACCAATGGATAAGAAGGACAGGGAGAAAACCGCCTTCAGTACCCCATTCGGTCACTTCCAATATAACAGAATGCCTTTTGGCTTAAAGGGAGCGCCAGCCACATTCCAACGGTTAATGAATACCGCACTTACTGGTCTGCAAGGGTTACAATGTTTCGTGTACCTAGATGACATTGTCATCTATGGATACAATTTGCAGGATCACAACAGAAAACTTATTAATGTTTTTGATCGTCTCAGATCACATAATTTAAAGTTGCAACCCGAAAAATGTCATTTCTTACAGAAGGAAATTGCTTATCTTGGACACATTGTCGGAGAACATGGCGTTATGCCAGATCCTAGCAAAATCAAAGTGGTTAAGACTTATCCAACCCCCAAGAAATCAAAAGACATCAAATCATTTCTGGGATTTGTCGGATATTATAGACGTTTTATCCCAGATTTTTCCAAAACAGCTAAACCCTTAACAAACCTCTTGAAGAAAGACATTCCCTTCAAATGGGACGAATTTTGTGATGAGTCATTTAAACTCCTTAAGGAAAAACTCATCACCGCCCCAATACTTGCCTATCCCGACTTCAAAAAAGAATTTATTGTCACTACGGACACTAGCGATATTGCAGTGGGTGCAGTGCTATCTCAGGGTGATATCGGCAAAGACCGACCGATATGTTTTGCCAGTAGAGCTCTCAACCCTGCTGAAACTAGGTACTCGACAATCGAGAAAGAGCTCCTAGCAATTGTGTACGCCGTCGAACAATTTCGTCCCTATATCTATGGACGTAAATTCACCATAGTCACAGACCACAAACCCCTGGTGTGGTTGATGAAACTCAAAGACTCCACTTCGCGTCTGATGAGATGGCGAATTAAACTCGAAGAGTACGACTATACTATTGTACACAAGCCCGGGGCACTTAACGCTAACGCTGACGCCCTCAGCAGAATAGTTCCTGAGGAATCCCTCACAATGGAACAAAAAGCTATTAACGTTATGACTAGAAGTCAAGCTAAGACCGTAAGACTAGAGACAACTGATCCCACACTGGACAATCTATACAACAAATATATCTCTTCCCCTCAGGCCGACAGCAATACCATAGTTGAAAAAAAGCAACACCTATTCAACGAAAAAGGTGTGAAGCATAAATTTTTTTTGCTACCTAAAACAGAAGACCACACAGAAACCTATCTAAAGGAAATTATCGCTACCCTAGAGGAGGACGTCAAGGTACAAGACGTAAAGCACTATCAGTTAAAGCATCAAAATTATATAGTTGCAAAAACCGCTATACCAATGAGGATCGAAGCCGATTATAACCAAGTTCTCGCAATACTAACACAGTACAAAAGCTATTGTGAACAAAATAATCTCAGCGAAATCAACATTTCGATACCTCACGTGGACCTGATTACTCTCTCGGAATTAAAAAATATGTTAACATTTATATTTCAAAACCCCAATATGGAAATTAAGATGTATCACACAGATGTTAAGATGGTAAACAATCTAGAAGAACAACGTCAAATAATTGAGTTGTTCCATCAGTCACCTTTGGGCGGACACCAAGGAGTTACGCGTACCACAAAGCGGATACAAACCATGTACACTTGGCCCGGTCTTAACCAAGATGTAGAGAACCACATACGGAAGTGTTCGTCCTGCCAGACAAACAAATTAAGCAGGAACCAGAAAATGCCAATGAAAATAACAACCACTAGCACAAGACCATTCGAAAGAATCGCTCTTGACATAGTAGGACCACTTCCCGTGAGTCATGATGGAAATCGATACCTATTAACATTCCAGGATGACCTCACTAAATATATGGAGGCCATACCACTCCACAATATTGAAGCACGAACAGTTGCAGAAGCTTTCGTATTAAACATTGTAGTGAAACATGGTATTCCATCATCTATTCTATCAGATCAAGGCTCAAATTTCTTGAGTGAGACATTTAAACAAATGTGTAAACTGCTAAACATAACAAAACTCCAGACTACCCCCTACCATCCTCAAACTAATGGAGCTCTAGAGCGTAGTCACAGGACGTTATCCGAATATCTACGACATTTCGTAAATCGTGACCCCTTAACGTGGGACAATTGGATTCCGTATGCTATATTTACGTATAATACTAGCCCTCATTCAAGTACCCGATTTTCTCCTTACGAGCTTCTGTACGGGTTTCCTCCCAACATCCCTTCAATTGTCAAAACAAATCCAACCGTAAACTACAATTATGAAAATTATAGTAACGAATTGAAGGCTAGACTACAACACAGCTACCAGATAGCAAAAGAAAATCTCCTTGTAAGCAAGGAAAAATCAAAACGTCTTTACGACAGAAATTCTAGAAACAAATCCTTCAACCTAGGCGACAAAGTTCTTCTAAAAAATAACGCTAGGAAAAACAAATTCTCTTCTCTATGGAATGGACCATATGAGGTAATAGGAATTAACTCCACTGAAAATTCCATCATAAGAGTAGGTAATAAGTCAAAAACCATACATAATAACAACTTGAAGTTATTTATCGAATAATAACTAATTTAAAATTATATCCTAGGATAACCCTGGTTGTGCTGACTATCGCCCTACACATTTGTTCATGCACTGCGGTATCAGAACCAATGAATGTGACTTATCTGGAAAATAACCCTGGAATCTACTTCGAGGAAGTTGGCCGAGTGGGTTTATACAGCCATGAGTGGCAAATAATTATTTACTACAACATCGATGATTTCAATTTTGAATTAGAAAAGCTGATTAATTGTACTGAACATGCCCGAACACTTTGTCTCTTAATGAAAACACACCACAACAAACTACCACTGTGTGATGACATAACTCATCAATTACACTCGATTACAAAAATGCTTAAACAAAATTCTTTATTGTTAAAACCTGAAACGGCACGATTCAAAAGAGGTTTATTCAATGCTGTAGGTACCCTTAGTAAGACATTGTTTGGAACCCTAGACGCCGAAGACGCGGCCGAGCTTAACTCTCATATAGAAGCCCTAAACAATAATCAAGAATACCTTTCTCACCTAATCAAGAACCAGACCTTTATCATAGATACCACAGTCAACATATTCAATAGAACCCGTTTAGCTATCAAGGAGCAATTCTTACACATTGAGAAGAAACTGGTAAGTTTAGGTTCAATAATCAATCGAGTCAAAACAGACACTTTACAACAAAGTATTACCACCGACTTAGAAACAATGGTTTCTCTGACTTCTCTAATGATGCTCCGATACCAAACGACCCAGAATTTGTTGATCGATCTAGTCACTGATGTACGTCATGGAAAACCACATCCCTCTATTATTACTCCATCCCAAATAAAGCAAACTTTGGAAAATATTCAAAAAGAACTCCCTAGCACATTAACACTACCTATAAATAAAGACAAAAATAATCTCCTACAAATATACCAAATATGCAATGTCAGGACTGCCATAGTTGGAAGCAAGATAATCTTTCATGTTAAACTCCCATTACCATTTAGAGATAACTATCAACTCCTCAAAGCATATCCACTTCCTACTCCCCACAATGATAAATTAGCTTACATCAAGCCATCTCTTGAATATTTGGTTATCGACTACAATAGGGAACATTACTATACTCTCAATAAAATCGACTTTCAAAATTGCCTGACAAATGATTTAGCCCATTACCTTTGTCGAATCATTCACCCCATTTTTAACGTACATTCGGTAAATAATCTCTGCGAAATTGACCTACTCAAACATAGTCAACGTATTCCGGATCAATGCGAAATCCAAACCGTTTCAAATCTTGATTTCTGGATACAGCTCTCCCAGCCTAACAAGTGGCTATTCTCGATGCATGAAGCAGTAACTGTCGATGTCATTTGTGGTAGTAAGATTAATTCATACAAACTGCACGACACTGGCGTTATTGAGTTATCATCCAAATGTTACATGCGTACAAGTAACCTGATCATTCAAGCTCACAACATAAAAGAATCCGAACTAAATAACCATTTCCTACCCTCACTGAATCTTACTTACAGCATTCCTCAAATAAGCCAAAAACAAATCCCAGTCGATCGCGTGCAAGTGATCAAATTCCATGACGACCAAGATTTAAAAGCACTTTCTTCCGCAATACAGCAGCAGAAAGACAGGGAAAATGAAAAAGAATTTCGTATGCTAACACCACATAATATACATCATTACACAGTTACATACTTATTGGTTGCAGTAGTTCTTATCTTTATAATTGCATATGTATGGAAAAAATACATAACAAAAAAAATTATTACACCAAAACAAGAAAACTCACCCATAAAGACCGAAGAAGGAACCGCGTATCAGTTAACAATGGGAACAAAAATGTATTAATGAGAGAGAAGAGAAAGGGAGAACATAAAAGCAAAAGAGAAATATCTTAGGATGTAGGAAGTATGTACGTAGTTATAATATAATAGACAAAAAAGGGACCCCCCTTTTTTTTTTAAATAAATAGTTCACATAAATATTAAATAAACTTGACATGGAAATGTTATAAACTATCTCTCGTAGAATTAAATAATATCTTATAAGGGCGTACCAAATAGTACTAGTAGTAACTATAACAATATAATGAAATATTTTAGAAACGTAGACACAAAAAAAAAAATCTGTTGAGCATAAATTCTATTTTAATTCATTTTCATAGGTATGTTTATAAGTATGCAAGTCGTAAATAAAATAAATATGTAGGTACCCATGTATATGTAAGTCAAATCTCTTTAAGAAAATAACCTCTGTTATATCATAATAACAAAAAAAGAAGAAAACACAAATTTTTGTAAACTAGAATCTCTTAATGCACATTGACCTTGGGCTCTACGCTTTAAAATTCAATCGAAATTTTTCGCAGAAAGTTTCATACTGAAACTTTCTTTTTTTTAAGGGGGATGGTGTAATGAATTCACATTCATTCCTATATTTCCCTATAAAAATACATTACAATGAATTGCATGCATATACCTACCCATTAATCTTTTTATTAAAATTAAATGTCCCAATTTACAAGCCGATTGCTTGGTTTAAAATTGCTGCCATTGCTACGGTAATGTATTACACCTCCACCGAGCATAAACAATACCGGCAACACAATTTCGTCATCACCAGACTAAAGTGCCTAATCAGCCTAGCGATACATTGCATTGCTCCCGTGCTCGGTAGGTCAACATAGCAATGACCGGCAAGTAAATAATGAGTAAACGATTTCCCCTACACTGTCAGGCATATAGTAAGAACCAATGACGTACGCCTCTTGTATTGTGCTTTCGATAAACAATAATCGGCACATAGGCGCACGTACAATAAATGATCAGTGATAGGCGCCTCCTCTTTTTTTTCTTTTCTTTTCTTCCTCTCAACTTTTAATTAAGAATGATCGTTGATTGGCATTCTCCATTTCTCATTAAATTTTATTAAATATTTTCCCCCCTAAGGAAAATTCGGAGGTATCGATTGAATGGTCAATAAAAACCCGGTCAGAGGGCATTAAGCGGTTCAGTGCGCTTTTAATAATAGATAGAGAACAAGAGAGTCCCCCGACCACCGGTAAGGCCTCTTGTTCAAAGTAATTAGATTCAGCAACATTGTTTTTTTTTTATTAAATTGTAAAGGCTCAAAGGAAGCCAAGTGTTAAGTAATAAAAGTAATAAAGTGTTAAAGATACATAAAGGATTTTTTTTTGGGCTGGTGACCTTCTCTTACTAGAAAGCACTCCCAAGTCCTTTGTTGCTAGCGGCAACTAATACCCGCACAACACACCTAGTTGCTTCATTCTTTCTAGCTCTCTAGCAAAACGACACTGAACTGCAGGTGATACCTCATATCCACGTTGAACTATGGGCTCTGCATCTCCTGTGTCAATATCGTGTGCTATCAGATTAGTTCGGCCAAGGCAAGGCCGTTCTAATCGGTCAAACAAGTGTAGGCATTTTTCAATAGCTTCTTTCTGCTCACAAGTTGGTGCACAGATACCCGAGCTATGGTTATTGGAGGGATTGTCCCCTGCTAGGAAATTGTAACATGCCCAGCGTGCATGCGATTGACGTTCCAACCTTAATTGGAAAGCATCCCAGAAATCAACACCCAGAATTATACCGTGCTTTAAAGTTGGAACTGCTAGTACTCGTATAATTTTTAGCTCAGACTTGAACTCTATCGGGACGTTAAAGAACCCTATAATCAGATGTTGAGAGCAGTCTACCGTTTTAATTGTAGATTGCCGTTCAATCATGAGCTTAAAACCTAACTCTTTGAGAATTTCAATACCATATTCCCCTGCCACAGAGCCGTTGGCTCCAGAATCCAGAAGACTATTAATGTTGTGACCGAGGATTTTTATTAAGAGATATGGTCTCATATCGTTGACATCTTTTAAAATAATGGGTGTTTCTAGTGTTGGTATTGTGGGCCTTGATTTAACGGAGCTGCGCCGGTCCACTCTTGAGTAGCCCCGATTTCGTTTTCCGAACCCAATTGATCTCTACTGGAATACTCGAGATATGAGTGGTCATCATCTTGGCCACCAATATTCAAGAGGACTGAGTCGTGAACAGCGGCAGTCATCTCATCGCCCTTAATTGGATGAGGTGTGCTTTGACTTGCTGTGAGGAGATCTGGCGACTCCAAGCAGTTTACATATACATGTTGCTGGTTTCGTGATGCGTAAGAAGACTTTTCCCTAGATTTGTTATCGAATGCATTTTTGTTATACCCTTGGGAGGCGATTGTAGGTCTTTGCACGTCCCTATAGTTGCGCGGACCACTCGCGTGGTTCGGTTGGGCTTGATTATAATTTAGGGAGTACCGAGGTTTTGGCAAGCCACTGTTTATGTCGTTATTATTCGTATTGCGAAGTCTATTCCCTTGCTCTAGGTTTTCACATATAAATTTAGGTGCACTTTGCGAACTGGTAAGATTTGCTCTGATCGAAGTTTGCTGGTGACGCGGAGTATTATAGCCCCGATAGTTGGATGGAATATTGTACTCGGCCCCGTTGCGACCGTAACTATTTCTCTTGACTTATATTTCGCTTAATTCTACCTTCCGACAGGCTTCTTCAAGTGCATCGGTAGTTGCAAAATCCAGTAAGGCAATGGATCGAATATACTTTGGTAATAAATTGTTCCTAATAATTCTGACCCTTTCTCTTTCATTGGGTATCCGAGGTAGTCGGAAGAATTGGTCCTCCATGAAGGAAATGTATTGAACTATGGTTTCACTGCTCATTTGTCTACGTTCACGAAGGAACTCCAGCAGTTGATCAGTCTGGAAGATGGGTTCGAAGTGCTGGAGGAATTGCTTTACAAAGTCTTCATAGCACGAGAATGCGTCACGCTTTCTTCGATACCATCGCAAAGCCGAGCCGTCCAACAGGTCGGATATGGATATCAATAGCTCAGGCTCACTTACTTGCCGGGACCTGGAATAGTCTGCAACTCTTTGCAAGAAGGCAGACGCCGAATCTTCATTATCTCCTGTAAACTTTAGACCCCATTTAAATAACATCGGAGGTGGCTTAGAAAAAGAAAGGTTATCTCTAGGAAGAGCTGATTTATAACATTCTTCACGCGGTAATAGACTTATATCATGCTTAACTTTAAGATTGGGCTTAAGTGAAATTCATCTAAATTAAGGTCTTGAAGTCTTTCTTCAAGATTGCCCTCATTCAGCCTTTGGCTCGAACTCGCCGAGGCAAAATTTGCTTTCCATGCCCGATATTGGATTCTCTCAAGTTTTCGAGTTAATCTCACGGCCTTTTGTATCAACTGCCCTTTAAGATTGGCCTGCGCTTCATTTGCTGAGTCTATCCTTTTTAATCTTTTCGACGGAAAGTCTAATCGAACTGCTAGTGCTTCATAGTAGGGGTTCTCGTCTGCTGAGCAATCATTGTCGAATTCCTCAAGCACATCCTTGCATTCGTTTAAATCCTCCTCAGGTGATAAATAAGACTGGACTGTGCAATTATCCGGGTCTACGCTTGCCTCTTTCTTTAATTGCTTTGACCACCATTGCTGTCTTCCCTGGATGGTATAAATCTCCGGTGCAACTTTCCTACAGCGCATCTCATATTTAATGTCTGTGTCCGCGCAGAGACTAGCAATTTGATCGTATGACATTTTCAAGGCGTTTAATTGGCACACTGGCTAAATAACGACAACTAATAACTGCGCTCGATAGCTCAGACAAACCTATCTACTACCAGGAATTACAAAAAAATATCAGGTGAGGGTTGGTGCATGCGGATATATGCACAACCAAATATACAATAAGGTGATATTTACAAGAAGAGTGAACGATTCACCTCCCTGACGGCACTGGACAATAATAAAATGTCGAAAACTGTAGATGTACTACGCATAGGTATCTTGGACATACAAGAAGTTAGAAAATAGCACCCGAGCAGCACAAATTTTTCATTCGCACTGAATGATTAAAATATGATAATGTTGGGAACTCCGCCCGAATGCATAGTAATGTATAGGAAACAAAACAATCTTGTATATTGTACGATATATGAATATATACACATATATACTCTATAGATATATATAGTTATGTTGCTACTAGGTACAATAGAATTTATATGCCGGGGATGTTAAATGATTCCAAGTTTGCTAATTCAACCAAGACGGATGATTTTTACTAAATTAAATTGTACACAAAACTTGAAATCTGCGAAATTGGCAAACCTCCGAACGACAGAGACTCGTACTGTAATGTATTCCCTAAGATCCCTTCTTCACGGCTTCTCCAATGTTTCAAAATAATAACACTAACCTAATGATATTTTCCTTTCAGCAAAAAAATTTTTTTTTATATAAGATCTTCGAGGACGGCACTCCAATTGACACTAATTCGATGGTAAGTAGGAGCTAAATTTAAATTTCTGAAATTCCCGAGAATAACGTCAGTTCTCGTACTACACATTGGCAAAAATTAGGATGTTATTATTGTTTAAGTAATAAAAATTTTCGCACAACCAAGCAGACAATACTTATGGGATATTTCATACTGTTTCACCTTCAATTCGCCTAATTATGAAGAGAATGATCACACAATAAGCAAGTAGCGTACGTGTTCAACTGGATTTAAGTGTTTACATGTTTATAAATGCTAAAACGTTTAAGACTTTCCCAAAAAAATATAAAATACACCTGTTCGGAACGAAAGTGAACAGAATTTACTTGATTGTACCAATGCGTGCGCACCAATTCATCTAGAATTAACTATATCAGGCAAAAATTTCAGCTGTCAAAAAAAAATTAAGTTTAGACTTCGATCATGCAATTGAACGTTCAACTTCCACGTATAATAATGTTCAAGCTACTAAAACTGATACTGATCAGATAAATAACTAATATTAATTATAGCTGTGTTATCATTATGAAGCGACTTCGTTTTACTCACACATTTAGTATGGCTGCAGCATATTCTTATCCGACAGGGCAAAGTGAAGACAAGCTATCGTCGGTCATTTGGACAGTAAGTAGGGTTATGCAGATTAGCTTCGGCTTATTTTAATAAATTTGAATCAACACTATTGCTTTAATATGCGCTTTGTTGTGTTTAATTTAATTGGAAAAACCTAAAAATTTAAACAGAATTAACGAGCTATGTATAATGCACAATGTAAACATACACCTTCTAAGTGTAATTCCACAGGTTCCAGCACGATAAATGCTATCCTTTTGAGTTATGCTAACTGCTAATTTCATTTGGTACACGAAAGCTTATGCGACTTTTGGAGACATTAACATAACTTCTGTTAATTTAAGTAAATGGTTTAATCACTAGGCACAGAAATTTACTGATTACTCACTATTGAATGAAAATAAACTGTATTCATTGAAGAATGAATATGATTGATAGAATAATGGATTGCGAATACTTGCGCTGGGTTAGCAACCTTCCTGACACAATCGAAAGAAGTTGTTTTGTTTTTTTTTACTTTTATGGATCATAGATTGCATCCGTCACTCGAACAAATTTCTATGGGCTGATTTCGTATGGAAATTCTGCCGTTTAGTTACTTATAAAAACTTAAAATTTATGTTTTTTTTTTTTTTTTTTTTAATTACGGGAAGTATCCCGGTTGAGCCCCCAAAATGTAAGCTGAAAGCCTAGGGAAATTTAATAATTTCAACTTACACTGGAACGTGTGCTGAAGGAATTATAAAGAGGAAAAGATTATTCTTTGCGTTCAACTAATTCACCTTTCATTCCAAACAAGAGATTGATTTCTTTACAGACTTTCACTTTTCCTGCAAGATCCCTAGTACGGCCGTCCTAATACTACAATCTTTATTTAGCTAGAGGTTAGTACTACTATTTTTAGTTTCTCAAATTTTTCTTTTGTATTTAATGGGTTAGTTTTAGTATAGAATAATTTTATATATTTTTTTACTTCATTAACTTATTTATATTTATTTATTTATTGTATTATTATTGTTTTATGTTATTTTTAGTGCAACTGATTATGGTTCAAATCTACTTATCGCTTTTCATTTTTCCTTATCTCCTTTTGGCTAGGTTATCCGCGTGCTCCAGTTTTATCCGACTAATCCTCCGGCCTTTTCTGGTTACTCCTGGGCGGCGATTTTCTCGGAGTTGTCTTCGCACTTTTACTGCTTTCAGATTTTTTTTGTTTTTGATTTTCTTTTAACTTTATTAACTTTACTTAAGGTTGAAAACTTTTAATGTGAACTGGAAGCTTCCTTGGCGGCTTGATGCCCTTGCCGATGTCTCCCCAGCAGCCAAAAAAAAACGAGCGCGAAAACCGAACCTCCTGTCGCACTCCATCCGTCCGCCCTTTTGTTTGTATTGCCCCTATTTTTGGGATGGTTCCGAAAGCGGTCGAACTAAAGCTGGTCTGGAACTGGCGACAACTTCAGTTGTATAAGGCGAGCTATTAATTATTGTTGTTGTATTTGTTGATTTCTTGGACTTGATTAATATTTATTTATTCATTAATATTGTTTATCATTTATTAAGCATTATGTATTATTTGTTTAATTATTTACATATTTATGATTATGAGCTTACTTAGACTAAGTGAGATACCAATCTTCTATTTATGTCTCTATTTGAATGATGTGTATGTATATTTGCAGCTAATATTTGACACGTCTTACAGCACACGTTACAGTCAATCAAATACTACAAATGTGGAGAGATGGGGCATATTTCTAGGGAATGCCAGCAATATAGGCACGAAGCGTCCAACGGCCGAATACATCAAGTCAGAATCGCAGATATAATAGAAGGAGTTTGTGGAAAACTCCATCCACGAGGGGACGGGCTTTACTGCCAATTCACATGGGGACCACTATACGGAGAACTGTATTAGAAAATATTTAGCAGGGAAGGCCAGTGAATAATTAAATTCTCGGTGTAAGTTCATCATAACAGTTCCATCGAACATAGCATTGGAAAGTAAGTTGAGACTTTTAGTAGATACTGGATCCACCTGTAGCATAATTAAAGTTAATGTGATAAAGAGGAATACGCCCGTACAAACGCATCACAAAATTAGAATTGGAGGATTGTTCGGATCCGCTAGAAGATCAATAGGCACTTGTGAAGCGAAGTTACAGATAGACAACAGTCAACATGTCTGCAAATTTAACGCCATTAGTGATACCGGCTCGATTCCAGCCGATGGTGTACTCTGCGATAGAGTTATAGTTGACTGCATAAACATGAAACTGTGGATACAAGATGCCGGCAACGGTAAGGAAGAAAGTACCTCTCGTGATGATTTCGCAGCTTGTGCACAATAGCAGTCTAGAAAGTCCGTATCAGGACAGAATAGAGAAGGAAACAATTAGCATAGCAGAAAGCATTTCATCTTGCGATTATGACCGAAACTCCGAATCTAAAAGTACGGTACACAATGTGGATAACAGTTCATGGCATGGAGTGAAAGGATTACCTGTTTTTTTTTTAAGTACGTTACCACAGCTCACGAAAGTTTAGACCTCAACAAGCTTATAACCCAAGAATCTAGCAAAGCAGCTGAAAGAAAACATAATTTTTAAAAAGTACAATGAGCAAAAATTGGCAAAGTAGGAAAAAAAAAATATTTGAACAGATAAAAGAAAATGTCTCAAAGAAAATATCACAAAAAAAAACATCTTTATGTGTATTATTACTAATAGAAAACTTTGTTATGAAATCCTTGGCAAAATTATAAGCATGGTTAAGTTAGAAGAATATCTTTGAAAATGTTTATATATTAAAAAAACAAAAATTTTTGTAAATGTTTAAAATTTAAATTCCTAGAATGATAGGAATAAAGAGAAATAAATAAGATAACTGGACATACTATATATATATATATATATATAAATATGTAGGTACGTAAATATTCGCAAGATTGACAAATTAATTGAAAGGCGAGAATATGGGTAATGTAAAACAACCTCGATGAAGCGGAAGCAGAATCGGCAGTTGCATATTCATTCCTATATATTCTACGTGGAGCAATCACTAGACTTATAGTGTGTTTCGGAACGTAATAATGAACACTTGAGAAAAGCCAACTTTTTACCGTCGGCCACTTTCTTATCTACAATGTTGACCGAATTCTGAAGATTGATTAAAAAAAATGCGTTTGTAAGGCATATATTCAAATGAAAATGATTGAATTATCTCCAAGACTTTACTGTGTGTCAAAGAGTTGAAGATTAAAGCCAAGCTTATATTTTATGACAGCAAATTTTAGACCGAAATTATCTCCACAACTTTGCTAAGTACCAAAAAGCTGATGATTTAATTCAAACTTATATAATGGCAAATTTTAGACAAATAGCCGAAAAAGTCAACGAAATCAGAAAAAATGCAAGAGAGAGAGAACTCCATCGTACATATGGAAATAGTGAAACAGAAATTAACAAATCAAAGATACAAAGGTCAATAAGAGTGAGCAAAGAACAACCTTCAGCACTGTTAAATGAAACAATGCGCATAATAAACAACAACCTCAACAGTAAGTTGAAAGTTCGATGGGAGCAGTCCAATGGAGAAAGATAAGACATAGCCTATCCTTCGGAATGGTCTAGCCTTTAGCCTCAAGTCAAGACTACAACTGTCCGTAATCATCTTCTCCTTGATGGAGAGGCCTGGAGCGTTCACAGTATTATTACGATTATAATGTGAATTACTTATCTTTGTAAAAATAGAGTATTATAAGAAGTTACTAGATCTTACAAATAATAAAAACCGAATACGACATACAGGGTGTCCCGTAAGTCGACGTCAAGCCGGAATCGGGTGATAGACCAAATCATAACAGTTATCAGAAAAATTTAAAAAAAATCTAAGTCATGTATTTTTCAAAATATAGTCATATCTTTTGTTTTCGGGAAAATGTTCACCCTGTGATGGTTTTTTAGGTCCTGTTGCTAGAAATCTTTACTTTTTTTCAATTTTATTTTTCTTATGTAATCCCGAATAGTGCTTATGTAACCTGTTCCTTTAAATTCTAAGCCAACTCCTCCAGCTTGGAAGAAAATGTCACATTTTGCCGAACCAAGAATAGAAAATTAATACTTCACCCAACTTTAACTGACTGTACTGAAAAAAATAAACTGCGTCAATTTGGCAAGTAACTTTAAAAGTTGACGCATTTAATAAGGATTCTAAAATGGTATAACACTTGCTACATTATTTCTTAGATTACGGGAAAAAAAAATTTTTTCTTCCAAAAACCCAGTTTCGACAAATTTCTTTTCACCTACTAAAAATGATTCTAGTGTACCCAAAGCTTGCCATAAGATCGTAACTTTAAGATTCTAGTTTGAGTGAGAGGGAGGATCATTACATGAAGTGTGAGTCAGACAGATAGTGACGCTTTCAAGTTAGAGATCCTATTTTTTGTTAAATTTAGGACAAATTTTCCTTAAGTTTAAAATTAAACACCAATTATTTGGATGCTATGATTTATGATTTACAAAAGATGTTCAAGCTGCAATACAAGTTCGACATCTTCATAAAAAGGATCGGGTTATCAGACGGGCAAATCTTCCATTGTTGATAAATTCAACTGCTTCCGTAATTCTGTTCATGTTTTTGTAAAATTCCGTGAGCTATACTTTTAGGCACTCCTGTACTTTCTTGGATTGCACGAACCAAAGTACTTGGGTCTTTTTCAACTGCTTGAAGTACTATGTCCTCGTAAGGTAAGGAGCTTCTTGATTCACTATGTACTTGGTTTGGAATTCGGCCCTCTGTGAAGAGTAGACGGTGCACATTTGTAAAAACTCAATGATTTGACGAGCTAGCGTCACTATCCTGCTCACTCACATTTCATGCAATGACTCTCCGTCTCACTCAAACTAGAATCTTAAAGTTACGGTCTTACGGCACACTAGAATCATTTTTAGTAGGCGAAAAGAAATTTTTCGAAACTGGGTTTTTTGAAGAGAAAAAATTTTTTTTTCGTAATCTAAGAAATATTGTAGGATGTGTTATACCATTTTATAATCCTTATTAAATGCGACAACTTTTAAAGTTTCTTGCCAAACTGGCATACTACATTTTTTTTTTCATTACAGTCAGGTAAAGTTGGGTGAAATATTAATTTTCTATTCTTGGTTCGGCAAAATGTGACATTTTCTTCCAAACTGGAGCAGTTGGCTTAGAATTTAAAGCAGTAGGTTACATAAGCACAATTCGGGATTACATAAGAAAAACAAAATTGAAAGAAAGTAAAGATTTGTAGCAACAGGAGCTAAAAACCATCACAGGGTGTACATTTTCTCGAAAACAAAAGAAATGTCTATAATTTGAAAAATACATGACTTAGATTTTTTTTTTATTTTTCTGGTAACTGTTGTGATTTGGTCTATCACCCGATTCCAGTTTGACGTCGACTTGCGGGACACCCTGTATATGTACGTTATTTTCAAGAAATAAAGGTAACATTAGCAAATATCAATGATATCAAAATTAGAATACGATATATAAATTAACTACATGTATAAAATATTAAACCCAAAATTGTTTTTTTTTTTTTTTTGTTAGAGAAAACCAAAATACAGCAGAAAAGAGAAATCAGCCATTTAAACGAAAGATTGTAAAGCGCTAGTTGTAAAGAAAAGAAAGTAACATTTGCTTTTGAAAAGAAATAAGTCTTTAGTTTGTGGGATAAGTCAAGTATATTATACCTTGCCAATCAAAAAATCATTTGGTAATACATTCAAGTAACTAAAAAATAAATCAAAAATGCACTAAAAATTAAAAGAAATGAAAAAAAGTAGTTAAAAAAGGAAAAATAAATACATTTGCTAGTATTGTTGCAGATTTCTTTCTATTTTTTGCAAATTTCTCTCTTCGGCGTGGTCGTCAACACTTAGGTAGCGGGAACTATTCCTTCTCCGAGCGTTTTGTCCGGAACGTGTAGCGAGCGGCCCGTTAAATTCACCGCTATTGAATTGCCACGTGGTCGAGCGGTCACCAGTGGGGGGGGGGGGGGGTGAGATGTAGGACGATTTGTACAAACGCAACAAGCGTGCTCTGCAGAAAATTACCGTACGAGGAGGAATATGTTACCTGGAGGCTGGTGGTTTCTACTTTTCAGGCACCTTGAGACGTCTGGGTATACCTGTCTGGTCAGATCCTTTCTTCCCTTTTTGTCCCTTTCCTCGTTAATTACTGGGCGGTAGGGAACTGAATCACACGAGAAAAGAAGAAACAAAGAATTTTTTCAAAATACTTTTCAGCGTTTATTTAACAAGAAACAAAAACTTGACTTGGCGTCACTTATATGCCACAGATCTCCAAAAAACTTCGTGTGCGTTCAACTCTGGCTACGTCTAATATGGCCGACTACAAGAATTTTCGCTCCTACCTATTGCTCTAGTCCATTTTTGGACGTCTTCTTGTACTTAGGCTAGTTTCGGCCTCTACTTTTCAATTGCTCATTTCTATGTAAATCTGTTAACTAATTTTAACTTGTTATTCATTTTTTAATTGACATTTGTGAAACTGATTCTACTTGTGGCTTTCTTTACAATTACGTTGGTCAATTAATTTTTTATTTCTATTTTTAATTTACATCTGTTAACTAATTTTAACTTGTTATTAAATTTTAATTGACATTTGTGAAACTGTGGCTTACTTTACATTTACATTGGTCAATTAATTTTCATTTCTATTTCTAATTTACATCTGTTAACTAACTTTAACTTGTTATTCATTTTTTTTTAATTGACATTTGTGAAAATGATTCTATTTTCGATTTACTTTTAATTTATATGGGTCAAATAATTTTCTTTTCTATTTTCAGTTACTAATTTTGCTTCATTATTTATCTCTATATTTAGATTGGCGAGACTGGTTTGAATTATTCCGGACCTTTCACTTTCTCGATCTGTCACAGTTTTCATTGACTTTCACGTGTAACGAACGTTGAGGTTGTCTACCGATTTTGGTCTTCCACATCTGTCAAATTTTATTCAATTTTAAAGTTCCATATTTGCCAAAGCTTTCGTTCCCTTTGAAAGATTTATATTTCTATATTTATCAAAGTTTCTATTCAGTTTTACATTTCTATATCTGTCAACGTTTCCTAAAACAATTTATATTTATATCAAAGTTTTCATTTAATTCTAGATTTCTGTATCGGTCTAACTTTTAATTCAATTTCAAATTTCTATATTTCGAAGTTGTTAATTAATTTTAGCTTCCCCATCTGTCAGAGTTCTCTATTCAATTTCATATTCCTATATTTGTCAACGTAGATCATTTGCTCTCAAGTTTCAGAAATTGCTACAATTATTTACGGTCTTCGTGTTGTCACACCTGTCAAAAATATATTTGCTTTTCTGGTGTAAAAGTGGAAATGATTTACTAATATTCATTTTCTAGATCTGTCAGAATAAGTTAGCTTCAATGGTGTAAAAATGAACATTGTTTATCGACATTCATTTTCTGGATCTGTCAGAATTAATTTGCTTCTATGGTGTAAGTCCAGCAAACTGCCTCGGCTTCATGCTGCTACGTGTGGCTTCGCTATTTCTAACATCGGCTGGAATGGTTGTTCTAAATTGGACCAGATTTGAGTCTAAATCGGAATTGGGGTGGAATTGGCACATTTTGACAATTGGCCATGATAAGTACAATTTATTGTTTTGTTTCCGAAGTGAGTGCAAGAAAATCTGCCGTTTAGGATGTCCAGCAAGAGTTTCTTTACGTGTTTGTACGCCGTATGACATCCTAGGCATTTCTTGTTGTGTGGGAGCTGCAACGTGTTTCATCCTGTATTATGGATAGGAGGCACTTTTGGAATTGTGCTCGCGATCCTTACACGGCTATCCATAATGCCACTGGTTAGCGCTCCTGATAATAGGGAGTTATTGCGCGACAGCCCTCGATCTCCTCATCCGTATTTATTAGGATACCTAGTCGGTTGTCGTAGTCCCAAATCAATTCCGTCAGAGCGGTCAACCGAAAACGATGTGGATTATCCACCGCTAACAATTCTTCATGTTCCAAATAGAGCAAAGCCAATTGTGGTAATGGGGGATAACGCCCAGAACAGATCGGCTGTGGAGTCTAAGTTAATCCTCAAAACAAAAGTAAGGTAAGCTGTTTTGTTACATTACACCTCCCCCCACCCCCGCAAGCTTGTAGCTCCGTCTAAGCTGACTTATCTCTCGTTGGAATGATTAAGCGTGACGCCTGTACATACCACGAATTACGGATATAGTGAAGAGAGATAGAAAAGGAAAAACCTTCTAACGAAGCCTAACTCAAAAGGAGTTAGTGGAAAATTCGTCTACTCAATATGTAGAGACAGGTTAAACAAGGATCGGGTCCTTATGAATTTGGCTCCACCACCGCATATCATAGAAATATTGAAGAAGGATAGGATAGTATAAAGCTTCTAGCGAAGTTTAACTCAGAAGGAGTTAATGGGTAATTCATCTACTCAATATGTAGAGACAGGTTAAACAAGGATCGTGTCCTTATGTATTCGAGTTAACCGCCGCATATCTTAGAAATATTGAAGACGGATATCACTAACGCCTTGCCCGGCTTGATCTGTGCATGGCGAGTCAGAGACACATCCCCGAAGTCACGCCGCTCCTTGGTCAGAGCTCGATATCAGTCTCGGTATCGAAAATCAAAGGTGCACCCGCAGCCCAGCAACCCAAAATATCTGGTCTACCAGTACACCTCCGACCGCAGATAGACATTCGTTCGGAGCATGTCCCAAAGTCCCAGATCGAGTCTTCGAACTGGTAGGTTACGCCGCACGAATACTAGCACAGAAGGGGTTAAAATTTCGAAGACTGTTTTTAATGTGGAATTCCTACGGCAGCGCGGCGTATGTAGGATACCATGTGGGAAAGTTTTGACTCATTGTCAAGCGAGGGGGTGTGAAAAAGTGGACGAATTAAAAAGAGGTGTACCGGCCACTTGGTTGGGTAGGTCCTAAGCGGCATATTGGTATCCTGTATTTACCAGTTAAGCTGGCTGGATGCCTTGACACTTTTTTATCCTGGACACCACTTCGGTTATAGCGTCGGTGATCACTGCAGCTTTGGGCACCGCCCAATTACGCGTCTTGGGAAATATAACCACACAAGTTGACCTACTTGAAAGCTGGGTTTCTTCGTTCGCAAGTCATAGTACGTCTTCACACGCCGACTCGCAGTGTTCAGCATGGCTCGATTATTCTCGTGAACCGTGTTCAGTGTCGTGGTCAGATTGTCCAGGTACTCGCTAATCGACATAACTTCGGTAGGTGGACTTCCCAAGACAGTTTCCAGTGACAAACGCAGTTCTCGACCAAAAACAGTTTAGCCGGGGTTTGTTTAGTGCTATCCTGTACACTTGGGCGATACGATAGTAGTAAGTAAGGCACATACTGGTCCCATTCCCTTTGGTGCGAATTCAAAAATTTCGCTATGCAGTGAAGAATAGTCCGGTTAAATCTTTCGACTAAACCGTCTGACTGTGGATGTAGAGCTGTTGTGCACATTTTCTCGACCCCGAACTTCTGCATTACTTCCTGGAAGACGGCGCTTTCAAAATTTCTGCCTTGGTCTGAATGGAGCTGCGGTGGGGCCCCATTTCGGCTAAATACGGCTGAGATGAGTGCATCCGATACCGTCTCGGCTGTCTGATCTGATACTGGAATTGCTTCGGGCTTTGGACGGTGCACGATTTCAAAATCATAGGCCTGCACGCGTTCTATCCATCTTGCTACTTGTCCTTTAGGACTCCGAAAGTTCATCAACCATCTCAAAGATGCATGGTCTGTTCGAATTATGCACTTTTTCCCCAGTAAGTAGGGCTGAAACTATAAGCAGTCTTTGGATATCGCAACCTCTTCTTTGCTGGTGACACAGTAGTCTTTCTCCGGGCGACTGAATGTCTTGCTGTGGTATTCCACCACGTGTTCAATCCCGTCCTTAACTTGCGACAGAATAGCTCCCCAAGCGTGTTGACTGGCGTCTGTGTCCAAGATAAAAGGTAAATTTTCGTCAGGCTGAGTGAGTATAGGCGCAGTGGTTAAGCGGTCTTTCAACTCTTCGAACTATTCTTGACAAGCATCTGACCTGATAAACTTTCTCGCAATAGCTGAGAAATTTTTCACAAACCGCCTATAGTAAGCACACAGCCAGAGGAATGACTGTATATCTCTTCGTGTTTGCGGTTTGGGACAACTCTTAACAGCATTCGTTTTGTCGGTGTCCGTTGATAATCCAGAGTCACTGATGACGTGTCCTAAGAACTTCACCTCTCTCTGACACAACTGACACTTCTTCGGTGAAACTCTTTGATTTACTACTCTTAATCGGGCTAAAGCAAGGCACGCGTGAGGTGGAATTCCTTGGAAGACGATTTCCATGAACTTCTGAAAGATTGGAAGGGCATCGGTTAGTCCAAATAGCATAACTGAAAACTGCTATAATCCACTGCCTGTAGTAAACGCTATCTTTTCCCGATCTTCTTCTCACACTTCTACTTGCCAGTAGCCCGACTGCAAATCTAATGTCGAAAACCAAGCTGAACCGGCGAGTGCATCAAGAGTTAGATCAATACGTGGCAGCGGATATGAATCTGTTTTGGTGACCTCGTTTAACCGCCTGTAGTCGACGCAAAATCCATTCGAGCCATCTCTTTTTTTAACCAGAACTACTGGAGAGGTCCACGGGTTCTTAGATGGATTTATAACACCTTGGCTTCTCATAGCGTGTACTAGATTTTCCGCCTTCTGACGCTTGGCCAGCGGAAGCCTCCTTGGGGGCTGCATAATTGGATTACTGCCGCCTACGTCGATCCGATGCCTCATTATTGTGGCTCGGACGAGTTCAGTCTTGGTTTTCGCAAAAACGTCTTGATGATGATGATGAGCAGATTTTCCAGTATTATTTTCTGTTGATTATCAACTAGTACAGTTGTGGGTTCAAGCAATAGGTATAATTCAGGTGGTAGACTATTCAGGTTAGGTGTTACTTCCCCGGGCGGACTGACAATGTCTGCGGGCACTTCATCATCTGCTAAAGAGGAGCTAGCCTTGAGTTTAACTGGGTTATCTGTTAAGTCTGTCACACGAACTATCAGATTTCCGTTGTTGAACTGGCAGACTGCTGGTTCCATCCAGAGAGATGATGGGACATTATTTGGAGATAGTAAAACAACTTTTTGTTCAGCCACTAACTGGTTGTAAAGTGTTACGAAGCAGGATGACTTAGCGGGTATCGTATCGTCCTGTATTGTTCTAACAAAAATGTCAGTGCTCTCTTCTTCCGTTATTGGAACTAGTTCGTGAGCTATCTGAATACTGCGGTTTACTAAGTCGATTGAGCATATGTAGCGTACAAGAAAATCCATCCCGATGATGCAGTCGTCGAAGACTTCAGCTACGTAGAAGGTGTGTGTTGTGGTAAAATTTCTAATAGCTACTGGCAGCTCAATGACGCCGCCCACTATGCTGGTTCCTCCAGTGACATTTCTAATCCCCGTTAAAGATGGCTTGAGACTATAAGGGTATTGCAAACGGGCCAGTATTCTTCTGTGCAAAATATAATGCGTCACTCCTGTATCCACGATCATGTGGCAGACAATCCTTCTAATTTTTCCTTTGGTTTTGATGGTACTACAAATCGTACCTTGGGTTACTGTTATAACCAGTGGGGCTGGTAGCCTCGAAACTAGTGACTTCGTCGGGCCTCGTTTTTCGCGTCGTTCAGGGCGATTTGTGTAGATATGATGTTTGGTGAGTTGGCTTTGGGGATGTGGTTTTGTGTGCTAGTGACTGGGGTGCAGGTGATTAGTGTGTTAGTGGGTGCAGGATTTGTTAATGAGTTTGTTGGGGGTGGGTAAGTTAGTGTGTTAGTGGGTGGTGGATGGTTGATTAGTGCGTTAGTGGTTGGTAGATGATTTATTAAGGGGTTAATGGGAAGTGGATGGTAGGTTAGTGTGTTAGTGGGAATGGAGGAGTTGATTATGGTGTTAGTGGGAAGCGAGGTGGAGATAGGGTGGGTGTGTGTAGTGTTGGTATGGTGTGAGGTGTGGCTGGTGTAAGTTGTTATTGTGTTAGTGTTCGGTGAATGCTGAGCGATATGTGTGTTGGTGCTTGGAGTATTGTGCTTGGAGTTGTTGTGGTATGGTTAGTTAGTTCTACGAGGCTGGTTTTTAATGGATTGTTGACCTTTGTGCGGCTGAGGATGTACTTGCAGACGGTACGTGGAGCGTTTGTGAAGTTTGTTGATTTCTGCCCCCCCCCCGTGGTCAGCTGCTAGATGAAGTGATATTCCTAGTATATTCTCTGCTTTCGGATAGTTCCTGTGTTTGTTTTGGTTGCTAGTTAGACGGTGAGTCGTCTCGTGTTCCAGGAATGGCTTTAGGTGTTGTATTATTCTTCCCTTCGTCGATGGGTATTAGCAGAATGTTGATTGCTCTGTTAGTAGGGCGGCCATCAAGCAGGTCGAATACTGCTCTGTTGCCAGAAGCTAGTTCGGTTGCCAGATTTACAACTGAACCCCGAAAGTTGGCAAAATGAACGAAGACGTCTATTTGACTCCCACCACGCACGATAAACCCGTACCTTCTTCAAAAGTCGCACCGGCGGATGGTCCCCGTGAAGTTTTGGGCTAACGGGTTGGGTTTTGGAGAGGTATTGGCGGATGTAGGAGCTGTTGACTTTGACTGAGCTAGCTGCGGCTCCCTCACGCTAGCTCGTTCGCGTTTCCCGATGACATCCGTCCCAATTTTTCTCGTCTGAAATCCGGCGGCTCTCGCGGTGGTGGTCTATTATTACTAGTAGCGACTGCAACGCGTATATTGCGTCTCGCAGCTCTGGCTGCTCGATGATTAACATCTATCCGAAAGGCGGCTTTTGTGCTGCGTCTTGCATAGCGGGTGGGTTAAAATCTCGCACTCTTTCTTGGACATTTAAGTTAAAAATTCCGTCCAGGAAATGTTCCAAAGCGATCTGGTCCCTTGTATCCTCCGAAAAATATGCGAACTTGAGCCTAGTCAGCCGTAAAAGATCAGTGGCAAGTTCTGAAAAGCTCTCCCCATTCTTCTGGACTCTGGTGCGTGACTTACTGATTGTTTATACTCCGCACCAAATTGTATAGAGATAGCATTCCTCGCTTTGCTATAAGACCTCCTGGCCTCTTGATTCAGTGTCTCAAAGAAGCCCAAAGCTATGCCGCGCAGAGAGGCAGGTAAGTAAACTGCTTTGGTCTCGTCGTCCCAATCGTTTGTTTCCGCAACCGCTTCGAGGTGCAATTCGTAATGATTCCACTGAGCCTTACCGTCGTACTCCGTCGGCGAAAGCATCGGCTTTCTAACTGGCTTGTCACTAACTGTATTCTGTGGTCGAGGAGGTGGTGACCAAGATGGCTCTCTTGATTGCTTAGGCTCCGCAGGGTTAGAACATGAACATGCGGCGGTATTTGTCACAGGCGATTTCTACCTGCAGTTTTCTTTAACTTCTTCTAGAACTTTCTTGGGCGTCGGAGTGGATTGACTACTCGGTGGTGGAATATCAACTGTCCCTTTAACGGATGGTGCATTTTGTTGCACATCGATATCATCCATTACTTTATGGGCGAACGCAGATGCGCTGAGGACTGATATATCGGACATCTGCCTCCGAATTGTACTTAAGTCTTCTTGGAAGGACGTATGCTGCCCCTTTAGAGCTTTCACCTCATTGCTGACTTCTGAATTTGCATGTGACTGGGCACCAAAGTTATCGTTCAACTCTTTCAGCTTCTGCAGAATTTTGTCGAGCTGCTCTTCGGCCATGCTGCTCACTTCTTTCTGGTTTTGGTCGTGGTCGAGAGTTTACGACGATACGCGAAAAGTACGCTTGACACCAAAGTGTTACAATACGTCACGTGTGTAAATATGGGTTCGTTCTGCTTCGAACCACGATACATATGAGGACTTTACCGGTTACTAGAAGGCAGAATGGAAACAGAACTTGTACGTAGGAAGAGAGCCGGGTAAGTAGTGTAGCTATGTTCATTCTGGATCACTTTTTCCATACAAAAAGTGTCCGGAAAATTCCAACTATTGATGGATCACTGAAGGTTCTGCGGAGGGGGGAGAGGTGGGGAAGGGGCTGAGGTCGGTTTTGTACTGAAATTTTGACATCATCTTGAAGTTTTCTTTTAGGAGGATACTTATGCCAACAACAACAACCAATGTAGGTAGGTATGTTGACTTGTCCGATAATTAAATTCCGAATAATGTAAACAAAATCGCAGCCGAGTAATGTAAACAAATTGAGCGATATTTACACACACACACACACACACAGACAGACACACACACCCACAGAGGACTCTGGGCTACTGGGGGCTTCCGTCGAGTGGTATACGTCACAGGGCATGCCTGGGGAATTTCTTTCCTATCGTCTGGCTGACCAAGTGATGACGTCATCTGGTTGTCGATTCCCGTCAGCTGATCAAGCTGTGTCATAGCTGATTTGAAAATTCAAACTGTTTTAGTCTACGCCTGCCTGAGGGAATTCCTTCCTACTGTCTGGCTGATCAGGGGATGACGTCATCTCGTTGGCTGATCCTCGTAAGCTGTTCAAGCTCTTATCTTAGCTGATTTTTAATAAAATAGTGCTGACTTTTGCTGGAATCGAACCGAGAACGCTTGGTTTTGTAAAATCCGAGGCGCTCTACCATCAGGCCATAGAGGTGTTGTGTGAATGTTCTTTAAACTTGCTATATACGCTTAGAGTTGTGGGGACAGAGACATCGGGACACTTGTGCGAGACTGGACACACACACATGCATACCCCCCCCCCCACACACACACACCCTACGCCCTACCAAAATGTTTTCTACCAGGTGATATTCAGAATCATGTTATTAAATTAGCAATAACAACAACTAACGTAGGTAGGTATGTTGGCTTAGATAAGAAATTGCCTAATTTTTGATCTTCAGGTGCAATGCTTTTAATGTGATTCATTACATAAACAATTCGAATAATGTAAACAAAATCGCAGTCGAAAAATGTAAACAAAATTCGCACAGAGCCGGGTAAAGTAAACAAATTGAACAATTCCTGATTTCTTTAGCTGGAAAAAAACAACAACTGATAAGTTGTTTTAGATGAGTAGTGGAAGTTATAATTGAAAATTTCTTTTGTTTATAAAAAATCAACAACAACTATAGCGTAAGTTGTTGTCTGTATGTATCTTGTATAAACAAGAGTGATCATGACATTCGATATCTAAAAAGAGATCACGGCTGCTTGGGATGGTAAAAATGGAAATTAAAGCCTAGAAAATTTTCGCTGTAGGGTTGTGCGTGTACTGAAAAGTCTTATCAGAAATCCTCTAACGGCTATGGTTTTCGTGATATTAGCGAACATACCTTTTATGATGTAATTCATATTACTAATAATTCAAGCCTAGTCTATTTTTTTTGTAAGCATTAAGCTGAGAATTGGTTAAATTAAAATCTTTGATGAGCTATAATATTAATGAAGGATGATGTGTCGACCTATATGAGTAATGAAAATTGTATAGATGCAGCCTTGTTAAAAAAATTTTAGTCTTCAAGTGTAATGGAATGACTGATAATTTTATATCAAACAAACTCGCACAGCCGAGAAAAGTATACAAGTGGAGCGATTTTTTTGTGTCTATTGGAAAGTCTTTCGCTCAGTAAAAATCTTATCAGCAATACCGTTTCATATTTATATCCTCTAAAGTATCATCATCCGAAATGGTGTTGTATCAATAGTGCAATAATGAAGACCGTGGTACTATAAGTTAAAAGCTTTGGTGGATGGTATTTAGCATCACATAATTCTAGTAGGATATAGAAGCTTTGGTGAAGACCGGGGCGAGGTCGAGAGTCGTTAGTGTTATTTACTTATTTTTAGATCTTGTCATGAAAGCATTAGGTTGGTTGGGGTGGATTAAATTAAAAGTTTTGATGAAAGAAGGTGGCATGATTATATTAATTTAGTTTTGGATGAGTAATGGAGTGCTGTAATATGTCTCGCTCCAACACATTAGGAAGCTTTAGTGAATACCGTAACTTGAAACCATCTCGCTCTCTCAAAACATTTTTCTCTCTCTAGCACACATGTATCAGGTCGACTTGATCATATACATACTAGCTTGGAGCTTGCTTGTTTGTTTTATATACTATGAGTATAGTATGGTTGCCTGGAATTATCAGGCTTGTTGTTGAAAGGGGCTATATAACTTGTTGGCTGAGATCATTAGGGGCGGGGTGGGGCCACTTTACTGATCTAACTTCTATTCGTACAGAAATGTGGTGTTTTGATAATCCTAAGCCTACTTTCTTATCTTCCGAACCAAAATAAATTGTTAACCAAATGACTACGATCCCTCAATCAAGAACCCCCTGTTGAGTAATCATTGTATATGGCGCCGTACCTTGGGCTGATGATATCGAATGTAGCTGCCTACAGATTCGGGCTCCGGCTTCAAATAGACACACATTCAGCTGGGCGTATTATGTAAGGTTACATTTTAATCAAAACTGTAATGGCACGGTCAATGTTACCATTTGAAATCTTTCTAGAAGAGCTTTTTAGCATAGTCCGAAAGTGGTATGCATTGCCACACCTTTGTAGGAAGATATTGCTATGATATTAACATAGTATGATATGTTTACTTAGATGAGTAGTGGAAGTCGTATGGGTGAAGTAAAAACCTAATTTTAGGTGATCTGGTATAATGGAATGACCAGTGTTGCAATACGATAGAGTTATAGCTGACTGCATAAACATGAAACTGTGGATACAAGATGCCGGCAACGGTAAGGAAGAATGTACCTCTCGTGATGATTTCGCAGCTTGTGCATAATAGCAGTCCAGAAAGTCCGTATCAGGACAGAATAGAGAAGGAAACAATTAGCATAGCAGAAAGCATTTCATCTTGCGATTATGACCGAAACTCCGAATCTAAAAGTACGGTCCATAATGTGGATAACAGTTCATGGCATGGAGTGAAAGGATTACCTGTTTTTCTGAAGCATGTTACCACAGCTCACAGAAGTTTAGACCTCAACAAGCTTATAACCCAAGAATCTAGCAAAGCGTTTGGGAGTCAGC